>WHVD01000019.1:0-600000 GCA_015178975.1 Hysterangium stoloniferum
TACTAATCAGCATCGAGGAGGGATATATAAAGAAATTTCTAGAGGGTTATTCAAAGGACCGGTTTTCAGGAATCTCTATGCTTTAGATACCCCTTCACCCAATGCAGTTGTTACTCCTTCTCACTACTTCGTGGGAGCAAACCGACTCCTGTACTTTCGCGACTCGGACTGGAAAAGTCGAGTCTGTGTACCCAGAACCATGATTAACTCGATTCTAAGGTTGGTGCATGATAACCCTTTTGAGGGAGCACACGCCGGAGGCCAGCGGTTGTTCAACCTGATGAAAGACCAGTTCTTTTGGCCGAGAATGCTACAAGATTGCGTGTCGTACGCGCGTACCTGCGATATCTGCCAAAAAACCAAAGTCGATCGCACCGCTCGTCAAGGAGCCCTCAGACCGGCTGACGTACCTTTTAGGCCATTCGAGGTAGTTTCTATGGACTTGATCACTGGACTACCCGATTCAGGAAAGGATTCATATTCCGCAGTCTTCGTTGCCGTTGATAAATTGACGCGCTACGCTATTACAATACCTACCTTTTCGAACCTTACCGCTGAAGGATTCGCACGAATATTTGTCAAACAGGTAGCAAGCCCCTTCGAACTGCCCTCTCGAATAATCTGTGACCGGGATAAGAGATGGACCTGCAGGTTTTGGCGGGAAGTCTGTAAGATCTATGGTACCACCCTTGCGGTATCTTCGGCTCATCATCCTCAAACGGATGGGCAAACGGAGAATATGAACATGACCATAGAACAGATGCTTCGAGCCTATTGTGCCTCTGCTAAAGAAAGCTGGTCCCAGTGGATTGAGGTAGTTGTTCACGCATACAACTCGACTGTTCACAGTTCCACAAACTACGCCCCGGCCTTCTTATTAATGGGATACCTCCCAAGAGGAATGTCTCGAGTTCTAGGAGGTGACGAGCCCCTAGTTCCTAGAGAACTATCAGACAGCCCTATGGCCGACCAATGGATCCTCAAGCTAGAAAATCATCGGCAGATGGCGCGGGATTCCATCCTCGAGCCCAAGAGATTCAAGCACGAGCGTATAACAAGAAGCAAAGACCTGTAGAAGATATCTCTGAGGGAGACTTTGTATTGGTGAACCCCCACTCCCTCGAACTGGTGGAAGTCAAGGGAACGGGGAAGAAACTGATACAAAGACGGATTGGACCATTCGAGGTCCTTGAGAAATTGAACTCTCAAGTATTTAGGCTTAAGATTCCCCCGGAGTACCCTATGCATCCAGTCATTAATCGGGATCATCTGCGGAAATATCAACCCTCTCCTTCCAAGCTAGGTCCGAGACCCCAACTTGAGAACCTAAGAGAGTTGAAATCAGATCACAAAGAATATGAAGTCGAAGCTATTGTTGGACATAGGAAACAGCAAAATCGTCTGCTATTTAGGGTGCGCTGGAAAGGTTATGGACCCGAGGAGGATTCGTGGTTAAGCAGCACTGACCTTAGAAACGCTCCGGCACTTTTGAGGGCATACAAGGTGCTGTTCAACATTTAACGGGATATATGCGCTCAAGGAATCATCTATTCCCTCTCTTTTGTAACTTCCTTTCAGAAATATCTCAGTTATTCGGTGAGCCATCTCGTTGGCTTTTATTCTTTTTCATTTTCCTATCCCTTCTGTCGATTGGGACAACCATTAATTGGCAGCGGACACATTTCCCCAAAACCCGGCCACAATTAATGAATTCTATTTAACGACCAACCGAGCGGAGTTTCAATTCAATATATATATAAAAAAAAAGTACACGTAAATTCGCATAAATTTTCTTTATCTTTCACACCACGTCCTTCCCTCTATCTTCAACTTCACCACTTTTATCGTGTTATAATGCTCCCTTTCCAACAAAACAAGCAAGTCCTCCCTAAGTTCAAAAAGGTCCAGCGAGCCCCGACAGCCAGTACATCCACGACCGGCGGGGGATTCATCACCCGCATGCCTCGTACAGACAATGTCAAGAGCAATTGGGGTACCCAGGAATCAACCCCCCTTTCGACTTTCTCCTTTGGTGATGAGCCGGGGAAAAGTACCGGTACGGATTGGAGCAAGCCGTTAGGCCCTTCTGTCAGGCCATCATCTGAGGAAGTCGCTGCTAGCATGCGGAAGCAGGAAATGTTCATGGAAGAACACAACGCAAGGAGACTCGCCCGCAAAAGAGAAAGGCGTGCTGAGTATAGAAGTCAACAGGAGGCGAGGGGAGCAAGAGAAGGAGTCCCTTCCAAGCGGCAGCGGCGTGAGTACAGAGCGCAGTGCGGAAACAGAGCTTCAGTGCCGATCCTTCCCCCAGTGGGAGAGAAATGGGCCGACTTCGCGGAGACCGATGATAGCGAGGGTGGGACGCCTTGTATTAGGACGACGGGAACCAAGAGCTGGAAGGAGAAGGAGGGTACCATCTTTTACGACTGGGAGCTACTTCGACGCATTAAGTTGCAACGCATAGTTCTCACCCGAGGGGACGGTCAAACGCTGCCCCAACAAGAAAAGGGATACCGTAGGGGACCAATTGAGTTTTCCTCGGATGAGGATGAGGAGGAGGACGAGAACAGGAATGGCGTGTATAGTATCCAATCTTTGGGAGAGAATTGCCATGAAGGGTTCCTTCTCCCATCTGAAGTTCGTTTCGTAACCAGCGACCCCAACCAAAGACAAACGCGGAGACCATCATCCAGAGTATGGAGGGGTCACTGCCCTAGTCAACAGTCACTGGAACGCGAACCTTCCACGATTCCGGTCCCACATCTCTCACCAACGTCGAGGCTCCTTCCCATCATTCACCCTACACACACTCCCTCAGCCCCGATTCTAACGCCTCATTTACCTCCCTCTTCAAACGCTGTACCAGTCCCAACCTCACTTGGGATGTCGAGGCCCCCTCCCATCCTTCACCCGACACACACTCCCTCTGCCCAACGCAAACCTTCCCCGATTCTGGCACCTCGTCTCTCTCCCTCCCCGAAAGCTATACCGGTACCGACCCAACTTCCGCCGTCACCAGGTATCCCTCCCGACTCTCCGTATTCATATTGCGTGTCCTTGGGTAGCCCTATCCAGGACCTTCCACCAGAGCAAATGGATGTCGATTTAGACCCCCCTACACCGGACGTCATTGATCCCCTGGCAAGCAGAAAGGTGAAGGAGATGCAGAAAGCCACCACTCCTCTCCGAGAACAATCCCCTATTCCCGTCCTTGACAGCCCGGTTCCCCTCACTGAGCCCGTACCCACAACTTTCTGGATGCGAGTAGCCGTCAACTACCCTTCCGAACAGTTTCCTGTCAGAAGGGTGCTATCAGAGCTCGTGCCAGTACTTCAACAACCGGTCCTTCAAGGGAGCCTCAAGGGTTGTCGCGGTCTGGCTCCGTTGTCGGAGATAATGGAGGATTTCTATCTCTCCTTCGAGGATCTCGCAGAGGGGAAGAACTTTGCACGAGCAGCACAGGAGATTAAACTCTCTATGTTCCGGCACATCATAGTGGAGCTTCACCGTCTGCCCCCAGACTCAGCGAATGTCCTCTCTATTGCTGGCTTAGTAGATTTACTCGAGGCCCTCGTCCTGACGCCTCCCACAGAGACCACCGTGCAACCACACGTTCCTGCCCTACTGCCCGCGTCTTCGTTTCCCCTCCCCAATGCTCCTCTTCTCGCGTGGATTTCCGCTCCGCCGGTTAGTGTCCGCGCAGTCGTTCGTTGCAGAGAGAAAGCCTACAGACGATGGGCCGACTCCTTGTACAGGAATCCTAGTGATTTGACTCGGGCGAGAATAGCTGAATCCTTCAGAGTAAAAAGGGAACGATGGGGAAACCTCATTTTGGACTTTGGGGGATCCTCACAGGAAGCTTGGGGCGGCGTCCCAGATGCTCTTCGACACCTAGTATAGCACATCCCTTCGAACTGGGGGGCACTGTAAAGGGTATGCATATATGCATACCTGGACTAAGGAATAATAACCGGATTATAGTACTTTATTATTTACCTTTTATTTTCTTTCTTTATATTCTTTCTATATTTCGAGCACACCTTGATTTGTAGTTCGAAGCTTTGTGTATACGTATGGGCGCCCTCGGCGCCAAACGATAGACAACTTTTTACCCAGCAGACACCACTTCGTAACGACTCAGACGTCGAACAACGAGAGGTGTCAAGGGTAGTATCTCAGCGACCATAAAGGTAGCATTCTCTAGTCTACTAATAGCCTTTTGAACTCGAACCGCTAAGGTCGAGTTCCGCTTTCAAGACTTTGCGCTCGTCGACACCGTAGTCGACTCACGCTACTAATACTCTATCCTAGACACTCAGTCTTTAGCTGAGTATCTTTCTTATTTCTAGCTACTAGTTGTACCATAAAAGGTCAACTCGTTATCTTACTGTTCTAAGCCGTCGCGAGCAACTATACAGTTGCTCTTGAGGCGTGCAGTGCGTTCTTATACTAGTACTAACAGTCTAGTAGTCTATAGTATTGTACTGATGGTCAATACTCTCTAATAGTAGTTGAATAAACACTATTCTTCGTATATAGAGTGGTCAGAACCCACCACTCTTCACATTATTGTACAGTTCTTCGCAATCTTCAATCTGTTTTTTGGGAATTTCTTCTAAAAAATAACTAATTAACTAATTCTAAAGAAATCCCAGAAACGACTTACCAACCGCATCAACAATCTCATTCCTATCCTCAAAACCCAAAAACTCAGATCCTGATTCGAGTTGATCGACTTCTATATCAGACATTGATTGAAGAACACGAAAATAGACGATGAAAAAACTTTTCAAACTCCGACCTCGTGGGCTCAGTCACAAAGGGAGGATACTGTCACAACCATCACATGTCACGTATTGTCACAAACATTCAAAGGTAACTTTCGACAACTCTTCAACCTATTGAATTCAACTCGACAAAACTGAACATTATTCGACACCATCGAATCTCTTTCGACATGTCTCATTTCGACGTCATATATGATTTCATAATTAGTTCATAACATAGTCATAATGATACGACAAAAAGCATAAAAGGGCTACGAAAGAAGCGAGGGAAGTCAGTCGAAATATCTGTATATTAGTGATATTAGTAATCTACTTTGTCGTAACTTCTTTGACAAATACTTCCGTGAGTTCTCGTGACTGGTAATAGCCTCTTACTTCATCAACAGGGTGAATATATACTTCATCGAACGAGGCTTTCGAGTTCGATTAGTAGAATATTATTCGACTTTATCGAAGAATAATCGATTCGTGACAGTCACGAGCTTCAACAATAAAACAAGCAAAGGTCCAGTAATTTAAATACTGATGGATTAATGAGCTGCGCTATTAAGCTTAAACAACTCAAATCAATGCTTATTTTGATCATTGAAAGGTTCAATAGAACAATATATGACTCTTTTAGCAAATAAAAGAACTATTCCTTGAGAATAGGGGCTAGAAGCTGAGTATATGTGCAGTAACTTAGCAGAGACTTAATATAAGGCTTCGGATTCTTGTATGCTTATTTTTAACTATTAATAGTTATTTAATAAGGTGTTAAATAATTTATTAATAGAGAAAATAATGTGTGTTGGATTATTGGAGTGCTTGTACTTGATTAATTCAATAAACTTAGGGGTGGGCCTTGAATAATCTAGTATTGGCAGGGATTTCAGTAAGGATACTTATTTTAGGTTTACGATGTATTTAGTAAGCCTAAGGGTAGCTGTGAGGCTGGGGGAACTTAGATGATTAGCTAAGTTCAAGAGTTGCTGACAAAGATTCAAGATTCTGCAAGTCTAGGTGCTTGCAGTTAGTGTATCAGACTAAGGCTATTATTGTCCTTAGGATGATTAGATAAGCTTCTGAGCTGTGCAGTAAAATGTGTGTGAGATAGATTGATTTTATTGGAAACTTGGCCCTCCTTATATACATTTTGATAACTAAATATTTAATCATTTATTTATTTTATGAGGTCATTATTTAAGTCATAATGACCTCATATTCTACTTATTTTTTACCCTTTATTTACCATGTGATTCCCCTCTCTGAGACAAGGGTTCCAACCTTTGGCTTGAACATGAAGGTTCAAGGCCACGGTCCCAGGACGGAAGCAATTGATGAGTCGGCGGAATCAAATAATGACTCAAGTAGTCACATCCGTGACTTGTGTGATATCCCGACACCGGAGGCTTATCTAATAGGTCACGTGACTCCAAAATGTGCACATTGGAGCAAGCAATGTGCCAAAAGGCAATAACTAAGTAAATAAAATATAAATAATTAATTAAAAATTATAATAAATTAACTAAGATATAATAGCATAATATAAGCTCATATATGCTATTATTATGTGAAGTTAAAAGGAACTAAGCCTTATATTTCACAATAGAATATAATAAAAATACAATAAATTTGAGAAAATATTAAATAATTCAGAGAAAATTTAGAGAACTTTATGAGATAAAGCTGATACCTCACAGTTATATGACCATATGGCCATGCAAAGACTGCGAAAAATAAAGATTTTATACCCTTGTTTCACTATTATATGTTTGTAAGACATTTTTAGTGTGTTCTATGCATATTTCTCTTGGCTTCTACATACATAGTTTAAATACAAGTAACTCTAGTTAGTATCACCTCAGCCATTTGGCATACTGCACACAAATACTGAGGTGAGATAGCTACCACTACCCTTTATTTAATATTCTTACTTATTTCTATTACCTAGTCATCATTATTGTATCTAGGTAATCTACATAGATAATCTAGCACAAATTCTCACATCAAATTCTTCAGGGTTTTTTATGGGCTCCCCACATTTTGAATTATATCTTCAGGTCACATGATATTTTGACACATGCATGTAACTGACAAACCTTAAGGGACATTAGTCAAATAGTAGAGGACTGGATCCTTTAACTTTGGCTCAAGAGTTTAAGATGTCATTGTTCTGATAACATAAGATTTATTGCTAGCTCTAAACCATAGAATTAGCATATCTTAACCCTAATTAGCTAGGCAGCACTACCATGGAAACCAGCAGAGTGTCAGGAACTGGAAAACCCGCCGGCCTCCGGGCCCCTGGACCCCATCCTACATGCTCCCAACCCTCTATATTGTATAGTTACAACCGGAGTTCCCGCTGGAGCCCTCACATCAACTTGTTTATGCCTGACTCCCTGTACGCGCCCTGTTAAGTGCCGTGTCGGGAACTTATTCCGGAACTATCGGGAAGTCACCGGAAGGTCGGGAACAACTAGATAGGGTCAGGACGTCGGCTTCAGCTTATGTGCTGCGCCTCTACGCAAACGCTCAATGTCCTTAATTTCGGAGGTGAGACTTGTGATGGGAGTTACGGATATTTAGAGTTCTGAAGAGTTCCGAATATCGAGCGTACAGAAAGACGGGAGAAGGAATAAGAAACTAAGTCGATATCAGATCTAAGGTAAAGTACAAATTCGCAGAAACTAATATAAGTCTGCTCGTTATTGTACTACAAACTAAGACCATAATAAGACGGAAACGGAAGTGTTCTTAAAATGGAAATACAATAAGACATATTAGGAAGGCAATATTCCGTAACAGGAATATAACAAACAAACGAGTGAATACTTGTCAACGGACAAATTACCAAATGCGGAACAAGGGAAGCATGCGGATGATACGGTAACTATGATGTTCCGTAGTCGGAGGTCAAAGTCGGAAGTCGGGGATCGGAAGTCGGGAGTGGGAGACCGGAAGTCGGATATTGAAACATCCGGGAACGGGTCGTAACACGCCCCACCTGTCTGCACCTAACTCTCTATGTCTCATACACCAGTCCTCAGACTCCACCGGACTCCGGACTCCACTCTATATACACCCGACACTCTGTGTCTTATGTACCAGTCACCGGACTCTGACCGGACTCCCGGAACCCCTCTAACAGAGCATAGAACCCTGCTCCTGTTATGATCTGTCTCTGCATCTCACACACCAGTCATTGGAAAACCCACCAGACTCCACTGGACCTCCTGCACATCAAGCCTGTCTATACCCGACACTATCTTGTGCACCAAGTCACCGGACTCCGACCGGACTTCTGGAACCCCTCTAACTGAGCCCCGCTCCAGTTATGGTTAAATGATCTGTCATGATTCATTCTCCACTCCCGTTCTGTTCCGTCCCTAATTCCCAGTTTAGTATTTACTTGTTTCATTTTATGTTTAATAGTTCTGCCTCTCATGAATACCGGATTTGGTATTATTACATTTCACAGTCTATATAAGTCTGCTATATTCATGTACTTAGAATCCAGTTTCAATCTCGAACAAGTTTTCCCCTGAACAAGTTTGATCCTTGAACAGTCTCTAGTCCTCTTGTCTGTCTGCATGCTCGATTCCTGGAACTCCCACGGGAACTCTGGAATCTATATCTTCCTGTATGCATTCTGTCAGCTTGAAATATGGACACCCGAATGAGTGTACGAGGGCACAGCCTATAAGCTGAAGCCAAGTCCATCTCAGTTATTCACCATACTTTCTGGTAATTATTCTGATATCACTGTTCCTTGTACTAATATCCCCGGAACCTTCCCCGGACTTATTGCCCGGGAACTCTGTGGGACAATTCCCGGAAGCAAGTGTGTGTTCGGAATAGTTACTGGAAACCTCTGCAGGACTATCCGTGGAGCTTTGTTCAGGAACTTAATACAGAGTCATGGATTACATATTAATAAGGTATCTCTAGCCCTTATAGTATGCAATCTACCCCATCTCCTTGACTACATATTGAGGGAGATGACTCATTGGTGAGTCATATCAATATGACTATGCAATGAGTCATGATCAGAGCTATGACTCAGATACATAGTCATAGCTGGTTGGATGACTCTGAAATATACTTATGAGTCAAGTATGGGAAATACTGACTCATTCTCCTAGTCACATTACTTAGTAAGCAGGATCCTGGACTAGTATAAATACAGGCTCAAATCATGTATTTAGGATATTATTCAATATCACATCACTTGCTCATTTAGCTACACTTGCCTACTAGGT
The DNA here is from genome assembly GCA_015178975.1 of Hysterangium stoloniferum. Lineage (NCBI taxonomy): Eukaryota > Fungi > Basidiomycota > Agaricomycetes > Hysterangiales > Hysterangiaceae > Hysterangium > Hysterangium stoloniferum. The sequence continues at coordinate 9,032 of WHVD01000019.1, forward strand.
CCACACATTGTGCTTAAGTTGAGTACTCTCCTTGCCAATCTGTTGACTGTCTTGTTTCCTTGAGTTGAGCTTTCTCCTCGGAAAAGGGACATGGGCACGTAGTTGAATAAAAGTGGATACTGATTTAATTGACAAAACTCCTACATACAGATTAATTTGAATTTGAATCTCCTTTCTCAAGATACGCTACTTAACTCAAGTAAAAAGAGTTTACAAGTACGAGGTGTTTTCATCACCAATTCTAACATGGCCTTAAATGGGAGGTATTGTTAGGATTGGATACCCACTGGGGCCTGGATCCTATCCCATAGCACTTCTCTCTGTTGTCTAGGATGATCCATCACCCAGACTCTGTTTGGATATGCCAGAGCCTCTAGACACTTGAAGATCTCATGTTCCAATCTGCCCCTGAGTCTGTTTCATGCACTTATTCATTTGTTTATTGTTCTCCTGGACTTGTTCCTATTCCATCTTAATTCTCATTCCTAGTATGGTCTATCCTGTAGTATTCTTGTTTGCCTTTTTTTTTCTTTTTGTCTCACCATATTAGTAGTACAATAATCACTTAGTGTTAAGATCTAAGCAAAGGGATAAAAGGGGGCTCTATGTCAGAGGGCTGACAATAGAGATCATACTAGTTGGGAGGTCTGACTCTATAAAATAGGTGGAGCTTGGCTTCAACTTATGTGTTGCACCCTTGCATAAACTGTTAAGGTGTTCCAGTATTTCAGACAGAGTGGATAGTATGATAAGAACTAAAGACAACACTTAGCTCACTGGACTGGAGGGCTGAAGTGCTAAGAGTTGTGGGGTAAGAAGTCACAGCTTGCAAATGACACTTCAAGGGTATTAGGGAGGAAGTAAGGTGACTGAAGACTAAATGGGGGTAATCTAAGTCAATATTAGAACTGAAGAGTAGTAGCATACATGGCAGGAACTTTATACAAAGGTGTAATGGATGAGTGGGGGTCCAATCAATAAGCAAGAAGTAGTGATGGGTCAAAGGAAGCACAGGAAGGAGTAGGGATCAAACTGTAACTAAATATGATGTAACAAAAGTATTCTAAAAGGTATGAGGTGGCAAATAACATTTACATGTATGTAGAACAGGTGATGGGAGAGCATCAGGATGGAGATGGGACGGCAGATGAAAAGGGAAAACCATAGTGAATCAAGTGTTGGGGTGCTGCAGGGGGTGACACGGTGGTTGGGGGTACTGATAGTGGGATGCTGGAGGGTGGGGAGAGTAAAATGAGGTTGCAGGGGGGCTGAATAACTAGGATCCTAACACTCAGTCTATGTACTGTATATAGTCTAGGATTTATTTGTACTTACAATCTGATCAGAATATTGACTTAGTCCCCACCTAGCATCTACCTAATTACTTGCTTAATACCTACTCATTTGACTCTATTTGCACCAGCATATTCTCAAAGCCCCCAGGTCTCCTGACTCAAACTCATTGCATATTCTTAGACCCCCTGGGTTAATCATACCCCCTGTCTGAAGCTGGACCTGACAATTGTGTGAGGGCACAGCACATAAGCTGAAGCCAAGTCCTACCCATCCCTGGAACCCCTGCAGTTTTCCTTGGATTTCTGCCTGTAAGCTTAACAAATATCATACTCTAACACTCAGGTTGAGTTTCAGGACAACAAATTTCCTGATACTAGATTCTATGGGCCCATAACCTGTTAAAATATCTTTGCACGGTTCTATTAATAGCTCTCAGTGAATGGTAAACCTTCACTGAGAGGTTATGCAGTTGGTCACCATTCCATAACCAGTAATGATATTGACAGACTATACAGTCACTCTATATTTACTGCATTATAGCTTACTAAAGGTAGCTTCTGTAATGCCTATACTTCAACAATCCTCTCATTTTCTGTTGTGTGGGCCAGACCATATTTGTCAATGGTAGATCACAAGTGCCCTTGGACTTCCAGTATTTAAAATGAACACATACAAACACTCTCTCAGTCGCCTCACCATTATGATACTTATCAATCCGAGAGACTCATGGGTTGTCCATGGCAACGATGATATAAGTCATGGCAACGATGATACGAGCCATGGCAATGATAATACAAGCCATGGCAACAATGATACGAGCCATGGTAACGAAGAGTCAAGCCTTGTCGCATATTTATTGCGCAGAAGAAAATGTCATCATTACATACAGACACATACTTTATTGAATACTCACTGATTAATAGGTTTGTGTAATGCTCAGAACACATGATATCTATCTGACCAGGATAGGACGACGAAATGGGTCATTGAATGGTAAATGTACCTATAAAAAACACGCTCAAGATATTTAGGAACCAGTAAGAACCATCATTGGAGTAGTGTTTATTATTGCTCTTTTTTGGACCTGTAAACAGAGTAGTATGGGCGAACGTGATGAGGGCGAGGTGGTACTTCGTCATTGGAGGGACATCCGAAGGTTACTTATAGAGCAACTTTGATTGGCTGAAAAGAAAAATGAATGGTTTAGCCAAAAATTGGTTGCCACATTCTCAAGAAATAACGTTACGTTTTATAAAGCCGCCTTCTTGCATGCAGTGTAAATACCGTATAGAAGCGCTGAAAGCTAAATTGTTTCCATTCTCATACGTTTATGCTTTAATGGGTTTTCGGGATGCTTGCGTTTGTGACGGACATCTTTCAGTGATAGTTCGAGATTAAAAACCTAATGTGCCAGCTATATTATGAGACTAGACCATTCCAACGGGTGACCCGAGGTATGAGCGGTGTCCAGGTTGGCTACATAAAAGGAACTGTGTCTGGATGATGACCTGTATTTCACCCCCTCAAGTCCTAATTTGATATACTACACTCTTTCGGGTCGCACACCGACATATCACGCTCTCTCAAGTCTTAAATTTCTCAAATTAGGCCCAAGCTTACTTTTCACCATGCCAGTCGCTTTGTGGTATCTGGCTATGTTACTCAGGCTGGCCCCTTTCCTTGTAGTAGCGCATGCATCCACTCGCCACACCCGCATTGCATTAGCAAGGCGTTCAAAATCAGAGTGCACGGGAACCATTTCGTCTCTTAGCGATGTTTCAAATGCCGTCAAATGCATGACGGTCAACATCAATGGCTTCACAGTAAGTTAAAGCGCTATATTAAGATGACTTATTTTTAGCGCTGTTAGGTTCCTGCAGGTATCAATGCCACATTTCTTTACATAATTTACACATACTTATCCATGTTATTTTATTTAGGTAAAACATTTGACTTGGCACTGATCGATGGCACAACTGTCAACCTTCGTGAGTGTATAGAACGTAATGCTACATGGCCTGATACTGATAATCGTCATTCGCAAGTCGGTGATATCGCTTTCGGCAACAAGAGTTGGACAGGACCTTTATTCCGAATCAGGTGCGGCACTTCCTCACGGATTCTTCCTGTGGACTTGTATCTCACGCGTAGACCAACCGCAGTGGGAACTATATTAATTGTATATGCCTCGTTCTAGATCATCTGGTATGCGAACGCTAAAATTGCATTTACCAAGGGAACGGTAATGGTCACACATTTAATGGAGGCGGACCTTTCTACTGGGATGGCAAAGGTTCAAACGGTGGCGTCACGAAACCTAGGCCAATGATGAAGTATTACTAGCCAATTTGTGTCGGCGTTGTATTGTTCATGGCTCATATGACTACTTTCTAGGATCGCAATGTCTGGCGTTTTTAAGGACACTAAGGTTTACAACTCTCCTGCACATACTTTTAGCGTCTCCAGCAAGAACGCTCCGTTGAAAATCAGTGGAATCACCATTGATAATTGTTAGCACCATCACACGAATTGTTGGGTGTGCTGACCAATTCCATATACGCCAGCTCTGGGAGATCTTCCAAACCGCAACAGCGGCGGGAAGCCAGCAGGACACAACACCGACGGGTTTGATATCAGCAGTACAAATCTCATAATTGAAAATAGCATAGTCAAGAATCAGGTAAATCCGTTTCCCTCAAAGTCTGCGAAAAAGATAACTATTTGGTGTAGGATGATTGCATGATCATCAATTCTGGAAATAACGTCATCTTGCGAAACAACCATTGCAGTGGCGGTCACGGTATTTCAATCGTCAGTTAACATATTCTCCTCCATCAGACCGCCGAGTTGTACTTCTGCACAGGGAGGTGCCAACACAAAAACCGTGACGAATGTTCTGATTCAAAACAACATTGTGGTTGACAAGTACGAGATTGCCTTAAGTAGATGTCGCCTGATATTTTTATATTTCATCATCTAGTGATCAGGCTTTGCGAATTAAGACGGATGTCGGCTCATATGGCCCAACAGTTTCAAATATTACATACACCGGCAACACTGGGACAGGACTCAGGCAGTTTGGCGTACTCATTGATCAGTCGTATCCCAAAACAATGGGTAAGTCTGCTTGTGTCTCAAACTAAAAAAAATTCAACCGCCACAATAGGAACGCCTGGCAGTGGCGTTGTTATTAAGGTAAGAATATTTTACATTGAACGAACTTGATGTCATCTAGTTATAATTGTAGGACATGATGTTTGTCGGGGCAATGAACACTCTTTCCGTACTCCCCAAAGCCACGCCTGTAGCTGTTAACTGTGGTGATGGAACATGCATTGGTAGGTATTCCAATTCAATCGCCGAGTCCTTCTGACTTGTTAACTCACAGGGACATGGGAGTGGACGTCTTTGAAAACATCTGGCGGCAAAGCCAGCGTTTTACACGATGCTCCCAACATTCACGGGCTGGTATCCTAACTTTTCAATTGGATGCATCCCCCATTGCGTCGAAATTATAATGACTCTTCGGCAGGCCCATTTTGTCCTTCATTTTTTTTTTAAAAAAAAACAGATTTATAATCTGTTAGGGGTGCGCCCCATGTTCGATTGTAAATACACGTTTATAAAACTTATTCAACCCCTACTGACTTTTGTGTCAATCCCTGCATAGAGGCGGAGACTCTCGGTGAGAGCTGACGTTGCATCCCAATCATGGAACCAGTTGGCGGAGACGTTATTTGTAAGGCTGTTGTAGTCAGTCTTACTCAATCAGTGCGGACAGGATAATGTTTTGGTCTTTCTGAAGGTATACTGCGAACGATACACGGTAATACGAAGAAGGTAGCAGTAACCGGTCCAGACTAAGGAAAATCGAGGACCCGTTTATCCTCCCGCTGTTATGTAATTCTCGTGGTAAGCCCTCCAGGATTATGTTAAAATTCGTAGTAATTTCAATGTGATGACACCGGTATATTTCGTGCTAAGCTGTGTATGTCTGTACAGAAGCGTAGTGATATTAACATTTGTTGTTTGCATCCACGGTGTATCATTGTCTATAACCCCCTCCAATGCTTACAGATTACACCCCTCCCCTCTCCGAAAATTAACTCCCTCTCCTCAGATAATCTCACATTCCCAAATGTCAAGTGCCTCCATATCTTCAATTGCCTTGTGGGGTAGCCATTCATTGTAATCCTTGCCATATGTGACCCATTGAACCAAGTATTGTTTACTGTGACCATGCCAGTGTGCATCACACCATTTGTATTTCTGTTTTTGGAACTTGTTAAAGTCTAGATATTTAAAGGCTTAAGAGGATGGTATGCTGGGGGTCTGTAAGGTTAAAATGTACTTAACTGGGATGTCCAGTTCTACAAGACAAGTGGAGCTTGGCTTCAACTTATGTATTGTGCCCTCACATATGTAAACTGTTAGGGCACTCTGGTATTTCAAAACAAGCAAGTAGTACACATTGTTTATGCAAATTCTGCCAGAAAAAGCATGGATTTCCAGTTGTCCTGTTGATAGTTGCAATATACACAGAGGAATTGTTCCAGTGTCTGATTGATATGCTCAGCTTGTCTGTCACCTTCCAGGTGGTACCTGAACATAAATGTAATTCCATGTCAAGGAATTTTCCAAGGGATCAAAAGAAATGTGATACAAGCTTGGAGCCCCAATCAGAAGTTACATGGGATGTGACACCATGCTTGGAAAATATATGAATAATAAAAGGTTTCACTAGTTGCATGGATATAATGGTGTCATGTGTAGGGATAAAAATGCCTTGCTTGGAGAATCTGTCAGCAATGACTAGGATTGTGGAATGGCCTTCAGAGTCTGGTAGGTGTTTAATAAAATCCATAGAGATTGAATTTCATGGGTGCTTTTGTTAGATTACATAGTAGGGTGAAAAGTATTGACCTGAGCTGTAATTGAACCAGCAACCACTATGTCTGGATTACATGTCTAGTGCTCTTAACCCCTGAGCTACCAGGCCATTAATAGTAGTTCTATTACAGTATATGAATGTCAAAGAGCCCAAACCATTTTCCAGTAAATATCTGAAGAATTTGAAGAACTTTCTGCTTCAATGTCATTTTTGTTTCCATGACTGACCATCTGCCTTCACAAATGACAGTTGAAAAGCCAACTTCATACTCTCTTACCTCACAGATACCACTCAGGATTGGTTTGAACCTGGGCTCTCCAGATTATCTGATGAAGCACTGGCTTGGCTCAATGATTGGGATGTGTTTGTCAAAGAATTAGAAACTAATTTCAGACCTTATGATCAAGCTGATGAAACAGAAAACAAACTGACAACACTCAAGATGAAGGGAAAATCAAGGAGTTTCCAACTATCTGGTCAAGTTCAACATCCTTGCTGTATGCTGTAGTTGGGATGATTCTGCCCTTAGACACCATTTTTATATGGGTCTTCCATCCCATCTTAAAGATAATATCTGCATAGAAGATAACCCAAAAATCTCCAACTTATGCAGATGAAAGCTCAGAAATCTGATGCCCACTACTGGGAATGTTGTGCAGAAATTTCCTGTGAAAATCTGGCTGAACAATCTCAAAACAACAAAGTGTTGAATAATAAGTCTTCTGGCAACAATTCTAACAATTCTAACAATACTAGCAATAATAATACCTGCAAATCAAATTCTGATCAGAAGAATGACAAGAAGTCTGCTACTAGCAAAAGCAATAGTAATGGCAAACAGTCAACTTCCAAAAGACCTGACATATTATATTTGTTAGGTTCTCATGGTGAACTTGCACCTAAGGAGAAACAGCAACATACATATTGATAATGACCTCTGCCTAAAGGTGAACATATGGTTTCTGAATACACTGCAAAGGCCAACTCTTCCAAGGCTTGCACAGCAACCACCTCTATGACAACTACAACATCTAAGGAAATACCCACCATAGAGTCAAAAAAAGAAACCCTCCAGACTCTGCATGGACAGAGGGTGTTATGACCCATTCCCAGATGCTTCAATATCTGATTGTTACGACCCGTTCCCGGATGTTTCAATATCCGACTTCCGATCTCCCACTTTCGATATCCGATATCCGACTACGGAACATCATAGTTACCGTATCATCCGCATTCTTCGTTTGTTCCGCATTTGGTAATTTGTCCGTTGACAAGTATTCACTCGTTTGTTGTTGTATTCCCGTCTCGGAATATTGTCTTCCTAATATGTCTTATTGTATTTCCGTTTTAAGAATACTTCCGTTTCCGTCTTATTATGGTCTCAGTTTGTAGTACAATAACGAGTAGACTTATATTAGTTTCCGCGAATTTGTACTTTACTTTAGATCTGATATCGACTTAGTTTCTTATTCCTCCTCCCGTCTTTCTGTACGCTCGATATTCGGAACTCTTCGGAACTCTGAATATCCATATCTTCCGTCGTTAGTTCACTTCCGAAATTAAGGACATTGAGCATTTGCGTAGAGGCGCAGCACATAAGCTGAAGCCGACGTCCTGACCCTATCCACGAGTTTCCGACTTCCCGGTGACTTCCCGATAGTTCCGGAATAAGTTCCCAACACGGCACTTAACAGTATATCAGATCTCAACTCTGCGACTCGCTCATCATGGGTCCCAAACGCAAAGCTGCCGAAGGACCATCCCAACTTCAATCCCCGTTGCAACTTTACACCACCCAACCCGAAACCCCAATTCAGCCGACAACATCAGCTTCAATCGAAGAAGTTATCGAGGAGGTTACCGAGGTAACGAAGGATCCCAATGATCCCCATACTTCCGACAACGAAGCAGAAGATCAGCCGGAGACATCGAAAAAGAAATCTCCCGACGAACCGACTGAAATGTTGTTTATCAACTCCATTGTGAAATTCGCTGACTATTTGAAATCCGCTGAGGATAGCAAAGAATCATCCCGCACCGGAGTCAAAGAACCCGAACCATTTACCGGCAAGGATCTGAAAAAATTGAAGAATTTCCTTCTTCAATGCCGTTTCAGTTTCCGTGATCGACCCAATGCTTTTAAATCCGACAGTCGAAAAGTCAATTTTGCGCTCTCATATCTCAAGGATACCGCTCAGGATTGGTTCGAACCCGGACTATCCGGAATATCCGACGAGACACCCGTATGGCTCGACGACTGGGATGCTTTCGTGGAAGAACTGGAAACTAATTTCGGACCTTACGATCAATCCGGCGAAGCAGAAAACGAACTAATGACGCTCAAGATGAAGGACAATCAACGAGTTTCCGATTATCTCGTCAAGTTCAATACCCTCGCCGCACGATGTGGATGGGACGATTCCGCCCTCAGGCACCATTTCTATATGGGACTTCCGTCACGCCTTAAAGATGAAATCTGCAAAGATGGGAAGCCAAAAACTCTCCAACTCATGCGGATGAAAGCTCAAACATCCGATGCCCGTTATTGGGAACGAAAAGCCGAGGTCTCTCGAGAGAACCCGACGGAACGTTCTCAGAACAACAAGGCATCAACTAGCAAGTCTTCCGGCAACAACTCAGGCAATAATACCGGCTCTGGCACTAATACTGGCAAATCAAATTCCGACCGGAAGAAAGACAAGAAATCCAACAAGGAAAAACAGTCAACTTCCGACAAACCCGACATTTCCCATTTGTTGGGTACCGACGGTAAACTCACCCCGAAGGAGAAACAACAACGTATGGACAACGACCTCTGCCTTTTCTGCGGGAAAGGCGGACACAAGGTTTCCGACTGTACCGTTAAATCCAGCTCTTCCAAGGCTCGCGCGGCAACTTCCACTACGACTACGACGTCTAAGGAAAAACCCGCCACGGAGTCAAAAAAAGAGTAAGCAACCCTCCGGAATCTGCACGGACAGAGGGTTGCGTTGACTCTCTCCGTGCTTCCGAGGTTGTCCGCTCTCTCTAATCCCGATTCATTATTTGTAAAACTCGTCTCTGACTTTCTTGGAAATTTAGTGTTCCGAGCTCTAATAGATTCCGGCTCCACACACTGTTTTGTAGATACCACCTTTGCCATGAAACATAATCTGAAACTCCATTCTGTTCCCGCAATTTCCTTGCGTTTGTTTGACGGCACTAGCAATACGGCAATTACTCAAGCCTGCGACATGTCTATCCGGTTCCCTTGTGGAACATCCCAGATGGTTACATTTTTCGTAACACAGTTGGACTCTAGCTGTTCGGCAGTTCTTGGATACAACTGGCTCACCCGATATAATCCATTGATTGACTGGGTATTGGGCAGTATTACTTTCCGGACTCCCGACACTTCCGTTCCTCCTGCAGCGTCTTTTCCGGCCAACGCCTTTTCGGCATCAACGGCATCTCCGGCTTCTATCGAAACTTCCGAGCCCCCAAAAATCTCTCTCATCAACGCTTCGGCATTTGTTAGGGCGAGTAAACTGGATGGCTCGCAATGTTTTTCGATCAGCTTAAAAGTTGATGAAGCATCTGGACGTTTTGCGACTCCAGAATTATCCGAGCTAAAAGCCGATCTGGAAGGAGTTCCCGAAAAATACCATGATTTCGCGGACATTTTCAGTAAGCAAAAAGCTGACAGGCTTGCACCACATAGGCCCTACAACTTAAAAATCAATATTGAGCCCGGTTCAAACCCTCCATTAGGACCTATTTACCCATTATCCCAATCGGAACTTTCATCTATTCGGGAGTTCCTGGATGAACATCTGTCAATAGGTTTTATCCGTCCCTCAAAGTCTCCGTATGGAGCACCCATCCTTTTTGTCCGAAAGAAGGATGGCTCTCTTCGACTCTGTGTCGATTTCAGAGGGTTAAATTCCATCACACGGAAAGATAAGTATCCACTCCCACTCGTTACCGACTTACTCGACGCCCCACGGAAACCTCGAATTTACACCAAAATAGACCTCAAACACGCCTATCATTTGGTCCGAATTGCCGAGGGTGACGAATGGAAAACTGCTTTTCGGACTCGCTATGGATCCTTTGAATGGTTGGTTATGCCGTTCGGCCTTACCAACGCCCCTTCCGCTTTTCAACGTTTTGTTAATGATATATTTTCCGACATGCTTGACGTATGTGTTATAGTCTATTCGGACGACATTTTGGTACTTTCCGAGGATCCCGCTTTTCACGATGAACAAGTCCGTGAAGTCTTCCGAAGACTCCATAAAAACGGTCTTTTCGCCAACGGTAAAAAATGTTATTTCGACATGGATTCTATTGAATACTTAGGTTTCATCATCGGCCCTGATGGTCTCCGTATGAATGAAACCAAGGTTCAAGTTGTCCGTGACTGGCCCGAACCACGGAAGGTCAAGGACATTCAATCATTTTTAGGTTTTGCCAACTTTTACCGTCGTTTTATTCGGAACTACTCGGATATTACAGTACCGCTCACTCGTCTTACTCGTAAAACTCAACCATGGGTTTTTGACGACAAATGCCGCTCCGCCTTCCAGACTTTAAAAAATGCTTTCACTTCTGCCCCAATTCTTTCCCATTGGAAACCTGATTTTCCGATTATTGTGGAAACCGATGCTTCCGATTATGCAATTGCCGCGATTCTTTCCATTCAAGAGTCCGACAGTGAAATTCATCTGGTCGCATTTCTTTCTCGGACACTTTCAGTATCCGAACTCAATTACGACGTTCATGATAAGGAACTTTTGGCAATTTTTGAAGCTTTCAAACATTGGCGCCATTATCTCAAAGGTTCCGCAACTCCCGTTGACGTCGTTACCGATCACAAAAATCTCAAATATTTTTCTACCACTAAACTTTTAACCCGCCGGCAGGCCCGTTGGTCTGAATTTCTTTCCACTTTCAACATGATTATCCATTTTCAACCTGGACGTCTTGGTGGAAAACCAGATGCCATGACTCGACGATGGGACGTCTATCCTAAAGAAGGGGAAAGTAACTACGCTGTTGTTAATCCACATAACCTGAAACCGGTTTTTACAACGCAACAACTTTCCGCATCTATCCGAGCAACTTCCCTTTACTATCCAATTATGCGTAGCGTCATGATTATGGACATTGAGCAATTACATCAAGATATCCTTTCTGCACTCACTTCCGACCCGGCCCTCAAACCACATTTAGAAGTTCCCGACAATCCCGACCAACCCCGATGGTCACAAGACTCTCAAGGTTTTATCCGTCTCGATGGATGTATCTACGTTCCAGATTCCAACAATCTCCGACTCCGCGTACTTCAGTATAAACATGATCATCCAATCTCCGGACATTACGGCATCAACAATACTCTTGTTTTAATCCATAGAGAATACACTTGGCCCAACCTCAGAGATTTCGTAACTCAGTTCTGTAAGTCATGCACCACCTGCTTACGCTCTAAAACCCAGAGGCATAAGCCGTACGGCCTTCTCAAGCAACTCCCGATACCAGAAAAACCCTGGAATTCAATTTCCATGGATTTAATCGAACAACTCCTGACTTCCGAAGGCTTTACATCCATTCTAGTCGTTGTGGACCGATTCTCGAAACAAGGCATTTTCATACCCACTCATGATACAATCACATCCTTACAATTAGCGGAACTTTTCATTATTCACGTATTTTCCAAACATGGAGTTCCATCTCACGTAACTTCCGATCGAGGCTCCAAGTTCGTCTCCCATTTCTTCCAGGCCCTCGGAAAAGCCCTCGACATGAAACTACACTTCACCTCGGGATATCACCTGGAAGGTGATGGACAAACGGAACGTGTTAATCAAACATTGGAACAATATCTCCGCATCTATTGTAATTATCAACAGGACAACTGGAAATCCCTTCTTCCGATCGCGGAATTCGCCTACAATAACTCTCCGAATGCAACCACCGGCATATCTCCCTTCTTCGCCAATAAAGGCTATAATCCGAATCTCACAGTACATTCCGAACGAGATTTGGCTTCTGTCCGTGCTCAAGAATTTATTACCGACCTCGACAAATTACATCAAGAACTTCGGAAAGCTATTTCTTCTGCACAGGAACATTATCAACGTTCCACGGACAAAAACAGGATCCCGCCTCCTAATTTTAAAGTTGGTGATCAGGTTTTTGTAAAAGCTCAATTCTTCCGTACTACCCGACCTTCTAAAAAACTCGCTGAGAAATTCTTAGGACCTTTCAAAATTATAGCACAAGCCGGCTCACTTTCATGGACTCTCCGTCTTCCCGACAGTATGCGAGCAGTCCACCCCGTTTTCCACGTTTCCATGTTAGAACCTTGTGTTCCTAACTCATTCCCGGAACGTATTCAGCCTCCGTCCCCTCCGGTCATCATTGATGGAGAACCCGAATTCGAAGTCTCCGAAATTTTGGATTCTAAAATCGACAATCGCCGACGTACTTGTAAATTGCTCTATTTAGTCAAATGGGCAGGTTATGAAGGTACCGACGAGGAAACTTCATGGATATTGGCCACGGAACTTGGACATGCTATGGAAATTGTTACTGACTACCACACGGCTTATCCAGGCAAACCCGGACCTTTATCATCACTCTAATCTTTCTGTTCCTTTTCTGATCAACTTCCGACACTTCCGTTTTCACACTCGTTTTAGGTTTTGCAAGTCAAAAATATTATTAAATCTATCTCAAAGTCTCTGACACCCCAAATCCGCCTTCCACTTCATCTCCTGCAACCTCCGCACTTTCCACCATATCCTGTACCTCCTCATCTTCACTCTCCTCTTTTCCCGACCCCCATCTCCGCTCCACACACTCCGCCAATGGATCGTTCGGCTGGTTTTTCGCCTTATCGGCAAATCGTTCGGATACCGCGATTACACCAATACTAACCATCATCTTCTCCAGGAAATCGTTTTGCCTCCGGAAATTCCGGACCAACGAACGGAAACCCTTCTCCTGGATCTCATTATGGCGATCCAGTGTTTCCCGCATTTCCCACATCTCAACCCCGATGAAGACCATTGTATCGACCAATTCCTTAAGGAGCTCAACGCCCATACCATCCGTACTCGGCACCTTAGTTTCCGCAGTTTTGGTCGCTCCTGAACCTTCCGCGATGGTAGGTTTTTGAGCCTTTTCGCTTTTCAGAACCCTTTTCGCAGCAAGAGTGCACTGAAGTTTGAGGACCGCGCAAGGATAACAAGTTCCACCCCATTTTACCTTCTGTTTCCAACAAGTTATATCCCGTACGGAACATCGAACACATGGAGTGTCATGGGCAATTTCCATCCGTTCTGGAGCCTTGACCTTTTGTTTCTGTTTCGGAAGATTAGTCAATTACCGACCTTTTGTAGATGCACTTACTTTAGGACTCGAAGGCCCAGCTTCTCCCTCTACTTCCACCTCCACGGCTTTTCGCTGTACGCAACAGTTATCGGTTGTAACCACGGAAATCTATGGAATCGGACTCACCTTTCCTTCCCTTACCTCCTTACGTTTTTCCGCCGCCTCAGCTTCTTGTTGTTTCTTCACTTCTTCTTCCTTCAACCTCTGATCCTCCATCACTTTCCGCAACCTCGCCAACTCTTTTTCTTTTTCCGCCTTCGCCCGCTCCAATTCCCGTTTTTCCGCCTCTTCCGCATCCCTCAACTCTTTTATCAATGCTTTTTCCTCCTCCTCCTGTCGTCGCTTCAACTCCTCCATTTTCTGGCGTTTTTGTTGAAGTTCTGCGACCTTCGACATTCTTTGCAGGATGGATATTTCGGTATCTGAGTCTTCCGGGGTAGTGATGAATAACGGCTGACGAATCGACATACAAGTCGTGGATAAAGAAACAAAAACGTTAATTCGAATATTTGGAGGTTTTTATACTCAGAATAATAACCGAAACTCTCACCTCCATAATTGCGTAAATTTCACGACACATAACAGTCAGCCGTCGCTTCAAACACTCAGTACCTAATCGCCTCTATGGGATTTCGGCCTAACAGGGGGGTACTGTTACGACCCGTTCCCGGATGTTTCAATATCCGACTTCCGATCTCCCACTTTCAATATCCGATATCCGACTACGGAACATCATAGTTACCGTATCATCCGCGTTCTTCGTTTGTTCCACATTTGGTAATTTGTCCGTTGACAAGTATTCACTCGTTTGTTGTTGTATTCCTGTCTCGGAATATTGTCTTCCTAATATGTCTTATTGTATTTCCGTTTTAAGAATACTTCCGTTTCCGTCTTATTATGGTCTCAGTTTGTAGTACAATAACGAGTAGACTTATATTAGTTTCCACAAATTTGTACTTTACTTTAGATCTGATATCGACTTAGTTTCTTATTCCTCCTCCCATCTTTCTGTATGCTCGATATTCGGAACTCTTCGGAACTCTGAATATCCATATCTTCTGTCATTAGTTCACTTCCGAAATTAAGGACATTGAGCGTTTGCGTAGAGGCGCAGCACATAAGCTGAAGCCGACGTCCTGACCCTATCCACGAGTTTCCGACTTCCCGGTGACTTCCCGATAGTTCCGGAATAAGTTCCCGACACGGCACTTAACACCGATCCCCAACTTCCAACTATGAAACATCATAGTTCCTGTATCTTCGGTAATCTTTCCTTTGTTCCGCATTTGCTAATTTGTCTGTTGACAAGTATTCATTTGTTTATTATATTCGCATTTTGGAATATTGTCTCCCTAATCTGTCTTATTGTATTCCCATCTCGGAATATTTCCATTTCTGTCTTATTGTGGTCTTAGTTCATAGTACAATAATGAGAAGACTTATATTAGTTTCCACAAATTTGTACTTTACTTTAGATCTGATATCAACTTAGTTTCTTATTCCCTCTTCCATCTTTCTGTACACTCGATATTCGGAACTCTGAATATCCATAACTTCCAGTGTAAGTCCCGTCTTTGAAATTAAGGACTTCCGAGCATTTGCATAGAGGCATAGCACATAAGCTGAAGCCAACATCCCAACCCTATTTGATGGTTTCCGAGTTTCCAGTGACTTTCCAATAGTTCCAGAATAAGTTCTGACATGGCACTTAACAGAGGGTTGCATTGACTCTCCCCATGTTTCCAAGATTATCCATCTCAATACTTCCACTTTTTCTAATCCTGACTCATTATTTGTAAAACTCACCTCTGATTTTCTTGGAAATTTAGTATTCCATGCCCTTATAGATTCTGGCTTTACACACTGTTTTATAGATACAACATGCATCATGAAATATAATCTGAAACTCCAGTCTGTACCTGCAATTTCCTTGTGTTTATTTGATAGCACCAGCAATACAGCTATTATTCAAGCTTGTGACATGCCTATCCAGTTCCCATGTGGAACATTTCAGATGGTTACATTCTTCATAATACAGCAGTCCATCCCATTTTCCATGTTTCTATGTATGTTAGAACCTTGTGTTCCTAACACCATTCTGGAATGCACTCAACCTCCACCTCCTGTCAATATTGATGGAGAACCAAATTTGAAGTTTCTAATGCAATGACTTGTGGACATGTCATTGCATCATCATCACATCATGTCACATGATCAAAATTAACTAATTCATATACTACAATATAATAAAGAACCCAGCCACCCAAAAATAGATAAACTGGCCTATTATAAATAGATTTTGACAGCTCTAGGCTTCAATTATGTAATGTGACATCTTTGAAGCCTTGAGTATGTGAAGTTAAAAGGAAACAGCCCAATTCTTGAAATAATAAATAAAATAAAATAAAATCAATAAAATAGAAAATAAATTCTGGAAAATTAAGGGAAATTGTGAAAATAGACTGGATACATCACAGAAACAGAAGGTGATGGTAAGTTTTGGGATTCTTGCAATGTTGGAAAAATATCTGTGGGAAGAGCCAGAAGAGAAGTGTTTTGTAGGGGAAGATGGAGAAGTGGCAAAGGTTCAGGAAGCTGTGGAGAAAATGGAAGGTGGTGTGGAGGAGGGAAACATCAGAGGAGCAGAAACTATGAAAGAAAATGTATATTGCAACTGAAATTTTTAATAAATTTTGACTTGCATAAAAGATTGAGAGTATGACTATTAAGTTCTTGAGAGTAAGCAAGGACAGAGATATTGGAAGTGACAGAAATGTGGTGGAATGCTGGAAACTAGAGTGATGACAAAGGCTCAGGTTCACTGGGGTAGGCTTTATGGAAGTTGAGTACAATTTCTGTGGCATATCCTAGTTCTGAGTGTGAGAGGTATGGTGAAATATGCTCAGGAAATATAGTCTGGATATGCCCATACTATATTCCCATTATTATTTCTTCTTTCTCTCTATTCTATTATACACTTATATTAGTTTGACGACCTATGTATGTATGTGGTACATCGACTCTTGTGGGTGCATACACGCCAGACTCATGTATTCTAGCACCCGTAATTAGAACTCAGACACTTTTACCCCACAACCATGACTTACCCAGACACCCAGTTAGTGTCCTGTAAGTTGTGATTGGGGTATTGTCTCGACCGTTACAGACGGGCTTCAACCATCCATGCAATCAGATTTTTGAACTGTACCAGTCGAAACTCCATCTATATATCAATCCGCACGGACTACATCCGTGCTACTCTACCATTCGACTCTCTTGTTACTCTTTTCTACATTCGAGCAGTCATTTGGAATCACACTTAACAGTTGATTCCCTTTATTTGTTTTAGCTCTTTACCTTACTTTAGATAGCTACTTCACTCAATCGTATTGAACTAAGTAGCCAATACCTGTTCGGCCTGTATTACACTTAGACAGTCAATACATCTATGTATCGTACCTAAACGGTCGATATTCTTTGTATATAGAACAGTTAGAACTTCCACCACTCTTCACACCCAGACATCAAGCCTGTCTATGCCCAACCCTCTCTTTCTCATGCATCAGTCACCAGACCCCACCGGGACCTGTACACATCAAAGCCTGTCTATGTCCAACCCTGTTCCACACACCAGTCACTGGGCTCCACCTGGATAACCTGACAGCTCTCTAACTGAGCCCCATTCCCATTATGGTCTAATGACCTGTCATGTTTCAGACTTCACCTCCATTCCATTCCATTCCTAATACCTAGTTTGGTGTTTACTCATCTTGTTTCATGATTACTTGTTGTTAAGAACAGAAACTGACTGATGTCGATAGACTGACGGGGACTGAATGGAAGGACTTGGCTTCAGCTTATGTGCTGTGCCCTCACAAGTTACCGTCGGGTGTCCTTAAATTTTGGGCAGGCAGAAACTAGTCCTGTCAAGTAAACCTCTCAGTAAACTACTGATCAGAAACTGAAGGATAAGTCAAGGGTTGGGTCGGAGAGTCTGAGATTAGAGGTTGAAGTCATAAATGTAGCTTGAAGCGTAAATCGGATGGTGTTGGAATGTGGTGGTCGTGAATAGATAACGGAGTTGGAGATCAGAGGGGTATCTAAGTCGATATTCTGATTGTCTAGTAGTTTGTTAAGTGCCGTGTCGGGAACTTATTCCAGAACTATCAGAAAGTCACCGGGAAGTCAGAAACTAGTGGATAGGGTCAGGACGTTGGCTTCAGCTTATGTGCTGCACCTCTACGCAAATGCTCAAAGTCCTTAATTTCGGAAGTAAGGCTTACGATGGAAGATACGGATATTCAGAGTTCTGAAGAGTTCCGAATATCGAGCGTACAGAAAGACGGGAGGAGGAATAAGAAACTAAGTCGATATCAGATCTAAGGTAAAGTACAAATTCACGGAAACTAATATAAGTCTACTCGTTATTGTACTACAAACTAAGACCATAATAAGATGGAAACGGAAGTGTTCTTAAAACGGAAATACAATAAGACATATTAGGGAGACAATATTCCGAAATGGGAATATAACAAACAAACGAGTGAATACTTGTCAACGGACAAATTTCCAAATGCAGAACAAGAGAAGAATGCGGATGATACGGTAACTTTGATGTTCTGTAGTCAGAGATCGGAAGTCGGATATTGAAACATCCGGGAACGGGTCGTAACATAGTTACATTACAGTGGGTCTATATACGAGTTATCAGCATCTATAAACTACTAACTAAGGGAAGAGCAGAAACATGATTGACAAATAAACTTGACTAGGAACTGGTAGGTTATGATAATATTGGGAGCTGTGATTTAGCCGAGAGTGGGATTACGAGAAAAGGGAATAGTCCACAGGCTACAAGTATATACGGGCATATGTGAAACATAGAGTAAAACAGATCATCATAATGAAAAGGTGAACTGAAAACTGACTAATGTTGGTAGGCCGATGGGGACCGACCAGAAGGACTTGGCTTCAGCTTATGTGCTGCACCCTCGCAACTTTCTGTCGGGTGTCCTTAAATTTCGGACGGGTGAAGACTAGTCCTAATTAATACCTCTCGGCGAGACTACTGATCGGAACCAAAGGATAAGTCGAGTGTCGGGCCAAGGGATTGGAGACCGAGAGTGGGCAAGCGCACGTGGAGGCAGATAGTGGAGTACTTAGTATGAGACTGCTAAAGGTATAAGAGGATATTCTGAGTCGATATTCTGATTGCCTAGTAACTACAACTACAACAGGCTCATATACAAGTATTTGGCATCTAGGAAATACTAACTAGGAGAAGAGTGGAAAACGGTATTGACAAATAAGCTTGACTAGGAATGGGAAGGTTACAATTAGTTCAGAGGCCATGAGATAACTGAGAGCGGAATTATGAAGAAAGGAAATAGTCCAAGGGTTACAAGTATATATAGACATATGTGAAACATAGAGTAGAATGGATCATCATAATAAAAAGGGACATATCAGAGTTTAACCAGATAGTATGAGTATATTTTGACGGGGGCATAAACAGAGTTTGATCACTGCGAAAGCATACATCAGCATTGGGAAACCAACAGCTTCCGATGTGGGGACTTGAGCAATGACTTGAATCGTCAATAGGTGGCGATAACCTCTGGAACTGTCGGGTTGTGACACGGTCATAACAAAAGGGGATGTATGTATCAAAGCATAACCAGATGGTACGAGTATATTTTGACAGGGGCATAAACAGGGTTTGATTGCCGTGAAGGTATACGTCAGTGTTGGTGTTCCAATGGTTTCCGAAATGATGACTTGATCAATAACTTGGAACATCAATAGATGGTAGTATTCTTGGGGACCATTGGGTTGCGACACAGTTACAACACAGTTACGACATGGTCGTAACACTTGTTTAGGATTTCATTATTACTGGATTTGGTATAACATACATTCCACAGTCTATATAGTCTGGCAGATGTTGTACATACAATCCAGTCAGAAAATCAGCTTAGATCTCCCCAGTAATCTCAGTATATTTTCCACTCTATTCCTCTCTTTGAAACACACTGCTATTTACCTCGTCAGAGCCCATGGGCTCCGACCTATCTATTGCTTGACCTCCAACCCATCACTGCCCAACCCCTCAACCTCATTGGAGCCTGTGGGCTTCCTGACTGGTCTTTTGTTAGGATATGTACAAGGTGGGTCTCCAGAGAAACCTGCGGGATATCCGGTAGGACTTGGCTTCAGCTTATAGGCTGCGCCCTCACTAGATTGTGTTGTCCAATTTCAGACGGGCAGACGGGAATCCCAGGGAGTCCAGGTGGGGATCATGGGTCAGGTGTCATAGGTTGGAGGTCGTGGGTCGTGAGTCGAGATTGGTGAGAGAGATAGATGTGCCAGAGCCTGTGGGCTCCGACTAGTGTGAGCAGTGTAATTCAAGTAGGAGTTTAGAGTGGAAAATGTATTAGATTACTGGGGGGAATCTAAGCCGATTTTCTGACTGGATTGTATGTACAACATCTGCCAGTTTAAATAGACTGTGGAGTGAATGTCATACCGAATCCAGTAATGATGAAACAAAACAAGCAAAACATAAAATGAGAATAGTAAACACCAAATTGGTGTTAGGAACGGGACGGAACGGAGTGGAGTCTGAATAGTGACAAATCATAAACCATAATGGGAAACAGAGCAGGAGCGGAGTCGGAATCGTGACAGGTCATTTGACTAAAATGGGAATGGGGCTCTGTTAGAGAGGTGATGGGTTTTCTGAGCAGGGTCCAGTGACTGATGCGTGGGATGAGGACAGACATAGACAGAGACAGAGTCCGGTGGGTTTTCCAGTGACTGAAATACAATGTAACGAAGATGAACATAGACAAGTCTGACGTATGGAGTCCGGTGGGAATTTCGGTGAACTGATAATGGGTGCATATAGGGCATGGGTGCGTATAAGTTAATGCCCAGAGTCCGGTGGGATTTCCAGTCGTAACATCTTTTGACCTATCAACCCCTGATCTATCAACTACACCCAGACTCCCCAGGTTTCCAGTTAAATCCAATGATAATCAGTCTGCAATTTGTGTTAGTTGTTTGGACCCATATGTACCCACCTGTGCTTACCATAGCATTATCTGTGTGTTGGCAATCTACCACCACTGGTCATTCAAGTTTGAGTCTACATCTGAGTTTACTCACTCCTGTGACTCATCTACATATTCTAATATTTTGGTTGCCAAAAATGATTATTTTAATGCACACACAAAACACTTAGACATCTGATACCATTTCATTTGAGATGTACATACAGTATTCACAAGAAAACTCATGTACATGTAAATCTAATACTATACATTCCTATGGGTGACAATATTGCTGACATGCTCACCAAAGTGCTTGTCAGACCAAAGACTGAGCACCTATCATACATCCTGGGACTGTGTTCAGCTTAAGGGAGGTATTGAAGTATAAGTATGTATTACATAAGCTACCTTTAGTAGGCTATAATACAGTAAATATAAAGTGACTGTTTAGTTCATCAATATCTTTACTGGTCATCAACAAACTATATGGAATGGTGACTGACCATGTAACCTCTCAGTGAAATTTGCTGTACATATCATTTACTGAGGGGTATGTACACTATTCCTCTATTTTACTATAATAATCATTTATATTTACCCTAGCTATTAATAGAACTGCATGAACATATTTTAACAAGGATGAGACTCATCTACCTATTATGTGCAAGGGTTCTACCTGGATTTTTCAGTGAATATTCCAGATACTAGAAGGATTTGGCTTCAGCTTATGTGCTGCACTCTTGTACACTCATTCAGGTGTCCAATATTTCAAGTTGACAGAATGCCTACATGAGAGATGTAGATACCAGAGTTCTGAGAGAGTTCTAGATATCAAGCATACAGAAAGAACAAAGGAATAGATCAGAGTGAGTTGAGACTAATTCAAGATTCAAACTGGAGAGTAAGTACATGACTGTGGAAGACTATATAGTTGTAATAATTGTATTACAAATCTGAGAGCATAATAAAATAAGTGAAGGAAACTTGTGAGTTAGATAAATGAGGAACAAGGACCAGGACATATCAGGGAATAAGTGGAGGAACAATAAGCAAGCAAATGTATTCAAGGGGTCTTGGTCAGAGATTATTGAAGCATCTAGAGGAACACAGGCAGTCCAACCAGAGTCTGGGTTGGGAAATGACCAAGAACACTTGAAGAAGTTAATGGTTAAAGGGCAGAGTTTGATGAGTTCTAGGTCATAATATGAGGCATCCAGTTGAGGGAGGAATATCCAGCTGGGATCTGAGTTGAAGGGTACTTTAGGGATGATGTCAAGTTCCAGTGGATTCCAGATCCTAACACTCATCCAAAATGTGGTTCAGAAGCTGATAATGTATCTGGAAAATATTCTAAGGAGTTTCAGGGATGGATATTCACACTACCATACTACATAAGAGAGGTTTATGAGTCCCAAGCTGGCATCAGTCAACTGTGACATGTAGAATACACGAGTATGTATCCTCTAAGCAATACTACCAAATAAGGTCCAGTAGCTCAGGTGGCAGAGCACTAGCATATATAGCCAGGTCCTTGGTCCAATACCGTGCTGGGTCAACACTTTTCTATACCTTTAAAATATAGTTCCTAAAACCTGAATACCTGCTGTCTGATTTAATAAATGTCAAGCCTAATACAAGAGAGAGGGATTCTAAATCAACATTTGAACTGGAAAATAGCAGAGTACAAGATAGTGATTCATATTCAATAACAAAAAGGTAACCAGAATCAGAGGGAAATGGAATATGAATATGAATGAGTATGAATGGGAAGCTGGAATGTACAGAAGTCCTCGATATAACATGGTAGGGGCAAACTGTTAGGATCCTATCATTTCAGACCCCTGCAACTTGGTTTTACCCCCATAACCCTCCAGCACCCTGCTATTTGTATCCCTGACCATAATATCACCACCTGCAGCATCCAGACACATGTTTCTCTGTAGATTACCCTTTTAGTGTGAAGGATAGGTCATATAGGAGGCGCGACTAAAGGCTCTAAGCCTAGACCTTAAGCCGCTTTATAATACAATTATTTCATTTTGTTTTATATTTTTTATTCTCTCTTTATCACTCATAAATACGCTTTATTAGTTTGAGAGCCCATGTATGCTTGTGGGCGCTCTCACCCACAAGAAGTATGTGTATGTCACAGTAGTAGTCACACGACAAAAACTTAGACACTTTTCAACCCCGACAACCATCACCTGCACACGCAAGTACTGGTTTGGGGTCTTGTCTAAAAACAAACCTCTACTCTATCTCTCTTCATTGAGTCATAGTAATTACACTTCGCACTGAAGCAGTCGAAGTCTGTTACTACTATTCGACTCAACTTCAAGCTCTTGAACAGCGCGGTAAGAATATCCATCGTAACTAACTTTCTTAGGATATTCTCTCTCCTTTGCACACTATATACTTTCTCTTGTCTATTCGGCCTTCAGCCGCCCAACTAGCTAAACAATCGAATCGTACCGTAAGGTCGATCCATCCTTGTAATTATCTGCCGATCATACCTTAAGGGTCGATCGTAATCTACATCTTAACTACTAGTCAATTGTATTTCGTACTATCGTTAGTCGATAATGATCGTACATTGAGTGGTAAACTACTCGACCCTTTACATTTAGTCATCCTGTTCTATCTCTGTCCCAATGCTCTCCCATCACCCATTCAACATGCATGTTTTATTTGCCACCTTACAACCTTTAGAATACTTGTTTTTCATCACATTTAGTCTTAGATTGTTCCTTGTTCCTTTCCCCACTGTTAAGTACCGTGATGATGAGCGAGTCACAGAATTTGCGAGTCACAGAATTTGCGAGTCACAGAATTCAGATCTGATATACTGTTAAGTACCATGTTGGGAACTTATTCCGGAACTATTGGAAAGTCACTGGGAAGTTGGGAACTATTGGATAGGGTCAGGATGTTGGCTTCAGCTTATGTGCTGCACCTCTACGCAAATGCTCAAAGTCCTTAATTTCAGAGGTGAGACTTATGATGGAAGATATGGATATTCAGAGTTCCGAAGAGTTCCGAATATCGAGCATACAGAAAGACGGAAGAGGGAATAAGAAACTAAGTCGATATCAGATCTAAAGTAAAGTACAAATTCGTGGAAACTAATATAAGTCTTCTCGTTATTGTACTACAAACTAAGACCACAATAAGACGGAAATGGAAGTATTCTGAAATGGGAATACAACAAGACAAATCAGGAAGACAATATTCCGAAATGGGAATATAATAAACAAATGAGTCAATACTTGTCAACGGACAAATTACCAAATGCAGGACAAGAGAAGAATGTGGAAGATACGGTAACTATGATGTTCCGTAGTCAGAGGTCGGAAGTTGGAAGTCAGAGGTCAGAAGTCGGATATTGAAACATCTGGGAACAGGTCATAACAGTACCCCCCTGTTAGACCAAAGTCCCATAGAGGTGATTAGGTACTGAGTGATTGAAGCGACGGCTGATTGTTATGTGTTGTGAAATTTATGCAATTCTGGAGGTGAGAGTTTTGGCTGCTGTTCTGAGTATAAAAACCTCCAAATATTCGAATTAACGATTTTGTTTCTTTATCCACAACTTGCATGTCGATTCATCGGCCATTGTTCACCACTACCCTGGAAGATTCAGACACCAAAATCACCATACTTCAAAAAATGCGGAAGGTCGAAGAACTTCAACAAAAATGACAGAGAATGGAAGAGACGAAGCAACGAGAAGAGGAGGAGGAAAAGGCATTGATGTGGGAGTTGAAGGAAGCTGAAGAAGTGGAAAAACGGGAGTTGGAGCAGGCAAAGGCAGAAAAGGAGGTGTGGATACGGAAGACGGTGGAGGTTCAGAGGAAGAAGGAATAGGCAGAAAGAAAGCAGTGGGAGTCTGAGGCAGCAGAAAAGAGTAAGGAGATAAGGGAGGGAAAGGTAAGTTTAAACCATAAGTTTCCATATTTTCATCTGATAACTATTGGATACAGTGAAAAGCTGTGGAGGTGGAGGTAGAGGGAGAGGCTGGGCCTTTGAGTCCCAAAGTAAGTGACATTTGTAAAAGGTTGGAAGTTGATTAATGTCCGAAACAGAAACAAAAGGTCAAAGCTCCAGAACGGATGGAGGTCGTCCATGACAGTCCGTGTTATCGATGTTCAATTTGGAATATGACGTGTTGGAAACAGAAGGTAAAATGGGGCAGAACTTGCTATCCCTGCATGGTCCTCAAACTTCTGTGCACTCTCACCGTGAAGAGGGTTCTGAAAGGTGAGAAAGCTCAGAAAACTGACGATGCGGAAAATTCAGGAATGGCCAGGATTGTGGAAACTGAAGTGCTGAATACAGATAGTATGGGCATTGAGCTCCTCAAGGACACCATTGACGTGTTAGTTTTTATCAGGATGGAACTGATGAAAATGCGGGATGCACTGGAGCACCATAATGATATCCAGGAAAAAGGTTTCCATTCATTGACCCAGAATTTCCAGAGGCAAAATGAATTTCTGGAGAAGGTAATGGTTAGCATCAGCATTATCACAGTTTCTGAGAGGTTTTCCAATAAGGCAAGGGAACAGCCAAATGATCTGTTGGCAGAATGTGTCAAGAAAATGTGGGAATCAGGAAAGGGGCCAGAAAGTGAGGATGATGAAGTGCAGGATATGGTAGAAAGTGCAGAGATTGTGGATGATATTGGAGTTGAAGTGGAAGGAGGATTTGGGGTGTCAGAGACTTTGAAGTAGTTGCAAATATATTTTTGACTTGTATGGTTTCAAAATGAGCATGATATTGGAAGTATCAGAAGTATCAGAAACTGAACAGAAAGAAAACGGAAAAAGGTCAGAGTGATGATAAAGGTCCAGGTTTGCTCAGATACAGTGACTCAAAAAACCCTTTGCATGGTTCACCCTTCAGACTTATATCCCTGATAAGTCAAAGAATAAAACTGCAAAAATATCAAAAGTATTTGTGAATATGCTCTATCATATCTAGAATATGGAAGTATGATGCCATTACATAAAATCCAAATATGGAAATATTACAAATATTTATATACAAGAGACTCATGTGAAGGGTTTTTTTGCTGACCACTCTGACCCACAAAACTACTTATATTTAGTACTTAATATAGCCACCCTTTGCCTTCAACACAGCTACAACCCTCCTAGGCATACTCTCAATCAAATTCTGACACACCTCTGCATCAATCTTGTTCCACTCCTCCACCCTCTCCCACAACACCAGTATCCCTTAGCCTCCTCTTTTCATAGTTCCACAAGTGTTCAATGGGGTTGAGGTCTGGAGACTGTGCTGGCCATGGGAGAACATTGAAATCATTATTTTGAAACCAAGTCTGGGCCTTCTTGCAGGTATGTTCAAGGTCATGATCTTGCTGAAAGATGACATCACCCACATATTTTCTATAATAGCTGAAGCTGGCTTGAGGGTCCTTCTCTATAATCTTAAGATAAAGGTCCCCATCCATCCTCTCATCTATCTTGAAAGAATACCCAGGTCCTTCCCACAGCATGTAGCCCATAACATCACAAATCCTTCTCCAAACCTCACAAAAAATCCCTTCCAATAAGTCTCCTATATATAAATATTTGTAGTATTTCCATATTTGGAGCTTATGTAATGGCACTGTATTTACATAATATAGATATGATAGAGCATATTCACAAATATCTTTGATATTTTTGCATTTTTATTCTCTGAGTTATCAGGGATGTAAATCTGAAGTACCAAACATTAAAAGGGTTATTGAGGCATTCCCAACCATATTAAGACTATTGTACACAGTTTGGGTGCAGATGAACTGGTTGGTGACACTCCTAAGAGCTTTGGCCACATCAACAGCAGTGTCAGCCTTCCCAGAGCTGATGAGGTGCTGTGCATAATGAATGTTGGTAGGGGAAAGCTTTGAGGGATGACCACCAATGGACTTAGAGAGATGAGAACAATGCTTAGAGTGAAGCTTAGAGACTGTGAAAATGCTATGACCAGTAAAAGCTGCAATGTGGCTAGCTGAATGGCTAACATCAAGCAATGAGAGGATATGATTCTGGCTGGCAAGAGACAAAGTGTGCATTTTGGGAATTGGAGCATTGCTGGTTGCTAAAGACCATATATTTATACTCCAGTACAACATGGTCATGTGACATCACATGATTTTGTTAATATGACCCAATTGGAGGTAAACAATCAACAAGGTCACATGAGTGTAAGCATTATAGTCATCAAAGTTGCCAGCAAAAAAACCCTTCGCATGAGTCTCTTGTATATAAATATTTGTAATATTTCCATATTTGGAGCTTATGTGTTGGCATCATACCTCCATAATCTAGATATGATAGTACATATTCACAAATATTCTTGATATTTTTGCATTTTTATTCTTTGAGTTATCAGGGATATAAGTCTGAAGGGTGAAACATGCGAAGGGTTTTTTGAGTCACTGTAAGCTGTGTGGAAGTTGGTAACAATTTCCATAGCGTGTCCAAGTTCCATGGCCAATATCCATGAATTTTCCTCATCGGTACCTTCATATCCTGCCCATTTGACTAAATAGAGCAATTTACAAGTACGTTGGTGATTGTCGATTTTAGAATTCAAGATCTCGGAAACTTCAAATTTGGGTTCTCCATCAATGATGACCAGAGGGGGCAGAGGTTGAGTACATTCTGGGATATTGTTAGGAACACAAGGTTCTAACATGGAAATGTGGAAAATGGGGTGGACTGCTTGCATATTATTGGGAAGTCGGAGAGTCCATGAAAGTGAACTGGCTTGTGCTATAATTTCAAAAGGGCCTAAGAATTTCTCAGCAAGTTTTTTAGAAGGTCGGGTGGTACAGAAGAATTGAGCTTTTATGAAAACTGTTACGACCGGACAATCCCGCTGGACTCCGGGGACTAACCCGTACGCCCCCACGCGCTACAAGCACCAATCGTCTGTTTATAGGATTTCCCACCCGGACTCCGTTATGTCAAGACTCGTTACGTTCGACCTCATTACGACACATATCAGTCACCGGACTTCCCCCGGACTCCATCTCTGTCTATGTCCGTCTTCGTCCCACGCATCAGTCACCGGTCCCCGCTTAGAATCCTGTTACCGCTCTAATCGAGCCCTGTTCCCGTTTTAGTCAAATGACCTGTCACGATTTAGGACTCCGCTCCCGCTCCATTTCCCATTATGGGTTATGCTTTGTCACAATTCGGACTCCGCTCCGTTCCGTTCCATTCCTAACACCAATTTGGTGTTTACTATTCCCGTTTCATGTTTTGTTAGTTTCGTTTCGCCATTACTGGATTTGGTATGTCATTCACTCCATGGTCTATATAAACTGGCAGATGTTGTACATACAATCCAGTCAGAAAATTAGCTTAGATTTCCCCCAGTAATCTAATAATATTTTCCGCTCTAAAACCTTACTCGATTCACATCGCTCGCACTAGTCGGAGCCCACGGGCTCCAGCGCATCTATCTCTCTCAACCAACTCGACTCACGACCTCCGACTTACAACCCACGACCCACGAACCCCGCCCGGACTCCCTGGGATCCCCGTCCGTCCGTTTGAAATTGGACAACACGATCTAGCGAGGGCGCAGCCTATAAGCTGAAGCCAAGTCCTACCGGATATCCCGCGGGTTTCTCCGGAAACCCGGCCTGTGTGTGTATCCTAACAAAAACCTGATCACCAATTTTAAAATTAGGAGGCAGGATCCTGTTTTTGTCTGTGGAATGTTGATAATATTCCTGGGTGGAAGAAATAGCTTTCTGAAGTTCTTGATGTAACTCATCGAGGTTGGTAATAAATTCTTGAGCACGGATAGGAGCCAAATCTCATTTGGAATGTACTGTGAGATTTGGATTATAGCCTTTGTTGGCGAAAAAGGGAGAGATGCTGGTAGTTGCATTCAGAGAGTTATTGTAGGTGAATTCCGCTATGGGAAGAAGGGATTTCCAGTTGTCCTGTTGATATGTAGTTGCAATAGATATGGAGATATTGTTCCAATGTTTGATTAATGTGTTCCATTTGTCCATCACCTTCTGGGTGATATCCTGAGGTGAAGTGTAGTTTCATGTCGAGGGCATTTCCGAGGGCCTGGAAAAAATGGGAGATGAACTTGGAGCCTCAATCGGAAGTTACATGAGATGGAACACCATGTTTGGAAAATACGTGAATAATGAAAAGTTCCACTAATTGTAAGGATGTGATTGTATTGTGAGTGGGTATGAAAATGCCTTGTTTCGAGAATCAATCCACAACAACTAGAATGGATGTAAAGCCTTCAGAAGTCAGAATTTGTTCAATAAAATCCATGGAAATTGAGTTCCAGGGTTTTTCCGGTATCGGGAGTTGCTTGAGAAGGCCATACAGCTTATGTCTCTGGGTTTTAGAGTGTAAGCAAGTGGTGCATGACTTACAGAACTGGGTTATGAAATCTCGGAGGTTGGGCAAGTATATTCTCTACGGATTAAACCAAGAGTATTGTTAATGCCGTAATGTCTAGAGATTGGATGATCGTGTTTGTACTGAAGTACACGGAGTCGGAGATTATTGGAATCTGGAACGTAGATATGTCCATTGAGACGGATAAAACCTTGAGAGTCTTGTGACCATCAGGGTTGGTCAGGATTATCGGGAACTTCCAGGTGTGGCTTGAGAGCCGGGTCAGAAGTGAGTGCAGAAAGGATATCTTGATGTAATTGTTCAATGTCCATAATCATAATGCTACACATAATTGGATAGTAGAGGGAAGTTGCTCGAATAGATGCAGAAAGTTGCTGTGTTGTAAAAACCGGTTTCAAGTTATGTGGATTAACAATGGCATTGTTACTTTCCCCCTCTTTAGGATAGACGTCCCATCGTCGAGTCATGGCATCTGGTTTTCCACCAAGATGTCTGGGTCAGAAACAGATAATCATGTTGAAAGCAGAAAGGAATTCGGACCAGTGGGCTTGCCGGTGGGTTAAAAGTTTAGTGGTAGAAAAATATTCGAGATTTTTGTGATTGGTAACAATGTCAATGGGAGGTAATGATGCCAATGTTTGAAAGCTTCAAAAATTGCCAAAAGTTCCTTATCATGAACATCGTAGTTGAGTTCAGACACTTTCAGTGTCTGAGAAAGGAAGGCAACCAGATGAATTTCACCATCAGAATCTTGAATAGAAAGAATCGCGGCAATTGCATAATCAGAAGCTGTTAGGGTATGTACATGATGGGTTTCTGGAGAAACCCGCAGAATATCCGGTAGGACTTGGCTTCAGCTTATAGGCTGTGCCCTCGCAAGATCGTGTTGTCCAATTTCAGACAGGTGGATGGGAATCCCAGGGAGTCCGGGTGGGGTTCGTGGGTCGAGGGGTCGGAGGTCGGAGGTCGTGGGTCATGAGGTCATGAGTTGAGATAGATAAGAGAGATAGATGCACCAGAGCCCGTGGGCTCTGACTAGCGTGAGCGGTGTGATTCAAGTAGGAGTTTAGAGTGAAAAATGTATTAGATTACTGGGGGGAATCTAAGCCATTTTCTGACTGGATTGTATGTACAACATCTGCCAGACTATATAGACCGTGGAATTAATGACATACCAAATCCAGTAATAATGAAACGAAACTAGCAAAACATAAAACGAGAATAGTAAACACCAAATTTGGTGTTAGGAACGGGATGGAATGGAGTGGAGTCCAAATCGTGACAAATCATAAACCATAACAGGAAATGGAGTGGGAGCGGAGTCCAAATCGTGACAGGTCATTTGACTAAAACGGGAATGGGGCTCAGTTAGAGGGGTGATGGGTTTTCTGAGTGGGGTCCGGTGACTGATGTGTGGGATGAGGTCGGACATAGACAGGGATGGAGTCTGGTGGGTATTCTGGTGACTGATACACAACATAACAAAGTCAAATGTAGACAAGTCTGATGTACAGAGTCCGGCGGGAATTCCAGTAAACTGACAATGGGTGCGTATAAGTTAGTGCCCGGAGTCTGGCGGGAATTCCAGTTGTAACAGAAGCATCAGTTTCCACAATAATCGGAATGTCAGATTTCCAATGAGAAAGAATCGGGGTGGAAGTGAAAGCATTTTTTAAAGTCTGGAAAGCAGAGTGGCATTTGTCATCAAAGACCCATGGTTGTGATTTACGGGTAAGATGAGTAAGCAGTATTGTAATATCTGAGTAATTCTGAATGAAATGATGGTAAAAGTTTGCAAAACCTAAAAATGACTGAATGTCTTTGACTTTCCGTAGTTCGGGCTAATCACAGACAACTTGAACCTTAGTTTCATCCATACAGAGACCCTCAGGTCCGATAATGAAACCTAAGTATTCAATAGAATCCATGCCAAAGTAGCATTTTTTACTGTTGGCAAAAAGACTGTTTTTTCAGAGTCTTTGGAAGACTTCATGGACTTGTTTGTCGTGAAGAGCGGGATCCTCGGAAAATACCAAAATGTCATCCAAATAGACTATAACACATACGTCAAGCATGTCAGAAAATATATCGTTAACAAAACGTTGAAAAGCAGAAGGGGCATTGGTAAGGCCAAATGGCATAACCAACCATTCAAAGGATCCATAGTGAGTCTGAAAAGCAGTTTTCCATTCATCGCCCTCAGCAATTCAGACCAAATGATAGGCATGTTTAAGGTCTAGTTTGGTGTAGATCTGAGCTTTCTGTGGGGCATTGAGTAAGTCGGTAACGAGTGGAAGTGGGTACTTATCTTTCTGTGTAATGGAACTTAATCCTCTGAAATCAACACAGAGGTCAAAGGGAACCATCCTTCTTTCTGATGAAAAGGACAGGTGCTCCATATGGAGACTTTGAGGGATGGATAAAACCTATTGACAGATGTTCATCCAGGAACTCCCGAATAGATGAAAGTTCCGATTGAGATAATGGGTAAATAGGTCCTAATGGAGGGTTTGAACCGGGCTCAATATTGATTTTTAAGTTGTAGGGCCTATGTGGTGCAAGCCGGTCAGCTTTTTGCTTACTGAAAATATCTGCGAAATCATGGTATTTTTTGGGAACTCCTTCCAGGTCGGCTTTTAGCTCGGATAATTCTGGAGTCGCAAAATGTTCAGATGCTTCATCAACTTTTAAGCTGATCGAAAAACACTGTGATCCGTCCAGTTTACTCGCCCTAATAAATGCTGAAGTGTTGATGAGAGAGATTTTTGGAGGCTTGGAGGTTTTGGTAGATGTTAGGATACACACACAGGCCAGGTTTCCGGAGAAACCCATGGGATATCCAGTAGGACTTGGCTTCAGCTTATAGGCTGCACTCTCACTAGATCGTGTTGTCCAATTTCAAACAGATGGACGGGGATCCCAGGGAGTCCAGGTGGGGTTCGTGGGTCGTAGGTCGTAAGTCGGGGATCATGGGTTGTAAGTCAGAGGTCATGGGTCGTGAGTCGAGATAGTTGAGAGAGATAGATGCGCCAGAGCCTGCGGGCTCCGACTAGTGTGAGCGATGTGAATTAAGTAAGGTTTTAGAGTGGAAAATGTTATTAGATTACTGGGGGGAATCTAAGCTAATTTTCTGACTGGATTGTATGTACAACATCTGCCAGTTTATATAGACCGTGGAATGCATGACATACCAAATCCAGTAATGACGAAACGAAACTAACAAAACATGAAACAGGAATAGTAAACACCAAATTGGTGTTAGGAACGGAACGGAACAGAGCAGAGTCCAAATCGTGACAAAGCATAACCCATAACGGGAAACGGAGCGGGAGTGGAGTCCTAAATTGTGACAGGTCATTTGACTAAAACAGGAACGGGGCTCGATTAGAGCAGTGATGGGATTCTAAGTGGGGTCCAGTGACTAATGCATGAAACGAAGACGGACATAGACAGAGACAGAGTCTGGGGGAAGTCCGGTGACTGATATGTGTCGTAATGAGGTCGAACGTAACGAGTCTTGATGTAACGGAGTGCAGGTGGGAAATCCTATAAACAGACGATTGGTGCTTGTAGTGCGTGGTTATGATAATAGCAGTATAGCCCCTTGCAACAAGTAAAAACCCGTGAAACAAACAACTAGTAGTCCAAGAGGGCGTACAGGTTAGTGCCCGGAGTCCAGCGGGATTGTCCGGTCGTAACACTTCCTCAGTAACTTCTTTGATGGAAGCTGATGTTGTCGGCTGATTTGGGGTTTCGGGTTGGGTAGTATAAAGTTGCAACGGGGATTGAAGTTGAGATGGTCCTTCGGCAGCTTTGCATTTGCATGCTGAGCGAGTCACAGAATTCAGATCTGATATACTGTTAAGTACCATGTTGAGAACTTATTTTGGAAGTATCAGAAAGTCACCGGGAAGTCGGGAACTATCGGATAGGGTCAGGACGTTGGTTTCAGCTTATGTGCTGTACCTCTACGCAAATGCTCAAAGTCCTTAATTTCAGAGGTGAGACTTACAATGGAAGATATGGATATTCAGAGTTCTGAAGAGTTCTGAATATTGAGCATATAGAAAGACGGAAGAGGGAATAAGAAACTAAGTCGATATCAGATCTAAAGTAAAGTACAAATTCGCAGAAACTAATATAAGTCTTCTCGTTATTGTACTACAAACTAAGACCACAATAAGACAGAAATGGAAGTATTCTGAAATGGGAATACAACAAGACAAATCAGGAAGACAATATTCTGAAACGGGAATATAATAAACAAACGAGTGAATACTTGTCAACGGACAAATTACCAAATGCGGGACAAGGGAAGAATGCGGAAGATACAGTAACTATGATGTTCTGTAGTCAGAGGTTGGAAGTCAGAAGTCAGAGGTTGGAAGTCGGAAGTCAGAGGTCGGAAGTCGGAAGTCAGAGGTCAGAAGTCAGAAGTCAGAGGTTGGAAGTCAGAAGCCAGTTCAGCTGCAGTTTGCTATGACTATCAATATGTAAGTTATAGGGTCAATCTTTGAAAATAGTTGGATTGGCATCTGTGCAATGCTTGAAGTGGAACAAATTAGGGAAGAGTGAAACTCCTACTCCAAAACATGGATATGACTGCCAATGTAATGTTTAAGGCTGTTATTACTGAGATGTTATTATTGACCTAAGAGTAAGTATTTAGATCATATGACATGAATTGGATTTTACTCAATAAAGTCAAATAAATGATTGAAAAATATTCAACAATATCGAGTATAGATGCCTTATTCAACAAAGGATTAATTTGTCCTGTTGATAAAGCATGAGGCAAATATAAGACACAGAAACACATGAATAATTAAGTTGAAGAGATCTCAGATACATAGAAGTCAAAATAATAATACAATATTAAAGATACAGACTATAATACAGGTTTTCTGACTGACTTCCCTCACTCCTATCATTGCCCTTTTATACTATTTATCATTTACCTATGATGATAATATGATATCAGAATGAAATCATCAATGATGTCAAACCAAGATAAGTTGAAGATTAGTTAAAGAATCTTGAAAGATAGTCAAGTCAGAAATCAAGTTGAAAAATGTCAAAGGAATGTGGTAGAAAGTTGAATTGAATATTATCAGAATTTGGGCTTGTATGTTCATGACACCATGCTGCAAAGAGAGACTGGCTTATGTCTTTTTAGGTTCAATGAATTCAAAAATTATATAAAAGTATAGAATTGTAAATAATTAATTAATTTTAATTTTAAAAATAAGTTTCTCAGTTAGATCACATAAATACTTAAAATTGTTGACGCAGAGCAAAGTATGTGGGGCTTGTCCCCATGGGTCCACCCTGCTTTCATAGAGTACCTGTCCCTATCAATGACTAATCTCCGAATGACATTCGCCTTAGCGCTGTGGTGTCTCACTGCCACACAACAACTACCACTACTTTATGGCAGTCAAGGCTTCTCTGCTCTCAGTTGTATATGTTCTGATATGTCTTTCTACACTCATTGAAATCTATTACGTCATTTCGCGCTCATCCTCTGCTAAGCCCCAGGATGTCGCACCTTCCCACCCCATTCCTCTGCTCATGGCAGAAGCAGAAACAAAGTTCAACGCCTTGTTAAAACGCCAAAGCAAGAGTCTCAACGCTGCTGTGGCTGAATATCGTCGCAGATACAAACGTGACCCACCCAAAGGATTTGACGACTGGTATGCGTTTGCGATCGAAAATAATGTTAAAATCATAGACGAATACGATTCACTGATGGACGACTTGGAGCCATTTCGGGAGCTTTCCGGTGAGGAGATTCGGAGACGAGTTCTCCAGGTCAGTCCTATAGTGCGATCATGCTGCACCGCCCTGCAGACGACCCTGCAGACGACCCTGCAGATCGCCTTTGACCTAATTCTATTTAACAGGTTGGATCTCTACCATCTGTAGATCTCGTCAGACTACGCAATGGCACTACTGTAACAATGACTATGGAGAAGGGATTCAAGGATGACGAGGTCCGGCTTGCAAAAGTGGGGGGTCCTCGCGCAAAGGGCTTTCGTGTCATGATGGAAAAATTCCAAAAAAAGGTTTGCCTCCCGAATTCACTTAATACCAAAAATTCATATCGGGACAGCTCCCTGATATGGATTTCCCTATTAATGCCAAGGCGGAAGGTCGCATCCTGATACCCTGGGAGCATAGAAAATATCCTAATATGACGTTGCAGGACTCCTCTAGTATGCACACCTCACCCTATGTTTTGAAAATCACCATTCTAACTATTCGCGTTGGACATTTAAGAAGGAATCAAAAAAATGTTGAACGGCGAGTTCGTTCCCGACTGGCGTGGAGACGGCAACGTCTGGGAGGCCTATCGTCGCACCTGTGACCCCACTTCCCAAGCCCGCCGGCTCTTTGGCTCCATCCGTGGCCAAGCCATCCTAGCATCGTCGGGTGAGCCTTCCAATGGAATGGAGGGACGGTCTTACGTCAAGGACCTGGACCCTCTGCAGTCTTCTGGTGATTCTAGCTTCGTTTTCGCAAAACATCCAGACTATGATTTTGACTTCTGCAAACACCCATGGGCACGATATCAGCAAGGCCATTTTTTCAGTGACTGGAGGACTATTCCCGTTTTGTACCCAATTTTTTCCCCAGGGAAAGTTCGGGGATACTCGGATATAAAAATTCCAAGTCATTATTATTATTCATCAACTTCAGACTATACATACGGGTGGGATCCAGCGAATATGGTGATTAATGATGTAGACGAGAAGGAAGTAGCCTGGAACAAGAAAACGAATCAGATATTTTGGAGAGGGAGTACGACGGGTGGAGGCAGCTCTCCGCCCGGATTTTTGACGTCTTATCAGCGGCATAGGTATAGATGTGCTTTACTCGAACATTTCACATCTTTGATATTTTCCCTAGGTTTATGGAAATGGCTACGGCTCCTTCCAACGCAAGCCTTCCAGTTGTCTTCGCGGACCCTCCCGGATCCCGTAACTTTACCACCGTCGAGGTGTCCCGCCGAGCTATAAATAGCGAGATAATGGACGCGGCGTTCACCAAGGCAGTCGGCTGTAAAGGTTTCCCTGGAGGCTGTAAACGTATGTTCGATCACTATCGCTTCACGAAGCCTGTGCCGCTAGGGGAACATTGGAAGCATAAATACCTTGTCGACTTTGATGGCATGGGATACTCTGCCCGATCGCTTGCCTTCTTGAACTCTGAAAGTGCTCTGGTCAAGGCAACCGTCTATCGAGAATTTTTTTCGGATTGGTTACAACCATGGTGAGTCTCATTGATCTATGTATCGCTGTGAAATTTGGAATCGACGGTGTGTATCAAGGCTGCATTATATCCCGCTCTCGCAATCCTACAAGGAGCTTTACAATATTTACGCATACTTCTCCGGTCCAACGCCGTCGATGCTCGAAGCAGCGAACTCGACGTCCCGGCCACTGAGCGGACCAGAAACACTCGCGACGGCAGGGGATATGCGATTAAGACGAATAGCGCAAGCAGGGCGGCAATGGAAGCGGACGATTGGGAGGAAAGTTGATATGGAAAGTCAGTTCATTTTCTTTCTTTTCTGTCTCTGATTAAATTTTTACCTACTTGGCCGATAGTATATGTGTATCGCTTGTGTTTAGAATTTGCGAGGCTCTACGCAGATGATCGGGAGGCGATGGCGTATAAAGGTTGAGCAATGATCATATGTTTGCATCTCACCTGGCTTCTTTTATTTTATTCTCGCATAGGATTGGACACTAAATATTAATACGCTGCTCTTTGTATATTGGACACTGGGCCATGCCGTGTATTAGGCGATAACTATCAACGTCATCAAATTCAGTTAAATACTTGACTCTCTATATGAAAGTTTGTCGTCAAATAGGCTCACTGGGTCCAAATCACACAGGTTGATAGGACCACGGTGTATTGCTCGATGAACTAGCGAACGGTATACATGACGGGCAGCGTATGGTAAAGAAAAAGAAGGAAAACTTCCCGGGCTATATATGCCGTGATCACGTGCTAATAGAGACTAAAAAGTGAAACAAAAGGTGAGCGCGTATGACTGGGGCGCTAGGCTTACAATTGGTGATAATAAATGTATCACGGTCATTTCATTTATCAGGCGGTAATTATCGACATGATCGAAATTCTGCCAAATACTTCATTCGTGCATTTTTGGATCTCAGGGTACCTACCGTGAAGCCATGGATGTTGATTGTTGCGTTCGATAGTGGGTCTTTCGATGAAAAGAATGCATTTTTTATTCCCGGCTCAACTCGCCTGTAGTCCATTTCATGGCGGCTGAAACATTACTGAGAGATGATGCAACCTCTACCTGTCTCCTGCATCAGGATACTGCATGACGATACACAGACATCTTATGACTCGGAGTGGGCAACGATCACCGCACGAAATAGATGCAATGTTTACGTGGCAAAGAGGCTCGCTTCCTTTTGGCGCATCAAGGCGTTGAGTCGTACAGCGCACACGAAATCAAGGAATAACCTATGCCAGATGTCTCTTCTTCTGCCATTAGACTGCCGAAACGGTCTCAATGCTCCTCCATAATAGGTTCTTTCATGCTAGCGCTAGCACTTGAATTCATAACTTGGACGAGTAGCTTCTATTTGAGTTAGGTGCGTGGCACTTCCCTTATGGCAATGCTGCTTCCAGTGATGTCTCAAGAAGTGCTGGAGCCAGATTTGGCAGATCGGCGCAATGGACACTGGTGGAATATTGACCGCTGTCACGCCTAAAAACTTGCCAGTACTTGCGTTTCCTTAAACCGTCCGGTGTCATTGACGAGGCGCAAAGCTAGTTGGGACGGCTGTTTCATCCGAGTTTAAACAGGGTGAACAAGGACCTTGAAAGGTCGGCGCGTAGTTTTTCTTGATATTGCAGCGTGCGATCGACATGTCATGACAAATGGAACACGGCTCATTGGTACCCTGCAAGGCGATGAGGACTCCCGAATCCTACGCAACGAAGGCGTCCCTGAAGCGGAGCGCGCCCCAGTACTAGAATGGGCTCTGACGGCGATTGAAGCTACTATTTAGCTGCGGATTTTTGACGAAAAGAAGGCAGACAACATGTGTCTTCGGGATGCTGTGCACTTCACTGGCTCGCACCGCAGCGGTTTGGAACCTGTACACATAGATCAGCCTACGTACTGGTTTAACTAAACTCTTAAGTTGACGCCGCATGACAATAAAGCGCCCAACATACGAGTACATCTGGTAGCAAAACGGCAAGTTAGATACTGTTACCGTTGTTCCCTGTAGCAATTATACTTTCTGACTCATTAGAAACATGCTTCGGGATCATCACACTTTTGCCATTTTGGCGCGTTGAGTTAACATGTTTCCCCCGCCTGTGCTTGAGCTCCTGACCAAAGGGGTATGCACCCGGGCCTTTGTATTCAAGATGGCTCACTAGGAAGCCCAAGCGCCATGTCAGATCTCATATGCCCCACCTCTCCGGATAAGAACAACGTGCGGTGGGTTTAATTTTCCTGATTAAAGATCACTTCCCAAAATACCTGTAAACAACACTGTCTTTGTCACATGCACTGACAACAACATAATGTTTTCGGAACTCTTTCTTTGAATCGATAATCTAGCCATTGGTACTACGTTGTTATTACAGCTGTAGACACGCTTTGCCGCACTGTACAATATCAGGGCCATGGCCGCATTCAGCTTCAGTCCCGAGCTGCTGGCGCTTCGTGGAAGTTTAGCGCTCGCTGAACTTACTCGGAATAAGGAACTACTTGCGTACCGCGTTTAGCAACTTTTCGTCTCAAGTGCTCAAAGTCATCTTTTTATTTTAGTCAAGTCATATAAATCAGTGGTTTATGACAGGGGGCGCGGCGACGACGGTAAATTTACATCAAACAGTATCCAGATGATCAATAGCGCACCAAGCTCAACTCCCGACTAGCTGGTTCGCTCAGCTACCATGGCGAATTCTTCTGTGGGTCAGCGCCGATGAAGATCTGGCCGCAGAGATGCATCAACGGCTCCACCAGATACATCTAGTAAACAATTCAGGCGCCGCGATTACGTGGGCCTCAACTCCTCACAGCGCCTCGCAGTGTTTCCTCAACTTGCGGAGTTGATGTCCCTTGGGCAGCATAGCAGTACAAGTGATGATGTTTTTTTTTTCAATATGGACAGCAGTTTAGTGTTGGCTTGTACACTAAAGCACTAAAATTCGAGTACGTCCTTAATTGATAGTCGTCGCATTTTTTAAAGCAGAAACATCGTGCCAGTGTATATTACAACCAGCTGGCAGGCATTGTGTATATTATTCTGCTTTGCTCGACGAAATTTGACAGGAATGGGCACGGTGCCGGAAAATGTTACAACCAGTTGGCAGGTAGTATGTATGTTATTCTGCTTTACTCGACAAAACTTGAAACAGAAATGGGACGGAGAAAAATAGACTAAAGGCCCAGCTGCCACCGGTCATCTATTACCCGATCAAATATGGATCTATCCCCCTAACCAG
This sequence comes from Hysterangium stoloniferum, assembly GCA_015178975.1. Lineage (NCBI taxonomy): Eukaryota > Fungi > Basidiomycota > Agaricomycetes > Hysterangiales > Hysterangiaceae > Hysterangium > Hysterangium stoloniferum. The sequence goes on from WHVD01000019.1 coordinate 48,565, forward strand.
CCATGTAGCGCTGCCAAGTACTCAATTTGAATATTTCAAGAAAATCGTTATTTTATAGTCTATAAAGTCTGTAGTTTCAGAGCTCTCTGCACTCCGTTTTAACTCCCCCTTCCAGACAGATTTACTAATACACTCTACAATGTCTCGACTCATCTTTGTCGGAATCTTGGTTACTTTGTTGAATCATACCATGGCAGCCTCCCTCAATATTGTCAATAAATGCAACCAGCAAGTCTTCCTCTTCACGCAAAGCAGCTCTGGAACGATCGCCAACAACGTCGTTGTTGGTGCAGGAGCTACCCGGAACATGGGAATAAGTGCCAACTGGAATGGTGCTGTCAACGTTGGCAAGTAGCCCAGCTCATGGCTCGTTAGTCTCTGATTTACAACATTATTGTCATTAGGCACTGGATGCGGGAATAACCCGAATGCGTGTGCTACGGGGGGTCCCGTTTGGGATGGCAGAACCCCGTTCTCCCGCGCTGAATTAAACTGGGTATGCCAATTCACTCGATGACCTGCCAAGCTGGACTGACCCTCTTCTTCAGGCGGGCATCCCCGGCAAAGTTGTCTACGACATCAGTCTTATATACGGCTACAATGTCGGAATGGCGATCTCCGGCTCTGGCGCTGGGTGTGCCCAGTATGCCTGCACCCTTCCCGGAGGCTGTGTGAGTGTTAATTGCGCTAAGAGGACTTGTTACCGAGATTGGTTGCGTAGCCCGTTCCTGGCCCCGGAGGATCGTGCTTTAGCGGCTGCTGCTCGTCGGCGGGTGCGTGTTCCAACGGCGCCCTTCCTCCTGGTGGCGGAGGCTGCCCTAACAATGGGTTTGCTGGCCCCCACTCTTCTTTCTATTTCAACAACTGTCCTAATGCATATGCATTCCCGTTCAACGATGGTGAGCGCGACTCTTTTCTGGAAGTTAATCAAAAATTCAATAATGTTAAAGGTGCTAACGGCGGAACACCGGCCAACAATGTTGTTTCGGTATGCAGCAGTACTGATATCACTGTAACGTTGTGTCCCGGAACTACGTCCCATATCCCTAAGTAAAGAGAGGGGTGACCGTGCTTCGACCTGACGCGACAGGGCATGCTCACGAAGGTTGCATTGCGGACTAAGACTTGACTTGTTACTATACGCCTACTACCTACATTAAACAGTGAATATAATATTTATTTGACATTAATCAATGTTAGATCGCTTCTCACCTTCCCCTGGTTTTCTATACCGGAAAATAGAGCTACGAACGCGATGGAAGCAAAATAAATGAGACTCATTCGCACCTTCCATCTTGCACTTGGAATCAGTCTTTCGTACAGTGTGGTAAGCGTAGGTGGTAGAACTAGGAGATCTAACCTTAAACTCAGACCTTTAATGATGCGGCTCTCTTTTCAAATTGGTTTTCAAGTTGCACTCTGGGGTGATCCAATATAATATATTACATACATGCTAGATTTTCTTCCAATGACCAACACAGTGTATACGATTAAACACTTTCTCTCAACTAAGCTAAGCTAATCTTCGATAAATAATCCCCCCCGAATCATATTCCGGCCCATACCCCGGTTATGTTTATGGCATTGTGTGTTGGATCAACAAGCATGGAATAATCCGCGATGACCGTATTCGGCTATACGGCTACACGGTCATACGGTCATGCAAAGGCCGCAATATGGCCTTACGGCGATATAAACACAGGTAACAATAGTCATTTCGTACCCTTGTCTTGATATCATATATTTGTAAGATGTTTCTGATATATTATATGGATATTTCTCTTGGCTACTAGATAGTTTAAATACAAGACAATTTAGTTAGTATCACCTCAGCTATTTGGCATACTGCGCGCAAATACTGAGGTGAGATAGTTATCACTACTTTTATTTATCTTTCTTATTCATTTATTACCTAGTATTAATTGTTGTATCTAGGCAATCAATTCAGCTATTTGGCATACTGTGCGCAAATACTGAGTATTAATTGTTGTATCTAGACTCTTAACGCTAATATTGTGGTATAGCAGGATTGCATGCTGAAACGCCGCGCTCTTTCGTATTTCGCCAAACTATTTTGAGCTGTTATTTTGGAGCAGCCACGTTCCGGGTTCATCCATCCATGCAGAAGGCCCCGAAATCGCATCGTGATGCCATTACTATTGAAGCCTTTAAAACAGGCTCTTTCGTCATCGGCCATCCAAAACTGGACAGGGACTCTTGACACATCAATGTTCATGTAGCCTGGGATAACGATCAGCGAACGCTATTTGATACTTCCCGATGGCTCTCGGTAGAATATACAATGGGGAAGAGTCGCCAAAGGGAATTCAAACCCCAGGGGGCCATATTACGGTCCTGCGAAGCCCATATGCGAAAGGGCACGTCCACAGATGTAATCTCATGGAGTGTTTTATACGCGTTCATGTTTCCGGATGGGAGTGGCAGATATATACCAAGGGTCATAAGACCGTATGTACCAGTTACGGTTTCTGTTCTTTGGCGTCCTTTATTGGTGTTCAATCTCCATCAGTCAAATGAACTAGTATGCAATGGTGCCGACCTACGCTCAAATATGATATAATTATAGTTGGCGGGGCCGATTCTATGCACTCGGCCAGTCATACGCAGGACCATTGGCACATCGACATTTAGAAACGGTCTCAACTCCCCTTTTGGTCGATTCTATGTCTCCAGATTCAAAGTGACGTACAAAGAGCTTTACGTATTCATGGAATGAGCGTGCCTTCTTGCAAACTCTGACACTACTTATTCTGATGGCTCGCACAAAAACCATGTTTTTTTTTCCTGTTGTACAGGCTAGTCGTGCTATCCACTTTGGAGGACAGGCTCTTATGAATGGGACAATATTCAATGGCGATGATAATACAGTATCTACGGATCAGACGTATTGAAAGGCATTCTCTCTGCTTTACTACAATATAAATTAATTTAACAACTGCATAAAACGGAATAGACTCTGTCTCTCCCCCCATCGGAGGAGGACAGATACGGAAAGTCCAGAGTACACCATCGGATGACGTCATCACGTACCAAACATCAACGGTTGCGGCCTCACTCAAATCCTTTTCCCCGAGTTATCTCCATCCGCAAACGGATCTCTCTCTCCACCGGTCTCCTCTAACCCTCCGTCTTTAAACCGATTCCTGTCCTTCTCATCCTCTAGTGGAACATCTCGTGAATTCACATCGGCACCATACCCAGGCAATTTACCGGCTTCATAGGGTGGTGCACCAGGCGGGGGACCGGGAGGAGGCGCAAAGCTGGGATACGGGTGATTTCCGCCTCCGTAGGCCTGTGTGGGTGCTGCATACGCCCCCCCGTACGGTTGTTGGGGAGGCGCATAACCGTACTGTTCTTGATAACCATAGGGCCGGTTGAAGGCTTGTAGACGGACTTGATCGGAGGGTGCTTGAGCGCGGAACGCAAGCGGATCGAGAAGCTGGCGATAAAACGAGTAGGCGATGCTGGCGAAAAAAAGGGAGAGGAGGCCACCGAGGATGAACCATGCGATAGTGCTGATGGAGTTACGGGAGAAAGCGTCAGAACAGACTGGGAGCATCGAGGTGAGTTTCATTATTAAAAAAAAAAAATGAAAGGGAAAGGGGCTGACACTGTTGGGCTTCCGTGTTTGAGAAGGTGTGGATCGAGCCACCCCAGAAACCGAAGCTCTGTGGAGTTAATTAAGGTTATTATTACGTAATCGGGACAATAAAAAGACTAACCGTACTGTCAATCTCTCCCATACTTTCCAGTCGGCACTCCTCCAGAATGGCGCTCTAAGAGACGTGGTCGGGTATAAATCTAGAATTAATCGGAAAGAGTTCGTGGCTCACCTTGAATGAAAAATGGACGATGGTCCTGATTAATTCAGCTCCAAAAACGATGAGAGCGACGAGTAACGAAAGGAAAACGAATATCCTGACAAGCGAGGTACGGCGCTATGTAGTGACGTATTTTAATTAGTAGGGCTACCACAATCATGAGCAAAAGACTGTTCAGTAGCACGTACAGTTACAGCTGCGAATAATCCAAAAAGCTGAGGATATGGCATCAGTAAGTCAACATAGTCTGGTCATAATTGAGACACGTATGCTTACCTCGATTGCTGCAACGCCAGCGTACAGTGAGCCGAGGACGATGTCGAACGCCACAAGTTTCTTAAGTTCTTAAGCACTTGGTCAGTAATCGAAATCATAGCAATAGTTCTCATGAGGACCTACCTGAGTTTTGTTTCTCGCCAGCAATGTCTTCAAAGGCGCCAGCCTGTATATACGACGAGCGTGTTAATGTTTGTTCATTTTCCAGGAGAATACAAGCTTACAGTCCTAACATTTCATCTTAACATTTAATTAGACAGTTGATGAGGTAAAATTGTACGAACCACGCAAGTGACCAAATGATACCCATTATGGTACAGGCAATGACGATAGGACGAAGATTTGCGCGACCGAAGGCACGTCCTGCCACGGCATACATTGGGGGACGGCCTGCATTTACGAGAACGAGAATGTGGAGAAGACACGTATGTCGGCGAAAGTGGCGGAAATAATGTAATGGGAGGTTCCGGTATCAAATGTATATATGGTACGGTGTGGGATATGAGCATAGCGCATTGGACCACGGGAAAGAATGGATATATGATGAACACTGTCAGAATTTCTATTAAAAAATGGGGAAAAGGCGTACCACTCGGTGGAGGTGGTCTTGTTACTGGCATCTTCAAACTGCTCTTTCTAGCTCCTTAGTGACGTGTGTAATATCCAAATTGGTATGGGATACTCGGGTATCAGAGGGACAATATCAGATATTTCAAGGTTATAGTATACAGGTGGTCGTAGTAGTCGTTGAGAAAAGGGGCTCGAATAGGAAGGTTGGCGGATGACGTAAGGCTGTGTCGGCGATCTCGGTCTGAGAACAATTGTTACTTATGGTAAGGCTCGGGTAAGTAAGGTGAAGCAAGATGCTCACAACAAAATGCTGTAAGGAACAGCTTTTCTGCACGGTCATCCAAGCAAGCCCCGATCATACACTATTTTTGACCCCTTTTGCCTAGTGATGCTGCGGCGAGCATAACTTTCATACTAAATTTTCTTGTCATGTTCAGGCATTATTTTAGAACTGATCAGCATTTTCTTGGCAATATTCAAAATACACGGCATATTCTAAATAGCTCTTTGGGAAACACATCCGATTGGCAGTTTGGAGAGTGCCGAGATATATCGTTCAGCCCGGAAATTTTCCGGAGGATTCTTCAGAATACATTGTCGAAACTTTGTACACACTCAAGGAAATCTCACATGTCCCATGAATTCTGAAAAATATTCCGAGGTCGAAAATTTGACCCTCAGCACTGTATGAGGCGAATAATAAAACTACTAGCCTCACGTTTACGCCTAGGCATATGCATAATTCCATGTGCTTGCACGCTATACTTCCTTCAAAGGCGGGAATTTAAACCATCAGATGCGCAGCCCGTATTCCCATATTTTTAGTCCCCTCTAACTGGCCCTGCAAGAAGGCTTATCCAGACGAGACTACTGGATTTTAGTATCAGGAGGGTGCTATAAACCCTGGGCCTACCAATAGATCCTATTATTGTAAGGAAGTCAGGTTCCTGTAGTTATAAATGCCCGCATTTCTTTCGATAATTAATGCATATTTATACAGTTGCTCGACGGCACAACCGTCAGCCTTCGTACATAACCTGATACTGATACGCGAGACGATAACATCGCTTTGGAAACGTTAATTGGGCTAAGATAAAAAATGACCCTGCTCAATACCGTCCGAGTCGGTTGCATATCGGTGCGGAAACCGAATTGCTCAGGATATTTTGTCTACCCTGCTTACACTAGCTATAGCACATCGCCGAAGGCGGTCGAGGCGGAGTCGTATTTCAGAGTGTCTCGTGATGAGAGGTCGATGAAAGACAATATAATACATGATTGGAGATTTGGAAGAGGACGCTTCTGTGAGAAGAGCATAGTATGCCTGTCGTGTGTAAGCAGGGATTGGGGGACGAACCTCCGCGGGAGTCACATATTGATCTCAGGGAAATATAATATATGCACATAGATATGTCATAACTATACCTGGAAACAACATTTTAATGTAAAAATTCACCAATCTATAGATCTGTGTTTTTAGCAGTATACGATCTAGCCAGAATAGGACGAATCGGAGGGTTTATTGAGAGGTAAAACGTACCTATAACAACACGTCGAAGACATTAGATTTGACGGGTTTTCCTCGGGATGATCGAGAACCAAATGCTGCATTATGGTATCAGGCCCTCGCGGGCAATGGCGCCGTTGTGAGGCTCCGGTGGTCACGCCAGAAGAGGGGGGGTGTTCGGATTTACTACAAAGAGGAAGTCTTGTCTGGATGACAACCTATCCCACCCTCTTAAGTCGTGTAGTGTCGCTTCAATTCCTAAACCAGACTTAAGCTGAAGTTTCACCATGGTCTCTTTGTGGTATCTGGCTACGTTCCTTAGGCTGGCTCCATTACTTGTAGCAGCGCTGCATTCCCCCAGAAATACCCACTCTAAGTTAGCAAAGCGTTGCACGGGAGTCATTCGGTCTTTTGACGATGTTTCAAATGCCGTCAAATGCACCACAATCAACATTTATGGCTTCACAGTAAGTTAAAGCGTTGATATTAAAATGAATTATTTGTAACGATGTCAGGTTCCTGCAGGTATACATGCCACAGTTCTTTACATAATTTACACATACTTATCCATGTTATTTTATTTAGGTCAGACATTCACCTTAGCACTGCTCGATAGCACAACGGTCAACCTTCGTGAGTATGTAGGGTTTGATTTTGCATAGCCTGATAATCCCAATACACAAGACGGTGACATCGCTTTCGGCAACAAGACTTGGGGAGGACCTTTGTTCCTAATTAGGTGTGGCACTTCCTGACATGTTCTTCCTGTGGACTTGTATCTCACGCGTAGACCAACCGCAGCGGGACGTCTATTAAGTGTATGTGCTATCGTTATCGATCTTCTGGTATACGGACGTTGAAATTGCATCTACAAAGTTCACGGTAATGGTCACACATTTGATGGAGGGGGACCGTTCCACTGGGATGGCCTAGGCACCAACGGTGGCGTTCAAAAACCTACGCCAATGTTGAAGTATCACTAGCCAATTTGTATCAATATTATAGTGTTGATCACGCATATGACTACTTTCTAGGATCGTAATGTCTGGAAGTTTTATGAATACCAAAGTTGTCAACGCTCCCGCACAGGCTTTTAGCATCTCCAACAACCCATCTTTGTTAAAAATCTCCAAAGTCACCATTGATAATTGTAGGCATCATTATACAATTGTTTGAATATGCTCACCGATTCCATATGCTTCAGCTCAAGGAGATACCCCGAACTCCAGAAGCAATGGCCAGCCAGCAGCACACAACACCGACGGGTTCGATGTTGGCAGTAAAGATCTCGTGATTCAAAATTGCATAGTCATAAATCAGGTGCGCTGTTTCCTCCAAAATCTGCGGAAAGGGCCTGACAGCTATTTGGTCTAGGATGACTGCATTGTCATCAACTACGGATCCAACATCCTCCTCCAAAACAATCGTTGCATCAACGGTCACGGTATTTCAATCGTTAGTTAGCAAATTCCGCTCCACCAGACCGCTGAGTTTTACTTCTGCTCAGGCATGCCGCAGCCAAGACAACGTGTCGGGAGTCGTCATTCGAAACAATACTATTGTTGACAAGTACGACATTGTCTTTGTAGATGCCGCCGACAATTTTTCTATTTATCATCCAGTGAGCAGGCATTGCGAATCAAGTCGGATCCTACATCAAGAGATGCAACCGTGTCGAACATTACATTCAGTGGCAACACTGGGACAGGACTCTGGCGGTTCGGCGTCCTCATTGATCAGTCATATCCCAAAATCCTTGGTGAGTCTGCTTGCGTCGAAATGTAAACAATTCAAGTCTGACCCCGTCATAACAGGAACCCCTGGCACAGGCGTTATTTTTAAGGCAAGAACAGGTTCACTTAGGGCGATCTTGTGTGACTCACAGTTACAATTGTAGGACGTGAATTTTGTCGGGGCAACAAACACCATGTCTGTTCTCAGCACTGCGAGGCCCGTGGCTGTCAACTGTGGCAAAGGAGCATGCACTGGTGACTATTCCAACGTTAACCTGCTCCAGCTTCACTCTGACTAGTTACCTCACAGGGAGTTGGGACTGGAGTTCCTTGAAAACATCTGGCGGCCAAGGCAATTATGCCGTCAACACTCCTGCCATTGAGGGACTGAACTAGCACCTCCTGATAAAAGAAAGTGTGTGTGTTCAAACTTCAGTGTTAGATATTTTACAACTCAGCAGTCTTACAGTTATCTACATTGTCGTTACCTACTGTTACCGACATCATACCCAGTAGTTTTCCTCCATCACGGTCTGGTACCGTGGTAATAGTTACACTTCAGTTTGCTATTCCCCTGCATAACTGAAGCGTAAGCTCACATACTTATATCCAACTCTTATCACTCATTTATATCCTTTAATTATTTTGTCTGTTCAAGTGGCTAGCAATATACCCTCCTGCATAGCTGAAGTTTACTTTATTTGTCCAGTCACTGTCCAATCGATCTAAAGCTCAGGTCTGATTTTTGTCCGGGTTGATGTGGAGGTCAGGCAGAGCGGTGGTTTTTGATGATTTGCTCGCATCATTGTACCTGGGTTTGATCTAACGCAGCTTATTATACATGGCTATCGTGGTTAATTTTTAGATTTTGTGCCTTCCGATACCCTAAGTTCAGATGGGCATCTGACAGGAGTTGCCCAGAGTATTTATTATATATATATATATATGTATTTTCAGAGCAATTAGCCTGATGAAAGACATTGTTCTTACATTCCGCATTGGTCAACACAAAAAACACGCTCACCGAGACATGAACCACCTGTTGTTCGAGAAGGATGTGAGCGGGGACAGGGTCTCGCGGTTCGGTGTACTCATGTCGTATTTTCAAATTCCTGGCGAGTCTGCTTGCGTCAAAATATAAACAATTCAAGTTTAATTCCGTCATAACAAGAACCCTGGCACAGGCGTTATTCTTAGGGTAAGAACACGTTTACTTCGGGTGATCTTGTATGACTCACTAGTTATAATTGGAAGACGTGAAGTTTGTTAGCGCAACAAGTACTCTGTCTGTTCTCAGCACTCAACCTCAGCAGTCCTTACAGTTATCTAGATTATCGTTACCATAGTTTTCCTCCGTCACGGTCTGGTGCTGTAGTAAAAATTACACTTCGGTTCGCTATCCCCCTGCATAACTGAAGCCTAAGCTCAGTTACTTATTTCCAACTCTTATCACTCATTCATATCCTTTAATTACTTTCTCTGTTCAGGGAGCTAACAATAGTCTTTTACCTCATAGCTGAAGTTTACTTTATTTGTTTATTTACTAACCAATCGAACTAAAGAGCCCAAGTCTGATTGTCCAGGTTAATGGCGGAACAGCAGTTTTGATGATTTGCTCTCTTCAGTACCTGGATTTGAATCATCTCTAACACAACTTATTATACATGGCTTTCGTGTTTAATTTTCAGGTTCTGTAATTTCCAATACCCAGCCCATATGCTATCCAGGGCAAAATGTTTGATATGAGCAGTCTGGGATACACTAACAATTATGATCTCTTAGTTTCATTGTACATCATGCATGTTCTCAAACAACTTCCTCCTATATAAATTCTGACATGTGTAGCTCAAAAAGAAAAGAAAAACAAGACACATCTGCAATTTCACTTTTGGCTAAGCTCTTGTTGCTGTAACAACAGGCAATCGCGAGGCAGAGCAAAGAGAGAAAAGGAGAGTAAGATCCCCTGACGACACAAGCCTGTACTGTAATAGCAAGGTCATCATGTCCTTCGACATGCAAGCAGTGGTCAAAGGACGAGGGCAGCAAAAATTGGCTAACCAATGATGATCCCGGTGGGATCATTTTAGTGGTTAAACTAAAAAGAACAGATACTACACTTGATCTAAGCCTATAAATGAGAAGCGATGTCAATTTTCTGTAAAATAAGAGGAAAAAATAATGTGGGCACATACCAAAAGGCCAGAGTGGTGAAGAACCCTCAAGCCACGTTTGCAGCTCTTATATGGCGAGACGTGTCGTGCACGGACCATCCGGATTGAGCGCTGACACGGATGGTCAAAGAATTCATCAATGTCGATGCCACCACATTTCAACAAACAAGTACACCCGAGTATAATTAAAATAAAGAACAGCAAGTCAGCTATGAGTATGTGGTATGTAAAAGCTAGCTAGCTGTGTGGATCGAAGGCCATGATAGATAGAAGTTTTTGATTCCGCCGTGAGGTTGTGACGCAAAGCTACCTGGGAACATATGATTTATGTGGTTACACATTGGTACCACCGAATTTTTTACTAATCGTATGACATTAAATGACAAATCACATATCCACTTGAAAAAATGTAGGAACATGGCTCGAAATACCTACCAGCGCACTCAGTGATTTTTAGAGTAATCCCGGAGTTTGGTCAGTTCGTGCAAGTGTCGACGTTAAAGCCCGACGGTCTATCCACGAACCGTTGGCCGGGCCCACATAAGGCTTGCAGTGCCCACCACCATTATTTACCACGTTGGCCATTTGATTTTTGCCTATATTTATTTTAAACAGATGATTTTCCTATAAATCAAGTGTAGTAACTGATCTACAGTTTAACCACTAGAAATGATTACATTGGAATCACCATTGGTTAGCCAAGTTTTGCCACCCTCGTCCTTTTCGCTTCGTTACAATTGATTATTATTACAGCAAAAAGGGCCTAGCCAATATTACCATGGCTCATGTTACCGTGACATGAGATTGATTCATCCTCCTGAATTCTCGACGGCAATCTGTTGTGAGGGTGGTTCGATCGATATCGCAAATCTAGCCTATACTTTTGTGGTTTGTGCTACTACAAGGCTTGTTGCTCATTTCGGAGAAAATTTTCACTTCCTGTATTATACAATAATTATAACAGATTGGATTGTGTGATAATAATCCCCGCTGAAGGCGTGCATGAAGGCTACGGTAGGGCATGCTGAAAAGACAGTTGACGGTGGATAGTTGAAGAAGTAGCGTTATTGTGTTGACTACTGGTAGCTGCTCAAGCTGAACTCCCTAGAGTCTGACATCGGAACTCCCTGTATATACTCCGTTTTTCTGTTTGTTTTTCATTTTTATTCTTCACAAAAGAGAAAAGTGGGTGGTAGTTGGGGGGGGGGGATATGTGATTTTCTAGTTCGAAATTGTGTCGGTGCAACCCGAGCCGGTATTCCACGCACCCACTAAATTCTGACCACAACGAACGTGCGGCCCAGATCGAACGAATTTCTACGTAGAAAAATAGAAAAACGTCAGTTTAGCCAGGTTCATCCCTCCTGCCACATCAGATAATCATTTTCTTGACCCTGTCCGGTGGATCAAATGTCTAGTCCAAACGTTCCTTGGTTTACCGTTTTTTCACTAGTATATGCCGTACCGGTAAGCTTGGTCAAACCCCCCTCATCAAGATTCCAGACAATTCCTATTGGTCAGTGCATATCCGACTTCGTTCCGGCGATCAGTCACCCCGAGTTAGATGCAAGCGATCCTAGGCCAGTTTTAGCCGTTAGGAACCAAAGCGTGGAAAGGCGTCCACGCGTTGACTCCCAAGCCCTGAGCTTTGGAGATAGGCTTCGATCGGGAGATAGGGATTGGGAGTTTTCCATGTAGCGGATTTAGCGTCCAATCAGAGATCGAATGTCATGTTGAAAGCGGACAGCCTCGAAACTGCAGAACTTGGCGTCTCCTGTGTGTGAGACTCAGTCTCCGTAGACTCCGGCAGACGCAGTTTGTCCATCCGCCCACAATCCGCCCTAACTCACAAGCCTATATATCCTGTGATTGCTCGCCACATGGATTTCCCATATCACTACCTTTTTAAAAAATATAGAATATATATGTGGCTCGGAACCCTAAGTACCCACATGTACCCCTAGTGAGTTCAGTCACTTCTGGTGACTAGTCTGTATCTGGGTTTATTAGTCCACTAGAGTTACTATCTTGTGGTCCGATCCCCTTCCATTTATCATTCTAATATACACTACAAAAACACTGTGACAATAACTAGGTTCAATCCTAGTAGACCGCATTGGCGACTATTCCTGCCAAGTCACAGTTGCTCCTTTGGTTCCTGGGTCAATCACTTCTTGAGATGCGGTCGAGTAGGGTGCTAAAACAAGACAGTGGGTATTAGGAGCGCAGAATCAAGAAGAACAACGACTGTGACGACTTACGAAATGCCAAGAGGCATCTCTTCAATCTGGGTGCTGTAATACCCTGAATAATATTGATAAGTCCAGTGCCCACTACTAAGAAAAGATTAACGAAGGGATTTACTGACTCTCGATTCCGCGCAACGTTTCGATATTTGCCTCGGTGACGAAATTGATCGCGATTCCCTTGCGCCCAAAGCGGCCGCTGCGGCCCACTCGATGCATATAACTCTCGATTTTATCCGGAAGGTCATAGTTGACAACGACGGCAACTGTTTGAATGTCAATACCGCGGGACAGCATGTCGGTCGTGATCAAAATTCGCGATGAGCCTGTCCGGAAATCCTGGAGAAGCGCTTCACGACGCTTCTGCGTTTTTTTGCCATGCTGGAATAGCCGGCGGGATGGTGCATCAGTCGATTGTGACGTCGAACGTCGAATAATAGGTATTCTTACCGTGGCCGAGGCAGGCAGCTCTCGCCCATTCAGCTCGTTCAAAAGTGAATCTACCTTCACGCGAGTATTACAAAAAACGACAGTGGGGTGGGTGAAATTCCCGGCGGCGTATAGATCACACAAGGTTTCCAGTTTCCAGCTCTCGTTTTCCATAAGAATAAAGAATTGCTGGATGCCTTCTAGCGTGAGTTGCTCCTGTTTGACGAGAATCGTGATAGGGTTGCCTCTCGTCATTTTTCTCATGCTCTTTAAAGAGTCCGGGGGCATTGTGGCGGAAAGCAAGACAATCTGCTTGCCTTTTGGAGGCAGAAGTTCCAACACTAAATGAAACGGCGCATTTCGGAATGTCATGTTTTCAGTTCTATCGAATCGGTACTGGAAGGTGGGTTGGGAAGGACCTGCCTTTGTCAATTTGTTCTCTCCAACCGGAAGACAACATCTCATCAGCTTCGTCAAGGCAAAGGAGCTTGATCTTGTCTGTCAGGAGCGCCTCGCGTTCGATCATGCAAAGCAGTCGGCCGATTGTGCCCACCACGACGTGGACACCCGCTTCCAGCTTCTGAACATCCCCACGGAGCCTTTTCCCTCCGATGCACGCGTGGCACTTGACGTTCATGTACTGCCCGAGGGCGAGGACCACCTGCTGGGTCTGCTGGGCCAGCTCGCGAGTCGGTACAATGATCAGCGCCTGCGTCGCCTTGACGGATATGTCCAGCTAAAAGTCAGCCGAGAGAAAATACACTTCAGTTACGGAGCTGCGGGGGGGGGGAGACACGATCTGCACCCCGACCTTTTGCAGGATAGCGATGACGAACGCGGCCGTCTTGCCCATGCCGGACTGCGCTTGCATGATGAGATCGCGGCCTCTCATCAGGGGTTCTATGGCGCGCTGTTGGATGGGAGACGGTTTCTCCAAGCTTTATCACAGCTCATCAGCGAGACTGCGCCTCCGGAAGGTGATAGCAGCCTCACCCGTACGCATACACTCCTCGGAGCAAGTTTCGCTTCAGTCCCATTTTATCGAAACTGGCATGATACCAGGGTTACTCTCCTGTGATCCATCCGGAGAAAAATAGAGTTAGACAGACTCGTCTGTGGTTTTGTTCCAATTGGACACTATCTCAACTTCATGATCAATCCCGTCGCGCAGATTACGTCCAGGTAACGTGCTGGGAGAACCTGATTAGTTAATCCCGCTGCCCCTGAAGCGGAGCCGACTCACGGTGGCATTGCTATTGCACGAGGTAGTAACGGCGGCGTGGGGTGGCTGTGACGATTCGTGACGCCGTGTGATAAATTATAGCGACGATGTAGGGAGTAAGCCTCGTGTATTTAATTACTTAGTTCGCTAAATTCTAAGGGATTTGTAAATATGTACAACCAGGCAGGCGTCTTGAAGCAAAGTATGAATCGTCAACGCATATTATTATCTTATCGGTGATAGTAAATACGACAAAACATTATTTATAGCTGTACCCCATTCGTGGGAGGGCCATTTGAGGGAATGTAATTATTAATGCGGTGTGACTCTGACTGCGATATATACATAGCGGCTTGCAAAAGACGAGAATCGGTGTGAGGAGGCACTATGCGGGACCTACAGCCCTAGGCACATATACCACAGAGGCACCCGAATTTCGTATCCTCAGACCTGATCCCTGCACCTTCATCCTCTAGAGCCCAACGACCGTCCCGGTGCTAGTTGTGGATTAGACCCTAACCCTAACCCCAAACCCAGGTACCCGGAAAGGCATTATGACATATTTGAGTGGGAAGAATTGTGGCCTCAGGGTACTCTTTTTCTTCACTCGAAAATTGCAGCCCTTAGGGTGTCCATAGCAGTCAAACAATGTTGAATTTGCGCAGAGTGAAAAAACTAGCTGCGCAAGGCTAAGAAAAGATTTCGTCCATGTGTACATGTCACTCGATGGAGTATTCTATCATTGCGTCATTCGCATCAAACCTTGCCTTTTTTTTTTTGCGCAGGCCCGGATCTAAACGAGTCTCGCTGACTGCTCGGCGACCACAAAGCTCTCCAACATTGAAAACTGCATACACGCATCCACAAAAGACGAAGAAATAAAATCAAAGGGGCAACTATACTATCTTGATCCAAAACAACGCGAAGGGGTGAATGTAGAAGTGATATGAATGAATGAACGTGCGTGCAAGCTGCACAGGATATATTGACAACGCAAAATCAAGGGAAAACCACGAGCCGACCACTCCGACGATCTTGATCAGGGCAGTATCAAGGGATTCACAAAACGAGAGCAACAGCAGCAACACCCGCAAGCATAGCGAGTGGGCCGCGAGAAGCGATGATGGCGGCAGAGTTGGAGGTGGAGGGTGATGGAGCAGGTGCAGTGGAACTGTAAAGTAGGGATAAAATTAGATAAACCATAAATAGGGTCGGGAAAAAAAAAATGCGCACGATGCGGGGGATGCCGTTCCATTTGACGACGCAGTGGATGCAGGGGATGGGGTGCCTGTAGTGGATGAAGGGGACGCGGAGGTGAGTGTAACGCCCTGTGGGATTATAAGCACGGTAGTCCAGAAATCCAGGATGAGATGTGGAAAGAGACTCACTACAAACAAACAAAGCTGCGTAGCGAACTCATCAGCTCGGGCTAAATCGCTCGGGTTGGTGCAAGCAGCGGTGATGCATGTTGTTTGGGCAGTGATAAACTGTTGGTTGCGGCAGAGGCAAGCGTTGTCTGTGGATGAGCAGCCAACTTGTAGGGAAAACAATTATTACTTGGTCACGACAAGATAAATGAAATGAAGTAAACACACAAGTATTGGTGGTTTGCAGACAGGGGACTGCACAGTTAGGAGGACCCTGACGAGCGACGATGCTAGACGCAATCGAGGGAGTGACGAGGACAACGAGAGTGAGGAGGGTGGTGAAAAATTGCATTGTAGCTTTTGATGGTGGGAAGTGGTTGTGGTTGTGGTTGTTGTGGTGAAAACACAGACGGTCCAGGCGGTAAATCTGGAGGAAGCCTCTACACGGATTTTATACTTAACCGCCACTTGGCACACTAGTACATCAACCAATGAACTTGTGGGCGTTCCATTCAAGCCTTAGTCTTACCAGAACCGGGTAGGCTACACAATGGATGGATTGTAATCAATGACCACCAAGGACATGCAGGCACACATACGCATATAATAGCCACCCATTGTAACTACACTTCAAATTTAGACTCTATATATAGGGCTAGAAGGGCCGAAAAGAGAACAATGGTGAAACAATGGGAAGAAGGGACGAAAACTTAAGCGAGCGGGAACAAAATGCCCAACACTTCCTATTGACGCCTTCTTTTGGGAGCATCTTCTCACGCATAGAATATCATTAGCGCTTGCCTAATTTATAAGCGCTTGGGCCGAGTTGCCCGGCACCTGTACAGTTGGCTACGTAAGCAGACGTTTTCCCTCCCCGACACCACCCCTCAAGTACGTTCCGCCGTTCAAATGGTGTGCAATTTCTTAGAAGCTTTATGAAATGACCATGTCGACTAATCTCATCATCTTCTTTTCAGGCTCCCACTGACCGTAAGTCAAAAAAGGTAGACCTGAATTCATGTGCTCGTCTTCTTCAAACCCCTAAACAGTCCCTCACCAGACACCCAAAACCCGCTCCGCTCTTCAAGATGTCGTAACACGGGAGTACACAATCCATCTCCACAAGCATGTCCACGGCCGCTCGTTCAAGAAGCGTTCACCATGGGCCGTCAAGTCCGTCGTCGAGTTTGCCCAAAAAACAATGGGAACCAAGGAGGTCCGCATTGACCCCAAGTTGAATGAGGCTATCTGGGCAAAAGGTGTAAAGAATGTGCCTCATCGGTTACGTGTCAAGCTCGAGCGTGTGTTACATACATATTTTTATTGTCATTCCCAATCCGTGCTGACAAGCACATTCCTTTGCCAGGCAAGCGTACTGAAGAAGATGGCGCAAAGGAAAAGCTATTCACGTACGCCTCGTATGTCCCCGTGGTTTCATTCAAGGTACGCGTCTTCATGCCTCCTTTATGCGGGATATTCACCCCTCTTCTCGTCAAGGGTCTGCAAACCGTTGTTGTGGACGCAGAGTAGATGGTGGGCTGTATAGCGGCTCATCATTTTTAGTTTGGCACGGCGCGGCGAGTGGAGGTATAGGAATGATATGCTTATGTTCCATCCCGTATGCCTCAATACGATATTACCAAAAATGGCATGGTTTCCTCTTACCCGTTTCTCGCCGACATGTTAGTGAGAGTGTGTGTGTTTTATAAGATACTGTTCGTGTAGAGGTGTCTGTGGGTGGAAGGAATTCAGATCGCTCAAAGGTAAGTCCTATTGTGTACTGTATCTTCATTGTTGCCATACTTGGCAATTCTACGGGCTGATCTATAAAGTGGGTAAACCCTTTCCTTTCTAAATAAGATGTCTTCCGAGTTACCCGAGGTATAACTCACATCTACTTTTAATAAAGGCGACAATAGAGAGTATTTGCAACTAACACAGCTATAATCTAATTAAAGTTAGCATGTCTTTTCACGCCTTTGTCCCTCGACTTCGGGGAAAGCAACCTTAACAAGGAACTTCTGGATGAAGCTCAAAAAATTATATAACCCTGGTCTAGTGGTGATCTATGTGGGATACTGAGCAGTTACTTGAGAAAGTGATCAAAATCTCCGAGAGAATCCACCCAAATTGTGTCGCACTGTTCATCTTTGAGCAGTCTACTCGAGACATTGGAGATGAACAAATCTGATGCAACAAACAGTGCATCCAACGCATACTGTGATTCCTGATTCAAACCCATTCCTGAACATCAAACAAGTGAACAAAAGTAACATTGCCTAATGGAAGACCCACAGGTTTGGAACATGTTCTCACTAAACGCAGCTTTAAAGTCCATAAAAAGCATCCCAAGTGCGTGCCCCAGTGTGTGCATTTGAAAGTACGGATTGTGGCATGATGCAACTGCTCCGTAAACAGGCTGACTTTGTAATCCAAGAATCTATGATTGAGACTCCAATCAAGGAGTCAGAACATGAGTGTACTTTTTTTACCGAAGTCCACTGTGAAATCAATCCTATTGAGATGGTATGTTTTTTTTGAGTCATTGACATGACCATCCGCACTCATTTATATTTTGCTCCAAGTATTGGAATAGGCCAGATATTGTAAATTGTGAGGACAGAACTTTTTCAAGGGAAAGGAGGCTGTTGCACTAAAGTAGCTCAACAAGTGCCCTATGGATGTGATCCAGAGATTTATTAACCGTTCTTGGCATTTCATGAATGTTTACTGGAGAAGTGGCCGCATGGGCCATCTGCAAGTAGTGCCAATACTGCCAAGTGTCTAATGGGTCACGATGTTGATCAAAGCCACACCGATCCCTTATTAGACCAGATTAGGTACACATGCTTATTGTTTTTTTTTCCGGAAAAAATTGGCCACCTCAAAAAAGTCATGGGACAATTAAAGGATGTGGTTTTGGAGATGCCGTGTCCTTTTCTGAAGTCAGTTTTCCACCAAAATCTCTGAGTCATAAAAAATGTTGTGTTTGCTTGCCTGCAATTGTACTCATAGGCATGACTTTGACCTGAATGCCACCCGACATCAATGCTGCTGACAACCGTCGGAACCGGGGAGTGCGATCTGGGAGGGATCCTCAACATCAATTCAGGGAGTTCTGGTTTTGTTTTAGTAAATGAAACATATATATTGCTTTCCTATCTTGTGAGAGGAACATCTTAGTCCCACTGCCAGAAGGTGATTCTGTTGACCAGAGCCCATTTTTGGGAAGTGCTCAACGTCATTGTGCAAGAAGTGACGGCAAGCGAGCGCCGAGAATTACTTTCGTTACCACTATTCTAGTGTATCCCAAGTCCATTGTAAGAGTATGTATTATCGAAAAAATATGTGTGTTCCCGAAGGAAATTATAATTCTTTTAAAATGTAGAGGATAATTCATGGTTTCTGCCAAGAAATTTTCCCAAGACACTGAAAATATTAGTCAGTGGCGTATGACATCATTCTCAGGTTAATCCCATCAGGCCCAACGGAGAATCCATTTTACAGATATTGATAGTCAAATGAACTGACAGTGAAAAGCTGGAATTTGTCTTCTACTCGTACCACCATGTCCAAGTTCGTGTTGTCGCTCACTGGCAAAACTATTGTAGTTACTGGCGGTGAGTTCAATCCAGATGAATCGAGGGATTGATTAATTGTGTTTGAAATAGGCAATCGTGGTATTGGCTATGAACTTAGCAGAGCTGTTGCCAAGGCTGGAGCCTCTGTGGCCATTATTTACAGGTACTTCCAAATTGTGTATTTGAGTGGCCTCACGTACTTTTATTCGTTCGTAGGAGCTCGAAGGATGCTGGTGAAAAGGCGGAAATGATTGGTAAGGAATTCGGAGTAAAAACCAAAGTGGGTTTCACCACAATTCACACCTTTCATCGTGGTTGATCAAGGTCTCAAAAGGCGTATCAATGCGATGTATCGAACGTAAACCTCGTAAATAAGGTCAGAAAAACATCATTTTTAGTTACACTTATTAATCAAAAGGATAATAGACTTTTGAACTCATTCAGAGTGAGATGGGGAATGTGGACGGCGTTATAGCGGTAAGCACACTTTGCAGTCCGCTTTACATCTACGTAACATCTTTCTGAATGCTTCCATTAATTAGAACGGTAAGATTGCATCCCAGTTTAATATGGCTAGATTTCACCATCATTATTGAACAGCCGGCGTTTCCGTTGTGAAACCTGCCCTCGACTTGACCGAAGAAGACTTCAATTATGTATATGGCGTCAACGTTCTCGGAGTTTTCAACACTGCCAGGGCCGCTGCTAAGTAAGTGAACCGCTGCTGCTCGAACCGAGTTGACTGTCCCAAAGACTGTGGATAAATCGCAAACACCAGGGAGGATCCATCGTTATTACGTCCAGCATGTCTTCCCAGATTATTAACCAAGTTGCACAAAACAAACCTTTGACTCAGGTATTTGAAATTTTCAGCTGTCTGTAGCTAAACAGAATGCTTAATGGTTGAACAATCAGTTGTTTTATAACTCTTCAAAAGCGGCTGTATCGCACGTTGTGAGAGGGCTGGCTGCAGAGTGGGCACCCTATGGAATCAGAGTCAATTGTGTATCTCCTGGATATGGTAATCTGCATATACCATCTGCAAACGTGAAATAATTCTGATGCCTATATTTTCAGTAAATACTGACCAAACCTCTCGTAAGCCCATATTTTACTGCATTGTTTATTTTACTCATGGAAATGTAGACATGGAGGCCAGTCTAAAGGGATTCCAGGCGAATGGCATCCCCCTAAAGCGTTTTGCTGAGGTAAGCTCTAGATCATCTTACTGTCAAAATTTACTTCTTTGGCTTCAGCCCCAAGAGATGGCCGGTCAGGTCGTTCTCCTCCTCACTGAGTACGCGTCCTATATGACTGGGGGCGAATATTTTGTTGATGGGTTAGCTTCTAACTTCATCATTCCTTACATGCATAAACTGATTACTGATAAAAGTGGTCAACTTGTTTGGTGAACCACGTCGACGTTTACTGACGCATTGCTGAAAGAAAAGAAAAGAACTCGTCACTGTGAATCTGGTACATGGAATGGATATGCAATATTGAACTGTACAATGCTCGTGTAAAAACAAAAGTCTCCTTACTGGAATTGTTTAGGTCCCACCACGCTTCGTGTTCCGGACCAGGTGTCAATAAAGTTATCGTGTTATCTCATGATGTTTGTGTGCACTTACACTTAGGTTCTGTGTGCGGCTTCTTAGTTTGTCAAAATATATACAAATAGTATACACATCACCCAGGACGGATCGTAAGTGGAGGAGGTTGATTTCCTCCAGAAATAATCCCCATTTTCGCCCATGAACCGTTTCATACTCTTATATGGAAAGGTACGCATGTAAATCTGTTCCACAGAGCGATCCTCTAGTACCTCTAGGGCTGTCAGCCCGTCTGGATCTTCTCGTATGCTCTCTAAGTATATTTAACTTCGACAAAAGTGTAGCTACAACTCGAGTACCTACTACACAGACAAACAATTGAATTTTGAACTCTAACAGCTTGCTCACTCAGACTGTAAGGAAACCATGGTGCCGTCAAGACGTTCAATTTGGCACATATATTCAACAGTCGCTGCCAAATACGCGACGTATCCGCCGACGATTGCGAAGCCTCGGCACGGAAGTGACATCATGTGATGTGGGACATACTGTACAAACATCTTCAACAAGCATGCTCGCCCAGATATCACGTTCTCGTTCATGTCGATCATTAGTTTCTAACTCACCATTTCATATACGTAGACCTCCCTTAATATCAAGACAATATATATCGCAACATGCTACACCGCCGCCACGGAAACAAGATTATTGGACTCGATATAGAAAACCACAAATCCGAGGAATTGCAATAGCAGTCTCACTTGGGGTGTTATTTTATGTATACAAGTGACAATTATTCGCTCCTTTTCTGTCAAGCCCGTCTCATGCGAGTTTGTTTAGCTTAGAGCGCACCCCTATCACAGGCCGTTGGCGCTTCATGGTTATATCTCCCGAATTCGAGAAAAAGCTCGCTGATAGCACCTACGACCAAATTCTCAGGCAATATCAAGGTTCAATCGTATCACCCAACCATCCCCTTGTCGTAGAAATTCGCCAGATTGTTGGCCGTTTACTGGAGGCTTCCGCCCTTGGTCGTTTGAAAGACGACGAGTTTGGGGAGGTTGTTATGCCCACGAAGACATCTTGGTACGACGAACCTATTGCTGAAACTGGAAAGGGACCATATGGTGCCCCTCTTCCCAAAGAGTGGAGATTGCTTGTTGTGTCTAGTTCAGAAGTGAACGCCTTCGCAAGTTATGGTACCACCCATCCTATTGCACTAACTGCATCAAAATAATTCAGCGTGTTTCTTAGATACGATAGTGGTTTTTACTGGAATTTTACCTTTCTGTCCCACTGAGGATACCCTCGCCGGAGTTATTGGTCATGGTAATGTTTCCGGGTTGTATATGTAGATGATGCTGAACTCTGCCGCTCCTGATCTGAAATAGAAATCGCACACGTGGGTATGCATGTTTTTTTTTATCTAGATTTTTTATGCTCATGTGCTTGCAATCGAGTCGCCCGGCATAGCTCCGAAAGCCTATCGTCATACATTCTATTAGAATTGGTAGCTGGGGTGGTTGATGCACTCTTAGGAACACTTGGCTTAACGCGTTCAGTTTCACAGCTTGTGCTTGAGTGCGTATCTTTCGCAGTCACATGTCGTTCTGTTTCTCACCTCATCCAAGGCTTCCTAACTCCCGCGTTAAAGAGCTAGAAGGTTCCCATTTGTCAATCATGATGACCCCGTCATTTCTGATTCAATCCCCCTCTCATAGCTGATCGAATTGGTGTCCAAATCACTGCTAGAGCCTGTTTCGATCCAGCTGGAGCAACCACGTATGTCACTACAATCTCTATGAGGAAACTATTCAAATACCTGAGTTATTCAGCGTCCAGAGACGCCTTGGGGAGCTAGAAAAAGGAATGGGTAAACAATATCCATCATTTTTAAGAACTCATCCACGATCTGGTGAACGCATTCAGGTACGGTCTAATTCAACAGGACGGGTTTTGGCGGTACCACGTCTTTACAAAATTACTTAACACTTTATCCTACAGTATATTGAGTCAAGACTTCCGGAAGCTTACGCCATTCGTGCGGAAAGCCCGACATGCGGTGGGATGCAGGCCAACCTAACGCGGTTTGAGGCCGCCTTGCAGAGATTGGTAGGAAGCTAGGGCAGGGTTAATGTAGGGTTGTCGTTACTGGCACCAGTGCTTGCTGCTTGGTCTTGATTTCAAGTCCAGCTGGTAGCCTTGATAAGTACCCTATTTAGGTGCACTACGCGTGGGATCTGGTTTGTCGGACCAATATTAAGCTTATTTTATGGCATATCAGAGCCTTTAGACATGATATCATAAGGAAATTGTGTGACCCCCTTTGACGACTCCTAAAAATAAACAGACGTGCTACCTTCCGATTGGCTACTACATGAAGCTTTAGGATGCCCAGCAGCAACAAATCTATAGGCATTTTAACCACCAAGGTATCTCCCTTGAGGTGGGGTTCTTCTTTGACCAGAAATGAAAGGTTCTTAAGATATGCTATTGTCTATAAAGAAGCGAAAAGCTGATCTATAAACGAGAACTTGGAGGTTGCCGTATATGGCCTGTTTCTTCAAGGCATTGCAGTTGTTCACTGAAAGATTCCATTCATATCCATTTAGGGCGTACGCTATGCAAGATATTCCGTATCAAATTGATACTAAAGAATGATGCATACATTTTGGAGGTCTTCGCATTGGGCTGAGGGCAGTGTATTAATGCTCACGGAGTGCCTTCACAAAGTAAGAGGATAAAGGTACATCACGAAACAACATTCGAGTATCCGCTGTTCAATTGTGATATCGCATTAATTTTGACATCAAAATATATACAATGATGTGATCTAAT
This sequence comes from Hysterangium stoloniferum, assembly GCA_015178975.1. Classification (NCBI taxonomy): domain Eukaryota; kingdom Fungi; phylum Basidiomycota; class Agaricomycetes; order Hysterangiales; family Hysterangiaceae; genus Hysterangium; species Hysterangium stoloniferum. The sequence continues at coordinate 71,900 of WHVD01000019.1, forward strand.
GTAGTTTAAATTTATTATTATTATTATTGACTTGTTTTTGTTTTTTAATCATTTTAGAAAAACTTATGTATGTATGGGGGTGCTCAGTCATCCATTGACATCTTTACCTTCTCAAATGTTCAGGAGAAATCTATCAGTATTTTTTTCTCACTTTCCATTTTTTTTAGCCATGTGAAAAAAACCTGCATGGATGAGTATTGGCTCAGGCTTAGACCCTGTGTGCGGCATGACTGAACATGTAATCGAAACACTACAGTATCTATCCTCCAGCTTCATCTACTTCGGTAATGCTCTGTGCGAGGAGCTGTATGGTTGGGTAGGGGGAGAGTGTTAGCTCTCCGCGTATGCGTGGGAAGACTTGCCGCTCGGGAGGGCGGGTCTCCTCATGCGTTACAACTCTCGCATTAATGACTTGTTATTATGAGTTACAATAGATAAATGAACTGTTGAATTTTAATACTGTCCTTCATATGAGAGGAGGGTGGGCGGGTAAAAATGAATAGAATGACTAAAGGAATGATAGAGTGTAGATGAGTGCGAAATATTAGGATTGTAACGACTGTGTTGTAGTAGTAAAAAACGAAAAGGCGTGAGAGTCCTCAGTACGCTCGGCTGGACGTTGAGTGCCGAACTACTCCCGGCATGCCAGGGATCGTACGGCACTCGATACTCTGAAACAGTGAAAACAAGTGCAATTGGAAGTGTGAGAAAAGTGCCGAAAGTGTTCTCAGCAAGATAATGGGGACAGATATGTGATATGTCACTGTCACACATGTCTGTTCAATCCTCGACAGCATCGCCGTTGCCGGTAAACAGAAATACCAAAGAGTTTCCGTACTTCCAGTATATTTCTCGTTTGGGAACATTGACGCTTGCTGTTCTATTTACCGCCATATACTTACCGGCGAGCAGTACTTTAATTGCAGAGTTACCACCACAACAGTCTTCCCTTGATAAACCACAGCATCGTCTGCTTGTGCCGATCACTGCCAATCCATTATGGACGTTAGGCTGGTTATGCTCAGGAGTGTTCTTGTGTCAAGTATGGTGGGGTGGGTGGATGAGGGAATGGTGGAGCTTGAGCTTGGATGAAGACAGCCGGGCAGAATCTGGGAAACTTATTGTGAGATGGAAGCGTGCAACCATGATATTATATGATTTACATTTCAAACTATCATAGGATTTCCGTAACGCTTGTAGTAACACTGCGTTCATGTCTATTTTCTTCCATTGCGTGATCGTAATGTTTGGCGCTCCCATCTTCACGTAGGCATTCGTGGTCATCATAACTGAAACGCACTCAGGATTTGTCATAGTTATATTGGCCACACATATCTCATGGCCTTACATTCCTCTATCATTACTGTCTTCGTGCCATCATACGCTCTTTCATTACCAACCATGAAACTTACCTTTTACCAGCTCGATGTGGACCCAAAATGGTCTACAGCGCTCCGATTATTTGGAGAAAAAAAGTAAGTGATTTCTTATGGCTAATAAATCTCCTTCAATTCGCATTGTCGCTAGGCTTACCAGAGAGTTGGAAAGGTCTATGGTTTATCCGGTACTTGCGAGTTTTATCGGTTCTTGGATCGGCGCCTTTGCCATTGCACTAGATTGGGATCGTCCCTGGCAGGTATTTTTGCCCAAATTCGTTTCTCTATTATCCCCTATTTATTCGTCCCATCTCCTGTTCGATAGGCATGGCCACTCACTCCTGCATATGGCGCAATGACAGGATATATCATGGGATCATGGGGCTCTCTATTCGTTAATCTCACGCTGTTTTTTGCTGCCCAGGATGGGGAACGACAAGTTGCTCTTGACAGCATTAATCACATACAGATCAAGGGCAGTACAAAAAAGGCAAGTAGAAAGAAGGTGGAATAGTAGTAAATAGATGGAAATGAATTAGTGACGAGGGCGAATTTTTTTTTTATGGAGCTTTCATGGGAAAGGATGTGTCCGGCATAGCCGTTTCTCCACACCTGTCCCTCTTTTGGTGCACCCAACCAACAACAGCGTTGTCAGAATTGAAACACAAAGCAAGATGGATCTGCTTTTGTGGGGTGCAGCTGCTCTCATTTGCATTTTAATTTGCCTGTATTTCCTCATCAAATTGTATCCCAAGGCGGTCAGCTGGGCTCTTTTGGGAAGTACAATTGCAATTTTTCCTGCCACTTACACTATGGCACATTTTTTGGGACTCTCAGAAGGGCTGGATATCCTCCCAGGGACCTTAGTATTCCTTTTGCTCATTAATATGGTCTTCTTGCCATGTATGTATTATATTGCTTAACTGTACTGCTAACTTCTCACAGCCACTTTTTTTTCTAACAAAAAAAGATTTTACTTTCAAGCTCAGTCTTGTACCCAATATCATCATGATTATGTGGCAAGAAGATTGTATTAATGAGCAAAAGGAATACTAAGGTCCCTGGGAGGATATCCAGCCCTTCTGAGAGTCCCAAAAAATGTGCCATAGTGTAAGTGGTGGGAAAAATAGCAATTGTACTTCCCAAAAGAGCCCAGCTGATCGCCTTGGGATACAATTTGATGAGGAAATACAGGCAAATTAAAATACAAATGAGAGCAGCTGCACCCCACAAAAGCAGATCCATCTTGCTTTGTGTTTCAATTCTGATGATGTTGTTGTTGGTTGGGCACACCAAAAGAGGGACAGCTTCAACACTTGCAACATTATTCCTTTTACTCTTCTGAGTCCTGAAAACTGTAGCCAGGATGCCTATAAAAAGATCTCTAAGCACAGTTTTTGCAATATTCTATATTTGAAGGAACAATAAGAGTTACAGTTTTGCAGTTAGAAACTTGTTTCTAAATACTTTATCTATCATTTTTCAATGCATTTGGAATAAGGTCAAAAATTTGCTTCAACACAATTTGGCCAGTTACATGATCAAACATGTGACCTACCCATCCAAGAGCACAGTGAGGAAAGTGGAAGATTGACACCATCTCTACACTCTATACTATGGCACAAAAGTCCAAAGCTGCTAGGACTCATGTTCAGAACCTTTCTAAGGTATTGTTAAGTGTGGGGCTTATGGGTGGGTCTCTGGGGGAAACCCATGGAAGTTCTGGGAAAGGACTTGGCTTCAACTTATGTGCTACACCCTTGTAAGATCACATTGCCCAACTTCAGACAGGAGCGGATGGGAAACCTGTGGGTTCCAAGAATACACTGAGGCAGATACTAAGTTGAAGCTAAGTTGATTTTCTGATCAGATTGTAAGTACAGATAGTAGCTAGACTATATAGACTAGTAGATTATTGTACTACATATCCAGAGAGACAATAAGACATAACAGGCATACAATACGACAATAAACCAGATGTCAAATGGATTGGGAAACAAGGGGCAGACTGAACCAGATGTCAAACAGGCAAAGACAGATTGGGAACAAGGAGTCTGGAATGTTCAGGCAGAGTCCAGTGGCTGGTTCATACAGTGGGTCAAAAAACTGCCCCAATGTTTGTGCATTTTAGAAAGATTGATATTGTGTGAAGGAATGACATTAGCAAAAATTGTGAAAAATTCACATGATATACTAGAACATGTTGGCTATCTACCAACTTAAGAAATCATGTGATTCTGTTAAGTGCTGTGTCGGGAACTTATTCCGGAACTATCGGAAAGTCACTGGGAAGTCGGGAACTATCGGATAGGGTCAGGATGTCGGCTTCAGCTTATGTGCTGCACCTCTATGCAAATGCTCAAAGTCCTTAATTTCAGAAGTGAGACTTACGATGGAAAATATGGATATTCAGAGTTCCGAAGAGTTCCGAATATCGAGTATACAGAAAGATGGGAGAAGGAATAAGAAACTAAGTTGATATCAGATCTAAGGTAAAGTACAAATTCGTGGAAACTAATATAAGTCTTCTCGTTATTGTACTACAAACTAAGACCATAATAAGATGGAAACGGAAGTATTCTTAAAATGGAAATACAATAAGACATATCAGGGAGACAATATTCTGAAACAGGAATATAATAAACAAATGAGTGAATACTTGTCAATGGACAAATTACCAAATGTGGAACAAGGGAAGAATGCGGAAGATACGGTAACTATGATGTTCTGTAGTTGGAGATCAGAAGTCGGATATTGAAACATCCAGGAACGGGTCATAACAGATTCCAATCAAAACTCATTGCTCAATAAATCAAACAAAATAATCGATCAAGGGCAGTACAAAAAAGGCAAGTAGAAAGAAGGTGGAATAGTAGTAAATAGATGGAAATGAATTAGTGATGAGGGCAAATTTTTTTTTTATGGAGCTTTCATGGGAAAGGATGTGTCCAGCATAGCTGTTTCTCCACACCTAGGAGTTTAGAGTGGAAAATGTATTAAATTACTTGGGGGAATCTAAACCGATTTTCTGACTGGATTGTATGTACAACATCTGCCAGACTATATAGACCGTAGAATGAATGACATACCAAATCCAGTAATGTCACAAAAGTAGGTTGTTTTGTTTAGATAACCATGTGTTGACAATAGGTGACACCTACTTTATGTTATGACTGTCACAAACAGTCACAGAAACTTACAAAATTGACTTTTGACTTGACTTTGACAATTCTTTGACTTGACTTTGACAATTCTTTGACTTGACTTTGACAATTCTTTGACTTGACTTTGACAATTCTTTGACTTGACTTTGACAATTCTTTGACTTGACTTTGACAATTCTTTGACTTGACTTTGACAATTCTTTGACTTGACTTTGACAATTCTTTGACTTGACTTTGACAATTCTTTGACTTGACTTTGACAATTCTTTGACTTGACTTTGACAATTCTTTGACTTGACTTTGACAATTCTTTGACTTGACTTTGACAATTCTTTGACTTGACTTTGACAATTCTTTGACTTGACTTTGACAATTCTTTGACTTGACTTTGACAATTCTTTGACTTGACTTTGACAATTCTTTGACTTGACTTTGACAATTCTTTGACTTGACTTTGACAATTCTTTGACTTGACTTTGACAATTCTTTGACTTGACTTTGACAATTCTTTGACTTGACTTTGACAATTCTTTGACTTGACTTTGACAATTCTTTGACTTGACTTTGACAATTCTTTGACTTGACTTTGACAATTCTTTGACTTGACTTTGACAATTCTTTGACTTGACTTTGACAATTCTTTGACTTGACTTTGACAATTCTTTGACTTGACTTTGACAATTCTTTGACTTGACTTTGACAATTCTTTGACTTGACTTTGACAATTCTTTGACTTGACTTCAACAACCTTTCAACTCAATTGACATTTGACATTATTTGACAATCCTTCAACTTGTCTCAATTTGACATCATATATGATTTCATTATTAAGTCATAATATAGTCATAGTAAAATGATGAAGAACATAAAAGGGCTACAATAGAAGTGAGGGAAGTCAGAGAAAATCTCCCACCAAATTTGTATACTAGTCTATTGTATTAATAATCTACTTTTATTCTTCTCTTATATAATGTCATAACCTGTTAAGATGTTAGGATCCCAGTCATTTTGGACCCCTGTTATGACCCATGCTGAATTCCATACAACCCCCAAACTATCTGACATTGCCCCTCATTCTCAGATACCCTGTTAAGAACTGAAAACTGACTAATGTCGGTGGCTGACAGGGACCGATCGGAAGGACTTGGCTTCAGCTTATGTGCTGGGCCCTCACAAATATCCGTAGGGTGTCCTTAGATTTCGGATGGGTGAAGACTAATCCTAAAGAGTTCCTTTTGGCGAGATACCGATCGGGACTGAAGGACAAGTCAAGTGTCGGGCCAAGGGGTCGGGGCTGGGAGTGGGCGAGTGCACATGAAGGCGGATGGGGGGATTCTTAGTATGAGACTGTTACGGACGTATGAGGGTATTCTGAGTTGATATTCTGATTGCCTAGTAACTACAACTACAGCGGGTTCATATACAAGTAACAGGTGTCTAGGAAATACTAACAGGGAGAAGGGCAGAAAATGGTATTAACAATAAGCTTGACTAGGAATGGGAAGTTTATGATTAGTTCGGAGGCCGATGATAACCAAGAGCGGAATTATGACAAAAGGAAATAGTTTGAGGACTACAAATATAGATAGACATATGTGAAACATAGGATAGAATGGATCAACATAATGAAAGGGACGTATCAAAAGTTTAACCAGACAATACGAGTATTTTGATGTGGGCATAAATGGAGTTTGATCATCGCGAAAGCATACGTCAGCTTTGGGGGCCAATGGTTTCCGAAGTGGTGACTTGAAAACATTGATAAGTGGTGATAACCTCGGGACCGATAGGGTTGCGACACGGTCGTAACATACCCATCAGATACCAGAATTCCTTTTTGGGCCATTTCCTTATGTCCCAATTAGTACACCCCATATGTCTGAATATGTTATGTTTTTCATCCTAGTTTGTATCCTCTGAGTATCAGAAACCCATACCTGTTGTATTTCCAATTAGTTGTGCTCTTGTTCTACTTTAGGTACTTTCCTTGTCTCCTCATTAGTACTGCGAGACATTGGAGATCCATATATATATCAAACTATAAAGTAGTTACAGGACAATCAGAATATTGACTAAGTTACTCTGCTAGTTCTTCACTCCTCTCTTGGACCTCCAATCTTCTCTCTCTCTCTCTGCCCTCAACTGACCAGGGAGTCTGGCATAAGTTCTCACATATTTGAAATCTAAGGATAACTGATGGTAACTTTGTGAGGGTGCAGCACACAAGCTGAAGCCATGTCCTTCTGTGTGAAGTTCCATTCCCAGAGACTCCTCAGAGTATTTCCTGGAAATCATATCAAGTTCTGAACCATCTTCCAGACCAGTATCAAGATCTGGAATCCACTGGAACCTGACCTTCATCCCTCAAGTACCTTCAATCCAAATCCTGTTCTGGTATTCTGCCCTCAACTAGACACCTCCTGTTATGACTTGGAACCCATCAGACTCTGCCCTTTGGCAGTTGAGTTCTCCACATATCCCTAGTCATTTTCTGGCCTGAACTTCCAGTCAAACTCCCAGTGTTTAGTCTAGATACCTTGATCTGTGGCCCAACCTTCTGTTATGACCTATTCCTGGATACTTTGATTCTCCATAACCTTCTGTAACTTTCTGACCTGACTTCCATCCATGGAACATTTCTAGTTCCCGGATTTCTGAACCTCATCCTTGTTCTGTATTTGGTAACTGACAGGTTAACAGTTATTCATTCACTTGTTTATTGTTCTTGTACTTATTTCCTGATCTGTCCCCATCCTTGTTTCCCCATTTATCTGACTTATTGTTGTATTCCTGTTTTGGAATCTTCATCCTTTAGTTTTAATCTCAAATTAGTTTGTATCTCTTCAGTCTTTCTGTATGCTCAATGTTCAGAACTCTGGACTCTGGATATCTGTAAACTCTCTGGCATATTGTTAGGATACACACACAGGGTGGGTCTCTGGAGAAACCCATGGGATATCTGGTAGGACTTGGCTTCAGCTTATAGGCTGCACCCTCGCTAGATCGTGTTGTCCAATTTCGAACAGGTGGACAGGAATCCCGGGGAGTCCAGGCGGGGTTCGTGGGTCATAGGTCGTAGGTCGGAGGTCGTAGGTCGGAGGTCGTGGGTCATGAGTCGAGATAGTTGAGAGAGATAGATGCGCTGGAGCCCATGGGCTCTGACTAGTGTGAGTGGTGTGAATCAAGTAGGGTTTTAGAGCAGAAAATGTTATTAGATTACTGGGGGGAATCTAAGCTAATTTTCTGACTGGATTGTATGTACAACATTTGCCAGTTTATATAGACTGTGGAGTGAATGACATACCAAATCCAGTAATGACAAAATGAAACTAACAAAACATAAAACGGGAATAATAAACACCAAGTTTGGTGTTAGGAACGGGACAGAACAGAGTGGAGTCCGAATCATGACAAAGCATAACCCATAACGGGAAATGGAGCGGGAGCGGAGTTCAAATCGTGACAGGTCATTTGACTAAAACAGGAACGGAGCTCGATTAGAGCGGTGACGGGATTCTGAGCGGGGTCCAGTGACTGATGCATGGGATGAAGACGGACATAGACAGAGACAGAGTCTGGGGGAAGTCTGGTGACTGATATGTGTCGTAATGAGGTCGAATGTAACAAGTCTTGATGTACGGAGTCCAGGCGGGAAATCCTATAAACAGACATTTGGTGTGTGTAGGGCATGATGGCGTACATATTAGTGCCCGGAGTCTGGCGGGATTGTCTGGTTGTAACACATATATCCATCCTCTGAAATATGGACATCCAAGTGAGTGCATGAGGGCACAGCACATAAGCTGAAGCCCATCTGTACTCTGGTAATATTCTGATACTCCCAGACTAATTCTCTGAAACTCTGTGGACATATTTCTGGGAAGTGTCTAGAATATCCCCAGAAAATCTGCCCTGAGATCTGGAACTTAACATTCTGTTCTGACTCCATTGGGCTTCCAACCTCGCAACATGTAACTTAACAATCCCTGCAACCTGTTTTGGACCCAATACCCTTTGTCATCTCACTGTCAGAACCCCCACCCACATTATCACCACCTGTGGTGCCCCCAACACTTGTTTCATTACAGTGTTGACCCTTTTAGTTTTCCATTCCATCTCCATTCCCTTCACTCTCCTGTCACCATCTCCCTGTACACGTCTTACTTGCCACCTCAGACCCCTTTTAGTATTACTTAGTACTTTACATTTAGTCTCCCTGCCTTGTCATTGACTTCCTATTATTTGTTTCACCCTTCACACTTCTTTTATTGGCCCTCTGGTCATCTGTCTCATTATAGTCTAAAACCTTCTTCATGTATGCTACATCTCTTCAGTTTAAAAATTAATTTAGATTACCCTTTACTAGTCCTCAGTCTCTTTCCTCTCTTCTTCAAAGATGTTCTTTGGCAAGCCATGAACACTTACCTTATGACTCTTAGTGTTAGGTTGCATGTCATGAGGTTGGAAGTCTGACAGAGTCTGAATGGAAAGATGTGGCTTCAGCTTGTGTGCTGCACCCTTGCAAAGTTACCATCAGTTGTCCTTAGATTTCAAACATGTGAGAACTTATCTATCAGGAATCTGAACAGTGGATGAACTGTTGGACTCCTGGGTCTGTTGAGGGCAGAGAGAAAGAGGGAAGATTGGAGGTCTGAAAGAGGAGCAAAGAACTAGTAAAGTAACATGGTCAATATTCTGATTATCCTGTAACTACTTTACAGTTCAGTATATATGTATATAGATTTCCAGTGTCTCACAGTACTAATGAGGACACAAGGAAAGTACCTAAAGTAGAACAAGAGTATAACTAATTGGGAATACAACAGGTATGGGTTTCCAATACTTGGAGAATACAAACTAGGATGAAAGGCATAACGTATTCAGACATATGGGTGTACTAATTGGAACATAAGGAAACAGCCCAAAAAGGAAATCCAGTATCTGATGGGTATTGTAAGGGCAACCCCTACTACCTAATATTCACACTAGGCTAGCAGGAGGGAATCTGAAGATATATTAGAACTAATACATACATACATATATATACAAACAACTACCTAACTCACCTAGCAGGAGGGAGTCTGAAGAGAAACAGTCCAAGGAATTCCTCCTGCAAGGTGTGACCCATAGGCACCCAGTAGTCTAAAAAAAACTCTACCTAATTGTTAGGATACACACTCAGGCCGGGTTTCCGGAGAAACCCGCGGGATATCTGGTAGGACTTGGCTTCAGCTTATAGGCTGCGCCCTCGCTAGATCGTGTTGTCCAATTTCAGACAGGCAGACGGGAATCCCGGGGAGTCCGGGCGGGGGTTCGTGGGTCGTGAGTCGTAGGTCGTGAGTCGAGAGTCGTGAATCGAGATAGTCGAGAGAGATAGATGCGCCGGAGCCTGTGGGCTCCGACTAGTGCGAGCGGTCTGATAAGAGTAGGGTTTTAGAGAGGAAAATGTATTAGATTACTGGGGGGAATCTAAGCTAATTTTCTGACTGGATTGTATGTACAACATCTGCCAGTTTATATAGACCGTGGAATGCATGACATACCGAATCCAGTAATAATGAGACGAAATGAGCAAAACATAAAACGGGAATAGTAAACACCAAATTGGTGTTAGGAACGGGACGGAACGGAGCAGAGTCCGAATCGTGACAAAGCATAACCCATAACGGGAAACGGAGTGGGAGCGGAGTCCTAAATCGTGACAGGTCATTTGACTAAAACGGGAACGGGGCTCGATTAGAGCGGTGACGGGATTCTAAGCGGGTTCCGGTGACTGATGCGTGGGACGAAGACGGACATAGACAGAGACGGGGTCCGGGGGAAGTCCGGTGACTGATATGTGTCTTAATGAGGTCGAACGTAACGAGTCTTGACGTAATGGAGTCCGGGCGGGAAATCCTATAAACAGACGATTGGTGCTTGTAGCGCGTGGGGGCGTACGAGTTAGTGCCCGGAGTCCGGCGGGATTTGTCCGGTCGTAACACTAATACAGAACAGGGGCCTTTCCCACTAATGCTGTGAGCTTCTAATTTAATCACCTACTCCTCAGAGGCATGTATTAGCGAGTAGTTGATATCCACAAGGAGAGGGAAAGTGACAAAAGGCATGGGGTTGGAGTGTGGACTCAGGACTTCAATAAGATGAGAAAATGGTGCTCCCTAGGGTCTGTGACAGAGGGTCCCCTGACAGGTATCCAATAACAAGGGGCAATGTCAGGTGGTTCAAAGGTCATATGGAATTCCAAGCATGCATTGTAACACTTAGCATTTCAGCCCACCAGTCAATTGAGCTAAGTGTTGATCTTCACCTTTGGAGGATATCTGAAAACTATTAAGTATATCAAATTTTAATATACTCTAAAGGTCATTTAAACATCTGGGATGTGATTCAAACAGAATTTGGGTTTTCAAACTTTAGGAATGTTTAAAACTTATTGGTATATTATGAAACAAATCATCTTTCAAATGCTGAATAGATTATCAAAGAGTTTAGTAGATTAAAACATTAAGACTTAGAAAGCATATATGTATGTATGTCATTGACATCTCTGAATACATATGTATTACATCAGAATGGGTCTGTCAATCTGAACAGATTTCTACTTGATTCACCATACCAAGAATATATAGGTGGTTTCACTTAATAAAGAAAGCCATGGATGAAAAATCTCCAATGACATCTCACATATTTTACTGGGAAATAACTACAGTTTAGCTTTTAAAAAACAAATTACTAACAAAAGTATTAGCAAGTATTTACATAACTTGGAAAACTATATACAATAGGTTCTATTAATTGACTCTGAATTGTTTAGGATGTAACATGGAGAATTATTTCTCAGGGTTGGTGGTTAACAATATAATAGTCTCAGAATAGATACTGCTATTTAAAGATGAAGTTTTGTAGCAATATTACTTTTATTAGTAAACATTTGATATTATAATGATTATGAACAACCTCCTTTATTGTACTATCTGCTCTGTTTGAAATACTGGAGCACCCTAACAGTTTGTGACATGAAATGGATTTCTCTTGATAAAGTTGAATAATATTCTACCAATCAAGTGCAGAAGCCTCATTCAACAAAGTATAAATTTGCCCTGTCAATAAAGTAATATCAGTCACAAAAGCTCAAAGATGAAAATATTGAAAGGTTATGACAATTATGAAAGATAAGATTGAGACTAGATTAATAATATAGACAACTAATGTACAATAGAGAGATTTTCTGACTGACTTCCCTTGCTCTTTTCATTTCCCTTTTATGTCTTTCTTCATTAAACTATGATTATACTATGACCTACAAATGAAATCATATATGACATTGAAATGAGACAAGTTGAATACAAGTTGAATGTTTGTCAAATATTTTTGAGGGTGTCAAAGATGTCAAATAGAAGGTCAAGTTGAAGTTTTTGTCAAAGATGACTTGAACAATAGTCAAAGGTTACCTTGAATGTTTTGTGACAATGTTGTGACAGTGACTGTTGTGACAGTATCCCCCCTTTGTGACTGAGCCCATGAGGTCAGAGTTTGAAAAGTTTTTATCATCTATATATCTTCATCATCAATTAATCAATGTCCGAAAAGGATTTGGTTCCAAGTCCGAGTTTTTGGGATTTAAGAATGATAATGTTGGAGTTAATGGCATGGGTAAGTGCTGTTTTTGAGTTTTAAGGGTATTTAAATGTAATGGGAGTTTGAAGCGAAATTGGAAAATTTATAAGTTTTTGTTTTTGTTTAATTTTTTTTGATTTCTGATAATTGTTGTTAGTTGTACAATGTGTTATAATACCAGGTTTTTATGCAAGAAAATGAATGCATCATCGGATTGTGATTGTTGCAATAGATTGCATCAAGCATATTATTGGACTGTTAATAGTCAGTCAGAAAACCTGTACCATAATCTGTATTATTACTATTATATTATTAATTCAACTTCTATCCAAGATTTCTTTGACATAATTACTGGTGTGCTTCTGTGTCCTATCTTTGCCTTACACTTTATCAACAGGGTGAATTAATACTTTGTCAAATGAGATATCTATACTCAATATTGTTGAATATTCTTCAATCATTTATTCAACTTTATTGAGTAAAATCTGATTCATGTCAGTTTGTGTGAGGGTACAACACATAAGTTGAAGCCAAGCTCCACTACATTTATAGAGTCACCTCCCAACTAGTATAATCTCTATCATTGGCCTCCCAATTAGCTTGTTTTGTATCATCAGCCCCCCAACTTAGAGCCCTCCATCCCCCATTTGTGTTAAGGGGCATACACAGAGGGTTTCTGGAGAAACCCATGGGAAAGCCAGTAGGACTTCAGCTTATAGGCTGCACCCTTGTGAGATCATCTTGTCCAACTTCAAACAGGCAGATGGGAATCCCAGGGAGTCCAGGCAGGGTTTGTAGATCGAGAGCTCGGGGAGTCAAGATAGATAAGTCAGAGGTCAAGTGATAGATGCATTGGAGCCCATGGGCTCTGACAAGTAAGAGTGGTGTGTTTCAAAGAGGAATTTAGAGCGGAAAATATACTAAGATTACTGGGGAGAATCTAAGCTGATTTTCTGACTGGATTGTATGTACAACATCTGCCAGACTATATAGACTGTGGAATGAATAACATACCAAATCCAGTAATAATGAAAACTAAACTAGCAAACATAAAACGAGATAAATAAACATCAAACTTGGTGTTAGGAACAGGATGGAATGGAGTGGAGTCTGAATCATGACAGGTCATAAAACCATAATGGGAATGGAGCGGGAGCGGAGTCCGAATTGTGACAGGTCATTTGACTATAATGGGAACGGGACTCAGTTAGAGGGATGATGGGTTTTCCGAGTAGGGTCTAGTGACTGATGCGTGGGACAGGGTCAGATATAGACAGGGATGGAGTCCAGCAGGTATTCTGGTGACTGATACATGAAGTAACGAAGGTCAGATGTGGACAGGTCTGACATACGGAGTCTGGCAAGAATTCTGGTAAACAGATAATTGGTGCGTATAGGGTGTGGGTGCATATATGTTAGTGCCTGGAGTCTGGTGGGAATTCCAGTCATAACAATTTGCTTAGATCTTAATATAAGATCTAAGTTCCAAGGGGGGGCCAAGGGGATGTTTTTGAGGGACCAAAAGGGTGAATCATACAAGTCAGGAGGTCCAACTCTACAAGGCAAAATGGAGCTTGGCTTCAAACATGTGTTGCACCCTCACATGAACTGTAAGGGTGCTCCAGTATTTCAAACAGAGTGGATAGTATGATGGAGACTAAAGACAACACTTAACTCAATTGACCAGAGGCCCAAAATACGAAGAGTTATGTGGGTAAGAGTTGCAGCTTGCCAATGACATCTTTGAGAGTATTAAGAGAAGAATAAAGGGGATTTACAACAAGAGGAGGGTACTCTAAGTCAAAGTGGGGGTAATCTAGGTTGAGTTTCAAACTAAGGAACTACAGCATACATGGTAGGAACTTTATACAAAGGTATAATGGAGGGCTGGAGGTCCAATCAAGGAAGTGGGAGTAGTGATGGGTCAAGGGAAGCATGAAAGGGGGCAAGGATCAAACTAAAACTAAATGGGATGTAACAAAAGGTATTCTAAAGGGTATGAGGTCACAAATAATGTTTACATGTACATAGAATGGATGAAGGGAGAGCATCAGGACAGAGATGAAACAGAATGACTAGAGGTACTCTACAGTAAACCAAGTGTCAGGGTGCTGAGGTGGTGGCCCTATAGTCCAGGGCACTGATGTCAGGGTCCTGGAAGGTTTCCAGGGTAGAAACAAGTTGCAAGGTCCCAAAAAGGTGAGGATTCCAACATAACCTTTTCAACATATTATCTGTGAGCCTTTGCATCTTGGAATTGCCTCTTACTTTATTGACAGGATGAATTAATACTTTGTCAAATGAAGCATTCATACTTGGTATAGTCAAAGATCTTTGATTATTATTCAACTATTATCAATTGAAATTTGATTCATGTCACCTTACTTCATTGAGGTTAGCTTTAGGCTGTGTTTTTTCTATGCAGCTGTGGTCAATGCAAAAGGTTTGGCAGAGGTTGTGAGGATTTTGTTGAGATTTTCCATCTCAATTTTCCAGTCTATGAATTTTCAGTCACCTTGCATGGTTGTAAGAATCTTCCCTTACAAGATGTGCCTAGTTCATTTTGGGGATGATGGAAACAAGTTCTTCAAGATATTCATCTAAGGTGAGTGAATCAATGCACATTTGCTCTCCCTAATACCAGGCCATGAGCTGAAGTTCCATCATTACATCAGCAACATAGCTAACAATTTCTTCAGGTTTCTTTCCCCCAAACTTCATGTATCATCAGCAGGTAATAGACCAGCTCTGGTGGACCAGCTGTGTATATTGGCCAGCAGTAGTGAGAGGTTGCATGTTCATCTGTGGCATATCTTGTTTCTTAGTTGGGATGGATGATGCTGGGTTGTGGTACCTGTAGTATGGTTGTATTTCTAGGTATTTGATATTGGTATCAGTTTCTGTGTCTGATGAGTCTGGTTTGTCTGATAAGCTTGTTGATGAAGGTGAAGTAATTGTGTCATTTGCCAAAGGATTTATGAGAAGGGGAGGTAGTCTGAGTTAATGTCTCCATGTTAAGAACTGGGATGGGAAGTTCGGATAACCGATGGGGACTGAACAGAAGGACTTGGCTCCAGCTTATGGGCTATGCCCTCACAGAGGTACCATCAAATGTCCTTAAATTTCAAATGTATAAGGGTAATACTTAGCAATTGGAAGCTGAGCTATATGCAAACAGTCAGAAGCTGAAGTGACAAATATTGGAGTCGAGGTCAAAGTCGTAAATATAGGTTGGGTGATAAAATCAGATGGCATCGGAATGTGGAGGTCATGAAATCAGATGGCATCAGAATGTGGAGGTCATGAAATCGGATGGCAGAATCAGAGACTAGAGGTGTATCTATGTAAGTCAATATTCTGATTCCCTAGTAGCTACATTATAGTGGGTTTATATACGAGTTATTGGCATCTAGAAAATACTAACAAGGGGAAGAGCAGAAATTCCAATGACAAATAAACTTTACCAAGTGTTAAGAGCAGAAACTGACTGATGTCGGTAGACTGACAGGGACCGAATGGAAGGACTTGGCTTCAGCTTATGTGCTGCGCCCTCGCAAGTTACCGTCGGGTGTCCTTAAATTTCGGGCAGGCGGAAACTAGTCCTGTCAAGTAAACCTCTTGGTAAACTACCAATTGGAAACCGAAGGATAAGTCGAGGGTTGGGCTGAGGGGTTGGAGACTGAGAGAGTTGGAGACTGAGAGAGTTGGAGACTGAGAGAGTTGGAGACTGAGAGAGTTGGAGACTGAGAGAGTTGGAGACTGAGAGAGTTGGAGACTGAGAGAGTTGGAGACTGAGAGAGTCGGAGACTGAGAGAGTCGGAGACTGAGAGAGTCGGAGACTGAGAGAGTCGGAGACTGAGAGAGTCGGAGACTGAGAGAGTCGGAGACTGAGAGAGTCGGAGACTGAGAGAGTCGGAGACTGAGAGAGTCGGAGACTAGAGGTTGAAGTTGTAAATATAGGTTGAATCGTAAATCGGATGGAGTTGGAATGTGGTGGTCATGAATAGATAATGGAGTCGGAAATTAGAGGGGTATCTAAGTTGATCTAAGTTGATCCAAGTTGATATTCTAAGTTGATATTCTGATTGTCTAGTAGTTACATTACAGCGGGTCTATATATGAGTTATCGGCATCTAGAAACTACTAACTAAGGGAAGAGTGGAAACACTATTTGACAAATAGACTTGACTAGAAACTGGAAGGTTACAATAAGATCGGAAGCCGAGATTTAGCCGAGAGCAGGATTACAAGAAAAGGGAATAGTCCACGGGCTACAAGTATATATGGTCATATGTGAAACATAGAGTAAAATGGATCATCATAATGAAAAGGGACGTATCAAAGCATAACCAGATGGTACGAGTATATTTGACAGGGGCGTAAATGGGGTTTGATCGCCATGAAGGTATACATCAGTGTCAGTGTTCCGAAGGTTGCCGAAATGATGACTTGATCAATAACTTGGAACATCGATAGACTGTAGTATTCTCAGAGACTGTCGGATTGCGACATGGTTACGACACAGTCGTAACACCAAGAACAGGAAGGTTATGATAAAGTCAGAGGCTGTGAATAACCAAGGGTGATAACTACGAAAAAGGAAACAGTCCACAGTATATACAGTATAGGTGAGACATAGAAGAAACAGATCATCAAAGGATAAAGGGACATATCAGAGTATAACCAGGTAGTACAAGTATAATTTGACAGGGGCTGTAGCAGGGTTTGATCACCATGAGGGTGTACATCAGTGTCGGGTTTACTGACAGCTGCCGATATGAGGACATGAACGATAACTTGATGTTGTAAGCTGGTAGTATCATCAGTTACCTTCAGGTTGCAACACAGTCATAACACTCCATCTCATTTCTGAGTGGGTGAACAGTGGTGTAAGTGTTAATGGTAGATGAGGCACAGTGGTGGATTTCTTTGTCATTGTCAAAAAAAAAGTGTAAGGTTGTTGTATCAACCTCACTCTGTTGGTAACAGACAGGACAAGATTATCTTTGTTGTAGATGGGAGAATGTAAAGATTACAGCAGACTCAGTGTGAGTGTAAAAAGGTGCCTTTTGAGAATGGGTAGGTACTTAATATATATCTGAAGTGAAATAATCGGATCAGAATAACAAAGAGAATCTGAGAGCGAAGTAAAAAACAAAAAGAGATCTTAATTGGGGTTTATTTTGGGAATGGGACTCTCAATTGGATCGGATCAAAGAGACAAAAGGAAGGACGATCGAGTGAACAATGGTAGAGTGATCCGTGATGAAATTTTGTGTGCATGTAGTAAGAAGGCCGGGATTACTTTACAGTCCAGCCCAACTTGAACCAGATGCAAGTCTCATAGACGACTTTGGGACATACGTCTGTTTGAGTAATTATGTAATAATTATACTATTATATGGTAACACCACCAATTTGCTCCATGTGTCACATTTTATCCCCTTCAGATTTGATCAAATGAAATTTTGTCTATGGTTTTGACAAAGAAATAAAAAAATAGATTTTTTTGAAGGTGGTAGAAATTTGAACAAAATAGGTGGTGACTAAGTGAATTGCACCATACATTGTATATATGACTGATACCCTTTAAATCCTGCTTTGAATACTGCCTTCTCTAGATACTGTTACATTTGTCTTGAGGCTGAATATGTGTATATAAATACATTGAGATTCAATCCAGGTTCTGCGACTTGCGTTATTGATCGCCCCCAGATGCTAGACGACTTGTATGTTACTCCTCAAAGTTGCGAGGTCTATATGCTTTGTGTGCGAATCCCGGGCATCTCCCTTGCGCAGCCCGCTAAAGATGCTCCTCCGCTTCTTTTTTGGCTTATAATCACTTGCCGGCTCAATTCGATACTCTGAGCCCGTTTTATAAATGCTAGTTTGATTATTAATGTCTCCTTTAAGCATCAGGAGAAGTCGCGAGCCCTGAAGTACGCGAGATGAATGAATGTGGATCTCTTAGTTCGAGTTTAAAGACGTACTGCTATCGAATATGTCGCCACAAACCAACTAATGAAGGAAAAGGAACTAGTTAGGATCGACGAAGACTAATGGTAATCACATTCAAACTCACGGAAGGCCAACCGAGCCAAGAATACGCGAAGAGAATACGGTGGAGAAAGTGACGTTGATTACCCCAATCCCTAGGTGAGAGCAGGGTATTAGCTTCTCAAGTTTGACTAGATATTTCTGAGGATTTACCAAAAGTCCTATAAAAGCCACATTATTAGAGCCACATGATAGGAAGATATAAAGTCATACACGAGGTAAAATATAATAGTATCCCGGAAAAGGAAGGTTATAGGTGGGACCATCGACTTGGAATCCCTCATGCTAGTCAGAGAACGAAGGACTAAACGTTCTTTGAGATGTTGCATCATCTTGTAAACAGCGGCAACCAAATAAACGACTGTGATATAACCATTAGCGTACTATTAGAGTGCATCATGTAGAACGGACTCACAAGTTAAAATGAAATTCGGAATCCTTCCATTGTGCATTATTTATTAATAGATTACCCAGGAGACAAAATCGAAAGACACTCACAAAGCGAAAATGGGGTTAAACAGGGGAATTCTAACATTACTTCCAGGTGTTTGAACACAACCGAGCACGATGGAGATGGGTATGGCTGTCCTGAATTGGCTGCCGAGTATAACTAACAGAATCGTATACATCTGGATAGTGGCATTAGTCTTACTGATCAGGCTATTCATGAAAGCTAATACCAGGGTCTCGGCTAGATTTCATATCAATATTATTGTTAGTAATTTTTTCTCGCACATATTGATCAAAAAAAGAATCTTTCTCAACTTGTGTAAAGGACAATCAAAATTATGGAAACTTCAACTGGCGTGAATTTTCCGGAAAAGGGAAAACACAATCAGCTTACCATATCTGACGTTTTTATACAAGGTGTATAATCGCAATGTTAAGAGGGCATTGCAGGGAACTATCGCTCCAAGAACCAACCCCCTGCAGAATATCAGTTCAAATTGGACTTCCAGTTCGAGACAGCAACTTGAATCGCACATGGTATTGTACCACCCCCAAACATCGCATCTAAATTAAAGTTATTAGAGGCAGTGCCTATTGACTTTTTAAAGTGACACTAACACCTGTGTGAGTTGAATTATGCTAGTCAGTACTCCGCAATAAACCAACATAACAAGCCCACTGTAGGCTCACCTGGGTGCCGGGATGACGAGTTATTCGAACTGACGGGAGTTTCAATGTGTGCTGCGAATGTTTTAATGGCGAAAGTATGGAACTTGCCTAGAACAGAAAGCCTTTTTTTCGCATGAGCGTCGTGTCCGTACAACCACCAGATCCAAGAAGTGCTCACAAGGCATTTAACAGTCCTAAGTATCGACATAGGATATATAACACCTTGGTTAGTGACCAACGACTCCTAATTTGGTAGTAGCATAGTGAATATTGGACTAATTCTGCCTTGTAGGACTATTACCGCCAAATGTACTCAATCCATAGGAAGTGTTAGGTTCAATCGGACTGTAAACTCCATACTTGGCTTGCAGACATACCTCAGCACCCAGACAAAGAAAAACATCATAAAGCATAATACCAAACCCAGAGGCTAATAGTATCCTGTGTTAGATATTTTTACTAGACTCAGAAGCCAGCGCGCGGCGTACCAGTCACAAAGGCAATTACATGAGTGTCAGATGCCAATTGTAGTAATGGGAAGGGAATGGTCACCACCGGGGCGGAAGAATTGGCAATAGGGAGGGTCATAGAATCTAGCAAGAGAGTATCGTACTGTCTACTGTCTATAGTCCAGCCACTTAAAAGGTTCATTGAGATCAGACGGCTCTATTTTGATCATGCTTCGATTTTTCGCGAAGGTTGTTATAGTAGAGAGCTCAAACAGTTCTTATGATGCCGCCTTCTGATGAATATAACCATAGGAATATGGATAGGAGGGTGGACTATTCTTGGAAGTAGGATTTGAACCCCAAGGAGTCTTGGCTTACGACCCGAAGGTGATCGGAAAAGCCTCCAATCCGGGAAGCCATTGCCAAATGGCGAAGACTAGTCAGCTAATTTTTTCAAATGCAGAATGGCACTCTAATTGGGACAGCGTCCCTAGTGGGAACGATCTTACCCAAGCATTGGCACTGGAATGAACATGAAAAATCTCCCGAAGGTTGTCAGATATGGGGTATCAACATCTACCATATGGATCCATCACTGAAGCCCCACACGAGAGATGTTTATGGCCGTGTTTAATTAAATGATAGACCTGGGGCATGTAGCCCATACTGACTAAGATAAACCGAAATTGTACCGAAGGCTCAACGGCGATGGGGCCACTGGCCGGATGTAACAAGTCGATAAACCCCAGGTACTTCCAGCAGCAGGTGTTTCTGGTCTCTCGCGACAACCCAGATGCGAATGCATGCGGGAATAGCCGTGGAAATCGCAAATTTGTTTTATTTCGGCGATAGGACCGCAGACAGGTAGATACACCGAGAATACAGCGAAAAATCAATTAAGTATATTAAACGCCTACTCTTTGATTGATCGTTGGTGATCTGCATCACAGCAGAAACACAAGCCGCAGCCGATGGAAAGGGTTAAGGGCCTGGCTTTCCAATCAGAGTTGATAGATATGCGAAATGTGTTTCATTTCAATGCAGTGTGCTAGATGGCAGATGCTATTGAAGAAGTCACAATTTCAGATATAGCTCGCAACCTACTGTGGACCGATTTCTATGTCCGGGGAGAGTGGATTGTGGCGAATGGGGGACTGTTTAGATAGACAGTGTCCGTTGGAGTCTATAGGGTCGGGCGCAGCAGACGCAAAGTTCTGCTCAAAGAAGCAATAGGCATAGGACGGAGATGAAGGCGACATACCAATGCCATGTGTTTGATATGCGTTGTAAGAAGTATAAATGCTATATGACTCTACGGCCTCCCATTGAATGATCGAATCTGGTAGAACTAGCGTTGCTGATTTTAACGCTCCCAAGCTGATGAGAGTCGGAACTGGAACGTCGGAACTACCTGCCGCTGGAGGTGGGTCTGCGGCTGTCGGCGCGCCGGCACGGTGGTAGGTACACCAGTAAAATGACATCAAATGAGGAGTTACACACCTATTCTAGGATGTTCCAGACGCTCCACAGCATCCAGGAGTTTCCTAGAATGGGGAGACATCCCGGAGCTGTCCGGATCAAATAGCATTTTACTGATGTAGTCGATGTTGTGAACCCGTAAAAGTAAATAATCTTTTCTCTTATGTGCGTTCGCGTACCGTCGTGCTGCTCGTGACATTTCCTTGTATATTTCCTTGATGTATTCGTTAGTTGGCGGAGTGAGGCCAATGTCCCACAACAAATAACTTACCGGGCAGTGGCTATTAATCACCGAGAAAAGCCTTAGCTTCAAATTTTTTTAGGATCCTCAGTAGAGGCTTATTTTATATAAACTCCGCCAATCACTCATCTTCAAGGATCCAACATGTGATTGGCGGGTTTAGAATCCAGCAAACTTTTGGATCCTAAAGATCCATGACCGATTTAAAATCGGTTAAAGATGATTGCAGGGTTTAGATTTCAACAAACTTCTGGATCCTCAAAAGATCCCTTACCAATTTTAACTTTATGACGATTCAATGGATTATTGTTGGAGTTTATATAAAATAAGGCTCTACTAAGGGTCCTAAATTTTTTTGGAGAGGGAGGTCATCCCGGTGAATGCAATGGTCTTTGCGACGTCCGGGAAAAAGTTCTTTATGGCAACAGGCGCTAAAAACCATTTTACTGATGAATAGTCAAAAAACCTTGTCCACGTGTGTTTTGTTCATCTGAGCGCCAATAAAAGAATAATGCAATATAGGGCACATTCTTGTGATCGTAACATATCGTCATAGATTGGGCCACCCATACGAAGGGTCTTAGCTAGTGGTTGTTACACTACATAACCTCGTTAAACTCACCTTATTCTCTCTTTCTTTCAACTTGAGACTGTGAGAATCACAGAAGTATACCAGGCCATGATGATGCAGAGAAGCAGATTGAAAGGCGTGTTTTGTTCTGGTATCCATAATGAATATTACCATGTGTCGGGAGACCATTGCAGATTGAGAGCATAGTCTTGGGCGCTCAAAATATATTCTATGTTAAGCACAAAAAGAAAAACAGGCGAACAAGGTTTTATGAAAATACTGTAACTCTAGCTGTAAAAAAAAAATTGCAGGAATTTTTATAATTGATCGGATGAATCGCCTAACAAACACATCCCGTGGCCCCAGTGACAGAACAGCTAACCTCAACTAACCTGACACACTGAAGTATACCATCTTTCAAAAAATATTATTCTCCCTGAATTGAGTTTTCAATAATAGTGAATTAATATATGTTATTATCCCATAGCGAACTCCAATAATTAAATGTCAGTAAAAGTGGGTTCTCGTCCCCCACCTTCAAGAGTTAATTCACCCTAGTACCCGTTCAATGCCTGACATCTTTGAAGTGTTGTGTATTCTCGAACACCAATCTACTCATCACCCCAGGAAAAACCCCTGCTCCAAAAAAATTAAGGATCCTCAGTAGGAGGTCTATTTTATATAAACTCCATCAATTTTGTCCAGTGGGAGTTTGTATCCCTTTATCCCCCTCGCGATAGGACAGAACATGATACAATTCAAAAACTACCAGATGGCTGGATGTGGTTGCAGGATATAATATCATATAGAACATGTTCCTGACCAGTCAATATAAAATACAATTCACATCCCTGAATTTGCCAGAATTTGAGAATGATATTGTATCTGTTGGATGAGCCACAATTGAGTTAAACTCTCCATTGTTTCAGCTGCTCACCAAATATAGACTACCCTTGTTCTCCACACGCTCAAAAGAGGCGAAGTCACATATAGGCTCCTTGGGATTGAGAATGTTGAATATGTAAAACACCCATATAAGCATCAGATTTATGTATGTACAAGTTTAAATGTTCTCTTGAACTCCCTGTCTTTAAATTGACTTGGCAGACATTAAATTGTTTTGATTTGAGTATGAAGACCTAATATGCGGACCGAGAGGTTTTTGCGCCATTGATTGCCTCCAATTGAATGCACCTCAATAGCCCCCAGACGTCCGTATGGACTTTTGCGCCTCGGAAACTTACCAATTCTGTAGTACACTCTTTTTGGACTGGCATCCGGTTATTTACCCTTTGATACAAGTATCACAAAAGTCATGTGCTGGAGAGCTGTCAAGCTCTATTCCATGAACAGTACCATCACCATTCATCCTTCTTGGCTGCAGCAGGTGAAATACAGCCCATTTTGACACGCAAGTCACTTACCCACACTACAACCTGCGTGATTGGTGAAACATTCACTGATATTTTGTTCTTCCGGTATAACTGAGTGCGGTCTATTCCCTCAGACTTGGGAATCATAGTACAAATATCACAATTAGAATTACGAACGGTGCAGTTTCCACCTGCGAATGTGCATGAGAACCAAGTGACGTCGCAGTATCAATTGAGATGAGAGTGAAAGTGAGCGTAGGTGAGTATAAGACGTTTCAAGGTCTACTATAGTATCTTCATTGCTGTTTGGTAGTTGTATATATGTAGTACCGACACCTAGTAGCTTTGTATCTCATTTATCTGCTCGTGAATATCTTGGGTATTTCAAAATCTTCAAATGCCAGAAAAGGTCGCCATATGGAGACATGTGTGTATTAGTTCTTGAATCTCAAATTTCGGCAATATCATTGCGACGATTAGCCATGTCATTGTGGATGAACATGTTGGAACCGAACGACATTATAGATGTGTATGTATCTGCAATGTTTTGCAGTGTTCATGGTCAGATTCGAAGATTGTGGCCTTCTTTCACCTCTTTCATTTCCATCATGGACATGGGCCTTGGCCATCCTTGTCGCCACCTTTAGACCAGCAATTCAATCTATTATGTCCAAATCTTACTACGCTTTCGTGATAACATTCCTATTGGGATTGTTTCGACAATTGAATCTAGATGTTCTATTGCTGTTATAATAACTGGTAGTAAGATTTTTGTTAACCTTACTTGAGGTATTTCCATTATTCTTGGTTTTTTTTTTGGCGATCATACTCTGACTTTTATTACAGTCGGAAAGATCTGTTGGGGACAAGAATCGATGCCGGTCAGAGGTGGATGCTGCTGTCATTACGTATACGGCACACCACAGTTTACCGCTTGTGTACTTCTGTCGGTACACGACAAACCCCCTTGGCGAGTTTTGCTGTGGCAAATTCTCTACCCAAAATGCCGGTATCCTGGATAAACTCTTGCATGATCTCCGAGTCCGATCTTTCCCGTTTCCCCATGGGACGTTCTCCGAAGTTTGGGACAGGCGGCAGGATGGGCGGTATCTTCAGATGCATCCAGAATGAGCGCCAGAACACGACTCGGAGGACGCCACAACCCTTGGCGAATGATGGTAAATTATGAGGAAACTCGTGAATACCAGCCCCAAGACTTAGGTGATTCATGTATTGATTATATTAGGATTAAGGACCTTGTCAAATGGATTACATTCTGGAGCTGGAGCGCAACTAGCGAGTTGCGTATTCCCTTCTACAACTTTTGATCGCGTACTGGCTTCATGCGCCATACAGCCGGATCTTTAGGGTAAATTCTATTGTGACGATTTATGTGACTGACGCGCGTGCCCTTCGATTTTTTTGCGGTAAGGCGTGCCATATTATTGCTAAAAATCAAAATATATATGTTTGACGTGTAACGCGCTGTGTATCGCCATGATCAATATGTAGCAAGATTTTTGGGCCAGAAACCACGGACGGCAGGCCCAGAAGCCGAATAAGCAAATTTAGATCTATTCTTTTTGCTTTCAACGAGCGCCAAATGTTTTTTCGTCAACATTGGGACTGAAGCCCCCTATTCAAGTGTAGAGCCTGCGTCAATGGTGAACTGGTAATGTGTTCTGTCAGAAATGCAACGTGCTGGGCGGAGGACTGTACTCTCCACTGAGAGGAAAACTCCACGCTGATAGCAAGTCCTAAATTGGTTACAATTCTAACAAGACAGCAATACATCCAGTATACCAGTCCGATTGATATCTAGCAACCCCTAGACAGTACATCCTACATCTATATCAAAATCTTAGATCACCCAAAGATCCGGTAACATAGTCAGGCATTCTCTCCGGAGTAAGTTGGTCAAGATCAGCTTTGGTAGTAATACCTGTCAAGACTAGTAGAGTGGCCAAACCGCCCTTTTTTCCAAACTCTATGTCTGTTTCTAGACGATCCCCCACCATGATGGTTCGGGAGGGATCGAAATCGTGTCTTTGATGTTGTCAATACAGAGCCAATAAAGCGGCACACACGTCGGGGGACTTACTTGGCCTTGATACAGTCTAACATTGTTTGGTTGGGTTTACCGATCGGTGTAGCGTTCCGCTTGAGTGCAAATTTCAAAGGCGCAAGGATACTCCCTCCCCCTGGTAAAATTCCGCCACTAGCCGGGTATGTACTTGGATGGGTGGACGAATGGTGGGGTGAATGACTATCCCTTCGCCGATTATAGCAAAGTAACATACCTATCTTCATTAGTGACAACGAAAAGGCACCCCTCGTTACGCGTGAGGTATTGAAATGCCTTAGAATATTTGGTATAGTTGATGTATCTGTCGAGGCCACAAAGAACGGCGCCAACGGTTGGGTCCAAAACAAATGAATCAAGGGAGAATGGCTTCAAGGTGTTGTCGTCTGGGTGCTGTAATGGCAGCATGAGTATATCAATTTACTGGTAATGGGAATTGCTTGCTGTTCCTCCGAGATGCTCGAAACCCTCTTCTTTCAATTCCTCCTCAATTCCGCCCTCGCCGATCACGTAGACCTTTTTGTCCTTTGGAAGCTTCACGACCGATGATAGGTATATCGCTGCCATCGTGTCAAATAAATCAGAGACTATATATGCAAGTCAACTCACCTGATGCATATGCTGACCCAAAAATCTCGTCCTGGTCAGGTACGGGTTGTCTGCCTCAGTTCACACCCTACCGATACACGCTGCTTACCATTTCTACGTGCACACCCAGTTTGTCAAACTTTGCTTTAAGATTACGCCTCGACTTTGTGGCATTATTTGTAACAAAAATAAGATGTTTTTCTAATCCACGCCATGAGGTTGAGCTATAGGTCATATGGGATAGGTCTCGCACTCTGGTTCCGAAGATAGCTTAGGACTTCAATGGCGCCGTCAACGAGATGATCATCGTGCCAGATTACACCATCGCAATCGAACAGCCATGTATCGTAGGATGATGTCAGACTTTTGTAGTCGGCCTCCAATTCTAAGGGTTTCATAATGGGGAAGCTAATGATGAATTTTTGAAAAGGCGCCCGCAGCACGTGAGAATTCACGGCTTCTAATAATACAAAAATATCTCATTTTCCAGGCAATCGAGACGACGAGTAGTCCATGGCTGTCGGATAGATTGTATTAGACGCTTCTTTCTCCCACCATTCACTCTCTACTCGATGTCTTTCCGTGCGGCTAGCAGTCTACGTAGTATCTGTCGTCTACAGCCACCGTGTCTTCGTGTATCACCCGTTTCCCGCAGAACAAATGTTATCCAGGCTAGCCCTGGTCATCCGTCAGTGCGAGGGATGTCACCACCCTTGAAAGGTGTGAAGATTCTTGACCTAACTCGTGTCCTGGCGGCGCCGACAGCGACGATGTTACTCGCTGATCTAGGGTAAGCCATCTCAGGCTCTAGCAGTGTGAGCGGCGAGTGGTTTATTCGAATGCTCTGCTCAGGGCGGATGTGATAAAGGTGGAAGAGGTTGAGCGTGGCGATGATACAAGTGAGCACAGTTCATTCTCAGGTCTTATTCATTAATCATACATTTATCTCAGGATCATGGCACCCGCCTTGCGCGGCTCTCATCCCAGAGGCACCAGAAGAAGCCGCTCATCTTCCCCCGGAATCTGCCTATTTTCTCTCAGTGAATCGCGGCAAACGTTCTATTACTGTTAATTTTAAAGAACCGGAGGGTTTAGAAATCATGCACAAGCTCGTTAAAGGTGCTGATGTCCTAGTAGAGAATTTCGTCGCAGGTAAACTGGCGAAGGTGGGATTGGGTTGGGAAGACTGTAAGAAGATTAATCCGAGACTAATCTACGCAAGTGTAACTGGTGAGTCCACAAGTGTGATTTTTTGCTAAATGGCCGGAATGAATGCCCATAGGATATGGGCAGACTGGCCCGTATGCGGAACAGGCTGGATATGATGTCATCATCGAGGCAGAAGCGGGTTTAATGCATATGTAACTAGAAAATTGTTGCCAAAAACATAAAACAACCACTAAAATAAATCCCAGAACCGGTGAGCCAGACCGACCGCCATCGAAAGTCGGCGTCGCAGTCACAGACATCGCTTGCGGACTTTACGCGCACGGTGCCATCATGGCAGCCCTCCTCTCGCGCCAACAAACCGGCGAGGGCGTTTGGATTGACTGTAATCTCTTTGATTCCCAAATAGCTGGCCTCTTCAATATTGCATCGAATTATCTCATCGCAGGCCAAGAAGCCGGCCGTTTCGGTACCGCACACCCCTCCATTGTCCCGTACCAGGTGTTTCCGTGTAAAGATGGTTTTTTGATGATCGGTGCCGCTAATAATCGGCAGGTAATGGAATGTTTTTATTCTATTCTATTCGTATGAAAGTGACATGCGGATATCAGTTTGGAATTTTGGCTACACAGATTCTTGAATTGCCTCATCTAGCTATCGATCCTAAGTTTGCTGCTCCTAGCGACCGTGTGGCGCATCGTGAAGAATTGATAGGTATAATTGAACGACGTTTGAGGGAGGAGCCTCAGGATGTCTGGGTGAGGAAATTCAGGGGTAAAGGGTATGTCGTTGTCTTTGGTTATAATGTTCATTTTATAGCTTTCAACTTATTAAATACTGCCTTTCAGTGTCCCATTCGGTCCCATCAATAATATTCGCCAAACCTTTGAACACCCACAAGCCGTTGCCCGTGGCGCTACAATCGACGTCAATGTGAGTACAGTACCTTCCTACACTTTTTCCCTAGCAATTCCCTTTTATTTATTGTCATACATTCATCCCCAGCATCCCCGCGCAGGCAAAATTAAAATGGTTGCTCCAGCAGTGCATTATAATGGGAGTCGAATGCCGGTCACACGGCCACCGCCGTGGCTCTCGCAGCATACTAATGAAGTATTGCATGAGATTGGGTATAATGATGATCAGATTAATATGTTGAAGAAGAGGCGAGTGATATAGAAACCTCAAGGAATGTATAGGTCAATTACCCCTAGAGTACTACCGCACATACTACCTATGAGCCAGTTTTCCTTTTTGGAAGGAGACTTGACCATAAATAGATAACTTGTCAATTTCGCAAAGCTATTTAATGTCAACAGGAAGGAAACTGAGCTACACTAACGATATACCCGTTACACATAGTATAGGCAGAAGGGTTCTACAACTTGACAGGCATGAGGCTTTATGTAACGTCACCAATTTCAGATTCTTGCGGCTTATTTTATTGAAAAACATGGTTCGTTTATTGGTATCGAGAATAGTTCGTATAGGATATATAAGTGGGTGATGAGATTCAAAAGCTCACTCACCCTTCACAGGCTGATGTCGTTTGTGTAGGGGCCGATTCCTCTGGACCCGATCAACTCAAAGTGCGCTTGTTGTACAGTTGCCAGCAGTCCGAAATCACATCATAATACATTGACAAATACAGTACATAGTGCAGCTCACCTTCACGCTTCAAAAACCGATCAATTTCATGGCCGTCGGCACAGCGACAATGCACAGCGCAGAAGTAGAATTTCTGGAGTTAGAATTCTGAGTTAATTTGCCGGTCATTGACCCGACTTTGTCTTGAAGATTCAAGAATGGATATAGACTTTTTCAGCATATGTCTGAATCGTTGTCAGGTATCATAGTTTGCCTGAATGTATCTCGTGGGATTCAGGAATGTCGTACGGCAGTGCAGAACTTGCTGCTGGCGTGGCATATATATGCGGGTTCGGGGCGTACAAAGATTTTTCTACCGCATCGATGATGTCTCTTGCTCTCTATTACGACGATCTCCTCCCAGCGTGCGTCCAAGTCCAGCCATTTGTTCGACACAGCTTGGGATGCGAGCTCCACGAGCTCCACTGGCAACCATGCCATGACGTGCAGCCAAAAGAGACTTTCTGGTCCGGTCCACAACGCCTCAGGTATCTCGTCATTTTAATCCAGACTTTCTCATGTACTTCCTTTGTCCAGAGTGGATCTTCACACGAGTCTAAAGAGAAAAACGAAAGTCACAGCCACATTCGAATTACCTGGACTGAAGGAACGAAGACGTCGCTATTGATATACACAACAACCGCTTGCACGTATCGGGTCAAGGCATAACCTCGAACGACGTGAACCAAGATGGTCATGCGATTCACGAGAGGCGTCTCGGAAAATTCAATAGAATCTTCCCTCGTCTCAGCGGGGTAAAGGTGTGCTGAGTTTTTGTCCTCTAGTGACAGAATTCAGTTTGACTTTCTGGTTAGTCAAAGGATATCTAGACTTCTGACAGTCAAGTTCCCCAAGGTTCATCCGCATCAGGAACCGGAAAAAGTCGCTATCTTATAAGCCTGATCATCACATGGCCAATGTATTATTCTAAAGTCCTGTAACTTGTGTTGAGATTTAATCGTTACTTTATATTAAGAGGGACGGAAATCATTGACATCAACTCGGCTTGAAATACGATAATATCGCAGGGGAAAGGAGACGACGTGGACGTACAAGATGTGAATGAAAAAGTGGCCCTGTTCAATACTTTCCGAGTCGGTTCCAAGTCGTTGCGAAAACCTAATTGCTTACAATGTTTTGTTGACACCCTCCTCATATTAATTACACCACACATCGGCGAGGGCGGACGAAGGATAAGAATGTCATTTCTTGGTGTTTCGAAGTGAGAGGTGGATGGAAGATAATTTGATGCATGTTTTGAAAGATGAGCCGAAAAAGAACGGTCCTGTGAGCCGGACATATTATGCATGTCGTATGTAAGCAAAAAGAATGCCATGGCGGTAGGACAAACCTTCCAATCGGAGTCACAGAAAAATATAATAGAGTATTTGCAACTAATGTATGGACATGAAAAGGTCATTATCACACTGAACACAATTTGACATATATAAACATAGTTAATAGATCTGTGTATTCAGAACACACATTTGGCAGGACAGGATGACGACTCGGAGGGTTGTTGGATAGTAAACGTATAAAAACACATTCAAGAACATAAGGGACG
This sequence comes from Hysterangium stoloniferum, assembly GCA_015178975.1. Classification (NCBI taxonomy): domain Eukaryota; kingdom Fungi; phylum Basidiomycota; class Agaricomycetes; order Hysterangiales; family Hysterangiaceae; genus Hysterangium; species Hysterangium stoloniferum. The sequence continues at coordinate 102,395 of WHVD01000019.1, forward strand.
AGTGGTCCGCAGTGGCTGTCGTGGTATTCCAATCATTAGTTAACTGACTACCAGACTACTGCAGTGTATGTAATGCCATTACATACACCGGCCACGATGTACCCATCGATCAGTCGTAGCTCCCATATTCTTGATGATCCTGCTTGTGTCAAATTAAAGATAATTCAAGTTCAGCTATATCAGGAACCCCGGGCACAGGTATTAATTATTTTCAGAGTAAGAACAGTTTAGTCCAAATCGAAGTAGAGAACAAGACATCTGCAATTTCACTTTTGGCTAAGCTCTTGTTGCTGTAACAACAGGCAATCGCGAGGCAGAGCAAAGAGAGAAAAGGAGAGTAAGATCCCCTGACAACACAAGCCTGTACTGCAATAGCAAGGTCATCATGTCCTTCAACATGCAAGCAGTGGTCGAAGGACGAGGGCAGCAAAAATTGGCTAACCAATGATGATCCCGGTGGGATCATTTTAGTGGTTAAACTAAAAAGAACAGATACTACACTTGATCTAAGCCTATAAATAAGAGGTAATGTCAATTTTCTGTAAAATAAGGGGAAAAAAACGATGTGGGCACATACCAAAAGGCCAGAGTGGTGAAGAACTCTTAATTCACGTTTGCAGCTCTTATATGGCGACACGTATCGTGCACGGACCATTGATTCTAGCGCTTATACTTGTAGGACACAACGTACCTGTTTTGATTAAAAGTTGTTGGCCAAACTCCCGGGCGACTGTGATACAGAGTTTACTGTTTGAGTGTTTAGGGCAATGTTCCATATTCCCGGTTTTCTGTATATAAAAATTGAACTATGCAACGTTGAATTTGTCTGGGTTAGTGTCACAAATTGACAAAATCTATGGTAGGACGAATAACGCCCGAACTAGTCATCACTACGATATGCACTGGGTAACAAGACTCACCTCAGCCGCTGCCTGTGTATGGCTAGTGGCTAGTATTCAACTGAGGGCTAATTGGAAAAGGGAAAAAAAGTTGTACTTATAAGAAATGATGAAAGCTGTGTTCGCATCATTAAGAAACATGAGGCCTTTGAAGGTCTATGCGGGCAATCGGAGATGAACAACGTACAAGACTTGGCATCGTGGTTTGCCACCATATTTTATCATAAATCATTGCAATTTCAAAAAATGTTGATCGTCTTTAAAAAGAATATAATCAGTTTCATAGAACTCCATCAAGGGATGCCATCCATCTCTAATCCACCTGACATCCCAATCAGTCTCCCCAAACCAGCATCCCCTCTGGCAGTATCTCCAATACCTATCACATGCATGTTAGAAATCAAGACCCTAATAGTAATATAGCTCAGTCATGTATATGTATAATGGACTAATATATTTTGTACCTAATAGTAATATAGCTAATAAAGCAACTATTAGTTACAGTATCAGTGATTAGCTTAGGATCTTGACTCACCTCAGTCACGTATATGTATAGCGGACTGAGGTGACACTACAATGGTCAACTAGCTTATATACGCTGCAGGTCCAACCATCACCAGGCACCATCAACGATATGGTGGTGGTGTCGGGTGTCTATACCCGAGTGTTCATGATGTATACATTCCAACAATGCATGACTTTCTTACATCACTTTCCATGTTGGTCTACCCTCACATCAACTAGGCATTCTATTCTGCATTGGTCTCCCATTTTGTCTGTGCTTAAGCTCTCCAAACCAAGCTCAGAATGCCCCACAAATACATATGCAAGGCAGCTTTACTAGTCTGTAGGGATACCCAAAATGCTACATGCCACTGATATATGGTGCAACCTTTCTGAAAAAAACTAAACCTTAAACATATCTGGCTCCATGGGGTTTGCCTCCAAACTGTCCTGGATTCAACAAGTATCAGCATTGCAGACCACTGGGGCTATGTGCACCACAGTGACTGATGTGCTGAATGTGCATACTGCCCTGCTTCCAATCCAATTGTAGATCAATTGCATATGTCAAAGAAGTTTTCCATGCTTGTGCACTCTTCCCCCATCTTACTCTCTTATCAGAAGTGCTGTAAAAGGCATCAATTTGTACATGGCCCCAATTCATGACCCCCTTGACACATTTGAGATCTAACCAGGTAAAGTGGGAACGATAGAGGTGTTCAGACTACATCCTGCCTACTAGTTGATTCTTCACAGACACTGCCTCAATGGAGGAGGAAGTGATGGTGAAGGAGCTGGCAGATTCAAGGAAATATAAGCTTTATACAGATGGATTAGATGTTAGATATGGGGCTGAGTTACATGCTATTGTTGCAAACTTGGGTAACTTGCCAGATCATAAAGTGGATGAAGCTAAATCAGCTGGAATACTGATGGCTTTTCACCTATTGAATCAGCTACCAGACCTCTCATCTGTCTGGTTGTCAGCATATACTTAGAGCCTCAAAACCTCTCAAAACCTCTCCAGGCACTCTTTTAGTTGATGCAATGAGACACTGTACAACCCCTGGTGTCTGCATAGAACTTGTATGGATCCCTGGTCATAAGAATGTCAAAGGCAACAAGGCAGTAAACAAGTACACAAAAGGCACTGTGGAGGGCCACACCACCAATCCAAACTTCCTTCCTGCCATCCTGCAAAAACCTCTGCCTGCCAGCAAGTCAGCTATACTACAATAATATGCTGAGTTACTAAGGGAAAAAAATGAAGAGCCACTCTGTTAAGCTCAGGGCTTATGGGCAGATATCTGGGGAAAACCTGCAGATGTTCTGGGAGTGGGTAGGACTTAACTTCAACTTATGTATGTGCTGCACCTTTGCACAAATGTCAGGTCCAATTTCATACATAGGGGATGCAGGAAACCCAGGGAGTCTGGGAATATGCAAAGTGAATGGGTCACAAGACCCATGGGCTCTGAGAATATGCTGGTGCAAGTTTTAGTAGGACAAGTGGATGTTTAGCTGGTCAATAGGAGGATACTAGGTTGATATTAAGTTGATTTCCTGATTGGATTGTAAGTACAAAAAGATCCTAGATTATATATGTAGAACTAGTGATTATTGCACTACTGATATGGTGAGACAAAAAGACAAAAAGGGCAAACAAGAATGATGCAGGGTAGACCACACTAAGGATAAGGATTGAGATGGAATAGGAACAAGTACAGGGGACACAATAAGCAAATGAATGAATGCATGTCAAACAGACTCAGGGGTGGATTGGGACAAGAGATCTTCAAGTGTCTTGAGGGCCTGGGGTGTCTGGACAGAGTCCAGGTGACAGATTGTCCTAGAACAAGAGATATAAGTGTTTATGGGGTAGTGGGTTTCCTGGTTATAACACACTCTCTGAACCCCCACTTGAATAAAATCAATGATACATACATACTGTGTAGCTTTTGTAAACTTGTTAGCAATCTAAACAGATGGCAACAAAGTCTTCCCACCCAACTCAGGACAGGGCATGCCTCCCTCAACAAGCACCTCTACCAAGTAAAGAAATACTTTTCTCTCCAATGTGTCATGTCAAAGAGCTAATGAAACAGTCTTCCACTATATCATGACATGTTAGGCCCATGCTGCACTACAAGAAAAGATATACAAGAAAAGATATACTCAGATCTACCCCAATCCCTGTTCACACTTCTAAAGTCACTTTCTGATAACAAAGCTATACTGAAACCATTGTGATTCATCAATGAATCTGGCTGCTTTAAAGAGACATTTAGCACAATAATGGAAGGCTGAAATGGATACAATTGGTAGTCCAAATACCCACCAGACTTCTGTGGACTCCTGCAACTACATTACATAGATCAGTTCTTAACAATGTCACCTATAGCCCCTGCTATCTACTCCAAGAGCTTGAGTACAGTTGAGAAAAACTACAAGATTTACAACAAGGAGCTTCTGGTGATTGTTCCTGCTCTTGAAGAATGGAGACATTATGTACCTACAGTGACACACTTGTAATCTAGCTACTTGTACCACCTACTTCATATGTTTGCAACCAGTTCTTTGTATCTAATCAAGTCAAGCATACTACAAAATTGTGAAACCTAACACAAACATACTGTATAACTAGCTTGAAGGGCATTATCAAGCAATGCCAAGTGATGTGGAAACCACTAGACTTGCACAGCTTTGACTAGCTGCTCACTTTATTGTCATGGACATCACCCAATGTCCTCTTCCAACACCTACACCACAAAGTCAATGCAAACCACCACCATACCTTGTTGGAGCATGTGCTGTACCAAATTTCAAACCCAAACTTGTGGATACCTTGTTGAAAGGCATCACACTGAACCTGAAGTCAAACCAAAACCAAACTGTTAAGCCACACCTCATAGAATGGCATGCACCAAATCCAAACTTGACCCAAACCAAACCATTAGCCACATCTTGTTGAACAGTGTGAACAGAACTGAAACCATATGTTACGACCGGAATTTCCGCTGGACTCCAGGCACTAACTTATATGCACCTGCACCCTATATGCACCAATTGTCAATTTACCAGAATTCCCACTGGACTCCATACATCAGACTTGTCCACGTTCGACTTCATTACTTCATGTATCAGTCACTGGAATACCCACCAGGCTCCATCCCTGTCCATCTCTGACTCTGTCCCACACATCAGTCACCAGACCCCACTCAGAAAACCTGTCATCCCTCTAACTGAGCCCCATTCCCATTATAGTCAATGACCTGTCACGATTCAGACTCCGCTCCCACTCCATTCCTGTTATGGATTTATGACCTGTCACAATTTGGACTCCACTCCCGCTCCATTCCTGTTATGGATTTATGACCTGTCACAATTTGGACTCCACTCTGTTCCATTCCATTCCTAACACCAAGTTTGGTGTTTACTTATCTCGTTTTATGTTTGTTAGTTTTGTTTTCATTATTACTGGATTTGGTATGTTATTCATTCCACAGTCTACATATATAGTCTGGCAGAAGTTGTAATACAATCCAGTCAGAAAATCAGCTTAGATTCTCCCCAGTAATCTAGTACATTTTCCGCTCTAAACTCCTCTTTGAATTACACCACTCTCACTAGTCAGAGCCCATGGGCTCTGATGCATCTATCACTCAACCTCTGACTTATCTATCTCGACTCCCTGACCTCTCGACCCACAACCTCCACCTGGACTCCCTGGGCTTCCCATCCACCTGTTTGAAATTGAACAACATGATCTCGTGAGGGTGCAGCCTATAAGCTGAAGCCAAGTTACCAGATTTCCCATGGGTTTCTCCAGAAACCCTCCATGTATGCACCCTTAACACCATGCCTGAAGCCCAAAACTTGATGATCACAATTATAATGATTGGGCTTATTTAATGGAAGCATTACTGGCAGATAAGGAACTATGAGATATGTATCATTAGTGGTGATGAGGTCTGTCCATTGGGTTCTGCTGTTAAACACAGAAAACTGACTGATGTCGGAAGACTGATGGAGGCTGAACAGAAGGACTTGGCTTCAGCTTATGTGCTGCACCCTTGCAAGTTACTGTCAGGTGTCCTTAAATTTCAGGTGGGCAGAAAACTAAGTCCTATCAAATATTCCTCTCAGTAAGTCACCAATTGGAAACTGAAGGATAGTTGAGGGTCGGAGGGTCGGAGACCGATAGTGAGTGCAAGCAAAGGTGGGAGTGGGATACTTAGAGTGGGACTACGAAAGAGCTATACAAGTGTTCTGAGTCAATATTCTGATTGACTTGTAGCTACATTACAGTAGGACTTAAATACTAATCATTGGCATATCGAAATACTAACTATGGTAAGAGCGGAAATGTCCAGCTAGTGACAAATAAACTTGATTAGAAACTGGAGGGTTACGATACAATTGGAAGCCATGATTAACCAAGAGCAGAATTACGAGAAAAGGAAATAGTCCAAGGGCTACAAGTGTATACAGGCATATGTGAAACATAGAGTAGAACAGATCAAACATAATAAAAGGGACATATCAAAGCATAACCAGATGGTACGAGGATAACTTGACAGGGGCGTAAATGGGGTTTGATTGCTGTGAGGGTATATGTCAGTGTCAGTTTACCAACAGTTTCCAATATGATGACTTTGGCCAGTAACTTGAAGCACAGACAGATGATAGTATCATCAGGAACCGTCGGGTTGCAACACAGTCATAACATCTGCAAACTGAGACTCCATTGTTCAAGGAGGTGTATTAGATTTTTTGGATTTACAAACAATGTTGCACATGATGGATGGGTAACTAGCTATGCTATTGCCGGTGATTAGGTACATAATCTAGCTACCTACTTCATACATTTGCAATGAGTGCTTTGTATCCAATTCAAGTCAAACATACTATGAAATCATGAAACATAACAGGGCAAGGGTGGGTGGGTAAACTAATTAGAAAAGTTTTAAAAGAATGATAAGACATTAGTGAGTGAAAATTTAAAGACTGTGGGTCGACAGAGTTGTTGTAAGAGAACAAAGGCGTGGGAGTTCTTCCTACGCTCGGCTGGACGTTGAGTGCCGAACTACTCCCGGCAAGCTAGGATCGTGCGGCACTCGACACTATGTACCAAAAGCGAAAAGCGGTCCACCCCAGCAGTGATGATAAATCTGATAGTGTCGTAATGACAAGCTGGTTGTTTATCCAGCCGAACCCCCCTATCGAGTCTGTCTATGTTTGCTCGTGAATTCGTTATGATATACTCATGCCATAACTTGAGCTTCCATGTCACATTTACTTTATCCACAATGTTCCAGCGGATGATACAACCTTCTGAAAACCGCACCACGCCTGGGATGCTCGTGGATTCATGATGATCTACCTGCTATAACTTGAGCTTGAAAACGACGGTTCATGTGCGAGGTTCTATCCAATGCATGATGTTCGAGCGGAATCAGCGGATGACGCGGCTTTCCTGGAATCTGCACTATGTCTGGATATTTGTTGTAATGGCGGTTATAATTACTCTAATTATGAATGTTCTCTTTGACAGCTAGGTCGCACTTTAAACAAGGAATGAACATGTATATCACCGCCTCCAGGCGGCGTTTTAACGAATGTTCCTTGCTACGGCTCTCACTCAATCCCGACGTCCGACTTTCGGTATCAAAGCCATCCGCTCGTAAGACAACTAGTAACTCCCCCCATATTTTCGCCCTCGGTCAACTCAGTAACGCCATATGTACTAAGCTCGCGCAGTGGAGCAAAGCAAGAAAGGATTCCCAATATTGCTCCCTCTTTCCGGATATACCGTTTATGGAATATTATCGCCAGAGAGGGCAGTCCAAAGTTCGTTCGTGATTACCACGCGTCACGGTAAGAAGAGCCTCACCACTTGCACTGAACTTCTCTTCTAGACGCCCCACATCGAAGGCGTCCTTGTTTATAGGGGGTACTATTCCTAAGCTGTTGATATCGTACCGTCCGTTGTAACCAATTTAACTTGAACTTTCTCATATAATTCCCGACTCCCGTAAATGCACCAAAGGGCAGGCCAGCTTGCTTCTCTTCCATTAATCATTGAGATATTTACATAATAGGTGTCATCTACCTCCCTGTTTCACCAATACGTACAATAAAAGTATACTATTGATAGCATGTCTGTGACTTCTTTGCTGTGGGAAAGAAGTCACAGTACCTTTCTAAAACACACAGGCTGATATGTTGTTCGCGCGCGTACGTTAGGACATATGTCACATGTTGTGAGTGGTACACTAAATTCATGCTACAATCAAAAGACAAACGAAAATAAATTTTCAATGCACAGTCGTTACATACACAGATGCGGGGTATTCCAAGTACTTTGTCCTTGGACAGAACATAACAGAACATAAATATGCGTTCACCTTAGATCGACAATTTCAGAAAGAGTTTCCGATATCCACGAGACATGTCCTTTATCGGCATCCTACAAATATCCCAGGTATGCCCATCAGAAAACAATGGGAAGGAGCAGAAGAAAAATAAATAAATCACCGTATAGATGGACATGTTTTCGTCATGTACGTGGAATGTATCTTTTTCCGTGCACCTAAGAATCTGATTCAGACCGAGTGGGTCCGTTAAACGAAACACACCATATCTAAAGTGGGTAAAATGTGAGTGTTATTATGTGATATTTGAATTTAAAGCTTACGGTGGTATTTGCTTTGGGGCACACACGATGCCGAAGAATTCAGGGAGCATACTTTGGAAATTGGCGTGAGTATGTAAATCTGATGAAGTAAAGAAACCTAAGAAGGGAAGGGTCAGTATCCGACCATTTACAACAGACATCAGTAAAATGGTTTTAAGCACTTAGAGGAAGTACTCCCATACTAGGATGCTCCAGAGGGTCCACGACATCCAGGAGCTTCCTAGAATGAGAGGACCCCCCCCCCGCGGCGGGAGCCGTCCAGACCAAAAACCAATTTACTGATAGATAATAGAATTGGGTTTCGAACGTACATGTCTGGGTTGGATGTGTATGTATCTATAAAATATATGAGCCATTCAACTCTCGCACATGCACATGAAAGGTGATGGCACCCACCCATCCTAAAGTAATCAGTTTACGTTTTTGCGTAAAGTCAGTTATAAGTTCTTCTTCTTCCATAGTACATGACTGTTCCGTGCATCGTTGCTTTGGAATGAGAAGTGTCGTCACTCTAAATTTCGGTCCTTCTTTCTTGCCCAACAACAGTCCGCAGGTCTCCTTATTGCGGGCAGTATTGACGGCCGCAACGCTCAGAAAACGGGTCGTGACATCATTCGGGACCATCACAATCTTGAGTTCGGGCTTGTACAGGGTGGCTTTTTCGTCAGCGTGGATTTGGTCTGTGAGCAGAATCCGGGAGTCCTTTGACGGTCTCGTCTGCGGCATTTCTAACCCATGTGTGATCGCATAAAGGTGGCGTACGTGTGCTGGAGGCCGATCGGGGGATTGTGGGTAGTTCTTCGCTGATGGGCCCTCTGGATGATTGGGGGCAAAGAGGAGAGCAGTGGGAGGGACGGGAACGGGGATCATGAACATGGACTGGAGAGACGGCGCATATCCCTGTGCACGTTGATGCGTAGACATTAGGTGAAAGAGATTTGTATGAGCCTCTTTCGGCGGTGGACTTGTCGTCGTAATAGGTGGTGCAATGGATAGTGAACTAACGGTGAACAAAAGGCGGGTTAATGGGGCCAGAGAATAAAGCTGGGGGTTGTTATATACGGACCTTCGAGTACGCTCATTGGTCGGGTGGCGAGGTTGTGGTTGTCTCGTGTCCACGTTATTAATACGAGTTGGACTTTCGAGGGGCAAAACGGGTAGACCGTCAGGTGTGTTCGGCGCCACCGCTATCGAATCTGAGGCAACTGAGAAGCCACCGGTAGGGGGTTTGATGCGAGGGCGGGCAGGCACCTCACGATGTGTTGTACGAGCCGCCTCGGCCTCGGCTCGGACATCTCGTTGGTGTTGGACAATTGCTTCCTGCTCTCGTTTTCTAATTTCTTCTATCTGGCGTCTTCTAGTCTCCTCTTCCTCACGCATTTTAGCCTCTTCCACTCGCCTTCTATCCTCTTCCCCCTGCCTCCTAGCCTCCTCCTCCCGCCTCCTCGCCTCCCCCTCCCGCCGTCTCGCCTCTTCCCGTCTTCTAGCCTCCTCTTGTTCCCTTCCCAGCTCCTCCTCCCGTTTCCTAGCCTCTTCTTGCTCCCGTCTCATAATCTCTTCTTGCTCCTGCCTACTCGCCTCAGCGTGTTCCCGCGCTTGTTGCTCCCGCCTTCTTCTTTCCTCCTCCTGTCGCTTAGTCTCTTCAATTTCGCAGCGTTTGGCCTTGGCCGCCGCTTCAGCTTCGCGCTGACGACGGGCAATATCCTCTTGCTCTTGGCGCCTTGCTGCTTCCCTTAGTCGCTGGTCTTCGAGTGCTATACGAGCGGCGATGGCCTCCCGGTCCTTCTTCAACCTTTCCAGCATATCAAGTTCTTCTGCCCGCTTCCGACGCTGCTCCTCCGCTATCTCCATCTCCCTCTTGCGTTGCATCTCTTCCGCCTGCTTCCTGTGCCCTTCTTCATGCATCGACCGAACAGTGTCATAGATGTGAGAGGTTGTTGCTGGTTGAACCCTAGACGGCTGTGACGCGATGGCGAGCTGTGGGGGGTCTCGATTGGTTAGTTTTGACTGGTGACTCGTGTGGTCTCCAGCGGCTGCTAGCATCGCTGTTTCCAGCTTCTTCTGCGCCTTCTTCACCTTATACGCCTGATCGCGCACTGCCCGTTCTTCGCGGTCGCGAAGTTTCATCCAGTTGAGAATACGGGAAAGGTCGAGTTGTAGCATAGCGTTGGGATTTTGGCGGCGCCACAGTTTAAATTGCTCGTGCACTAAGGGCTTTAGATCCTCCATGTTTTCTAAACATTGATCGCCTCTCTGGTCAGGAAAGAAAGAGACAAATCAATTTTACAATATAAATTTCTTGACGTGAATTTCTGTACCCACCAATTCGCACATCTCGCGATGTGCCACCTTCATGTTAAAAAACTGTTTATGCGAGGTTACGCGTTTTGCGACCATTGTGGCAGCCCTCGCATAATTAACAAAAGCCATCTCAATATCTCCCGACTCATGATCCTCAAGAGCCTGATGCATGTAAATCTCACTATATCGCAAACCAACCTTAAGATCCGGAGCCAATTCAGCCTCCGGGAGCTGACCTGCAGTAGCTATCTTGGCTAGCTCCTCGATCGAGTGCGGACGATCTGATAGCGGCGATAACCGCCTCGGTTTGATATCCTGGGTAGGAACACTCGCACTACTACCGCTAGAGGCAGTACTAGTCTGACCGTTGGCCTGCTTATTGGCCTGCAGCTGCTGCTGAGCATATGCGTACGCAGACGCTGTACTAGTGATGTTTGCAGGTAAAGTGGGTTGATAGTCTACAGGAGGTATATATCGACGATAATTGGTGCTTGAAGTTGCCATGTCGACCAAACCGCATGATACGGTATGAAAGATAGAGGAAAAAGAGTAAGGACGGAGCCTAAGCTTTCAAAGTGCTGGTATTAACCTGCCTTTGAGTACAAGTAAGAAGCAGGTCGGACAAGCGCCCAACCAAATTGCCTCGTGTTTAGCGTCCCAACAATGTCAGGTAAACGGTAATTGAGCAGCGAAGATCCTATAACGATGTAAGCTCCCCCCGCGATCTACTCTAAAGAATTAATAACCCTTTGAAGTCTAGAAGCAGGAAACGGAAGTGAAGTCAGGCAGCAGCGGTCACGCATGCCGACGGTAGACCTTTGTCGTAACACTGAAGCTCTATTGCTGGACATTATTGTTGTTCAAGTATCAGCTTGCACACAATTTAGGCTCACTTTTTATCCATTTTGGTCAAACAAAGGGACTGCTCGCTACTTATGGTCGTTTTGCTCGACTATTACGGAAAGTAACGTGGGGCGTCAACTTGGCACTCAGTGGTTGCAGACGGCTTGTCAGTGGTTGCAGATCGCTTGCCATCATGTCAATCTCTTCCTGTCTCCTTGTCACTTCACACCATTCTTCAGCATACCATTCGATAAAAAAAACCGGCGAAGCATTTCCTGAGGCTATGCTAAACGTCTGGTATTGGTTGTTGTTATTTGCACAGCCCGCCGGCAATCTTATTCCCCGTGATCACGCATGAGATTGGTGCCCTTCCAGTGGCGCTCTGCCATATATATTTAGGCCATTTCAACTCGTTTTATCCTTCACACAAAAGCCGAAACCGATACTATGGACCATGACGCCGATAAGCTCTTTTTGGACATGTGATCTGCTCACCACAATATCGATTCTCACACTGATGCCATTCCGGCCCTTTAATTATATATGATACTTATGGGCCCAACTTCTCCCGATCTATCGCGTACTACTATAAATGGATGAATTCCATAACTGGCAAGTGATCGACATGCTTTTGTTTTTCAAGACAGGGGCGCTAGATTATCCGGCACAATGACGACGGGAATTGTGTACACTCTGGTACTATACCCGGGGTCAGGGGAGATTATTTCTGACGTTCATGGCAAGCCAGACACAGAAGCCTTATCTTGTGTTTGACCAAAGAACCCCAACCCTGAATCTCCCTCATTTGGGGTGTTTGCCCCCGCTAGATCTGACTGGCGGAGGATCTTTCATAACGGATATGAGGCTCATCGACGCATCATGAGCTGCATGCAGGCATAGTTAAGCGATGGCGATGTGAGAGATATGAACGTGTGATCCACGTGCTAAAAGCGAGGTTTGGCACTGTGTTTGGTGCAGATCCTAATCTCAGAACTGACATCACTATTTCTAAAGTTCCATCACAGATGAGAAGAACAGCCCACAAACGGCCAAGCCACCTCAAGGCCCCCGCACGACGAGTTTGATTTTGGTTAATTGAGCGGATAGCTGGGAATAAAATGCAAGATACTCTCCTCGTTCCCTGCAGGAGTTTCGCGGCATCTATTTAACATTAATTCTGAAGGAGACATCCCGACGGCATTGTGGCATAACCCTTAAACATTACTTTGTGAGGGAAATATTCACCTTTTATTACGTAATATCATCTGTAATGAGTGTGACCTCCGTGACATTTCGCGTTCCCGTCCACTTACATTCATCGAACGCATCTCGAGACAGATACATCCACAGTTCGTCATGGTGCACTTATTGGACGAATATTTTAGTTGGAGACTTTACCGGCTCCCCCACAATTACTGAAGAAGCTTTGGCAATGGGGGAGATGATTCCAGAGGCAGTGAGGATAGTAGTTGTAAAGCCTCAAGTGAATCAGACGTCTGCTAAATATTGAAAACTGTGAGAATGAAACTTATTGTATATAGCGGGTTGTCTGCAATTAAGATCCACCGAAGGCCAATCAAAAATTCTAGCGGAAGTCTTGGGGCCGCACCGCCGTCACCACGATCCAAATCCTTGGTATATAATCTTGCACCGCAGTGAATTTGCCGCAAAATTTCTCCCCATGTCTCGTAGAGGCCTGGAGGGCCAATGTGAATGCTTTAAATAGCCATACGTGCATGCTCAACATAATTGGCTTAAACGGCGTTTTCTACTTCTCCTGTCTCATGTCGCTACGCTGGGCAGATGGTGTAATTGCTCTCCACATCAGGCACATGGCTTCAAATGACTCTCCAGGAAAATATGACGCAGACGTCCTCAAGGAGATTTGGCCATTTTTCTCGACTCTGCTTATGTTTCAAGGGACAACAGATGCAGATTCAAGCGATATCCGTGCGCTTGTTCCGAAATTAAGAACGCTAAAAGGGGGATGCGGAAGCGACTTTGTTGGGGAGACCGCGGAGAGATCTTGCGATTTTCTGGTGGGAGATCGGTGCGTTTATTTGTCGCTTCCCAACCCGTGTATTGTATTACTTGCTAATGTTGGTAAGGCATGGGCATCATGATGCATAAACAGATTAGGGACCATGTGCAGTCAGAACTGAAGAAATGTCGTGTCGAGTCATGTTCTAAAAGTGTTGGAAAAAATAATGATGTGCTACGTCTGTGGCGTACTTCGCTCGTCACGCTTTGCCTGTACTTGAACTTGTTTAATATTTACATTTAGATGTAAGGTTGCAATATATGTAAGTTGGTCTTACTTCAGTGTCAGTTAATTGTATTAACTTTCCATCTGCTGTTTGGCAGTGTGGGGTTGAACATCAAAAGCGGGCCTGGCCGACACAAACAATGATGTTTCCCTTCGTCGTTTTGAAAACTGTAGGACTTACATCCCGTTACACCGACTATAATATACCTACAATATATCTCTGATATTATTACTAGTATATATCCTGAGAAATAGTAATTTGGAGCAAACAAATCTAAAGGCGGGCATAAGATACCAGATTTGTCCCTCTAATGCTGCCAGAGAGTGGTTGATAAGGCCCTCAAAATTTGGAGAATATTTGCACTGTGTTATTTTATTTTAATTTCTAACAATGGAATCGCACGTCGGAAAACTTCAGCAACAATCCTTCAAGCGCTGAAAAGCCACCTTTGTGTTCATCTACCTGCAGGGAACCGGCGGCACACGAGAGCCTACAGAGCCACAGTTTACCCGAAAACTCCATACATATTGTATTTGCTGTCTTCCTGTCAATGTCGTAATTTGGATCTAATAGACTAGTTGACGGGCCTGTGCCTCCGATTTTGATGAAGTGGTACTATGGAAGAGAATGGTCCGGATAACGAGAACAAGAAATATATATCAATATTGGTATGATCATTGTCTAGAAACCATCACAGAGAAGTACATAAACTCCTTAAAGATGACGTGTTAACGTTATACTGCACAGCTAATGACAGGTGACAATTTCACCAAGATCATGTTATTTACTATATAGGGTTGCGCACGCGACCCTGAATTGTACAGCTGAGACGTTTTTATATATACTGCGTCTAAGCTTATCCAAGCTGATGTAATGCTTTTAATTTTCAAAATGGGGTTTTTCCAGAGTTTTGGCCATTCTTTTAATACCCCGATCACTTTGAATCCACTGGACACATAGGGCATGAGGCGCTAGTGAGTGATCTTCAATGGGAACAAGAGGAGGCTAATAATGGTTAATTTCATATTGCGCTACTCCTGACATTAAGCTCGGCCAAGGCAATACTCCGGGACCGGCAGATCGCCGCACAAAAGGACTAGTCGTTGAAAGATCCACTGACTCGGAATTCAGGCCCACTAAGTTATCATTGGGATATTCCGCCGTCCCTGTGCTCGATATAGGAGGAAAATAGGTGTAACCCTGGACGCCCTGAAGTTGTGTTAAATACAAGGAACGACATGCTCATATGGTACCACATAGGCATGACACCTCACTCAGAATGGAATAGCGATTGGGTTTGTTCCCAGAGAAAAACACAAGATAAAAACAGCGGAAGATATGATAACGTACATCGTGGAGCAATTCCCAAAATTGAAAGCGAGGATGAGCGCTAATACAGTAAGTTCTGTACTACTCAGACTGATGAGGTCTAGTACAAACGGTACAGATAATCTAGACAATACGCGATCTCGGATAGCAGCTCAGGAATTTACTTACCCCAACAGCTAACTTGTGCCTTCATAAATATCTTTCCATCGATCTCCCCCCCCTGCCATCTCTATCGCTATGCAGTGTTATTCCCATTTTGTAGTTTAAATCGAAATTTGTACTGCCAAGTAGTCATAATTGTTATTTAGTTTTTTAAAGAAAAACACTTGCCGTTGCAATATCTTTTATTGAAACAGTTTGGATATCTATATATTTAAAATGGACAGGTCTCAAAACGACTTAGAACCGTGCAGACGACCCAACTGCCCATGTGTTACTGTAGATCTTGCGTACCATGTTATACCTCATGTAATTGACATACCTGCCACACCTCGCATAGTGTCAGACCTCGCTGCCGTCATACATTGTAGGCCAATTTCAGGCCTAGGTGGTTTGATACGCTTTCAGATCGAACATAAAGTACGCGAGGAGTATAGAGCCTCCTAGAGGGTATATACATATTGGGTTTCGTTCCTAATACTCAGGTGAAATATGTCCGGCGAGGAGCACGAAGGGTGCAGAAACCCGCTTAAGTGTAAAAATGTAAGAAGAGACTTGATTCAAAAGCTCTCCCTGTAGTGGGACCCCAGCCTAGAACAGAGACAAATGTGGAAATAAAATTTGAGGAAACAACGGAGGGCTAGAAAATGCTAGGTCGGACCGCGTTCAATTCAACCCAGACATGGCCATGGCCCTTGGGGGAGAGGGAGGGGGAATGCGGTGTTTTTGTGAAGGAATTTCCATCCCCCCCGTGATGGCAAAAATGCTGCTAATTGTGGAGGACCGGAGCCCAGAGGAGATAGAAGCATCCACGGGGTGGCTCATACATAGGAAATGGTGACGAGTACGCCATCGCTGGAAGTGGAATATGGTACAGAAATAAGAATATAAATAACACAGCCCTACGTTTATCAAGCCGCTTCAGCAACAACAATTCAGGAGAGAATGCTGCTGCTATTCCAGAACCCCTTCTACCAAAAGCTGATAATTCTGTCCGACTCGCAATAGGTAATTGACACGCTAACAAATAACGTCATTGAATGAGAGAGCGATGGCCGGCTAGGCCTCACAAACAGAGAACTTTTTGCAAGCAACGCCCGCCACGCCACGACCAGAGGTCGAACATGGTGAAGACGATGGGAATGATGGGGCAGATGGATTGGGCGTACAGGGGATAAGAAATTAAATGCTATATATGCTAAATCTAGTAAAACATTTCAAGATCAGGGGAGTAAAACTGACTGAAGCATTGTTACCACCGCCCGGAGAGCAATAGAATAATGTAGCGGTCGGTAGTACTTACGACAAGGTTCCCGAGAACACCGAGAATACTGAGCCACCTTAATGACTAGATAACCAATATGAGGAACCTACTAATTTATTCCCACTGCGCAATCTTTATATTATATTCACAACAAGTGGTTTGTGAGGAAATCCCCCGCCTGTCTACTTAGTACGGTGCAAACAAAAATCAACACGCGTCAGAGTGCAAACTCTGTTGCAAAGCGAGCGCTGTAATGAGAACTCAAGGAAGGTGTACCTAAATGTAAACGTAAGGCGTTAGATTCATGCAAGGCAGCTTAGCATTCCGCTCGCATCCTCCGCGATGCTCTCAATCAACGCAATAGGTATTTGCACTACCATTGGCGTTCTTATTTTGACGCTACGATTACTATTTCGGACACGGGTTCCCAAAGGTCTGTTGATGCTCCTGATATATAACTCTTTGGATATCATTTCTCCCCGCTGCCAGGATTGAAGCTACCGCCAGGTCCTCGTGGCGAGTTTGTGATAGGTAATCTAAGAGATATACCATCTCATAACGAATGGGAAACATATTCTAAATGGCATGAGAAATATGGTAAATGTCCTCCGTGTGTAAGCTCAATACACGTCTAACTTTCTTTTAGGTGACCTTGTATATCTCAATGTCTTAGGCACCTCTCTGCTTTATGTCAATTCCGCCGAAATGGCATGTGAACTATTCGATAGAAGATCGGCAATCTATTCTGATCGCCCCAGCATTCCTATGTTTGATCTGTACTGTACTGTTATAATTCAATCCGTCAAAGAAGTCTTATGTTCTCCATTTTTCCAGAATAGGAGCGTGTTGGCCAGTCAGCTTGATGCCGTACGGTGAAAAATGGCGACAGCATCGATATGCTTTTCATCAAAAGTTGAACAGCACAGTGCTGACCCAGTACACCCCAGTCCAAATCAAGCATGCACGGTGAGTCACGTCCTCATATACTAGATATCAGAAGCCCGGAACCATTGGTAGGAACTTGTTACGGAAACTTCATAAATCCTCCAATGCCAGTGACTGGGAATTACATATCCGACACTCGATAGGTGCAGTTATTATGGAGGTAGTATGGCTCATCTAAGTATATCGCAGGTAAACTGATTTTTTTGGATCTTGGATACAGATTGCATATGGGATAGATATACTCCCAGAAAACGACCCATACATTACAACAGCTGAATTTGCAGTTGGGTTGGGGGGGACCGTTGGAGCTCCAGGATCATACTTAGTCAACACGATACCTCTATGTGATCATCATTCGTTATTTTTCACCTCTTTGTCTCACCAGTACTATAGTGAAGTACCTTCCTGAATGGTTTCCTGGCGCCGGCTTTAAGAAGAAGGCTAGAATTTGGAGGAAGAAAGTGACAGATATGCCTACCATACCCTTCCAGTTTGTTAAAAAGGAACTTGTAAGCTTTTTTCCCTGCTTTATTAATGATTGAAGAATTAAATAAATACTTAGGCTGCTGGAACCGCGAAACCGTCACTAACCGCCACTTTACTGGAGGAAGCGTATGCGAAAGCCGGATATCAGAATATCTCTGAAGATGAAGAGGAACTTATTAGGAACTTGGCAGGAACAATTTATGCAGCAGGTGCTGATACGGTATGCTAGGTATCTCGATTTCTGGATTCGGCCATACTCAATAATTTTGTCGTTTCAGATGGCTTCCACCTTGCAAATATTAATCTTCGCTATGGTTCTCTATCCTGGAGCTCAATTGGCGGCCCAGAAAGAACTCGACGCAGTTGTAGGACCAAACCGCATACCGTCATTCGAAGATCGTAGAGATCTACCATACATTTCAGCACTGTGTAAAGAGGTATTGCGTTGGCATCCCCTCTTCATAGCAGCGCTACCGCATCGCCTCGTCCAAGATGACGTTATCGGTCAATACTTTATACCTGCTGGCACCATGGTCCTAGGAAATGCATGGTTCGCTGTATGCCACCATTGAGTGCATTTGGTCTGATGAGAGCTACCACAGGGGTATACTTCACTCAGAGGCCATGTATGGCCCGGACACCATGGCGTTCAAGCCTGAACGGTTTTTAGACGCCCCCGACATGAAGGACCCGGCAGCTGCCTTTGGTTTCGGCAGAAGGTAAGAAGGAGTTGAAGTATCGTACGCCACTAATTGAAGACGTTAGGGCATGCCCTGGCACCGCTATGGCAGAGAATGGTCTGTTTATTACCGCAGCATCAATCTTGCACGTCTTCAACATTGTTCTCCCTCGCGGGGTACCTTCCCCAGACCGTGACGCATTTAAGCCAGGAATGTTCTCGTGAGCATTGTCACAAGATGTCGTAAGACTGGAAGTGAATATTTCGATAGATGTCCTTTGCCTTTCAAATGTAGCTTTGTCCCACGCTCGGTAGCGGCAGAGGCTTTGATAAATCAACTCCAGTAACTAACCGTTTTGGTGCTACTGTATCACTTCACAGCAGTGCCGTAAGATATATATTATAGCTTGAAATTTCATGATGATTGAAATGTTCGTCAAAGGTGACACAACTATCTTGGGCTTGTGCGGTTCTTCCCTAATTGTCAGTGTTTGGTATCTCGCAGTTGCTAGCAGAGAAACTTTATATAGTTCAATTTAGAAATTTCCGCACAATTATTTACATTATACGAAATGTGCAGCACATTTTCAAAAAAATTGAACATTCTTGGGAGAATCATACATTTAAAAGGCAAACTAAGTTCAAGAATTGAAGCCGGGACACTGACAAAAAGCGGTCTAGTGGCGGCGTCAGAACTTCACACTCCGCTCACTCTTTTTCATCACTAAAAGGTGTCCTTTAGAACGAGATGCCTACTTTTGTAATTGGAAAGCGCAAAACATTTGAAAGAATATACAACTATATTGACTTTATTTAAATAGAGCACATGGAGGATGACGACGAGGATACAAGAGTCATCCCCCCCTGGGTTGAACTTGAATATCGGGTTTGAGTGGCACATCAATTTAAATTTTTCTAGGGAAATTTACAAGTAAATGTCTACAGCAAATGCGCTATTTGGCCGGAAAGGGATCCATGGTTTATTTTACCCATCTCTCTAGCTCTTCACGCACATCCATGGCAGCCGCCTTCGCTGGCACTTCTTCAAGCTGCGAGCCATTAGCAGACGCTAAGGCGTTTACTAAAGGAATCTTGGATATCATGAAGGACGAAGGCCTCTCTCTGGAGCATGTATGTCTTTTGGACCCTAAAGCGGAAGCCCCTCTCTCACCAGAAGATGGGGACGGGAAATTTTCCTGGTTCCTTTTCGGGGTAAGTCAAACATGCCAAAAAGAAAATTTTCCGACTGATTGCAAATACAGGGTATACTGGGTTTGTTCATATATTTGTTGCTGCGTACTAGTTTACCTTTTATGGCGCTTAGGGGATGATCCCCCCCGCGACCGTACCTCTGAACTTCGCGCTCTTGGATTTCCTACCCGGCATCTAGGGCCTGTACAAATGACAACAGACACTGCCCTAGGCGTTACAAAGCTTGTCATCCACAACAAAAGTAGGTGATATTTCTAATAGAACGACAAGCTTGGCGTATTTATGGGTAATTAGCTCCTCTCCATGAGATTCCCTATATTGTGCGTAAAGGGTTTCTTTTACAGACTGCGTCAGTCTGACATTTAGCAGGATTTTCCAACAATAACATTCAATGCCCGCGAGAGTGTAGAAATGCCATTCCGTACGTGCCTTCTCAATTTATGTTACATGTGCTTGAGACCTTGCACAGGCTACATTGCTGATGAAGAAGGGCAGCCTACCTTACCACCTGGAATGCGGGAGCTTCTACACAAGGATTTGAATAAAAGTTTTGAATTTTAAGTTTCTCCGCACCATTCGGACAAGTCCATTCCATATTATTACAGAATAATACAAGTATAACCACAGGACAAGGGATAACAATGACAGCAAGGGAGATATTGTGCGGCTAATACAACGGCATAAATATGTCTGGCAATCAACAAAAGAGACCTAAGGAATGGGTGGGAAATACACGGTATAGCAAGGGGGTATTCTAAATGAATAATGGCTTTATGCCAAATATATACAACATGTGATAGAAAATACTCAATATTGTGAAGGCTTGGGGGACAGCGGGGAACCTTGGGGCGGAGCATCACTGAGATTCGCATCTTCATGAGCGTCCTTTAGTCGTTCCGGTCGAGTCATGCCCTTTCTAGCCCTGCAACGTTCCAGCCGCAGTTTCGTGCGAGATATCCCTAATAGAATTTACGTGAGCTTGGGCCTGAGCAACATGGACGAATACCATCGCAATGTGTCACATACACTCGGCTATGACGGCTCTATCTTCTCTTAGATACGGGTTGTCCGGCTTCATGATTTCGTCTTGTAGGGCATATAGACACCACAATGACTCTTCATACAGTCGCTCATATTCATCGGAAGCTTCTTGGTCCAATAATTCTTTGCGGGCCGCTGTGCGGCTCTGAAATGTAATGAGGATTTGAGTGAAGAAGGTTAGGTAATAGCAACCCACAAGCTGCAAGGCACGATCATAAACGAGTTGATCCAACCAGGTAAAATCATGCTCCTCGAATCCAGCAGGGAGCCACGTCTTGATGAGCGCAGCACGCCCGTTGCATTTTATGAAGTTATTTTTGAACCACATCAATGCTTCAACAATCCCACTGAGTACGTCAGTTACTAACGTTAGACACGGCACCCACCGTCATCAAACCCCTCGCCAACCGGAACATCTTCATCGGGGAATCGCATTTCTAGATCAGCTTGGTGCCGCTTTAGCGCTTCCAATCCTTTCTGAGAGAACTTCATAAGAAGCATGTACAGAGCAACACTTGTCACTGCATTCCATTCTCCTTCTTCCTCAGCATGTCGCCGCAACTTGGCTGTCTGCGTGCTCTCACCCTCTCTCTTAACAAACCTTTTAGGATCAGGAAGAGGTTCTACCCATAAAAGTCAGGCTATTCCTACCATCCATATGACTGTACTCACTTTGAGGGATTCCTTTGACGTACTCGAACATTTCATCCGCCCAGTTCGCTAGAACCTGCGTCTTCTGTGCCAAGTCTTCCAAACGTTCAAGCAAAGCCTCCTCCACCGGATCCTCCACAAAATCTGCGCCATGAGGTCGGTGATCCCGAATAATAGTCTTTTTCGGTGGTGGAGAGTAGCTCGGAACACTTTGGCGCGATCCGAAGAGCTTTTTGCTTGCGATATTCAACGCACGGGCCAAAGCTCCCGCCAAAGGCGGTGAGTAACTAGAAATGGGCTGAGAGGGCATGCCTTGGGACAGCGGCCGCGGGGGAAAGGTATTCTGAGTAGGAGAAGGTCGTGGCGAGCCTGTGAGATCGATGATTCCAACCATGTCGCCAGGAGAATGTCTGGCTGGAGCTCGTGAGTCCAGCGGCGGTCGTCGACGATGGGTTGCTTGGATATCTGCTGGAAACAATAAGTTATGTTACATATTAACGCACGATGCAAATACTTGCCCTCTACAGCACGATCAAGCTCAATCAGTTCCGTATTCTTAATAACAACATATTGACTCCGCAGCAACCCGTCCTCTTCAGTCTCACCGGACAGATCTGGTGTCACTGAAGATGGCCGGCGTCCCGCAGGTGACGCTTCAGAGCGTGGGCGAGATCTACCACCACACAGGGTCAGACTATAAATGCATAGTTTATCGGGATCGTATACATACCCTCCTTGTTCGCGATCTTTGCCCCAGCTCTCCCTTCGACCCAAAGCACCAGCAGCTCCATCTTTCGATGTTCTCCGGAAAAGCACCCTGAACGGTAATGTGCAGTCAGCCTTAGATACATTAACCCCATGCCCAGAACGGTAGATTCCATCCACGCCTCTGCCTTACTAGAAAAACGGTGTAGAACTTACTTGTTTTGGGGCATGACCTTATGCTCAAGTAACCCTGGGCTTGGAGCATCTCGGGCATAATCAGGAGAATATCGTGTGACAACAGGCTCAGGCGGCGGCGGCGGCGAAGGAGGCACCTCCCGTGGAACTTGGCGTGGTGACGAAGGGTTTGACCCTGTCGCGTTTGTCGGCGTTCTAACATGAGCCTCAGGGTCCGACTCCGCTTCTCTTTCCGCCTTCTCGCGAGCAGCAGCTCTCAATGCCGCTTTTGCCAACATCTTTTCTTTCGCAGCGAGCCGCGCACGTCCTCTCGCGGATAGATCCATGGTTGGCGACCGCTCGCCTTCATCCGGTGTAGGCTGAGGTGGAATAGCAGGTGCAGGGCGGTTCGCAACAGGAATCTCCTGCCGTACGTTGGCGGTAACATCCGACGCCCGTTCATCTTGCTCTTCATCCCCACCTTCCCCAGTGGAGACTGAGTGGTCTGGCGGGATTGTGGAAGAGAACTTGGACTTGCGTAATCCTTCGCTACTGAAAAATTCGTCGAAACTGGCTCGCTCTACGGGGTGATGAACGAGGAGCCGACGCATGAGAGCTTTGAGGTCGGGTGAGACAACCTGTTGCATCTTTTCGTGCGCTCGAGTATTACCCATTCCAGGCTGAAAGATGACTTAGCGAGCCTCCTTAAGGTATTGGATAAACTATACCTGATAATAAGGGCTCTTAGGATTCATTGGATTTAAGGGATGGTTCGGATGTGATTCGTCCTCATCAGGAAACTTGATGCCTTTAGACGACTCAATCTTTCAGAGAACGTGAGCCCATGGGTCGCGACAAACTTCATAAAGTTACCTTTCTTAGTAAATCGATATGATTCTGTGCTCGAAATGGTGGTTTGCCAACGCTCATCTCGTACAGAACCGCTCCGACAGACCACAGGTCAGCTTTCGCGTCGTACTTCTCATATCGCAAGATCTCAGGAGCCATATACAGACTTGATACGGACGTGAACATTAAAGAAACGTGAGAATATCACAAATACGTACGGGCTGCCACATAATGTTTCTGCCATCATGGCGTTTGGTAAAATACGCGCAAATCCAAAATCAGCGACCTTGAGTACTGGTATACCAAGTGGATGGCCACGGGCGTGATCAGTGGCTGTGGATGGAGTCAGGAGGAGATTCTGCGGTTTAATGTCACGATGTATAAGATTCCGAGATCGAAGAAATTTGAGTGCACGAGCTGTAAGTGGATTACTTAATGTGATCAATATATATGAAACATCGAGTCCGAACCTAATTGGCGTAAAAAGCACCGCACGCAACGTTCGTCCAAACCACCCGTCCGTGGATGTGGGTAGTATATGACTGGCGCATCGGGAGATGGAGAATATTCCAATCCTTCTATCTTTCCCCTCCGCTTGATGTACTGCGAGAGATCACCGCCAGCGCAAAATTCCATGATGAGGTGTATGTGAGTGGGAGAACGCTGCGCGACCAGCAAATCAGCAAGGGGGCTAATAATCAAAGAAAAATGCTACATACAACGATGTCGGTTAATAAGGTTATGTGTTTATGGGAGAGTTGTTTCAGAATGTCAATCTCGGACTTGAGATTATCAAGGAGCTTCGATGTTAAGATCGAACGCGAGACTGCTTTGATTGCGACTGCTTTGTGCGTTGCCTGCGTTCGAAAACGTTCGTCAATCGCTATACCCAGTCGGATTTCTTTATAACACACACCTCGTGGTAGCCCTTGTACACTGTCGCGAATGAACCTTTGCCAATCTCTTGTCCGATTATATACGGTTTAAGGTCGTCGTCTTCTGGGCGACGACTACTGCTAGAGGCCTTGGATGGGGATGCCTGAGCCTGCGCAGGCGACGCAGAAGGCGCCATACTGGATATGGACCAAGGTTGTAGTTCGAGTAGAACCTACAAACCGCAAGCAGTTCGTGGGGAAGAGGGGTGAATGACTAAGAATCTGACTAAGCTACTCACTATCACATCATCTTCGTGGGGGAAAGTATTAAATCAGATTGTACAAAGGTTATTGGGGAAGGCCGGAAATGGATTCCCGCTTCCCCTTTGTTCATCTTAGCGGAGTGATCTACCGTGATTGAGTACTTGGAATTAGAAAAAGATTCTTCACATCAGCTTTCCCCTTGTATAAACGTGCCTAGAAGGTGTGAAGTAAGACTGCATGTGACACCTCAACCGACCTTGTCTCTTTATCCATTTCAATTTCCCATTGTTACAGTGATGCTGCCATCACTGAACTATCCTTCAGTACTTGTTGCTATGGAAGGGGAATAGATTTACTGGATTTCCTTTGGAACATTGAAGTACACCATTCTAATCGTTCTTTCCGTGTTCGAATTCTGTTGGGCAATATGTACTTTTCTCAATCCTGAGGGTGAGATACTTATCAAGGCATAGCGATGGGTCGCACGGGCGATAAAGTAGCTTCCCAAGTTTTGACTTCTTCTCCGGGAATGTATACGAGCATCAGAGCTATAAAGTTGAAATCAAATAATTACACATAACCGCCATGTATAATATATATGAGTTAGTGCGATGAAAATGTCGCCCTTGTACGAACTGCTTGCATTAGCTCCATTTGGTAATTATTTAGCTGAGATGGTTCCTTTGAAGATATGACGAAAGAAAGGAACTTGAGGTGTGGAAAGAAAGGCCATCGGAGCTTATATAGAGTCCTGGGGGGATGGGCCCGGATGGCAGGAAACAGCCTGCCAATTCAAAAAGACCAATGTGCAGTGAGGGTTGCACCTATCACTAATTTTAGGGTGAGGGAATCGGGCTTGGTCTGTGGAACTTTAGGTGAAGAATCATTAGCACCTGAATGAAAAATTTCAACTATCTTGCCACCAAAGACCCATTCAAGTCTCATAAAAAGCAGAGGAGCAAGGGAATTAATTCTAAGCGATCCTTTCAAAGGTTCTCAACAACTTGAAGTCACCGGGGTTGCAGTCATTACGAGAAGTTAGAGCTTAGGGCCAGAGGAAAACGTACACGCACGCCACACTGCCGCCACTCCGGTGTGATCAGTTCAGTGAAATGCAACAAGTACATAAAGTCGCTAGCACTGTACGCTGCATGCTACATATCAACCTGTGTAATTACTCGGCATTCAAAGTTTCAGAGCATTCAAGCAGCGACGACTCTGTGGCTTAATGTCTGGATGGCACACGCATCTCAAAATAAAGTAAGGAATGTAAATGCCATGGAATGCAAGGGATGCAATTAGAATATTACACAGCTGTGGCGAGGTGATCATATGATTGGTATGGTCTTCGTCGTTCCGAGTCGTGCTTCGGCAATTGAAAGGCTATGCACCAGTATAGATAAGCGAACTACTACATGTCCATAATAGGCCTCCGAAATTGAGAATATGATATAATATCCTGTTATGGACACAAAGGTTCCTTCACATTCCGCCGAGACGAGTAACTGGCTCAGCAACGCCGGCGACCCGGAGCTTATCTCAACCGCTCTCGGGCAAATATGATTTCCAATGGCCCGCCATTAGATTTATATATTTAATTTTTGCTCATCCTCCCCTTTTACATGCAAAATATATGTTAAAAATAAAATTCCTGTGTAAGGCCCCTTGTAAAGCATAGTTGCAGTTAGTGACGAGAAGAACGGAAATAGTTACTTTATCATATATAATCATTTGAGACCTTCCCAATTGGAAAGTTCTTGAGGATCCGGACACGTGTCCATTGCTACGAGGCGGCAGTGCACGGGGGCAATGGTACATACTACACAAGGACTCAGGAACACACCATGGGTGTGCAGAGGAAGCTCTGCATTGTCGAACAATAACCACAACCCCTCAACCCCCGTTACAAAGAATTAATTCAAATGTTGAAAAATGGATGTATGTGCCAGAGGGGGGGCCGTCGATGAACACTGACATTAGTGGGACTGGCGTTGGCATATTGTTTTATCTACAGACAGTGCTACTGCGTAATTTTTCAGAGAATTTAATTCGTACTTGTACATTTATCAAATTTTGTAAAAGCCTGCATCTGTACACGACCAGGATCAATGAAATTGCGGGTTTGAGGTGCACATTCATCGCCCTGAATACGTCAATGACAGCCACTAAGCCCCAATCGCACCACAAGCCAGCTCCCATGAACAAACCGTCAAGTTATTGGAACAAAAGTGATGTCCGACGGTCTCTGCAATGCGTTAATGGTGCTTTATCTGCTTTATCTTTCTTGGATCGTTGTCTTTTCCTCTTTACCGGCCTGCAATCAATTCCTCGAAGAAGGGGCCAACTTATTGCGTCTGAGCTCTATCAAACGGCACTGTACCATTTCCTTCTTCATATTCACCTTATTAGGAGGAGCTGACACATTTGTAAGCCATTTGGCGTGAGATTCAAATGCAATTGTCGTACTTTGAGATCGTTCAATGCTTTGAAGACAGGCTGCAATTGTCGACTGGGTTATGGCGATTATTATCTTGGTCACCTACACGGCCATGAGTCTGAGGGATTATTCACCGCTCCCGCAGCGTTAGGCCTCGAAATGCTATAGATTCAAGTGAAACAATTGCAGAGGCACGTCCTGGCTCGTAATCCTCATCTCCAATGCAGGGCGACAAATTGAAGGCCACTGAGCCAATTGATATAGTAAAACCCGTCATAGACGATGTCATTTGTGCCAGTTGGAACAGAAACTTCAGATGTGCTACAAGTTCAAGCCTAAATAGGAAGAGCCTTAGACATCTACATTGTCAAGTCGTTGCAAGTCTCACTCGGACCTTTCAAATGGAACCTCGGCGAAAACCTACAGCAAAGGAGAAACGAGCTATGTATGAAGCCAGGGTGCAGAACCATTTGAAAGAGTGGATGTGCCAAGGAACACGGTTGGGTTCACTGTCTCCTCTTTAGCGCAAGGTCAAATTGAAAGTTAAACCGCCCTACAATGCATTAGTCAGATGTACTCAGTGGCATCACCCATACTATCTGATACGCCGTGCTCCAAATTTTCATTGCGATTGATTATCTTTCACTGAGGTCCATAGAGATCCTACTTAGCTCAAATTAAAGTACATTTCGTTTGACATATATTCCGTTTGACATCTGTTGCTCGTACTAGAGGCAAATGGATAAGTAGTTACATGAGCATGCGCAGTAGTCTACTTTATATATATATTATTGTCCTACTATTCAAGTCGTGCCCAGCTACTTGCCGTTAGTGGCGCCGTGATTCTGTCCAGACACCTAAGCTCGCGCCCACTAACTAATTACAAGGGAAGTGGTCACAATTTAGCCTGGAGAATAGGGCGAGTATATTTCGAAAAACCTTCCGCCTCAACACCGCCAGTCTTTGTGCTACCCTGGTTGATGGGGAGCTGGCGAGTCCAAGAGAGCATCCTTTCGTACACATTCCCGTCTTTTTGGCCCAGGGCGGATTGCAAGCTTGCATCAGAGAAGTTCCACGCATCAGTCAACGCAACCGCTTCAGGAACGAGCTTTGACAACGACACGTTGACG
This sequence comes from Hysterangium stoloniferum, assembly GCA_015178975.1. Taxonomy (NCBI): domain Eukaryota; kingdom Fungi; phylum Basidiomycota; class Agaricomycetes; order Hysterangiales; family Hysterangiaceae; genus Hysterangium; species Hysterangium stoloniferum. The sequence goes on from WHVD01000019.1 coordinate 130,106, forward strand.
AGCGACCGTATCGTTCGAAGTTGGTTTGGAGAAATGTAGGAGTCCTCAAAAAATCCAATTGCTCCGATCGAGAAAGGGCTTTCGATGGTGGTCAACGCAAATAAATCACAAAGCTGTTTTAGTGCGTTGCGAATGGGGGCATCTTGTATCTGAGATACCGCACGCACAAAGCCTTCTAGCACATAGTATTCGATATGCGCACGCGCGGCACATATGAGACCCATCATATGTCTGTTCCACGCGTCGGAGAACGACAATCTCTCTTGTGTTAGGCTGTGATTAAGAAGAGTCTCGCATTCGGAAATCAAACGGACAGCGCGATGGCGAAAAATGGATAGTTGAACATCCGGATTAAAGAATGCATCCCCTTCACTGGGGCAGCGGCTAGAAGGCGCTGATAACAATTCTTGATAGCCATCAACCAGATACGCCATCTCCTGATCAACTTTCTCGCCTCGCCTAATAGCTGCTGCACATTTCATGAGGTACCGGGCCGTCTGCTGGTACATGACATAATTTTCCCCCTCTAATGTAGGAATGGAAGACACCGTGGTGACGATTTCGGGAAATCCAGATAAGGCGGAATATCCGTGGCCACCACAACACTTCCGTGCATCTTCACTGCCGTCTGCAGCCGTCTGCGAAGCATAGGCCTTCAGACCAGCCGAAGTAGCGTGCGCATATGCAAGAGTGCTATTGTCACCCTGTTTCTGTCGGGAAACAAGATCCTCATAGTGCGAGTGACAAGGACGGTGGGCAAAGAGAATTGCGAACGCACGGGACATTAGGGTCAGTAGTCTGTACTGTTGCGACTTGAAGGACATGATAGTAGCTTCCTTGGAGTTGTTCGAATCGAATGTAAGGTTTCCCTGCTCTCTGACAACAGAATATCGAATGGCAATGGTCGCGGCTTGTGCCAGTTGGAAGGCAACGGCATAAATAATTCCGACACGAGTATATACCATTGTGGCATAAGCGTGTTTGTTGTGCGAGTTTTCGTTTTTTGTGTAGGTACCGTCTTTGGAGACAAAGCAGTTACGCATCAGCAAATGCCTGCGGGGGATGCGAACGTGGTTGAATACAGCGTAGCCATTGTCACCGCTGTTCATTCCGAACTTCAAGCCAATATCGCCTAGTTCTAGTCCAGGGATAGGCTTGAAGTCCTCAAGCGACCTTAACTGGACCATGAATGGATGCACGCCATAATCTTTGGCATCGATGATCAGTCGCGCCATTACAATGGCATGCGAAGATGAAAATCCCAGCCCTCCCGGCCAGTACTTTGTAGATGACGTTGTGGGAGAATGAATCACAAATTCGTCGGTGACACGATCGAAGGTGGCAGTCGTTTCGAGACCTCTAAGGAATGTTCCGTGTCCTAATTCTGTTTGACAGTAGGCACCAATTATCCTACCGGATGAAGCGAGAGGCATCCAATTTGCCAATTGTTCCTCGTCAGCTTGGAGTGTCAAAGTAGTCTTGAACATCAATTCGTGTATCCCGAAGGGTGACGTATTTATTAACGAATAACGATGGGTGGCGAACTTGAAAGGTCCATCAGGGTGACGGACGTTCTCGTCCATTATTGCCTTTCCAAATCGAAGTCCCTCGTGGTATAGGGACGTACGATCCATTTCACCGTACATAGTGGGGAGCTTGGAACTATCAGATAGTGATAAAGTCGATTCTAGACGCGAAAAAGCGTTTTCCCGAGCTTTAACAGCTTCTTCGCTGGACATGTGTGTGTAAACATCAGAGATATAAAGTCGTACTTATGATAAATCACACATACCTGCCGTAGATAATATGTGCAAGTTGGCGCGGTGAAAACGTCGCTGTAGAGCGAGCTTTCTCCATCAGCTCGATTTGGCGGTTGGGCATCCTATTGGAAGGTACGGTAAGTTAGCAGACTAAACAAGTGGAGATCTCAGAGGAAGAATAATTATTTATATGGCAAAGATGGCGCTTGTAAGAATTAAATGCCTTTTTGTCGTGTAGTCTCGTCCATCAGTTTTTAAGGTTTCAAGCCGAAAAATATTGCACAAATTAGCAGCCTTCGGCTGTTCTTGACCCCGACGGAGTCCACAATTTGAAGAGAGCACAGCATGAGATAGCTTTTTAGGCTTGGTTGATGTGCCTGTCAGTGAGAACCTGCCATTGCCGTCGACATAAAAAGAAATAACTGATTCAGGTGTTATATTTCATCATATTCAGTCGAGCAATCAATACACAAAATCATGCGCAGTCACCTAAAGGTACAATCTGTCATAAGTCGTGTTATTCGTGGGGTGAGAGGTGGGGAATGGGGTAAGAGTATGATCGCGGAGTGGTTACGGTGTCCTACTCCACAAGAGCCTCCCGTACTTGGTAATTGAGCTCCTTGACAGCCAATCATTCACACTTACCCGTGCCACCATTTTGGATGTAAAATTGAAATTCACAGGACTAACAGCGATTCACAATTACCCGTTGGTGGAAGCGCCAACTTGAAGGTGAACTGGTAAGAATGTTTAAACTCTGACAAACCCGTTGTAACCCCCGTTTTCTCGTTTTCAGGTTCCAGTGACGTGGGAAGAAATTACAAACTCACAGCGAAACATCTACCCGATATCCCCAATTAGTTACACATTGCTGTTTCAGGTCACCTGGCGTCTTCCGGCTCCGCTTTCCGTTTGGAACAAGTGTCGAAAGAAGTTAAAACGGTCTGAAAATATGGTAGTCTAACGGCTGCCGCTGCTAAGGGCTGTCAGATGTTCATTTTGAAATTCGTTTACACCAAGCTAAGCCGTCAAGCGGGGAAATTCTGATTTCAGTGATTTCGTCAGTGTAATTGACCCGAACTTGTAAGTGACACATCAACCAAACACATCAGTAAATCGGCTCAGCGGGACAACGGCATCCTTGGGGGAATGGAAAAGAGCCTCGGCCACTAATGCTACTAGCATAATTAACAGTCTCAGTCAGCAGCCGGTCCGGGATACAGTTAGGGAACAAAAGGGTCTACTTACTTCACTTTGTGTTCTATATTCACGGCATAACCATACCAGTCATGACTGCGTATCACCAGGCATACATCAGAGATGGTTTCGCCTGCGGGATCTAGCTTTCGTATATGATTGGATAGCATAAGCGCCCGTTCCACCTGACCGTCCACACTATAAATAAACACGAAAGTGGATAAACCTCTTCTGACTACCAAGAGGGGCTAAGCCTAGCCGCAGTGTACGCCCATTCAAACGTTCACTAGCTGTTATCAATTTTAAATGCTTCCTAATGTTCCTAAGTTCATCCGGCACGTGCCCTTAACAGGGTACTGCTGAGGACGACCAACGTTCGGTCATCGATAAAAAAGGTAAATGAAAAGACCTCATCATTTTCGTTTTCTGCTGCTGCAAGGAGAATGCATGGGTTAGTGCGGGGGGTCGTGATCCGCGAGGCTTAGGAATATTTTAGAGTCTCGGAAAATTGTGAGATCTGGCTTTTTGTAAATCGAGCTCACATTGGCTCTTGTTTTTGGCTAGTGAATGGTCACTCGAGCTTGGAGTCTGATTATCGTTTTAGCTGACACTAGCTATTAATAGTAACTAGAAGCCGTACAGCTGATATTTAAACATTTGATTATTACTATCCTGCAAATATTTGTTATCAGGAACTGCCGTGTGACTCAAAGAGATTGTGATCTCAGATTTGAATGATCGGAATTTGGAGTTTTCGGGTTGAACGAACTTAGTGTTAACTTTTCGGCGAAAATATGACCAGACCTATAGAGGGCGAGCGCAATATTGTCTGAGTGATATTGTTGGTTATAAACGCATAGGGGGGTCACATGCGTAACTACGGGGATTTATATACTAATAACAAGAGCGGTAATGAATGTGAGCATTAGTGCCCCCGGTGTAAGGCCCAAAAATCTAACACTTAGAAACACATACATATATGTAGCCAAGCAATTGACCCAGCTGAGAGGTCTGCCGAGTGATCGGGCATTGGCCTACTAGTCTGCCACCTTAGGAACATCGCGTACAGTCAGAATTGATAAGGACTACTGTGCACTGATTAAGGCCGGGTTATGAATGATGTATCATTTCCAACCTTCTCAAATTAACCTAAATATTACGAACGCATTACGAACATCTTGCGATCCATGTCTCCTGCTATACATGACACATCTTCTTGATGTGCCTTTATGGAGTCCATGGCTCCCTACGGTGGTACAAACTTTTTCCTCCCGCATCCAGCTTAAGATTGGGTCCACACGCACTTCAAGCCTCGTCAGCGAGTTTAATCCACTTACAACAGCCGTCCTTGAGTGCTGTCCAAACCTTCCGAAGGTCCTTGTGGGATCTGGCCTTTTCAGAATTGACTATGTTGGGGAGTGGAAGCACTTCGTGTTTCCTTAGGCGTATTAGTTGTGAGCGCTCATGCCTGTGGCCGTTCAGACTCTCCTTCGGGCTGTTCATCATTATGCCAGTTGTCACTATAGAAGTGAGCTGAGAATACTATATTACATACTAATGGACCATTATAAAATTAAAGCGAGCAAAATAAGGGAGACATTGAGCTTAAAATGGGATCATTATCAAGTTCAAAATAAGTCTTGCCAAGTGGTTGTTCTTGACTCGTCTTCGTAACGTGAAAACGGGCGGATGAACCAAAACTGTCTAGAAAAGGGAGAGCTCGGCAGCATCCTACCACCGGGCCCAACTCCACACAAGGGGAAGAGTGGATATATTTGGAGACGACGTTACGTCTCCTAAACGTGAAAAATGAACCCCCAACATGAACCCCCAACATGAACCCCCAACGCTCCCCCACTGACATCAATCTGTCAAAAACTTGCCGTCCTATTGTGTGACAGAAGCTTGATTCGAACATAAATAGTAGTGGGGTAGGGGGAATGGTGACTTTTTATTAAGTTTTTTTTGCAGGGTACTGTGAATGGAGTAGTATGACTAGGAGAAGAATATAGTAAGCGACGATAAAGATACAACAACTCCCTTACTATTACGGAAGTGCGGGCTCTGTCAAAGAAAACGGTCGGAAGACCAATCCTCTCAAACACATCAAAGCCCAGAGTAGAAGAGCAGCCATGCGATACGTGTTTAGAGTTTTGTTGTTCACACCAAAGAATACGCAGGGCACAGCTATATGACATAAAACAAGCCATGAAAACAAATAAAAAATTCAAGGATTGTACCGTCGTTCCAGGAGAAACTGCAAGTTACTAATATCCTGGAAATTACATAAATGGTAATGCGGTTGGTTACTCACTGTGTAGTGAAAGGATGAACGGTAAGTGGTTTATTTGTATGTGCGAAGTCAGCGAACCAAGTCAACGGAGCCGTGCATACGTATATAAATGTATTAAAAAAAAAAAGATCTTAAAGAGGTTGGGTTCGTTTTTTTTACTCAAATCACTCCCCATTATCCTCGGCACCCACAAGGGCCTTGAAGCCCTAGCTGAGTTCGTCGCCGCCTCCGACGCTTTCCGGAAAGCATAACCGGGCCACCATCCCCGCCCTCCCCTTCCCTACATTTGACCCTCTTGCCCATACCAACCAGCTATATACATATCTTGCCGCCCCCCACCTACCATTAGGGGTACTTTTCTCCCAACCGCTATGTATCTTAGTTATGCGACGCGGTATATAAATGTATTAAAAAAAAGACACTGTCACGTGACGCTGACAGTACTTGGACACCTCAATTACCTCATCCATTGATATTCTAGAATCTCTGTTGAAGACGGAGGAGTGTTACTTCTGCCATATCTTTTGATAAGATACAACATGTCTTATTCAGAACAAGAGCAGATAGAGGAGCAGATCCATTTCTCAAATATCGTAGCCACATTCGAACGTTACGAACAGAATTCGGTCTGTGGCTTTCAAAGTAACATTCAAACACATACTGATCATTGATCTCTTTTTAATTTAACAACTATTTTCGAAAAGATATCAGCTAATATGCGCAGACGCAAAGACTTCCTTCGTCTTCCTATAGAGGACCAGGCCTTGTTAGATGAGATTGGATGGAAGAGAAAGCTAAGCCAAGTGGATAATGCTATACAAGCAAATGCACGGTTTCTACGCAAAATTATTATGAATCCTGAGATTTTTGAAGGGGGTGTGCACGACGCTGTCGAGGAAGAGCATGATGACCACCTTTACGGAGAATTGACCGTCCCTGCAAGTGCGCCAAATTCTTCCCACAATCACTCTCATAGTCACGGAGATTTGGATCCGCACCATCTTCATGATCATTCTCATTCGCACGTTCACGGATCCTCAATGCGAGCGAGATATCGACCCTTAGAATCGGATATGGATAAGCTGAGAAGTACAATCAAACAACTCGTTCGTGATTGGGCCGAAGAGGTAACGAATTATTAGTGTCATTAACTTCTTTCGACATCATTGTCTCATCAGGTCTGCAGGGTAAATCTGAAAGGGATGCCTGTTATACGCCCATGACAGATGCACTTCTTGAGCATTTTTCCGATATCCCGTCTTCAGAGAGGTCCGTTTAATACCTTGTTTAGAAGGGGGTTACTGTTGAATTACCCTGATCATCTGTTTAGGGGTAGTTTACGAATACTAGTACCCGGCGCTGGTCTTGCTAGGTTGGCATTAGATGTTGCGAAACTGGGTAAAACACCGTCCTACAAAGGTCACGATCCCCCCATGCTCATAATAGTTTAAAAAAGGTTTCGCCTGCCAAGGGAATGAATTTTCACACCAAATGTTGCTAACGTCATACTTTATGCTGAACCGGTGGGAGATAAACAATGGTTTGAGGGGAGCATGGACTGACTTTCGGTATTCTTCCTAGAACAGAGCGACTACACGAGCATACGATATATCCCTACATCCACTCATTCACGAACAACCTTTGTGCGGAAGACCTACTTCGCCCAGTGACTATTCCGGACGTACTGCCTTCCGACCTTCCTGAAGGCTCAGATTTTTCTCTCGTGGCAGGTTAGTTTCAAGTACAGGCTATAGCTATCGCATAATACATATTTTATGGTAATATTATGCCTTGCTTAACACCGCCCTCCAGGCGACTTCGAAGAAATATACGGTGCTCAAGAGAATGATGCCCGAGGGCATGAGTCGCAAGTTGGAAAATGGAACGCTGTTCTCACGTGTTTTTTCATTGACACAGTACGTCAAATCATAACCTATATCTTTACTCAGTTTAGACAGGCACACAGGCTAAAAATATCATCAATTATCTCCGCATCCTCCATAGGATACTGGTGCCAGGAGGCGTTTGGATTAATCTAGGTAATTTTGAGTTTAGTATTAGTCTACTTTAGTAATTTGAACCTGCTGTTGAATTTATAGGACCATTATTATGGCATTTTGAAAACAACAATACTGGAGATGTTTCTATTGAGGTTGACTTGGAGGAGTTGAAGACCCTGGCCCGAAAAATAGGTTTTGAGTTTACTGTCAGTTTGATTTTACCCTCGTCTGTTGAAGTGTTATAATTCATTTATACGTTATTATTTTGGCAGAGAGAGCGCAGGATTGACACGACCTACACAAGCGACAAGAAGTCTATGTTGGGCTATGTCTACAAAGCGGAGTTTTGGGTGGCAAAGAAAATATGAAATAGATGACACACTTCATGATTTCCATGCCACAAGTCTTGGAGCTAACAAGTAGTTTTCTAAATCTGTGTGTTTAAAATCCCATCATGAGGACTGAATTCCTCTTTATTTTTCATAGAAGTAAGGTTGACATTCAATTACTGAATTGACGCTCGCCATCAAAGGCCGAGCCCCTGGATATGTCGCCGAGCCAGGAAGGAATTATGCCAGCATTCCTCAAAACTTGGTCTACCATCCAACTGAGCGAGCCGCGGCTGGTTTACATTTAGCTAATATGTCGGATAGGGTCATACTTATGCGATCTTATACGTAATGAAATAGTGCGCCTACCTACATTTGATGCCGGCGCCGCGGCACCGACTTCTGTAAAATCATTCACAATAGCGCCCAGACATCTTGCAAATTCCCGCCACAAGATACATCAACCCAAGCCCCATCTGGATACATCCATGCAGTTGAATTGGCAGGGGCCATTGGAGCTCCATGAAAATACTTGTTCAGCACGATTCCCCTATGTGATCATCATTTCTTATGTTTTTCACCTCTTTGTTCACCGATATTAAAGTGAGATACCTTCCCGAATGGTTTCCTGGCGCCGGTTTTCAGAAGAAGGTTAAAATATTGAGGAAGACGATACTAGAGATGCCTACTATACCTTTCCAATTGGTTAAGAAAGAACTTGTGAGCTTCCTTCCCTGGCTCGTTATTGATGAAGATCAGACAAATGCCCAGGCACCTGAAACGGCGAAACCGTCGCTGACCACCACATTACTGGAGGAAGCATATGCGAACTCCGGGGATCAGAAAATCTCTGAAGATGAAGAAGAACTTATCAGAAATCCAGCGGGAATCGTCTATGCGGTAGGTGTAATCCTGGCCGCCTTACCACACATACAGAGCCGCATCCTCCGCCTTACCACACATACAGAGCCGCATCCTGACCCCTGATCACTGACCGCACTCCTATGGTTCCCCTGATCGAGCCCAACCCGAGATCAGACTCAATAAAGATTCGAACCCTTTTTCTTTTCTCTTTCCTTCTCCTTCCCTACCACGATCTAGACTCTCGGTCCTGCTTGTCCGGAATTCCCCTTGTCGCGAATACTTGATGGTTCTCTATTTTATATATATTAGTTAGACGTCACATCTGTTTTGGGGTAGGAAAAATCACTCACAACACGATACTTTTGTCCTGTCCGTTACTGACCAAGTGAGGCTGATACCACAGCCTTACAGTAGGTGATAATACGGTATATTAAGACCTCAGCTTCTGGGTTTCGGCCATGCTCAGTAATTTTGCCTTTTCAGACGGCTTCTACCTTGCAAAACTTCATATTGGCGATGATTCTCTAGCCTGAAGCTCAGTTGACGGGTTAGAAAGAACTCGATGCAGTTATATGACTAAACCGTTTGCCATCATTCGAAGATCGTAGAAGTTTACCATATGTTTTCGTGCAATGTAAGGAGGTATTGCGTTGGTATCCCCTCACGACTACAGCGTCATCACATCGCCTTATGCAAGATGACGTTGATTGGTCAATACTTTATACCTGCTGACACCAAGGTCCTAGGAGATTCATGATCTGTTGTGCGCCACCATGGAGTGCATTTAGTTTGATAAGAGCTACCACAGGGGCATACTTCACTCAGAGGCAACGTTTGGCCCGGATACAATAGCGTTTAAGCCTGAACATGTTTAAACGCCCGCGCCCCCGACATGAAGGACTCAGGAGTTGTCTTTGGTTTCAGCAGAAGGGGTCAAAATGTTGTACGTCACTAATTGAAGATGTTAGGGCATGTCCTGGCCGCGCTATGGCAGAGAATAGTGTTAGAGTATGTTGTATTGCAAGCTGTTGACACATTTTATCTCAACACTTGGCTATTTCGTACTTTACAGTAGCTTAGTCATCAAAAATAAACATTGTCCATTTTCATTATACCATCAACATTGAACAAATAGTCTGTTTATTACTGCAGTATCAATGTTGCACGTCTTCGATATCGTTCTCCCTCCAGGTGCAACTTCTCCCGATAACAACGGATTTAAGCCAGGAATTTTTTCGTGAGTCTTATCACTAGATATCGTGAAAATTGAAGCCTGAATATTTCGATAGATGACCTTTACCTTTCAAATGTAGCTTTGTCCCTCGTTCGGTAGTGGCAGAGGCTTTTGATGAGTCAACCCTAGTAACTAATCGGCTTATGTGCCACTGTATCATTCAATAGCAGTGTTTTTTTTTTGTATATGTATATTGCAGCTTCAAATTTGTGATAATACAAAAGTTTATGTGATCCAAAAGAACGTTGCGCCAGTAATGATAATTCTGTACTCGAGCTAGCATACAGAAACCATGCTTGGATCGGAGGTGGTGAACGGGAGCGAACTGTATATCCTCAAAGAATCCAAAGCCCTCATAAATGATGGCCCTTAATTAATACGTCTTTATCGCCATTGGTCACCCTCGATGCACCCCGGAAGTAGAACAACTGTGCTACTTTGTGTGCTCTTTAACAGGGACTCCACACGGCTCGTTCAGTGCTTTTGGCCAGTGATTGCTTGGTATCTTGCGAGCGGCAACATAGGGTGCACACTCAAAGAGGTAGATATCAAAATTATTTCTGAGAGATTATAAAAAGAGCACTTGAGCAATTCCAACTAGCAGATTCAACCATCACTGCCACTTTCCATATGGCAGCATGCTAATTATCAATGATCTTTGGAAGGATGTTATATTTTCAGACAGCCTTTTATCTTAATGCGCCGCGGCCAATGCACCGAACAGTTATTTTTATCCGGATGTGAAAAGTGGAGATGATCTCAAAGACCATAAGCGCCAGATAGCCTGAATGTCCGAGGCTATTGATAGAACAGAACTTACTCCACGGTCACTCGGTGACTTCTGTGTCTTTTTATCATCTATTCTAACCAGTATTACCGCTCGCAACCTCCATGATGCCCTCATCCAATGCCGTAGGTATTTGCACTACCATCGGCGTACTTATCTTGACATTGCGATTACTATTTCGGACACGGGTACCCAAAGGTCTGTTGATGGATTTAATATACGATTCTTATCGGATATCAAACTCTTCTACCAGGATTGAAGCTCCCCCCAGGCCCTCACGGCGATTTTTTGATAGGGAACCTAAGAGATGTACCAACTAAAAACGAATGGGAAACATATTCTAAATGGTATAAGAAACATGGTAATTGTCTTCCTTGCATAAGCTCAATATATGTCTAATTTTTTCTCAGGTGACCTGGTATATCTCAATGTCTTGGGTACCTCTATGCTTTATGTTCATTCCGCCGAAATGGCGTATGAACTCTTTGAGAGAAGATCGACAATCTATTCTGATCGTCCCATGATGCCTATGCTTGATCTGTATGTACCCCTTTGTGATAATTTTATGCATTCAAAACTCTCACCGTTTTTCCAGAGTAGGATGGTCTTGGGCATTCACTTTGATGCCCTACGGTGAACGATGGCGACAGCATCGACATGCTTTTCATCGGAGAATGAGTAGCACAGAGGTGACCCAGTACATCCCAGTTCAAGTCAAGCATGCACAGTGAGCCACGTCTTCGTATACTATTTTTCAGAAGTTTTGAGCCAGATAGAAACTTGTTGCAGAGACTTCATAAATCCCCCAGTGCCAGTGACTGGGAATTACATATCCGACACTCAATAGGTGCAAGTATTATGGAGGTAGTACGGCAGTTATGCATATTGCACATAAGCTAATTTCCCTGGATTTGGGATACAGATCACATATGGGATAGATATACTCCCAGAAAACGATCCATACATCGCAACGGCTGAATTTGCAATGAAATTGGGGGGAACCGTTGGCGCTCCAGGATCATACTTGGTCAACATGATACCCCTATGTGATCATCATTTCTTATGTTTTTCACCTCTTTGTCTCACCAATATTATAGTGAGACACCTTCCCGAATGGTTTCCTGGCGCCGGATTTAAGAAGAAGGCTAGAATTTGGAGGAAGACGGTGACAGATATGCCTACCACACCCTTCCAATTTGTTAAGAAAGAACTTGTAAGCTTCCTTCCTTTGTTCGTTTATGATTGAAAATCAAATAAATGCTCAGTTGGCTGGAACGGCAAAACCGTCACTAGCCGCCACATTACTGGAGGAAGCGTATGAAAACGCCGGGGATCAGGAGATCTCTAAAGATGAAGAAGAACTCCTTACTAACGTAGCAGGAGCTGTTTATGGAGGAGGTTCTGACACAGTATGCTGAATATCTCGGTCTCTGGCTTCGATCATGCTCAGTAATTTTGCTCTTTCAGTTGACTTCCACTTTGCAAATCTTCATCTTCGCTATGATTCTCTATCCCAAAGCTCAGTTGACTGCACAGAGGGAACTTGATGCAGTTATAGGACCAAACCGCTTGCCATCATTCGAAGATCGTAGCAGTCTGCCATATGTTACAGCGCTGTGTAAGGAGGTACTACGTTGGCATCCTGTGCTGGCCACCTCAATGCCACACCGTCTCATGCAAGATGACGTTGTCGGCCAATACTTTATACCTGCTGGCACCATGGTCCTAGGAAATTCATGGTTCGTTGTATGCCACCATGGAGTAATTCAGTCTTATAAGAGCTACCACAGGGGCATACTTCACTCAGAGGCCATGTTTGGCCCGGATACAATGGCGTTCAAGCCTGAACGGTTTTTAGACGCCCCGGACATGAAGGACCCGGGAGTTGCCTTTGGTTTCGGCAGAAGGTGAGAAGGAGTCGAAGGGTTGTACGTTACTAATGAAGACGATAGGGCATGTCCTGGCCGCGCTGTGGCAGAGAATGGTCTGTTTATTACCATAGTATCAACTTTGCACGTCTTCAATATCGTCCTCCCTCTCGGTGAAACTTCTCCCGATATTAACGCATTTACACCAGGAATTTTTTCGTGAGTATTGTCACTAAATGTTGTACATTGAAGCCTGAATATCCCGATAGACGTCCTTTACCTTTCAAATGTAGCTTTGTCCCTCGTTCTGTAGCGGCAGAGGCCATGATAAATCAACTCTAGTAACTAACTTTTCAGCAACTATGTCACTTAATGGCAGTGCTCTTTTTGTATGTATATTTTGTAACTTCAAATTTGTGAAATGTTCGTGTTCCCAATGAATCCGTAATTTCATAATGATGCCCCTGCCTTGGACTACATCAGTAACATGGTATTGGCACCTGGATGGTCTTGGACGCTCCATGAGCGCTGGAGGCGTGGGAGGAGGTCGCCCATTCTGGCAGCGTCGTGGAGTGTCTGGGATTACGTCGGAATGCCTTGGATGTCTTGGATTACGCCGGATGACGCTGGATGATACTGCCTCCTGTGTCATCCACATCCTCCCATGTCATCCACAGACTTCCAGCGTCATCCACATGTCTTGTATATTGCTAATATATTAATAATTTTTTCTTTTAATTGCCCCGCCGTCTCAGTCAAATGGTTTTGAAAACTAATATTATTTAACTTTTTAAAAAAGGTTGATTTTAAGTAATTCTAGATGCTGCCGGCAGTAATGAACTATCACTACTAGTAGTACAATTTCACCGGTTTGAAATTTAGATATAGACATACTAAGCATCTAAGTCATCAGTTGGAATTACGCTGCCATTGTCGCTGTCGTCGCCCGAGTCCATGTCGCTGGTGGGTGACTCCCAATGCTCCGAATCGGATTGGTCGCCGTTATCCCGTGTGGCTGCCTGGTACAATAAACGCTTACTACGAGTGATGGGAACTTGAAGGGGTGACATGGAAGGGGAAATGGCACTGTCAGGAGTGATATCGTCTCCGATGGTGAAATGATCATCGTCAGATCCAGCGCGCTGTATTGTGATACCCAACGTAGCCCTGAAAAACTTGTTAGAAAATAATGACTGAATCATTTAACAACTTATGGCGTACATTCCCTGTTGATACAAACTTGTTTGAAGGACACTAAAATATGTTGGTCTGCCTGTCCGAACGATGTCGAGGTGTTCAAGGATCTTGCGGTATTTGGCGCAATAGCCATTTTTGTCTTCCAATGATATGTTTTTCAGTTTACCTGTCTCCCTCCACTGTGCGACGGCATTATGGATCTAAAACAAATGTTAGTTCTCCCAAAAAATAACTGAGTACAATAAGTGAATTAGAACATACCACAATAGTTGCGAGGGCAATGACCTGAGCCGGAACAGGTTTGAGTGCTGTTTCCTTAAGACGTGCGATGCTTTGATGATGTGTGAAGGCACACATCTTCACGACATTTGCAATGCACGTGTGTTCAAATGGGCGCTCTCGACGATATTCCTAGAAACAAAAAGAAAGAAAAGAAATTAATTAGCAAAAATTGAAAATAAACCATGGTAGATAATGGGGTACAGGCTTACCAACTCTGGGCTGTCTGACCTGATGTATACATAACGGAAATCCTGTAAAATAAATGTTGCGCGTGCTTTTATCTGTTCATGGGTACCACTTAGTCCATACTCATCACGGACCACCTTCATAGCGGCTGCCTTCCATCTGTTTCGAACTTTCGACATCTCATTCTTCAGCTAGTAATCAATCTGTAAATTAAAATAACAATGAAAATAATATAACCTTACCATTTTTCGAATATCAGTTGATATCTTCACATCCACACCCATGTCTGTATTCGCAAACCGGACTGCATTGACAATAAAATTTTCCGAAACCTCAATAGTCGGAAAAGCATCTTGAGTTGCAAGGAATAAGTGGATGTATCGTTTTGTGTGGTTGAAAAACCTTTTGTGGTTTGGGGTGTACGCACGCAGTTGGTCTGCCCTGACACCTTCGGCAGGATTGGCAATAAGGCCAGTCCCAGCACTGAGGCTGAGACTCGACTCATGAGATATGGTAGTGGATGTGGAGGCTGAGTCTGAAGTGGAGGCCAAGGCAGAAGTGGAGGTCAAGGCAGAGATGGAGGCAGAAACCGGGGCAGAGGCAGAGATGGGGGCAGAAAATGGAGCAGAGGTGGTGGTGGAGATGGTGATAGACCTGTGAATGGCATTAAATATAAAGAAAGGCAAAGAAAATTGAGCTTACTTAGTGGCAGCAGCCTGTTGTGCGGCATGCTGTTGAAGAAAATTTACCGTGGGAAGTTTCTTTGAAGTCATTTTTTTTTTTTTGTGGGCCACAAGAACATTATATGGCTCAGATAATACTGCTGAGCGCTGGTGAAAAGAAATAGTAGGTTAATAATAGCAATAAAACAAAATTATTTAGCAGTAAGCAAATGATATCTACGAAGAGGAAAGTAGTGAGAAACTTCTCACCTTTTTTCCAGCCACGGGGCCTGTTTTCGGGACTCCAGGAGGTAAAGGGGCCTCATTGATGGAGATGGAGGGCTGTCTGGACATGGAATGTGACTGGAATTCGTTTCGTGCATTTACCATAGCAAGCTCATGTTTGAGGCGAGCAATCTCAGCCTCAGCGGCATGTGAAACCACATCAACAACCACAGAGGGTTGTTCATAGTCAACCTCACCTTCAGTTTCACCTCCACCCTCATTATCATCCACCATATACCGAAACTCAGAGTCTTCCCGTGCCAGTGTTTCAGGCATGCCATCATCAAAGGTAAATTCGAAATTTGGGTCTGTTGTCATGGGGATATTATCATTATCCTATTGTAAATTAGTTATACAATATTTGTAAAACAGAATATAGGATATACCTTATGAGTTCGTATCTCCAGCTTATTTTGAGAAAAACCTAGCCGGTTTTGACTTTGGGTACTACAATGGTGTGGAGCAGTGGTAGTTGGTTCAGGCTCTATGGGACTAGTCTTCTGAGCTTGTTTTGACCTTGCTGAGGATCTTGTAGGTCTTGTCATTGTTGTAGCCTTGTATTCTAGATCAGTAAACATGCACTATAGAAATATTAAAGCTTACCTTAGCTTTTCTTTTGGGGATTTTGTGGTTGGGGCTAACACTAGCTTGATTCATTTGGTGATCAGAAGAAAGTAACAAAAACAATGACAATAAAATGTAAAGGATGGGTGAATTGAGAAAAGTGAGCAACGGTGCAAAAAAATTTTCAATCGGAGTTTGAATGTGTTTGCAGTTAAGCTTCGTGCAAGCTTAGCCTGCCCCTTTCTACCTTCAGTATACCTTGTTTTTTTGTTTTGTTTGTCTTGTTTACTCATAAGAATTTTCTTTTTATATTTTTATACTCTTTTTGTTTTGAAGGGTTTTTTTATAGAATATAAGGGTAAAAAAAAAAAATTAAACTCATGATACTATAAGGAGCTCCGAAAAGGGCTGTTAATCACATGACTGCAGAAATCACTCATCACTCAACTGATCTCCACTGATCTCCCGTGTGGTTGTTCTCTTTACTGACCCATCTCACAACACTTAAAATGCCCATTTGTCCCTCACCTTTATGCAATGTTACTTGTGGATCTAACAGCAGTTTATCAGTTCATATGGCAAAGTCACCCTCTTGTCAAGCATGGTTAGAATCTCAGGACTATAAAGAGATTAATCTTGACAATTCTTCATCTTTTCCACTTCCAAATAATCTTCCCGGGTTTTATGAAGAGCCTGAGGAAGATAGTTCAGACAGTGATGATAATTATGGTGGTTGGGAGATTGATGATTCCATGAATACCATGGATACTGGTAATTCCATGGATAGTATGGATGTTGACTGCTCAGTGGGGAATGCTACTCCTCAATGCATTCCTAATCCTGCTGGATCAACCACTCGGGACCATACAAATACTTCTGACTTTCCAAAGCGCTATTACAAATTTCCATTTTCAAATGTTGCAAAGAAGCTTCAGAAAGCTGACACTCCCTATGAGAAAACTAAACAAAATGAGGATCCAAATGCCCCATTTTTTCCATTTGCAACAGAAGAGGAGTGGCAATTAGCTAATTGGCTAGGGAGTAGTGGACTTCCCAATACTCAGATTGATAAGTTTCTCAATTTACCTTGGGTAACACAATCCTTTTGAGGCATATAGTTGTGCTTACTCATTTCATACTCATACAGGTCAATGCTCCTGGGCATGTACCATCATTCAAGACCAGTAGTGATCTTATAAATCGCATTGAGGCCTTGCCTGGCTTGCCACCTTGGAATGCAAGGTGGATTACTTTGCCAGAGGCACCTAAAGATCCACAGCTGCTATTGTATAGAGATCCTGTGGAATGCTTAAAGTGGCTTGAAGCCAATCCAGAATTGGGAGAAAAAGATTATGTGCCATATGAGGAGTATGTGGATGGAGAAGGAACAATTCGCTGTTATAGTGAAATTGCAAGTGGTGAAGCATGGAATGAATTACAGAGAAAATTTCCCAATCTTACAATCAATCCCTTTATCATGACAACAGATAGTACTCATCTGACACAGTTGACTGGTGATAAGAAGGTCAAACCTCTTCTTATTTCCTCAGCACATATTCGCCAAAATGTTCGTGCAAAGCCAAGTAAATGGGCTTTCTTACCTCTTGCCTTTATTCCTGAGGGGAAATTCTCCCACTTGGAATTTCAAAATCCCACACAGGCCAGTCTTTTACCAGGCATCTTGTCAAGGCACCTGTACCACATGTGCATGAGAGAAGTCATGAAACCAGTGATTCCATTTACAGTGACACCTATAGAAATGGTGGACAGTGAAGGATATATTCGCAAGGAAATACTAGCACCATTATTCTATATTGCTGATACACCAGAGCAGGCATTGGTTGCAGGTCTTGCACCCAATAATTGTATACCCTGTTTGGCTGGGACACACTTACTTGATGCTGACCATGTGCAGATCCCACGCACTGGCCAGTCAATATTGGACACAATTAAAGGAATTCGCCAGGAGTTTCCAGATGCAGATACTTGGAAATTTGCAATGGTAGCCAAAGAACGAAAATTGAATGGTGTAGAAGAACCATGGTGGATTGACTTTCCCTCTTTGGATATCTGCAAGGCTGTTTGTCCAGATGTTCTTCATGGATTACACAAGGCATTTAAAGACCACTGTGTGGCATGGCACATAAACCTTGTGGGAAAATTAGAGCTTCATGCTCGTTTTCGACGCTTGCCTAAGTTTCCAGGTTTTCGTCATTTTACTGCAGGGATTTCAAAGATATCACAGTGGACAGGAAAGGAACATCGAGACCTACAACGTTCAATACTACCAGCATTAGTAGGAGCAGTTCCTTCACAAGCTCTGCGTGCCACACGGGCAGAGTTAGATTTTATCTATATGGCTCAATATCGTTCTCACACTGAAGAGACACTTTCCCAATTAATGGAATATAATAAAATATGGCATCTCAATAAAAATATCTTTATCACCACTGGAGCACGAAGAGGAAAGAAAGGGACAATTCCTCATTTCCGTATTCCTAAGTTACATACACGACCACATTATCCAGAATTCATTCGCAGGTTTGGAGCAACCACTAACTTTACAACTGAAACACCAGAGCGTTATCATATAGAATATGCTAAGAAAGCATATCGGGGTGTTAGCAAGAAAGACTATACAGAGCAAATGGTTAGATGGCTGGATCGCCAAGAGAAGCTTCGTTATTTTGAGCGATACATTGAATGGCGACAATTACAACACACAGGATATTGGAATTCAGATTCAGAACCCCAACTTGAATCAGATAACAGTGGTCTGGATCCTGAATTTGATGGTGACACAGAAATTCAAGCAATACCATTTCCCACAATGACCTATGAGCCAAAGCTAGCACAACGGCCATCAATAGCATCACAGGAAATTATGAAACTTATGAAATTGTTTTCAATAAGTCCAACTCAATTTCAAGAAGCTGTGAAAAGATTTGAGGCTAAAAGGTCTTTGGGCTCACAGGCATCTGGTAGAGGGTGGGATCGGGTGGCAGTTGAAACTGGTATCCCAAGTTATTACAAGACCCTGGATGTTTGGAAAATGTTTCGCATTACATTGCCTGTTCTTGATAGTTTGCATGATCCAATTGAAACAAGAATCATACGAGCTGCACTTGGAAAGAAGGCCACTGTGACACAGAAAGAAATTCCAGATGTTTTTGATATTGTCCTTGTTGATACAAACCCAACAAGCTCTTCTCAACAAATGGGACTTCAAGGTAAGTCTTAACTTTTCAAAGTCATTAACCAATTGAAATTACTATTACAGGATTGAGAGTAGCACAACTACGGATGATCTTCAGGCCAGCACATATTAATTTGAAAGGGCCCCACCCTCACCCCAAGCATCTGGCCTATGTTGAGTGGTTTGACTATGATGGATATAATTCAGATATAAGCA
The DNA here is from genome assembly GCA_015178975.1 of Hysterangium stoloniferum. NCBI lineage: Eukaryota > Fungi > Basidiomycota > Agaricomycetes > Hysterangiales > Hysterangiaceae > Hysterangium > Hysterangium stoloniferum. Next base: position 149,026 of record WHVD01000019.1, read on the forward strand.
TGTATGCTGTGCAGAAATCTTATGGTCACTCAGGGCATCAAACCACAGACATCATTGAATTGGATCAAGTAGTACAGCCATGTCCATTATCACCATGTTTTGGAGAGAAAGCCAGTAATTTGGACCCAATAGGTAATGTGTTATGTGGAACAAATACTATTGAGTGTGTGGAGCGATTTTGGATCAACTCATTCCACACTAAAGCTACATTTCAGACAGTTTTCTAGATAGTGATTACAGCATCAGAGGATAGTGTTGTATATTAGTTTCTCTTTTTCCACAGTTGAGTCCACAATGTTGTTACTATCTGTAGGCTCTGAAAATACATGATTTAGAGTTTTAAGACTGATAGGTTGGGAAATGTACTGGGGTGTAGCTAAGTTGATATTCTGATTATTCTTTAGACTACATCAGGAAAATGGTATTAAACACTGAGAGGAGGTATCCCTATTCTGGGATGCTCCACATGCTCCACAACATCCAGGAGCTTCCTAGAATGGGGGGATCTCCTCCGGGAGCTGTCCAGAATAAATACCATTTTACTGATGTATATACATAGACCTTATAGTTGTTATGCTACTAATCCAATCAGACAAAAAGATGAAATGGGAAGACAGGAAGGATACAGGGTTGACTGGTTTAGGAACAAGGGTTGGGCAGGAAATGGTACAAGTCCAAATAGCACAATAAGCAAGTGACTACACATACATATGTCAAATTCAAACCAGAGATAGGGCAGAACACAGGTTACAAAGCATCTAGCATTCATGGAATAATCTGACAGGACCCAAGAGATGAATTGTCTTAGACAACTTAGGGTCAGAAGCCATAAGGGACATTCCAGAACCCAGTGGAATATCTGGGTCTTGAGACTGTGACCAAAATGAACAAACAACAAGAAAAATAAGATAAATTGTGAATGAGTATTGGTTTCTAAGGATATGTGTGACAATGTGGAAAGATGTTGGAGTATGCTCCAGGTCCAATATTGGTTCCTAATGCTTACTATTTAAACAGGTTGCTCTATCATTCAAACAATATTGATTTACAGTTAAGTACTCCTAAATATTTTTATTATCTTTATTTTTATTTGTAAATACATTAATCTTTTTGATGTTCGCCTTATAGTTAGATAGGATAGAATTCTATATGGCACAAAAGAAAGAGTTAGACAAAGAAGAGTTGGTGAAGTGATTTTGACAATGTCGCCGATGATGAGCTCGAACAGAACGCGACTCGGAGCGCTAAGTGCTGGAGTGTTGCCGAAAGTACAGGTGTGTTGTTGGGGCAGTTGTCATGTCTGATAATAGCTTTGTGAGTACATAAGAATACGCGAGGGAAATTTTTATTATTATTCAAGGCAGAATTATAAAACAGTATTATTTCCGGGAGAGGGAGACAATGGCTATCCTATCTAACTATAAGGTGAGCAGCGCTAGTGTTCTGCGCCTAACTAGATATGGGTGCGTGGGTACTACAGGTGCACCCATGCATGTGTCGCTTCCGCGTGTGCAGGAGGAGTTGGGACATAAGCGCCACTCATGGAATATGCTGGAGCTGCCCGGACGCACATTTACCACTTCTGGAGAGTTCTGGAAGCGCCCGGACTCTCTTGGTGGAGGTCTAGACTAGTAAGCGTTCCTGACGGCTCTCAAGCCATTTAGCGCCCAATACCATTTTACTGATGTATATCTTTTCAAAACAGAACCAAAGGTGGTGGTTGGAATCAGGACTACTCAAGAAACATTCAGTTGTTCTAATTTCAAACAGACAGATTACTCAGCATATTCTTGGATCTAAAGTTGGCCTGAGGCATAGACATTGAGTAGAAGTGATAGATATACATATATCCAGGCTGATGAAGCCCTAAGATAACAACTGAAGATAATCCAATGAGCAAAGGTAGGCCAGGTGGGGGGTTACAGATGTCAAAGACAGGAAATACAAGTCGGGACTTTGGGATACCTGAACATAGTCCGATAAGTAGTGAAAGTCGAGGGGATGACAAAGAGCAAGAGTTAACAAATACAAATATAATCAAAAGCCAACCTCCAAAGGCTGATGAAGGTCCAAGATAGTAAGGGAATGGCAGATATTAGATGAGTCTAGGGTGAATCGAAGTTGATTCTAAGTTGATATTACAGATGGATTGTAGCTACTTTTCTACAGTGATTATATAGACTTTAAATTTATTGTACTACTAATCTAGCAAACAAGCAGAGAAGTTTGGCATACAACAAGATAGTAATACAAAGAGGGAACATAACAAGGGTCAAATCCAACCCAAGAGAACAACAAAGACAATAATCCAGATTGGATAAGGATATCAGGGACCGAAGGAAGTCCAAGGTGATTAGTTGAATATAGTTTGGAGTCTAAATTGGGTTTCAGATCAGAGTTGTAGTCAGGGCTGAAATGAAGTCCTAATCATTAAAACAATGAAGGTGAGTCAGGTAAGAGGACTCTCTTGGGCCGAATGAAGCTGGAAGCATTTTACAACTTGCCAGGTCACACAACATATAAATTGGAGATTAAGTCAGGTCTGAGATTGGGATACCAACAGGCTCCAGGAGTGAGTCCTAATTCACTCAAGCACTAAGTAACATAGTAATGGACTCTTAGTATTTATACAAGGTGACATGGCCCTACAGCCCTGTGTGTCCACACGGAACAAACACTAAACATCAAGTCTATTGGATGTCAGGATGGATCAGGGCAACTCAGGAAGAACTGCATAGGAATAGCCTGTTAAGTTCCGAACAAAGATATAAACTCCGAGGAAGTCCCACAGAGTGTTTCCGGTAATTATTCTGAACACACACTTTCTTCTGGGAATTGTCCCATGGAGTCCCCGGGTAATAAGTCCAGGGAAGTTCCGGGGATTAGTAGTACAAGACAGTGTATCAGAATAATTACCAGAAAGGTATGGTATGGGCTGAGATGGACTTAGCTTCAGCTTACAGGCTGTGCCCTCGTACACTCATTCAGGTGTCCATATTTCGAGCTGACAGAATGCATACAGGAAGATGTGGATTCTGGAGTTCCTGTGGGAGTTCCAGGAATCGAGCATGCAGACAGACAAGAGGACTAGAGACTGGATCAGGGGTGTAACTTGTTCGAGGGTCAAACTTGTTTGAGATTGAAACTGGATTCTAAGTACATGAATGTAGCAGACTTATATAGACTTTGAAATGTAATAATACCAAATCCGGTATTAATGAGGGGCAGAAATATTAAATATAAAATGAAACAAGTAAATACTAAACTGGGAATTAGGGATGGAATGGAATGGGAGCGGAGAACGAATCATGACAGGTCATTAGACCATAATGGGAACGGGGCTCTGTTAGAGGGGTTCCGGGGAGTCTGGTCGGGGTGCAGTGACTGGTCTGTGAGATACAGAGTGTCAGGTGTATATAGGGTGGAGTTTGGAGTCCGGTGGAGTCCGATGACTGGTACATGAGACACATGACAGACCATTTGACCATAACGGGAGCAGGGTTCTATGCTCTGTTAGAGGGGTTCTGGGAAGTCTGGTCAGAGTCCGGTGACTGGTCCATGAGATACAGAGAGTTGGGTGTATATAGGGTGGAGTCCGAGTCCCGGCGGGTTGTCCAGTAGTGGGTATAGAGAGTTGGGTACAGATAGGGTGGGTGCATACAGAGAGTCAGGCATAAACAATTGACTAGTGGTTTGCAAGGCCGGGCCCAAAGCCCGAAAGCCCCGGCTGCCGAGCCCTCAAAGCCCGAGCCGAGCCGAGCCTTCACACAAGGCTCAGGCGGCCCGAGGGCTCAGCCCAGGATTTTGAAAGCCTGAGCCGAGCCCTTGGGCCCGGGCTTTTAGTCATAGTGCTCCACTTGGTTCAACTGTACAGTTTTCAACTGCCCTGACCAAAACGGTTTAAGAGACCCAGATTCGAGGTAACTTCCAATGGCAAAGGGTGCTAAATCAATGCCATCAGTGCCATCAGTGTCCCGCCCCAAACGGGGTTTACATCCAGCAAGCAAAGTTGTTGACCCAGCAAACATGGCATCTGCTGAGCTGCGCTCTCACAAAGATGCTATCCATGCAAGAAGGATGGCTGAAGCTGCTGAGGCTGATAGTGGTCAAGATACAACAAGATCAACACTAGAAACATCTGGGTGGACATCACCACCAATTCTACCAACAACTGTCACTTCATCGCTGGAACTACCCACAACTGGCAAGCGTTCAAACCTGACGATTGAGGGTGGTGATGACTCTGAGAATGATCAAGACCTGATTAGGCATCGTACTTCATGTCTTTTTTGAGTTGTTTTTGGTTACTAACTCTTGAAACCTAGGGAGCAAAAAGTCATGACACTTAATCATTATCAATGAGAGTAATGAGGAAAGGCAAGGTGTTTCAGAAAATTCACCAGAGCAAGGCAAGACATTCTCATTCAGATAATATAGTAGACTGAATTATAAACCATAATCTGCCACCAGAGAGTCGTCAATCAGAAGCCATTGACAAAGATGGTTTTCTCATCGATGTGGACATCCAACCTATTCCCAATGCCGCCCCGAAAATGTCATTGAAGGATCGAAGCCGTGACATTGATCATTTCTTCACACCGAGCTTTATCCAGAAAGACAAAAATTACCGCAATTGTCGCATTTGCTCGTGAGTGTTTATACAACTGTGGAAACCTTTCCCTTGTTGACCTCTGGTGCCTGGCTTTACAGTAGAAAGTCTCTGAAACATAAGGTGTCTCTTGTCACAGATGTGACCACCTGTCGACGACACATGGAATCATATCACAAAGTAAATTCATCTATTCTTATATTCCCACTTTATTGAATGCTTTATCCTATGGTAGGGAGTATACCTCAAATGGGCCACTGAAAATGAGTTCCAATCAATGTTGCCCAAGGATGCTAAATGTCGTTATCAGGCAACCATGAAGGACACACAACAACGCCTTGATCCTCACCTGGAAGAGAAACCACATCGAGAGAGAGTCATTCCATACACAGATAACCTGTTTTGTGAGGCAGCAATAGGGTGGCTTGTATCGACTGACCAGGTAACAGAGGTTCTAATCATACAATACAGTACATGTTCAAATGATGTTTGATGATAGCCAATCCAAGCGTTCCACCACCCAGCTTTCCAAAAGATGATACATATTGCAGCATGTGCAACCAATGGGGTGAAGATTCCAAATGGCTGCCAAACACGCCAGGTGATCCTTGACACCTTCAAGGCACAACTGATTGCACTATGTAGGAGGCTAACGGTGTGATCAAATAATATCACTCTTTATTCATGTTTTGCTGACAGTCATCCCATAGAGTGACATGGTAAAAGGTAAAGTTAGTTTAACTTGTGACGCATGGCAGGCCTCAAATATCAATGGTTACTTTGCTGTTACTGGGTCCTGGATTTAGGAGGTCAATGGTCAGTGGGAACTTCAGACCACATTGCTAGGTTTTACACAGTTGAACAATGCACACCATGGTGTGCGGCTGGGTCAAGCCTTGTTCAAGATTGTTGCACGCTTGGGGATTGCACATAAGGTATGTTACACTTAAAACTCCCAAAGCAAGTTGACTGTCATCAGTAAATATAGATTGGTCATGTAACTTGCGACAATGCATCAAACAATGGCACCATGCTCAAAGAGTTTGCAAAACATATCTGTGCAGAGACGGGACAAACATTCCACCCAGAAAAAGATCGTATTCGGTGCGTATGAGCCTTCCATTTCATCTTCTCCCTTTGACAGCTCCTAGATGTCTCGCTCATATTATCAACCTTGCGACACAGGCATTGATTTCGACACACAGCAAGTCAAAACACTACAATCCAGCAGAACCAGAGGCTGACCTCATGGTTGGTAATGGGCGTGATGTGGTGGGCCTTGTGCGGGCGATAAGTGTCAAGGTAACCAACATCCTATTCCCTTCACCCATAACCCACTGTTGATGACATGCATCCAGGCACGTTCCTCTGCAAAACGGAAGCAGCTCTTTGCAGACCTTCAGCACCATGTCAATATGAAGCCAATTCATCAGCTCCTTATTGACATGCCAGTTCGCTGGTCATCAACATATATCATGACTTCACGAATTGAATTAATGGGTGATGTAAGTACTGTTATGATGACATGCATATCTACTGACATGAACAGATTATCAATACATTTGTATATGAAATTGGAAGGGATGAGAAAGACCTCATGAAACGTGAAAAAATTGATAATCTACGGCTTGATGCTGGGGAATGGGATGAATTAAAGTTATTTAATGATCTTCTCGCTGTAAGCCTAACTTTGTTCTCATTCCTGTTGTCATTGAATGTTCAGGGTTTCTAGCATGCCGACAATGCTCAACATGCATTCTCGTCAGACCAGGCACCCACCCTGCACCTTGCGTTACCTGCCCTTGAAGCACTACACAAGGCATGGAGTTCTCAACGTGCTCGTGTGAAGTATCAGGCCTTTGTTGCTGCTCTGGATGCAGGCTTGGTTAAAATTGCAGAGTACTATGATTGAACTGCTGATTCCGATGCATACACTTTTGCTATGTGTGCGTAACAACATTTCATAATTTCTTCCTGATGCTAACACACATATCTTGCAGTTCTCGATCCCTCACAAAAGACCGAATACATTCGGAGATACTGGGGTGTAGATAAACTCAACAACATCCTCTTATGTGCTGAAGAGATTGTATGTTTTATCATCTACGAACCAAAGAAACTCTAATTAATTGGCTGTCAGTACAAGGAACGTTACACAGAGATGTATATAGGTAACCCAGTGCCACCACCAAATCAGACAGGAAGCTTGACGACACGCAAAGTCGGGATCTTGCTTCGTGAACTATCAGACGATGAAGATGATGCAGACACACATATACAGAATGCTCACACTGACCCAAATGACCCATGGCGTGAAGACTTCAAGGGCTACTTACATTCAAGGGATGAACTTGGGACCATGACAATTGTCGAATGGTGGGGGGTATGGATGTGTCTTGTATACTATATGTGATATACTCATGCTGTCATCACAGTGGAATTCAACCAGGTACCCAGTCTGGGCCTCACTAGCTCGGGACTACCTTCCTGTCATGGCATCATCTGTCTCTAGTGAACGTGCATTTTCGTCAGCTGGAATAACTATCAGCAAACGTCGTAGTCGGCTCAAACCTGACATTGTTGAGGCTTTACAGTTCCTCAAGTGCCTCCATCGCTGAGAACTGATCTACCGAGAAGAACCAAGCACAATCTTGGAGTGCGTTGAGGGGAGTGGGGAGCCTGGGAGTTGGGATGACTTCGTTGGAGACCTTGAAGATGATGAGGGCTTTGAGGATTTAGATGGTGAGGAGGTTTTTGTTCAAAGTGTTGTGTAGGTACAACATCAGAGAAATTCGACACATTTTGCCCCCTAGAGCCGCGGCCTGAGCCTGAGCCGAGCCCGAGCCGAGCCTGAGCCCTCTACCTGGGCTCAGCTCGAGGTTTAGGAAAGCCCGAGCCCTACTAAGCCGAGCCCAAGCCGGGGTTTTGAGCCAAGCCGGGCCCTGCAAACCACTACAATTGACATGCAGGCTCCGGCAGGAACTCCGGTTGTAACTATACAATATAGAGGGTCGGGAGCATGTAGGATGGGGTTTGGGGGCCCGGAGGTCGGTGGGCTTTCCGGTTCCTGACATAGCCAAGAGGTCTGGTCATCAGCCCCATTGTTGATTAAATGGAGATATTGACTAGCTGCTTGACAAGCAAGATGACCTAGAGGTCTTCAGATTTCAGAACAACTTGCAAGACTTTGACACAGAGAAGTGGCAGGAGCTGAAGGGGAGTGAAAATGGGACATAGGGGTGGAAATATCCAATCAGAGGGCTAGGTATGAGTTGGGGTTGATAGGAACATAGTGTGGACTGAATGGGTTGGGATTCAACCAGTGCTGGGCACAATTCCTAACAGTGCTGAAGGCAGTGAGTATGACTTGGAAAAGTAGCAGTTAGTGACAAAGATGTGTGAAGAATGAGGATTGGGATCTGAGTTGGGTAATATCAGGTCACTGCAGTATTGGGGAATCAGTGCTGTGAAAAATATCAGGCTCCTGATCCCTGATGCACAAAGCTAATTTCCTTTTCTTGTTTTCAAGAAAATTGTTGAGGCCTTCAATTGCCATCCCAAGGCTTGCAATTGAAGATACCAACCTGTTCAATGAGTAGTTGAGGTTTTAGATTGAATGGAGTACTGTAGAGGAAGTGAATGAGAGCCAGTAGGACTTGGCTTCAGCTCATGTACTGCACCCTTGAAAAATGTTCAGTTGTTCTTATTTCAAACAAGTGAATGCTTAGTGTATTATTGGGTAGAATGGATGGAGACCAGAGGTTAAGTCAGGATGTTTGGGTGAGTATCACAGGCCAGTGTGGTCCCAATGGGTACAGAGGACAGCAGTCAGGTGTCAAGAGGAAATCAGGGGTTGTTAAGAACTAAGATTCAAAGGGTTAGTGTTAGAGGGCAGACTCAAGAGTCAGACAGTTGTTGTAAGGCCAACCCCTGCTGCCTGTGGTACTCACACTAGACTAGCAGGAGGGAATCCAAAATGATATTATATATACAAACAACTATCTAGCTCACCTAGCAGGAGGGAATCCAAAGAGAAACTGTCTAAGGAATTCCCCTGCAAGGTGTGACTAATAGGCACCCATAGTCTAAAAATAACTCTACCTAATACAGAACAAGGATCCTTCCCACAAAGGAATACTAATGCTACAAGCCTCTGGAGCTAGTGACCTACTTGTTTGAGGTATTAGTAGGAGTAGTTGCCATCCACAAGGAGAGGAAAAGTGAGGGGAATGGATGGGAATGCCTCCCATGAGGCTAGAAGGTGTGAAGAGTTGTAGAAATTCAGACTGTTCAATATGTTAGAATATTTTCATAAGGTTGCAAGCCATTGTCAATCTTATGTTGTTTCATTGTTTTTGCACTTTTGTAGTTTATACAAATACACTCGGCTATTTTGTACTCTACAGTAGCTTAGTCATACATAAAAACTTTGTCTGTTTTCGTTATACCATCAACATCTAACAGGTTGTGGGCCCTGCCTCATTGCTTTAAAAAGTTGCCTTAATACTATCTCATTATCTTATGTCTAACATCAATGTCTTACTTGCAAGCATCCCAAGACTCTCAGGTGACAATTACCATGAATGGAAATTTTCACTGTCAATGGTTCTGCAGTGTTCTGGATCTTGGAGTGTTGTGAGTAGTGGAACAAAGCCACCTAAAGATGAGAGTAGCAAGGAGTATTTGGAATGGGAAAAGCATTTGGAGGATGGTTACACAGTGATTGGGCTTACAATTGAAACAAGTCAACAATCATATATTCGGGATTGTACTACTGGACCTGAGGCATGGAAAGCACTCACAAAAGTTTACCAGGCAAATAATCAGGCCAACCAGATCTCATTGAAATGGCAGCTATATACTGTACATACCATCACAATGTTGAAAAACTGGTGATGGAATATGTACACAGGATTCTGACTCTTGCTTCACAACTTCGAGCAATTGGAGTTGAATTACATGAGGAGGATGTACCGGATGTCCTTATCTATTGTTTAGCTCCAGAGTTTAGTGCAGTTGCAACTGCTCTCATGCAGTGAGTAGGATCACTTTCTGTCGAGGATATTTCTGCAGTGCTGGTGGAAGAGGAGAGCCATTTGAAGAGCTGGAAGGACACTAATGATCAGTTTGCCCTGAAAGCAAAAACAGACTCACCAATTGTGAAATGGCTGAGAAACTGCTATAGATGCAATGGTGAAGGTCATATCATATGTTTTTGTCCCACACTGAAACCGGTTGATTTGTTGACAAGTGGATCACTTACTGAAAGCTGGGAGGCTCTCACTGCAAGCACAGGGGAGAGTGTTTTTATTTTGCATGTCTAATATCATCATGTGGACTAGGGGTCACAAGGGCTCCAAGGTCTGGCATTTTTATTCTGGGAGGTTGGGGGAATGCATACTAGGAGCAAGGGATGCTCTGAGGTTCAATTCGATGCCAAAAGTACCAGATGATTTTTGCATCTAGTGGGTGCAGTGTATTTTCAAGTTTTGGACAAATATCACATCTAGTGGGCACAGTGGATTTTTGTTTTCAATTTTCAGATGGATTTTGCATCAAGTGGGTGCATTTTCAATGACATGCAAAGTGGACATGTTAGAATCTATTCATAAGGTTGCAAGCCGTTGACAATCTTATGTTGTTTCATTGTTTTTACAATACACACTTTTGTAGTTTATACAAACACACTTGGCTATTTTGTACTTTACAGTAGCTTAGTCATACATAAAAACCTTGTCTGTTTTTGTTATACTGTCAACATCTAACACAATATACATACAAGGAGTATCCACCTTCTAGGTTAGATATGATGTATTGATGGTCAAAGTGCAATACAAATGTGTGTAAACTAGTGGTTGCTGTGAGTGACTGTACAGTTGCTAGAGGTGACTAGAATAAAGGAAAGTGGAATTGACCTTAACAGTATGATCCCCAGTCGAGTAGACTAGATAAAGTAAAGTAAAGATACAGTAAGAGACAGTTCACAAGAAGAAATAGAAGAATGCAAGAAGTCCAGTTGTCAATAAGCAAGTTCAGGAGATGAACTCTAAGCTTTGACTGTAAAAGTATGCAACTGAGAGTAAACTCTTCAGGTTCAAGTATGGCTGTTTGAGACAGCTGAGATGATACCCCAATCACGGCTTGCAGTGGACACTCAAAGAATGTCTAGCAAGTCATGGTTTCTGGGTAAAAGTGTCTACCATCCATTGTGCCTACTAGTGTACATGTGACAGTTGTAAGTATGCACCCACAGTCATCTATGCACATAGACCTTTGGACTAAAGTAAGGCAAGATATTCAAAGAAATGTCTTGAATAGGAAAAATAGTAGAAAATAAAAGAAAAATTAGAGAGATAAGATAAGGTGGATACTAGGGTTTCTAGGTATTGGTGATGCCTCTCACAGAAGGTCTGGGAAAGGGACAGCAGGACTCAAAAGGCAAGGAGTTTGCCTGTGGACTCAAGGGCCACAATAAGATGAGAAACCATGGTTTGGAATAAATGACAGCATCCTCATGGGAGTCAGGGAGCACTGTTGGTGGGTGACAAAACTGTCCCAATGTTTTGATAATTCCCATTAAATGTTTATAACTGATCAAAGATATTTCCTAAAATAGTGAGAATATTCTCAGAGATGCCTTAGCATACTAGCTTTTATATTCCCAAACATTACATAATATTGATGGAAATTGGTATCACAGTGAATATTAGAAAATAGCCAATCATTGGGACAGTTTTGGGACCACCTTTTTTGAATCAGATATCTTGTTATTCTAGTACTTTGTATGGCTCCCTTAGCCTTGATTACAGCATCAAGCCTTCTGGGAATACGTTCTATAAGTTTCTGATACTCCTGAGGCTCAATCTTTGACCATCATTCCACTTCCACCTTCTCCCATAACTCCCAAACTCTCCTTTGAAGGATATTTTTGTAGCCGTTTCTTCAGGTTATTTCAAAGATGTTCTATAGGATTGAGGTCAGGAGACTGTGCTGGCCAGTCTAATACCTGAATCTGATTTTCAGAAAACTATTTTTGTGCCATCTTGAATGTATGCTTTTGGTCATTATCTTTGCTGGAAAATGGCCTCATCTTCTGGAATCTCCAAATCTCTAATGCTCTGGAACAAATACTGATCCAGGATCTCCACATATTGTGCAGAATCCATCCATCCTTCAATCTCTGCAAGCCTTCCCACTCCATTCCAACCCATGCAGCCCCAGACCCTGATATTTCCACCTCCATGCTTGACAGTAGTGTTACGACTGGAATTCCCACTGGACTCTGGGCACTAACTTATATGCACCTGCACCCTATATGCACCAATTGTCAGTTTACTGGAATTCCCGCTGGGCTCCGTATGTCAGACTTGTCTACGTTTGACTTCATTACATTGTGTATCAGTCACCAGAATACCCACTGGGCTCTGTCCCTGTCTATGTCCGACCTCGTCCTGCACGTCAATCACCAGACCCTGCTTGGAAAACCCATCTTCCCTCTAACAGAGCCCTGTTCCCATTTTAGTCAAATGACCTGTCACGATTTGGACTCCTCTCCCACTCCGTTTCCCGTTATGGTTTATGATTTGTCACGATTTGGACTCCGCTCCATTCTGTCCCATTCCTAACACCAAATTTGGTGTTTACTATTCTGGTTTTATGTTTTGCTAGTTTCATTTCATTATTACTGGATTTGGTATGTCATTCATTCCACAGTCTATATAGTCTGGCAGATGTTGTACATACAATCCAGTCAGAAAATCGGCTTAGATTCCCCCCAGTAATCTAATACATTTTCCACTCTAAACTCCTACTTGAATTACACTGCTCATGCTAGTTGGAGCCCACGGGCTCTGGTGCATCTATCTCTCTTATTTATCTCGACTCCTGACCTCTTGACCCACGACCTCCAACCTATGACCCCTCGACCCACAAACCCCACCTGGACTCCCTGGGATTCCTGTCTGTCTGTCTGAAATTGGACGACATGATCTCACAAGGGTGCAGCCTATAAGCTGAAGCCAAGTCCTACCGGATATCCTGCGGGTTTCTCTGGAAACCCGCCATGTACGTACCCTAACAAGTAGGTTGGGTTGTCCTATGTTACGACCCGTTCCTGGATGTTTCAATATCTGACTCCTGATCTCTGACTATGGAACATCATAGTTACCGTATCTTCCACATTCTTCCCTTGTTCCGCATTTGGTAATTTGTTCGTTGACAAGTATTCACTCGTTTGTCTATTATATTCCCGTTTCGGAATATTGTCTCCCCGATTGTATTTCCATTTTAAGAATACTTCCATTTCCATTTTATTATGGTCTCAGTTTGTAGTACAATAACGAGAAGACTTATATTAGTTTCCGCGAATTTGTACTTTACCTTAGATCTGATATTGACTTAGTTTCTTATTCCTTCTTCCATCTTTCTGTACGCTCGATATTCGGAACTCTTTGGAACTCTGAATATCTGTATCTTCCATTGTAAGTCTCACCTCTGAAATTAAGGACTTTGAGCATTTGTATAGAGGCACAGCACATAAGCTGAAGCCAACGTCCTGACCCTATCTGACAGTTCCCAACTTTCCGGTGACTTTCCAATAGTTCTGGAATAAGTTCCCGACACAGCACTTAACATCCTATCAGAAAGTGGTTCTCCAGTTTTCTTTTACATATATTGATGTCCATCTGACCCATTCCTATTGATTTTGGTCTCATCAAACCACAATACCCTCTTCCAATCATCCACTGTCCAGTTTTGGTATTTGAGGGCAAACCTTAACCTGGCCTTTCTATGTTGAGCCTTGAGCATGGGTGTTACGACTGGACAATCCCGCCAGACTCTGGGCACTAACCTGTACGCCATCATGCCCTACACACACCAAATGTCTGTTTATAGGATTTCCCGCCCGGACTCTGTTACATCAAGACTTGTTACGTTTGACCTCATTATGACACATATCAGTCACCAGACTTCCCCCAGACTCCGTCTCTGTCTATGTCCATCTTCATCTCACACATCAGTCACCGGACCCCGCTCAGAATCCCGTCACCACTCTAATTGAGCCTTGTTCCCGTTTTAGTCAAATGACCTGTCATGATTTAGGACTCCACTCCCACTCCATTTCCCATTATGGGTTATGCTTTGTCACGATTCGGACTCCGCTCTGTTCCGTTCCATTCCTAACACCAAACTTGGTGTTTATTATTCCCGTTTTATGTTTTGTTAGTTTCGTTTCATCATTACTGGATTTGGTATGTCATTCACTCCACAGTCTATATAAACTGGCAGATGTTGTACATACAATCCAGTCAGAAAATTAGCTTAGATTCCCCCCAGTAATCTAATAACATTTTCCGCTCTAAAACCTTGCTTGATTCACATCGCTCTCACTAGTCGGAGCCCATGGGCTCCGGCGCATCTATCTCTCTCAACTATCTCGACTCACAACCCACAACCTCCAACTTACAACCTACGACCCACGAACCCCGCCTGGACTCCCCGGGATCCCCGTCCGCCTGTTTGAAATTGGACAACACAATCTAGCGAGGGCGCAGCCTATAAGCTGAAGCCAAGTCCTACCGGATATCCCACGGGTTTCTCCAGAGACCCACCCTGTGTGTGTATCCTAACAATGGGCCTCTTCACCTTGACTACATCTTAGAAACCATGCTGTTTCAAGGTCCTCCTGACTGTGTTGGGTGAGACATAATGTTGATTGATGGAATTAAAGTAGTGTGTAGTGTGTGGCCTGGACAGCATTATCTAGTTTGCCAGAGGTGATTTGATGTATGATCCTCCTTTGGTCAGTAGGAGAAAGCTTGGAAGGATATCCTCCTTTCAAGTTTTCTTTGTCTATGTCCATCTCCTGACCAATTCTACTGATAGTAGACTTGCTAAGACCTGTGATAGAGGCCACATTCCTATTGGAGAGTCCATTATATAGGAGGGAGATGGCTTGATCTCTTTTGAGAGGAGAAATAGCTTTCATGATGAGTGATAGTTAAAATGTGACTGTGACAGTCATCTATCAATTAGAACATTCAATATATGTCATGTGATTTGTTTTGGAATTTTATGATATCTTTAGTAACATATAATATGATATCTTTAGTAACATATAATATGATATCTTTAGTGACATATAATATGATATCTTTAGTAACATATAATATGATATCTTTAGTAACATATAATATGATATAGTGAAATCTGTGAAAAGATAGGGTTCCAAAACTGTCCCAATAATTGGCTATTTTTAAATATTCACTGTGACACCAACTTCCATCAATATTATGTAATGTTTGGGAATATAAAAGCTAGTATGCTAAGGCATCTCTGAGAATATTCTCACTATTTTAGGAAATTTATTTGATCAGTTATAAAACATTTAATTAGTTTTGTCACCTACTGTGGGGACTGTGATAGAGGGTCCCCTTACAGTTGTTACTGTGAACTCTAGTCAATAATCAGGATAGTGTACATATGTATACAACAACTATCTACCTCTTACATAGCATGGGAAATACTAATGCTTATGTCACAATATTTTAAGGGTATATAGGTAACATATAGACCTAACCACCCAACAAATTTCAGGTTTGTAGCTACAGTGGTTCTTGAGTTATTCAAGAATCTTTGCACAACTAAAAATTATTGGAAGGGTTTTGTCCCTCACTGTATATATCAGTAAAGTGGTTTAGCCACTTGAGTTGCCAGCCATGATCTAGTTTGCTCCTGTCCCATTTTTTGGCTGTAGAGGATAGGCACTGCCTCCCAGAGGCTCTGAGAGTGCTGAGCTGCTGGCCATGATCCAGTTTGCTCCCATCACTTTTTTTGGTTGTAGAGGATCAGCACCAGCTCCAGAGGCTCTGAGAGTGCTAGTACAGTGTAGAATATAAATTATACCTTGTGTAGCTAGTAGTACAACCTCCTTTGGGTCAAAACCTACAAACCAGACTAATACAACTAATACAAATATTGCATTCATACCCACAGAGCCAGTCGCTAATGTCACCAAATGTAATTTCAATGTATTTATGATGAAAACTGTCCCAGTATCCATCCATCAAATCATTACCTATGCCAACTTTGCTGCCAGTGACCACTGTTTCATTAACATAGATGATTTTCTTACATACACACCCCTCACCAAGAAAAGGGGCACAATGGTGACTGCTGGAGGAATGTTCACTATAGTAGGAACAGGGACCAATAGGAAACAAGTAGCCTTTGAAGGGTGCATAATCAATATCAGGTTCAAAAATACATTACACACACCAGACTTATAACATAACTTAATGTCCATAGGCCAGTTGGACAAGGCTGGTTGCCACTCAATCTTTGGAGATGGCAAAGTGATTTTTGCAGACAGAAATAACAAGCTGCATATGTGCAGGAGGAGGGAGGGCATAATGTATGAAGTAGCCCTAATCCCATCAATAGACCCTGTTGAAATTAATATGTTAGACAAGCCAGGAAGTATTGAGATGGCACTCATGAGAATCAATATCATGAAAGCATATGCCACCAGATCACACATTAGACCTGTGAACCCTGATACCTGGCATCATTGACTTGGCCATATTACATACCTGATGATCAAGTAAATGCACTGTGACAAAATTGTAAATGGCCTTGATATCACATCATCAGTCCCTGAACCTGGTGTGTGAAGGATTGTATCATGGGGAAGCATATCTACATGTCACCCCTTTCACACTAATGGTTGCTGATAAAATGAGGTCAGTGAGTGCTTATATGTATATTGACCTGTGGGGGCCATCATGTACCAAATCAATTGGTGGCAAGTCCTATATGATGATAGTTGTTGACAGTTACTTCAGATATATGTATTGGGAGTCACTTCCTCACTGACAAACCACACTCAGTGTGATACAAAAAGAAATTACATTAACTGAATGACAAACAGGGAGAAAAGTATGGTGCTTACTAACAGACAAAGGGACCGAATTCTGCAACATTGTATGGCAAACCATTACAGCTGCACATGGGATCCTTCGCAAGACCACAACTGCATATTCCTCAGCCTCAAACAGTGTTGCAGAATGTGCTCACTACATGATCATCAAATGGGTCAGAGTCCTCTTGCATGAGGTAAACTTACCACTATAATGTTGGTGCAAAGTTGCCACCACAATCATGTTTATCCACAGTTTAATTCCTACAACTAGGACTCCCTCTATTACTCCATTCAAATTATGGTACAAAAAGAAACTGTATATACATTATCTCACCTATGACCTTTTGGCTGTGTAGCTATGCCAAAATTCCAGTGGAGGCAAATGGTGGTCTAAGCAAACTAGAACCCTACTGTCAAGTGTTTACTGATAGGATATTTTGGCCAAGATGATTACTGACTCTACAGTCCCATCATGAGACACATTATACATGTGAGAGATGTGATTTTCAAGGAGGGTATGGGACACAAGATGATCCCTGGACAGGTGAATATAATAAGCAAAGGGGTAGACAATTCATCAAATTCCAAAGTGGAGGTAGCAACACCCAACCCTGAATAAACAACAGTTGATCCTACCTCTGAAAAACCTATGCAACCACCCAAACCAACCCAGGTACCACTACCCCGTCACTCCACACACAAGCACATTCCTATACAAGCAATAATCAACTCCCAGGAATCCAAACAAATAATTAGCAATGCACAGGATGCAGGTGAAGATTAGGCAACAGGTAAAGGAACATTAACCAATATCAACAATACCAAAGCCCTCCACACAAATACCAATACTGACACACTACCTGATCCTATGAACCACTGGTTACCAAACTCATACAATGAAGCAATGACATGCCCAGATATTTGGGCAGACCTGATTGACAAGGAAGTAGTGGTCATAAAAGAGATGGATGTATGGGAAGTGGTGGATCCTCCTGCAGATGCACATTTAGTGAAAATCAGGTGGACATTTGCTAACAAATATGGTGCAATGGTAACCTCATCACACAAAAGGTGTGTTTGGTCACAAAGGGTTTCACTCAAATTGCCAGAGTGGACTTCTTCAAAATCTACACCTCAGTCATCCAGTACAGGTCTCTCCATATGAATCTTGCAATTGTGGCAGCCCTGGATATGGAGGCCTGGTGAGTCAACTATGTCACCCATGTACTTGAATTCACACCCCAGATGATTACATTGAACTTCCTGATGGAGCAAAAGTAAGTGGGAAAATAGGAGGGTTAAACAAAATATTGTATGGTATGATGGATGGTGCATACAACTGGGCTGAGGTGTTGAGTGAAGAAATGAATGAATTGGGATACTATAGGTCTAAAGCCAACCCAGCTGTACAATAATGACATGCAGGTGGAAATATCACCATCACAAGTACATACACAGATGATACAACAGGGGTTTTATCATTTAGGGAGGAGGCATGGAAGGTGAAGGAAGAACTGGGTTGGAAATATAAGACAGAAGATTTAGGGGATGCCAATTTAGTTTTAAGGATTCCCACCAACAGAGACAAAGAAGCCAGTACTATAAGTATATTGCAGTGTGTGTATCTTGAGTGCATACTGTGTTAAAATAAGGGGACACATGAATAAAGACAACACAAGTAGGTTAGCACAATGTAATTGTATCATTTGTCCTGTGAGCTCATTGGGGCAAATGGATAGTTGTAAGGGGACAAATCATTCATACTTTATATCCCCCAGATTATGCTCTATTGTCTATTCCCTTTTATTACCTCACTATTACAGGACACTTGATTCTTTATAGGGTACATTGAACTGATGTATGAGGGTGCTTAAGGTGTGGGAAAATGCACTGCATGCTGTATAGCTGACGTGTCACACCTGGTAGAGTTTCCTTAGACTTTTCTCTTTGGATTTCCTCTATCAGGTGAGTAGATAGTATCTTGTATTTAGACACTTATATATATCTTTGGATTTCCTCTATCAGTGTGATATTCACTACTAGGGTTGCCCTTACAATAGTGTACATATGTACATGAAAAGTAGCTATTCATATATGCTCCAAGAACAATAGCAAGGTGATAACAAAAGAAAGGGGAGAACAAAAGGGAAGAGACAAAAGGCTTGACAATGGTGCACACAAACCTTTGATTACATAAGTGGAATGAATGTGTAATCAGCTTGTTAAATTCCAACATACTGGACTGATTTGGCATGAGAGATTGCAATCCATGGGGACACCATTACCACCCAGGGTGACCCTGTGTCACAACTGTCAAAAATATACAAGATCAACTTCGACAACTCTTCACACTGGAGGCACCCCAAGATTTTTGGAGTTGCAAAACCTTCAAAAAATCTTGCTATTTGGCCAAATTTGCTAAGCATTCTTTGAACTGAAAAACTGTTCGAAAATCTTGAGTTTTAGTAGGTTTTTCTGAGGACAAAAATTGTATCTGAAAACCCTAAAGATGTTGATCAGGAAATTCTAAGGAAACATTGTTGGAAATAGCCTATTTTCTGTGGATTTTCTAAATGGGGAAATTCTTAAAAAACCCTGGGTTTTGTTAGGTTTTTCCACCCAACAGATTTCTATAAAAACTGTAATAATTTGCCTAGAGAAATCAATTGAAAACAACATATTTCTGCTCAATTTTTCTGCTCAGGGAATTGGGTGAAAACTATAATTTTTTACCAGGAAAATCTTGTGCCAAGACAATGTTTTGTTAATGTTTTGTCAAGGGGAACACCCATAATGAAATTGACAATTTAATTATATGGGAAATCATTGAATAATGATAGATTTCAATAAAATTTTCCTTGGCCACAAACACTATGGAAATTCAAAAAATGTGTTGGTGAAATCTTGAAGAAATTAACAATTTCACATGAGTTTCTTAAAGGTTTTTCAAGATGAGAAACCTTGAACTGATTTTTCCTGATTGAGCATGATTCATAAATATTTAAGAGGATTGTTTTAGATTCAGGTAGATTCTTTTAGATTCAGATAGATTCTTTTAGATTCACATAGATTCACATAGATTCACATAGATTCACATAGATTCACATAGATTCAGAGAGATTCAGATAGATTCTTTTGGATTCAGATAGATTCTTTTAGATTCACATAGATTCAGATAGATTATTTTAGATTCAGGTATATTCTCTTAGATTCAGATAAATTCTTTGAGATTCAGATAGATTCTTTTAGATTCAGGTAGATTCTTTTAGATTCACATAGATTCAGATAGATTGTTTGAGATTCAGATAGATTCTTTTAGATTCTTTTAGATTCACCCTAAACCATAAAAGAATCTATGTGAATCTAAAAGAGTCTATGTGAATCTAAGAGAATCTATGTATCTGAATCTATGTGAATCTATGTGAATCTATGTGAATCTATGTGAATCTATGTGAATCTATGTGAATCTATGTGAATCTATGTGAATCTATGTGAATCTATCTGAATCTCAAACAATCTATCTGAATCTATGTGAATCTAAAAGGATCTTTGTGAATCTATCTGAATCTATCTGAATCTATCTGAATCTAAAAGAATCTATCTGAATCTAAAAGAATCTACCTGAATCTAAAAGAATCTACCTGAATCTAAAAGAATCTATGTGAATCTAAAAGAATCTATCTGAATCTATGTGAATCTAAAATAATCTATCTGAATGTAAAAGAATCTATCTGAATCTATGTGAATCTAAAATAATCTATCTGAATGTAAAAGAATCTATCTGAATCTACAAGAATCTACCTGAATCTAAGATAATCTATCTGAATCTAAAAGAATCTATCTGAATCTAAAAGAATCTATGTGAATCTAAAAGAATCTATCTGAATCTAAAAGAATCTATCTGAATCTAAAAGAATCTATCTGAATCTAAAAGAATCTCCCTGAATCTACAAGAATCTATGTGAATCTAAAAGAATCTATCTGAATCTAAAAGAATCTATCTGAATCTAAAAGAATCTATCTGAATCTACAAGAATCTACCTGAATCTAAAATAATCTATCTGCATCTATGTCAATCTAACAGAATCTATCTGAATCTATGTGAATCTGAAAGAATCTATCTGAACCTAAAAGAATCTATCTGAATCTATCTGAATCTATCTGAATCTAAAAGAATCTCCCTGAATCTACAAGAATCTATGTGAATCTAAAAGAATCTAAAAGAATCTATCTGAATCTAAAAGAATCTATCTGAATCTATGTGAATCTAAAAGAATCTACCTGAATCTAAAAGAATCTATCTGAATCTACAAGAATCTACCTGAATCTAAAATAATCTATCTGCATCTATGTCAATCTAACAGAATCTATCTGAATCTATGTGAATCTGAAAGAATCTATCTGAATCTAAAAGAATCTATCTGAATCTAAGAGAATCTACCTAAATCTAAAAGAATCTACCTGAATCTAAAAGAATCTATCTGAATCTAAAAGAATCTATCTGAATCTACAAGAATCTACCTGAATCTAAAATAATCTATCTGCATCTATGTCAATCTAAAAGAATCTATCTGAATCTATGTCAATCTAAAAGAATCTATCTGAATCTATCTGAATCTAAAAGAATCTATCTGAATCTAAAAGAATCTCCCTGAATCTACAAGAATCTACCTGAATCTAAAATAATCTATCTGCATCTATGTCAATCTAAAAGAATCTATCTGAATCTATGTCAATCTAAAAGAATCTATCTGAATCTATCTAAATCTAAAAGAATCTATCTGAATCTCTCTGAATCTATCTGAATCTCTCTGAATCTATCTGAATCTCTCTGAATCTATCTGAATCTCTCTGAATCTATCTGAATCTAAAAGAATCTATCTGAATCTCTCTGAATCTATCTGAATCTCTCTTAATCTATCTGAATCTAAAAGAATCTATCTGAATCTAAAAGAATCTATCTGAATCTAAAAGAATCTATCTGAATTTAAAAGAATTTATCTGAATCTAAAAGAATCTATCTGAATCTAAAAGAATCTATCTGAATCTAAAAGCATCTATCTGAATCTAAAAGCATCTATCTGAATCTAAAAGCATCTATCTGAATCTAAAAGAATCTATCTGAATCTAAAAGAATCTATCTGAATCTATGTGAAGCTAAAAGAATCTATCTGAACCTAAAAGAATCTATCTGAATCTAAAAGCATCTATCTGAATCTAAAAGCATCTATCTGAATCTAAAAGAATCTATCTGAATCTAAAAGAATCTATCTGAATCTATGTGAAGCTAAAAGAATCTATCTGAACCTAAAAGAATCTATCTGAATCCAAAAGAATCTATCTGAATCTAAAAGAATCTATGTGAATCTAAAAGAATCTATGTGAATCTAAAAGAATCTATGTGAATCTAAAAGAATCTACCTGAATCTACAAGAATCTACCTGAATCTAAAATAATCTATCTGAATCTAAACAAATCTCAAAGAATCTATCTGAATCTATGTGAATCTAAAAGAATCTACCTGAATCTAAAAGAATCTATCTGAATCTACAAGAATCTACCTGAATCTAAAATAATCTATCTGCATCTAGTCAATCTAAAAGAATCTATCTGAATCTATGTGAATCTAAAAGAATCTATCTGAATCTATCTGAATCTATCTGAATCTATCTGAATCTATGTGAATCTAAAAGAATCTATCTGAATCTATCTGAATCTATGTGAATCTAAAAGAATCTATCTGAATCTAAAAGCATCTATCTGAATCTAAAAGCATCTATCTGAATCTAAAAGAATCTATCTGAATCTAAGAGAATCTATCTGAATCTCAAAGAATCTATCTGAATCTAAAAGAATCTACCTGAATCTAAAACAATCCTCTGAAATATTTGTAAATCCCACTGTACCATTCCAAACAATTGTGAATCATGCTCAATCAGGAAAAATCAGTTCAAGGTTTCTCATCTTGAAAAACCTTTAAGACACTCATGCAAAAATGTTAATTTCTTCAAGATTTCACCAACACATTTTTTCAATTTCCATAATGTTTGTGGCCAAGGAAAATCTTATTAAAATCTATAATTATTCAATGATTTCCCATATAATTAAATTGTCAATCTCATTATGGGTTTTCCCCTTGACAAAACATTAACAAAACGTTGTCTTGGCACAAGATTTTCCTGGTAAAAAATTATAGTTTTCACCCAATTCCCTGAGCAGAAAAATTGAGTAGAAATATGTGGTTTTCAATTGATTTCTCTAGGCAAATTATTACAGTTTTCATAGAATTCTGTTGGGTGGCAAAACCCTAACAAAACCCAGGGTTTTTTAAGAATTTTCCTATTTAGAAAATCCACAGAAAATAGGCTATTTCCAACAATGTTTCCTTAGAATTTCCTGATCAACATTTTTAGGGTTTTCAGATACAATTTTTGTCCTCAGAAAAACCTACTAAAACTCAAGATTTTCGAACAGTTTTTCAGTTCAAAGAATGCTTAGCAAATTTGGCCAAATAGCAAGATTTTCTGAAGGTTTTGCAACTCCAAAAATCTTGGGGTGCCTCCAGTGTCAACTAACCTTCCACAAATCTTCAACTTGATGAACATTCAACTTTATTTGACAACTTTAACTAACCTTTGACTTGTCTCAATTCAATGTCATGAATGATTTCCTTAAGTCATAACATAGGAGGATACATATCTGAAAACTATTAAGTATATCAAATTTTAATATACTCTAAAGGTCATTCAAACATCTGGGATTTGATTCAAACATAATTTGCATTTTTAACCTTTAAGAATGTTTAAAACTTATTTGTATATTATGAAACAAAGCATCTTTCAGGAGCTGAATAGATTATGAAAGAGTTTAGTAGATTAAAACATTAAGACTTTTAAAAAGCATATCCTTTTAAATGGTCCATTTCATGCATGTGTATGTCATTGACATCTCTGAATATATATGTATTACATTGGAATGGGTCTGTCAATCTGAACAGATTTCTACTTGATTCAACATACCCAGAATATACTGTATAGGTGGTTTCACTTAATAAAGAAAGCCATAGGATGAAAAATCTCCAATGATATCTCACATATTTTACTGGGAAATAACTACAGTTTAGCTTGTAAAAAACAAAGTACCAACAAAAGTATTAGCAAGTATTTACATAACTTGGAAAACTATATACAATAGCTGAATTGTTTAGGATGTAACATAAAGAATTATTTCTCAAGGTTGGTGGTTAACAATATAATAGTCTCAGAATAGATACCACTATTTAAAGATGAAGTTTTGTAGAAATATTGCTTTTATTAGTAAACATTTGATATTATAATGATTACAAACAACCTCCATACTAGGAGCCTATGTTAAGACCAAGTAGTCAAGCTTGAGCACCTGTGTCAAGGCATGCCATGTGAAACCTCTGGTGGTTTAAAGATGCTGACTTGGAAACTTGACTGGCCATTGAATCAGCTGTATTGTCCACTTGAGGTGGTTTTATTGGATGCTTTGATTTATGGGAACATTGAACTAATAAATATTATTAGATTGTGAACATAGTGAACATGATTTAGTTGATGGAAAGCAAAGTTTGGAAGATGACTGTATGTACTTGATTTCTTCATACACACACACTCCATGAACTGCTTTTCCTCTGCAGACTATTCTAATGATCCAGAAAAGATATTGTCATGAGGAAGACAGTAGAATTTCCAAAGGACAACTAACTACTTGGCATCAAAATTTGAAGAGATATTATGGAGATTTAAGTTGCATTCCACCTCATTGAGGCTTTTGGAGTAGAAAGCAATAGGATGCCACTTGCCATCTTCCTGTCACTGCTGAGACAGTACTGCACCTGTGGCAAAGTCTGAACTGTCAGCCTCAATATGGTATGGAAGGTCATCTTTTGGAAAGGCAAGAACTGGTGCTAAAGTCACCAGATGCTTGAGAGTGTGGAAGGCACACGCTTCCTCCTCGCCCCACTTCCAAAGCTGATCCTTTTTGGTGAGATCAAACAGGGGACGTGCATGGTGGGAGAAGTCCTTGATGAAATGTTGGTAAAAGTTGGCAAACCCCAGGAAGGACTGTACTTCCTTATGGCTGCCCAGGGTTGGCCATTCTGCTACACCAGCCACTTTGATCAGATCCATCTCCACCTCACCCTCTGAAATAATGAGTCCCAAATACTCAATCTTGGTCTTCTCAAATTCACACTTCTCTGGCCTGAGATAGAGTTTATGCTGGTGTAGCCATTGCATAACTAGATGTGACACATGGTAGTGCTCTTGCAGTGTTTTGGTGAATATCAAGATGTCATCCAGATAAATGACCACTACACCTTCTATGATAAGGTCATGGAAAATGTCATTCATCATTGTCTGGAAGGTGGATGGGCTATTGGTGAGTCCAAAAAACATAACAAGGGGTTCAAACAATCCCCGGTTGGTGCGAAAGGCTGCTTTCCATTCATCCCCTTTCTTGATCCTTACATTGTTATAGCCCCATCGTACATCTAATTTGGTGAAATAGCGAGCTCCACATAGCTGATTGATAAGGTCAGAGATCAAGGGAAGGGGTATCAGTTCTTGATAGTGACAGCATTGAGAACACGATAGTCCTGTACTAAACGAAGGGACCCATCCTTTTTCTTAATAAAGAAAACTGGGGAAGCCATGGGTGACTTTGAGGGTCAGATACAGCCTGTGGATAGGTTCTCTTGAAGGAAGGCATCAAGCTCTGCCTGTTCATTTGGAGCTAAAGGATACACCTTGCAAGATGAAGGTTTGGCATCTGGTACCAGTTCAATGGCATGGTCCCAGGATTTCTGGTCAGGGAGTCTGTCAAAAGAGGCCTTGGAAAAGATGTCCACATATTCATGCAGGTACACAGGAATTTGATCTTGTACTGGTCCTTTACCTGAAGTTGTTGGTTGGGAATTATGATGAAATGCCTCTGCAAGATGCTGAGAGGTGGTAGTACTAGCACGAATAAACTCTTCTTCGGGGGGGAGTGAGGCCACCCAAATGCAGTCTCCATCCTCTCGAAGATCAGTATCTTCTTCAGTATCTTCTTCTACCTCTCTTTCCATCATTGAATCATATTCTATAGGAGTGGTGGGCATCAATAATGGCCCAGTATGGCAGACTCGAAGCTTTGCAGCTGCCCAATGCTCTTCCTTTAACTCTTGTTGGCAAGTTCGACATTGGGATGGGCATCGACTCATAGTGACCTTGCCTGTTGACCAATCCACCTCTGGGTTGTGTTGTTGCAGCCAGGTGAATCCAAGAAGCATTTTGTGGCAACCCAAACTGGTGATTGCAAAGACAGCATGCTCATAATGATCTTTATAATGCAGGATGAGGTCAACTACTTCCGTGATAGTACCGGCGTCATTGTGAGTGCCATTGGACTGGAATTGGGTGAGTGAGGGAACGAGTGGTGAGGTGCTTCTTTTAAAAAAATCCCTGTCAATGAACAGTCCTGTAGCACCACAATATAAAAGAGCACTTAGGGCGTGGATCTCAGCAGTGTATGTCACCTGAATCTGAATTGGCAAGGACAAGGAGTTGGTCGAGGGGGTTGAGCATATGATGTAGGTGGATGGCAACCTCTGCTCCCACTTCAGGAGATGGGGGTAGGGTTTCGGGAGGTTAGATGTGACTATCAGTTTCACAGTTTCAGCATGAGTAGAAGGAGTGTATTGAGGCTCTATCTTATCTATTGTTACACTGTGAAATTGATCATGAACAAGCAACGAGGGCACATCCTTCACTCATTGCTGGGGGGAAAAACCTGTTCCACTGACTGTCCCAATGGGAGTGGCTCCTTGTCCACATTGGAAACCTGGCCTGCATCCTCCAATGCCAATATATCTTGAGTGAATGTGGACAGGTCATCTGGGTCTTCTGCTAGGAAATGGAGGATTTCCCTTATCTCTGGACAATCACATGCCCAATGACCCACCTGTCCACATTTACAACAGGTATTGAGAGGGGTGCGTTGCTGTGTCTGATGAGCCTGGTCCACTTCCATAGGCACGGTTCCGATTGTGGACCCCCATTGCATTGATGGAGTCTGGAAGGGGAATCCAGGGGGTGGCCCTGGTGATGGTGCATAATTGATGTGAGGGGGTGTGGGGATTGAGTGTGAATGTGATCCAGTTGTCGACGAAACAACCAGTGTTCTTGGGGGCAAGCTCCGATGTTGGAGCGACTGCTGGAATGTGTTGCTGGCCATCTGGGCTTGCACTGCAATGCATGCAGTCTCAAACCAGCCATTGAGGTCACTATTGCCTGGGTGAC
This sequence comes from Hysterangium stoloniferum, assembly GCA_015178975.1. Taxonomy (NCBI): domain Eukaryota; kingdom Fungi; phylum Basidiomycota; class Agaricomycetes; order Hysterangiales; family Hysterangiaceae; genus Hysterangium; species Hysterangium stoloniferum. The sequence goes on from WHVD01000019.1 coordinate 175,862, forward strand.
TGACTGTCATGGTCACAACTTGTCGTTCGACACCGTGGTTTAGACTGGCTCTGAATGCCATGACAGTGGGGGTGCCAGTGTACTCTGCCTTGTGGGCCATCTCTCGAAAGTCGTCAATGTAGAGGTCGATATGCCAGGTACCTTGAAAATACACTGTGGAGTTGAGTTGACTGGCAGCGGCTTCTTGTTCGAATTGGGGGTAGAACTCCACTTCAAATTGGGTCCGAAAGTCGCCCCAGTCTGTGAACATAGTGCCATTAGCATGGTGTCACAGGATCACCTCGCTTGCCCAAGTTGCAGCTCAGCCAGTTTTCATGAAGGTCAAGACCCCAAAGGATGCGTGTATTGTCATCCGAGTAATCTTCAGGGCACAGCATCATGTAGGTGTAGCAAGAGTGAAGAAAGTTATGGCCATGGTCTCTATTACCATCAAAGTCGCTCAGTTTCAAACCTTTCAGATGACGTGTCGTTCGGACAGATGTTGTGAGAGATGGGGTGGATGTGGTGACTGGATTCAAAGGATGAGTAGAGGGTGTCGCCGATGAAGAGGGGAGTGTGGAATTCACGAGATTGCTAATGGTGAGTTGGAGTTGAGTAATGAGGTCTGTGAGAGCCTTGACGCTGTCCTGAGTGTTCTGTTCCATGCCTTGCAGGTGCTGCTCGAGCTCTGGAGGCAGAGACATCCCAAAACACGAGGTGGGGTGATATGTGGAATGTAAGGAGGGGTCACAAGTTTACTCTGTGTATTATCTGTAGTAACAACTGCGGCCAGTCCTAGGAGACTGTGAGACTTTTCTACTGTAAGGGCAACCCTAGTAGTGAATATCACATTGATAGAGGAAATCCAAAGATATATATAAGTGTCTAAATACAAGATAACTATCTACTCACCTGATAGAGAAAATCCAAAGAGAAAAGTCTAAGGAAACTCTACCAGGTGTGACACGTCAGCTATACAGCATGCAGTGCATTTTCCCACGCCTTAAGCACCCTCATACATCAGTTCAATGTACCCTATAAAGAATCAAGTGTCCTGTAATAGTGAGGTAATAAAAGGGAATAGACAATAGAGCATAATCTGGGGGATATAAAGTATGAATGATTTGTCCCCTTACAACTATCCATTTGCCCCAATGAGCTCACAGGACAAATGATACAATTACATTGTGCTAACCTACTTGTGTTGTCTTTATTCATGTGTCCCCTTATTTTAACACAGTATGCACTCAAGATACACACACTGCAATATACTTATAGTACTGGCTTCTTTGTCTCTGTTGGTGGGAATCCTTAAAACTAAATTGGCATCCCCTAAATCTTCTGTCTTATATTTCCAACCCAGTTCTTCCTTCACCTTCCATGCCTCCTCCCTAAATGATAAAACCCCTGTTGTATCATCTGTGTATGTACTTGTGATGGTGATATTTCCACCTGCATGTCATTATTGTACAGCTGGGTTGGCTTTAGACCTATAGTATCCCAATTCATTCATTTCTTCACTCAACACCTCAGCCCAGTTGGTTCTCGTCATTGGTTATAGTATCTCACCATGTCATCCTTTTATTTCTGTAAGGCAGCCCTAGCTTCCTGCAGAGCATCTGTCATCTGCTCCTTAAGTTCATTTACTGATTCCAATCTGGATGACACCTGATGTGGTTTGAAACCCATGTGCAGATGACGACCAGTGTCAACCATGAATGGTGTGTTGTGTGGAAGAATGGATGTGGTTATTGTATTGGAACTCTGCCAAGGAGAGTAATTCATCCCAATCATCCTGTCGCTCATTTGTGAACATCTGTATATATTGCTTAGTTCCATGTTGAGATGTTCTGTCTGTCCATCTGTCTGAGGATGATAGGCAGTAGAGGAGGCTATCTTAATGCCAAGCAAGTGGTAGAGTTCCTTGGTGAATCCTGCCACAAACTGTGAGCCACAGTCAGAAACCACCTTCATTGGCAAGCCATGTAGTTTCCAGACATGCTGTAGGAAAAGACATGCTGCACCTGCTGCTGACAATGTGGTCATGGTAGGGATGAAGTGTGCCCATTTCAAGAGTGAGTCAACCATATTCATAATCACATTGAAACTGTGGGCCTCTGGCAGTTCTGTAATGAAGTCCACATTGATCACTTCCCAGCATTGACTGGGGATTGGCAATGGATGCAGCTGGCCCATAGGTTTATGCCAGATGATCTTGGTCTGCAAACACACATCACAAGTCTTGGCATAGAGTCCTATGTGTCTGGACATTTGGGGCCACCAGTAATTCCTGGAAATGAGTTCTGAGGTCTTCCACCTGCCTGGGTGGCCTGTTACCTTGGTATTGTGATGTTGGGCCATAATACGGCAGTGGAGATCCAAGTGGTCTGGAACATATACCTTACCACAAAACAGGAGTAGGTCCTCTGATTCTGACCACTCTGAGGACTGTATAGACCTGCTTTTAGTCTTGTGCATCTCCCGAATGGCATTTGCCACTGCATCTTCTGGAGTTGACTCCTTCAAGCCTTTCTGGACATCCTTCAGGATATCCCATTCTTCACCATAAACCTCTACCCCTTCTAATGCTCTAATAACAAACAATTCTGGTCAGAGGAGTACCCTATCCTTGTTGTCTTCTGCACCAGAACCATGGTCGGCACATCTGGATAGAGCATCTGATTTTCCCATAGAGGCTCCTGGATGATGATGCATCTCAAAGTCAAACTGTGCCAAAGAAAGTGACCATCTGGCTTGCCTCCAGTTCAACTTCTTGGATGTGCGAAAGTATTCCAGGTTCTTATGGTCTGTCCAGATCTCAAATTTATGCTCACATTCTACAAAGTGACCCCACTCTTCCAGTGCCCAGATGATAGCCAGCATCTCCTTATCATGAAGTCCTTCATGAAAAAATGTATTAACTTCAAGGTAATGGGAAGCCGCTGTGCAGAAAATGGTCAGAATGGCCAAAATGTGGCTGGACCAACTGGGTGAGGGCAAGCATCTGGGTAAGGAAAAGTGTCTGGGTCAGGGCAAATGTCTCAGTCAGGACAAGCATCTCAGTCAGTGTAAGGGAGTGAGGACCCCTACATTGTGATTTGGTAATAGTTAGTTCTATTGTTGTCCACATCCCATTGTTGCTCACATCCCATTGTTCTCCACTAGTATATATTATGTATGTGTAGATTTAAATACAGTAATGGTTTTATTCCCCATCACTCATTCTAGTGTCTCTCTGCACCTGCAGCAGATACTAGTCTTACATATTGGAACCTCACTCTTTGTTAAACCTTGCCTTAAGATTAAGAGTATTCTTCTTGTTCCATATCAGTGCCAGCATCACATCAGTCTTATCAGCCACATATTGTCTTGTCCCTGTCATCATCTGCCTCTCCATATTGGTGCCAGCATTGCATCATTCTTATCAGCTACATATCATCTTGTCCCTGTCATTGTCTGCCTCTCCATATTGGTGCCAGCATCACATCAGTCCCATCTGCCACCCTTTGACATCTCTTTCAACATCCACCTCTCCACTTCAGCACATCATTGTATCTGTTCATGTCCTCCCTTGGCACACTCATCATGTCTGTCCTCCCTCAGCACCTTTGTCACACCTCTTCCATCTCTTCCTTGTATCTGTGTGCACCTGCAGCAGATACTATTGGCACACTTGTCACATCTGTCCCTCCCTCAGTGTACCCATCATGTCTGTCCCTCCCTTGGTGTACCCATCACATCTATCCTTCCCTTGGCACACTCATTGCATCTGCCATCTTATCTGCCACCCTTCCTCTCGACTTTGGCACATACTCACATCAGCACAATCGGCACATCTGTCCACACCTCATGCCCTTCAAGATTCCTTTGAATGTTTGACCACTCCATTTTAGCAGACATTTGTCTCATCTGCCCTTCATCCTTTGCACCTGCACTCAAGCTCTTCCATGCATTCACAACATCTTTCTGTTCATTGGCATTGCAATCATCTTGGTGGACAAGTCTGTTTAGTCTCATTGTGATGTGCTCATTGGCACTCAAACTACATTGGTCATCAAATATTGTCTACAACCAGGAGATTGACTGGGGACAGTCAATATTTGAGTACCCAGGAGGTGTCAGGGACTGAGACTCCCTACATTGTGATTTGGTAATAGTTAGTTCTATTGTTGTCCACATCCCATTGTTGTCCACTAGTATATATTATGTACATGTGGATTTCAATAAAGTAGTGGTTTTATTCCCCATCACTCATTCTAGTGTTCTGTCTGTGCCTGCAGCAGATACTAGTCTTACATCAAGGAAAGCATCTGGGTCAGGAAAAGCATCTTGGTCAGGGTCTGGGTCAGGGCAAGGATCTCAGTCAGGGCAAGGATCTGGGTCAGGGCAAGGATCTGGGTCAGGGCAAGGATCTGGGTCAGGGCAAGGATCTGGGTCAGGGCAAGGATCTGGGTCAGGGCAAGGATCTGGGTCAGGGCAAGGATCTGGGTCAGGGCAAGGATCTGGGTCAGGGCAAGGATCTGGGTCAGGGCAAGGATCTGGGTCAGGGCAAGGATCTGGGTCAGGGCAAGGATCTGGGTCAGGGCAAGGATCTGGGTCAGGGCAAGGATCTGGGTCAGGGCAAGGATCTGGGTCAGGGAAAGGATCTGGGCCAGGGAAAGGATCTGGGGCAGGGAAAGGATCTGGGCCAGGGAAAGGATCTGGGCCAGGGAAAGGATCTGGGTCAGGGCAAGCATCTAGGTAATGGCATGGTATTTTTTTCCCCTGTAGTATCAAGATGTTCCTGGTGGTAGTGGTTGTTTGCATTGACCATATCAAAAGGTTGGTTGATAGTCTGAAGGCTCCCCATCACTGCAATAAATGCATACTTGTCAAGCAGTGTGTAAACATTTTTGATTGACTTGAATGAATGAATTAGCATGGAGTCCAAGGATCACAGACTGAACATACTATTTGTCATGTTTGATTCTTGGTCCAAATTGAATTCCTCACCCTTGACACCCAAAGGTATAATGAGTGATTCCTTGGAAATAGATGCTAATCAGGTATGATCAAGTCAGAAATAAGTTATGACCAAGATTTTACAACATCATTCTTGAGTTCACTGTCTCCTCATATAGCATCCAGTGTACCCATTCATGCATACATGGAATGAATTTTGTAATAAAACAAGGCTCATCCCAAGTGACATTGTAGTGGAGGCTGCTAACCTGCAAGCTTGCTGTAGTTGAATCTCCCCCTGAATGAGGAGGCTGGAGAATGTCTGGCAAGCCCATCATTCCGAAGTGGGTGAGCATCCATGCATGTGTAATCAGCACTAATTTAGGTGAAGTGTTACCTGATGGCAGTGTTGGGAGTGCCATGTAGATCAGCTTGATTCTGTACCACAGTATTTCTGTTAATACAGTGGGGGACAAAACTGTTCCAATGATTTTTTATATGTCAAAGAATGTTGAATAACTCAATGAGTACTTAACCAATTGACCTAAAATTTTTTTAACTTAGGTAGTAATATATGTTGGCTATATACCCTAAGAATTCTATGACATAAGCATTATTTGTCATCAAACTATAAATCAAATACTAATGCAATCTCATTGGAACAGTTTTGTCCCTAATACAAATCGTATAATCTAGTACTTGGTGTAATCCCCCTTGGCATCCAAAATAGCTGCAATCCTTCTAGGCATACTCTCTATCAAATTCTGACAAATAGAAGCAGGAATCCTGTCCCATTCTGTCTGGACCCTTTCCCATGACTCCTGAATACTCCTAGGCTCCACTTCACACTCTAGTAGCCTCTTCTTGAGGTAATGCCAAAGGTGTTCAATTGGATTAAGATCAGCAGATTGAGGGGGCCATATCATGACATCAAAATCACTGCCATTAAGCCAATTGGTGGCCTTCTTGCTCTTGTGTTTGGGATCATTGTCTTGCTGAAAGACAATATCCCCAGTCTTCTTCTTGTAATGCTTGAAAGATCCTTGAGGTTTATCCTCCAAAATGCTAACACAAAGTTCAGCATCCATCCTCCCATCAATCTTGGTGGCATATCCTGGTCCTTCCCAGAACATACAACTCCACAACATCAGATTCCCCCCTCCAAACTTGACTGTGCCCTCAACCAGCCTATCACTGAGCCCCTCTCCTGCTTTTTTCCACACCCACTTCTTCCCATCTGACCCCAAACAATTGATTTTAGTCTCATCTGACCAAACAACCCTCTTCCAGTCCTCCAGAGACCAGTTCTTGTGTGCCAATGCAAAGTCCAGCCTCTCCCTTCTATGCCTTTTTGTGAGTTTAGGCCTTTTCCTCTTCACCACAGCCTTCATTCCAGCTTTCTTGCGTTCCCTATGAATTGTTCTTGCAGAGATAGACTCCACATTCATATCTTGTAGGACTTTAGAGGCCTGAGTGGCATGGCCAATCTTCTGGGAAGTGATTTGTTGGGTATCAGAGGGGGAAAGTTTGCATGGATGACCTCCAGCTGCTTTGGAGAGGGAGGAAGAATGTTTAGAGAAAATTCTGGATATATTAGAGACAGAACAACCAGTGGTAGTAGCTATTTCATGTGCAGACTTGCCCTTGTCAAGTAGAGTAAGAACATGATCAAGTTGAGCAGGAGTGAGAGCTCTCATGATGTAAACTGATGGGTTGTTGGGATGCTATCACTTGGAGAAGTGAACAGTTGTATATATACACAATTTAAACAGGTCACATGATTTTATTTGCATTTATTTGTGGATAATCTGTTGAGTAGAAAACAAGATTTCGGAAGGGTAGAGTCTGTTTGTGAAGCTCAGTGAGTGAGTGAGTAAACTTCACTGAGGTATATGGCGAAATATCGCAACTTTTTATCTACTTTCTAATTATTTTAGGAGAGTTATTAGGGGAGTAAATAGGGGAAATTTTTGATGCTCAAAGTTTCTAGTCAATTGCATCATAAAGGAGAAATTCGTAATTAGGAGTTATTCCTTCCTTAACGGCACTTCAATATATGCGCATATGTATACTCGTCATTGTAGGTTTGATTCCAATTTCAGTTTATGCAAAGACTTGATTACTAACACTTCCCCTCAAGTCGAGTGTTGATAAGACCAAGTTTTGATGTAAAATAGATGAGCTTTGGGCAAGGTAAAGCTTTGGTGAATATGTCTGCTGTCATATCTTCGGTAGGACAATATGCGAGTGTAATTGTGCTATTCTCCACAATTTCGTATATGAATTTGTATCGTATATCGATGTGCTTTGTTCGTCCTTGAAATCTATTATTCTTCGATATGATAATAGTGGCTTGATTGTCGCAATGGAGTGTAATTGATTTGGTGAATGGATGAAAAATTTCGTTCATGAATTTGCGAATCCAGCATGCCTCTTTGATGGCATATGTGGCTGCAACAAATTCGGCCTTGGTGCTAGATAAAGTTATGAGTCTTTATTTGTTTGAACTCCAAGAGAATGCTCCACCATTTAATAGAAAACAATAGCCTGACATTGAATGTTGATCTGGTTGTTGTCCCCAATCTGCATCTGTATACCCCATTATACCACTCTTGTTTCTTCCCAATGTTAACTTGAAATTTCGTGTTCCCTTCAAATATTTTAGTACTCTTTTTGTTGCTTCCCAATGTACTCATCCTGGATTCTCCATAAATTGAGATAAAATAGATACTGCGAAAGCAATATCTGGTCTTGTACCCATTGCAGCCCACATTAATGAACCAATGGCTTCGCGATATGGAATGTTCTTCATATTTTCACGTTCCTTTGGTGTAGTAGGACATTGTTCTTTTGATAATAATGGTTTGGGATCCATAGGCAGTGTGATTGGGGCTGCATCTTGTAAATTGAAACGTTTGATAATCAAGTCAATATATGCGCTTTGCCCGAATGAGATTGTATGCGCTTTTATATCGTATTTGACCTCTATATTTAGTAACCAATGTAATTCACCCATATCCTTCATTTTGAAATGTGATTTGAATTGTTCTTTTGTTTGAATTATCCCTTCGTTCATATTTGCAGTGATGGTGAGATCGTCCACGGCTACTGCAATAATGATAATACTGTGCTCCACTCATTTGTAGAATATGGCTGGATCGGATAATGAGCAAGTAAATCCCATTTGATTCATCACCTTGCTGAGTAGCTTGTACCATTCTCTACCCAATTGTTTCAAACCGTATAGAGCCTTTTTCAATTTGAGTACTTTCAATGGTGGACCTTGAGGAAATCCCAGTGGTTGGTGCATATACACCATTTCTGTAAGCTTTGCATTCAAGTATGCATTATTAACATCCATTTGCTCTATAGGCCAGCTGTTCTGGGCTGCTATGCCTGTGATGAGCCTTAGTGAAGCTAGACGAACAATTGGAGAAAATGTCCCTTCATAGTCTGTCCTGAATACTTGTGTAAAGCCTTGAGCTACGAGTCGTGCCTTGTATGTGGTAATGTTTCCATTTGCATCGCATTTTATTCTTAATGACCATTTAGAACCAACTATATTGACTCCTTCAGGTTTATCGACAAGTTCCCAGGTGCCTAAATCGTGTAAGGCCTTCAACTCCTTTAAAAATGCCAGCTTCCACAATGGCCAATCATCTCCTCTCATAGCCTCTTCCACTGTAGTTGGTACTCCTTCCTGAAGGTTTGCAACCATCCCTATCATTTCCAATCTCTCACTGTCCATCCTGTCTGTAAAGTCCATCCACTCTGATGGGCTGTATGTGTCTGTATACGAAATGTTTTTATCGCCCATAATTGGTGGCTCACTTGGATTGTCTTCCCATAAAATTGAGTCTTCATCAAAACCGTTTTTGTCTTCTAATATAATGCATGTAGCCTTTCCGAATTCTTCTGGTACTTGCAGTCTTGGAGAGAATTCGATCTGACTAGAACCTGTGGTACCTTCCCCTCGTCTAAGACGGCGCATATAATCAGATGGAAATCTGGTTCTTGAACTTCACCTCAATTGATCTTGAGGTAAGGATTCCGTGGTTTCTGGTAGCTCTGGAATGCTAACTTGAGGCGATTTGGGTAATGGTATATCTGTGGGCATTTGAGGAAGTTTCCTGTATGTTTTGTGTTCTAGATCTCTTCCTGATACAAGTATAGGAGCCCCAGCTTGCTTGGAGAATGCCACATTTCATTCTATGGTCACGGTTTGTTTTTCTGGCCAATATATGTGGTGTCCTTCACTGTTAAAACTATACCCGACCCAGTGGCCCTCTTTTGCCTTGGGCCCTAATTTACCTCCCTCTGGCTCCATCCTCACGTATACAGTCTCTCCCCATTCTGGTAAGTCCCTTAGATTCGGCTTTTTGCTGTGAACTAGCTCGTATGGTGTTTTTCCATCGAGAGCTGATGTTGCTGTTCTATTCTTTAGATATACTGCATGCTGTATGCATTCGCCCCATAGGAACTTGGGTAGATTGGCAGCAATGAGCATTGATCGGGTGTGTTCGACTAATGTTTGATTTAGTCTTTCTGCGACACCATTCTGTTGGGGAGTATCATGAACGGTTAACTGTTGGAGAGTTCCTCGTGAGGATAGATAGTCTTTAAACTCATTGGATGTATATTCACCCCCATTGTCTGACTGTAATTTCTTAATCACAATGTTCCTTTGTTGATTTAGGAATGCCTCATATGACTTGTACTTTTGGAATGCTTCTCCCTTCGTTTTCATCAGGTAGGTTCTTGTTTCCCTTGTGAAATTGTCAGTAAATGATATATACCATCTACAACCTCCGATAGTTTGAACTTCGGATGGCCCCCACACATCGGTGTGTATCTTCTGGCCTTGAAGTTTGGCTCGTTCTGATTTTCGGACTTTTGGGATTGGCTCCTGAGTAATCTTTCCTTTGATACAGGCTTTGCAAAACTTGATAGGCCTTGAGTGGTCTAGTGTTATTCCTTCGATTGCCCCATTTTCGATCATTTGCTTCGCAGTGGCTGGTGCTATATGTCCCATACGTGTATGCAGTTCATTTATTGTCATCATAGTGCAAGCTTCATCGTGTAGATTATTGGTCTTGTGGATAATATACATAGCTTCTTTGATAAAGACCATTGATTTGATCAATTTGCCCGCATATACCTCCCTCCGGATTTCGAAGGGTGCATTTTCCATCACCAAATGTGCATGAGAACCCCTTTTTATCACAGCATGCGATGGACACTAAAGTAAAGGCTAATTCGGGTGAGTAAAACACATTTTGTAATGTGATGTTAGTGGGTTTGCTGCCGTTTTGCATTTGTATGCACATGTTGCCAATTCCTGTGGCTAAGAACTCTGTCTTATCTGCGGCGTGAATTTTCCGAGGTGGGTCTATTGTTTTGAAGCTTGAGAATAAGCTTAGATATGGGGACATATGAGAATTGGTCCCAGAGTCCCATACTTCAACGATTTTTGTACCATTGTTGCTAGTTTCGTCATTTGTTAAAATCCCCATGTTTAGTGAGCTAGCAAATGCATATGATTCTTCATTTGCGATGTTTGCATTCCTGCTGTTGCCTGTATTGTATCCCCTTTGGTTTGTGCTATTGCGCCTTGAATTTCTGCGCATATATCTTGGTCCTTGCCCCTCCTTACCACCACCTTTAGCCCAACAATCAGCTATGACATGCCCGATCCATCTGCAATTCAGATTGAAGCATGTTAGGTTTCGATTTTGAGTTGTAGAGGTGTTTCTCAAGTTCCAGGAGTTGCTGTTAGGGCCTGTACTTCATCACTGGCCCTTAGTATTGGCTAGGAGGGCTTGATTGTTGTTATTAGTTGAGTTTCGGGCTTTCTTTGATTTTCTACGCTCATATTCGGCTTTGATCATTGTTATTAGACTTGTTGGGGTTAAAACAGTTCCAGTGGCTGTTGCAGAAGTCGTTACTGCATTCATCATGATGTCGTAAGAGTCTGGGAGTGAACTCAACATGATATTGAAGAAATCGGTATCTTCTATCTTCATTCCCATGCCTGCTAATCGCCGATGCATTTCAAGCAGGGTGTCAAGGTGGGAATGCACATCTTCCCCTTCCTTGCACTTTAGAGCACGCATTCTGCACTGCAAATCAACTTGGGCCATTTTCAGCTTCGACTCGAATTCCTGGCAAATGGCCTCCCATACTTCTCTTGCTGTGCTGAGTCTTTGAAGACTGAGCAGAAGAGAAGGGCCAACAGATAGGAAGATCTGAGCTTTGACTCGTCCTTCATGTGCGAGGTAACGATCCAAATGTTCCTCTTGCTTGTCCCTAAGATCTAACTGATCATTTGTTAATACAGTTCCTGTGACATATATTGTAGGATCTGGGGGGCGCTGTGCACTTCCGTCGATGTGTTTCAACAGTGCACCTGATTCCAATATGGATAGTATTCGGCTTTTCCAAGCAATCCAATTTTCGCCATTATCGGTGAGTTTCTCGAGTGTGACTATAGTGGGGCCCATAACCTGTTGAGTAGAAAACAAGATTTCCAAAGGGTAGAGTCTGTTTGCGAAGCTCAGTGAGTGAGTAAACTTCACTATATATTATAGTACCTGTTTGTGAAGCTACAATATGTTTAATAAGTAATAGAATGATAATGAATGATTGTGCATATACCTCAGTGAGTGAGTGAGTAAACTTCACTGAGGTATATGGTGAAATATTGCAACTTTTTATCTACTTTATAATTATTTTAGGAGAGTTATTAGGGGAGTAAATAGGGGAAATTTTTGATGCTCGAAGTTTCTAGTCAATTGCATCATAAAGGAGACATTCGTAATTAGGAGTTATTCCCTCCTTAACGGCACTTCAATATATGCGCATACATATACTCGTCATCGTAGGTTCGATTCCGATTTCAGTTTATGCGAAGACTTGATTACTAACATAATCAATAAAGTTATGTGCTAATCATGTGACAGGGACAAAACTGTTCCAATGAGATTGCATTAGTATTTGATTTATAGTTTGATGACAAATAATGATTATGTCATAGAATTCTTAGGATATATAGCCAACATATATGACTACCTAAATTAAAGATTTCAGGTCAATTGGTCAAGTACTCATTGAGTTATTCAACATTCTTTGACATACAAAAAATCATTGGAATGGTTTTGTCCCCCACTGTAGTTAACACACTACAGTACAGCAAACTAGTTAGGGGTAAAGTAAAGTGGTAGGGTGCTAACCCCAAATGCAGTGTGTGAAGTGCACCGCCTTACAGTGTGGGAATTCTGCTTAGCTTTGGTGGAGTCATACATAGTACATACCCTTGGCTACAAGATTGCTCTGATTTGGGCCACAGGGTGTAGAGATATGATCAATTTAAAACAGCAATACCATGGTAAGGGTTTTTTCACTTTTGAACTGGAAAAGGTATTTACATATTATCAATACTTGATATAACCACCTTTTGCTTTAAGCACTGCCTGAACCCTTCTAGGCATGATTTCAATCAATTTCTGACACTCCTCAACTAGTATTCTATCCCAGTCCACTTGAACCCTTTCCCACAATTCATGGATTCCATTGGGGGGGGGGGGGGTTCATGCTCTGCAAGCCTTCTCTTGAGACAACCCCAGAGATGTTCAATAGGATTCAGGTCTGGAGACTGTGCAGGCCAAACCATAGTCCTGATTTATTTATATTTTGGCATATATACACATTATTTAATTTCAATCATGTGACATCATGTGACAATGATATGATGACACATTGATAAGTTGTTGTGTATAGTTTTTGCAGTTGTCTGGCTGGATTTGCTTCTGTTTTAGCTACCTGATCTATTTTTCCTTCCACTTTTGGCCATTGTTAGGATCCCATCATTTCAGACCCCCATGACCTGTTTTATGCCCAAAACCCACTGTCAACTCATTGTCGGAACCCCCACCCTAAGTATTACCACTCATGGCACCCCCAACACTTGTTTCATTATAGTAGATAACTCTTTGCTTTTCCATTCTGTCCCCATCCCATTCACCCTCCCATTACCATTCCCTTTACATATCTCACTTGCCACCTCAGACCCCTTTTAATAATGTCTAGTATATTATATTTAGTCTCCCCACCTTGTCATCTACTTCTCATGATCTGTTTCACCCTTCACTTCCTTGATTGGCCCTCCGGTCATCCATCTTGTAGTATAAATCCCCTTCATGTATACTACAGTTTCTTCAGTTTAAAAATCGAATTAGATTACCCTCTATTAGTTCCCAGTCCCTGTCCTCCCTTCTCAATACCCTCAAGGAGGGAAGCTGGAGCTGTGTTGTGTATTTTTAAGGTTTTTTCTATTTTTTACAATTTCCCCAAAATGAAATAAAATTAACAAAGGCTCTTAAATGTATTTATATTGTGACAATAAAACAAAACTGTACAATATTGTCTTGAAATTATGCAATTTATTTTGTACTTTTATCTCATAAATTGAGCAAGCTACAGAATTTCTATCTTTTATTCTTTTTTGATTAACATGTCATTCACCCGGCAACTCAGCACTTATGCACAACACACAAGAATATTGTCACAAATATGATAAGGTGTCACAAACCCGACAATTGTCACAAACCTGGCACTTGTCACAAATGGCCGATGGTCACAAGTATCACATATGTGATGTGTGTGCAGAAAATTACATCAGCATATATGCTACAATAAAGGTAGTGGAAACTCCTGCAGTATTTCAGAAGGAAATAGGTATATACAAGTAGAATTGGACAATATAGTCCATGATGCACTAAGTGTCCTTCATCCAAAGGCTTGTGAGGCTATTCTCAGCTTCTCCAGTTGGGTCATAAGGGCCAAAGTTTGTTTCCAATTCTTCAACAAATACATTCCAACCTTCAAGCCAGTTTGGTTCTTCCTCAGTAAGTCTGCTAAATGCCAGTTTGAACTACTTCAATGCAGATCCCAAGAGGTAGGATAGTGCATAATTGACTTTTCAGGAGTCTGTGGGAAATGTGGTGGGTCAATCATGGAAATTAAAACTGCATTGCATAAGGAAGGTTGACAGTTTGTTGAGCTTCTGGAGCATTGACTTTGGATCATGGGGGTTCCTGATCTTTTTTCTTCCTTTCTTTGAGCAAGTAGGTCATCAACATGCAGTTGTTGGATAGTTGGGGGGTCAGGGGCTGTGGACTGGTCATCATTTTCAGAAATATCCAGATTCTCCAGTACTTCCTCAATACAAGATTCATCCATAGTGGTAGACTGGATTCTGGGTGACTGACTGGTGTACAGAACAAGTGGGAATCAGAGAGTAGATAGTCTGGGTTGGTCCAGTTGTTTAGGTGCCTTTTTTCTTAGTGGCATGACCAAAACAATCTGCAAGCTGCAATCAGAAAATACTGTTAAGCTCTGGGCTTATGAGTAGGGTCTGGTGGGAAACCCATTGATAGTCTGGTATACAGGTAGGACTTGGCTTCAGCTTATATGCTGCACCCTCATGAGATCATTAAGTCCAATTTCAAAAAGGGACAAATGGGAAGTCCAAAAGGATGAAGGGATAGTGATGGGAAGTCCAAAAGGATGAAGGGATAGTGACAGGAAGTCCAAAGACTCTCAGGTGGGGGGTTCTGAGGGTAAGAATAGAGATTTAGCTAATGCAAGGTATGGGTAATTTACATAGTTGATTTTCTGATTGGATTGTACATAAATACAAATTTGTCTAGTTTATATAGACAAGTCATACTACAATCTTGGCAGAATGGATAAACAAACAAATGGGCAGGGAGGCTGAAGTCTGGGGAAAGTCTGAGATGCATCCAGGAACATACACATGGGACATAATAAACTGACTGACAACCAGGTATCAAGACTGATTGGAATGGATATTACATATATTGTGAGAACTGGGATCTCCAGGCAGAGTTAGGTCACTGATTGTATGAAAAGGGAGTGATGGAGATGCATGAGGAAGGTCCAGGTCCCAGTGGGCTGTCCAGTCCTAACATTCAATTAGTATTTGACTTTATCGAGAAAAATCCAATTTGTGTCACCCTGACATGCAATATAGCTGCAGACGACTGAATCTTCATCACTGATAAACCTTGTTGTGAATTACTGGATCTATCATGTATGTGCAAATAGTGACATGTCCTGACTTATCCTACACTATATCCACTTTGAGCAAATTTACATCAAACCCCAGGTCCAAACACTGAAATGCACTCACTCACATCCTCTGTTACATCCAAGGGAAACTGGATTATAGCATAACTTATGGTGGCAACTTCAAAGATCTCAAACCAGTGGGGTACATCAACATAGATTATGGGGGCAATCTCAACAACCAATGTTCATGCTCTGGGCATGTATTCATCCAAGCAGGAGGACTGACAGCATGGAGATCATAATACAAACCAATCATTGCTCTCTCAACCACTGAAGTAGAATACATGGTGCTCACATGCAGAATGAAGCAATTGTTATGGATGTGTTCAGCCATGGATGAGGCTGGCTACAGGCAGCCAAAACCAGCAATACTCTAGAATGACAACATCAGCATGGTCTCACTAACAATGAATGTAAAACACAACTCATGGGTAAAACATATTGACATCAGGTACCATTACATTCGCAAGAGGGCCAAAGAAGGCAATATCAAAGTACAAAGGCTCACATCAGCCAACAATCTCACAGACATGTTCACAAAGCAGCTTCCATGTGTTATGCACAAACAACAGTGTGTAGCCCTCTGACTATGCAATGCCAAAGAGCATGCTCAGCCAGGGGGAGTGTTGTGATTTTGGGCTTACACGTGCATATTATGGTCACTATGGAATTTCTTGTTCTCATGCCACCTTTTGTCCAATCAACCCATTGTTCTTCTTTTCTACTGGTTTTCTTTTTGTTCCCTTGTCTTATCACCACACTATTGTTAAGGAAAACTGTAAATGCACACAAACTGGCATGAGCTACTTCAGTGAATTCCTATCTACCTGTCGACTCTAGATATAACAATTGTTACATTTAAGCTATGTAAGAACTAAAAATAAAGTATGATAACAAAAAGACGAGTAAGACTAATGAATTTGTGGCGGGCCTTTGAGAAATGGCTCCCAGTGTACCAGACTATAACGTGCTTGGTAATCCAACAATGTATCGTAGCTACACCTCAGTCGATTCACCCAACTGTGTCGACTGAGTGTGTTAACTATTGACAACAATAAAATCCCCGCAATTCAATGATTCATTGTGGTAGACAATAACCAGCAACGATCTCACTCATCTTCGTGAAGCTCCTGCAAACTTCCCAACTACCCTGCAGGTGTATACCTCTAAAATCCGGTAGATATTCTGTACACTTTTTGTGGATCGCGCATCCTCGTAATTGTCTATATACATGAAATAAAATAGGATATCTATTATCTGTTCGATATGCCGAAGTTGTTATACGTTACTGGTTTTACATTACGAGAGCGTCCAGGGCACCTCAAGAGAAGGATCTTGAAAAAGCATGTACAGCCAAGGAAAAATGCGATAAATCAGTAAAATGGGCCCAAAGACAATCGATTAAGTCGCAAAAATCCCTAAAATTTTAAATGGCGGCACACCCCTTCCTTCCTCACCCAATAGCTCGCATTGAATAAAATGTGATCCTGTGTCGACAAAGTGATCAATGATTTTGAGTCTGTAAAAGACGGTCAGATCATGCCCAGAAAGATAGAAAGAACGAAGACAACTCACGTCGGCCCAGCCCCTCCGGCGCCAACTTCCTGGTTCCAAATTGTTCTAGCACCCGAGATATTGTCATCCACCCAACATTTGATTCCACTTCTCACATCGTCATACTCTTCGTCTTCCCTCCAGTAATATATCGCCACATCGCCATTCCCCATTTTCATCGGTATCCTTAACTTACTCGTCGGCAACGTCGAATACCAATAATGCGGGTCTGTCTCAGATGCCGCTTTGGATGGATGGTATGCGTGCCAGCCGGAGCCATAAAAGAGTGAGGGCGGGAGCGGATTGATTAGATCATTCGCACTAACACAGAAGGGCCGGACTTCGCGGAAATTCGCAAGATCGCTTGGACGTGCGGAGAGACGCGCGGGTGGGACGCGGAAAGGCGCGAAATCGGAACCCGGGAACCCGTCATCATTCGCCAATCCTTCACGCAAGGGACGGTCCGCCCCTCGGTCTGCTTCATTTGGACCCTTACGCATCCCAACGCCACCGAAAAGACCTTTGGCATCTGTAGGAGTCTCTTTCGATCCGCCCATAGGAAAAGCAGGAACTTCGAAGCCTGTCCCCGTCACAGATGCCCAGGCAATACACACTTGGCTCTGGAAATACGAAATTAGAACATCGGCGAGGAGTTGGTGTCCGCCTTCATTTGCTAGCACTGGATCTGCAAAGTAGGTATTGAGAGTCTCAGGTGCTGTGAGATGCATCGGGTAAAGAACGGGCTTGATGCTGATGTGAGGAACATCGTAGTATTGGGCCACAACAGAATGGAGGAATTCGGGGCCAGCGAAGCCGTGACTAATCTGTACTTGAGGGGAGAAATGGCCAAGAATGACAACGGCGGGCGAGTCGGGGCGGACCAGAATGGAGCGGACGAGTAACTCAAAGTAATCTAACCACTCTGGCTGACTGAGAAAAAAATGAGAAAGAGAAAGAGACGAAAGGATAAAGTAGCCTGCTTACTTTGGATCCTCAACATCGAACTCTAAAATCACAAGATCGGTCTGGTCTGGAATATGATGGCTGTGGCAGAAGGAGAAATAGGCAGAGTTGGTACGGCGAACAGCACCGTTCGTGAGTTCTGACGCCGGGTGAGGGAATACTTCGTTCCACCATTGGAAGAAGAGGGAAGGATAACATATGGGTGAAATAGGTTCATTTCCAGCGCCATGACAGGCGGATACTGCCCACCTTTATTAGAGCCAATCTTCATAATAAACTAGATGTGTACTCACCAGACCCGCCCAGTACGCTAATGGTGACAGGTAGCCCCGCCAGTGCTTTCCTAATGACTTTGTGTACTCTTGCACCACTACCGACATGCAATTTCGACTTAGACAGTGCATGGGAACCATACTTCTCTGCCAGAGGGTCACCGGGCCCATACAAGGGACAGAAATCAAACGGTACGGCCATATCGGATGAATTGAGATAATCCTTGGGTGTAAGATTAGAATTTGTAAAAATGCGATGCCGCTGCTCGACGTCTGATGATGCAAAGAGCCGCATGCATAGGAAAAAGAAGATAATAATGCAGACTAAAACCCATATTCGATGAGTGAGTCCGAGGGTGCGCTGTTGCAAACGCGAGGGCGGCATTTCGTCGCCTGGGCGTGGTGATGTGAGACCTAGAGGAGGTGCTATCTTCGGAAATGAGTGCTGAGATGGGTCTGGTGTCCCAAATCCATAGGTCCGTCGAGTAGACATGGAAGTAAAAGGATAAGTAAATAATCAGTGGGTCCCTATGGGCGCTTGAAGCGCTCAAAATCTTTTGAACCAATAGCAGTATTTAACAAGCCGACTTTTACCCATTCATCTGACATGACATGTAGCGTTTTCTGGCTTATTTGACGGCGTTCCTGATTAAGCTGCCATAGGTGTCCACTTCAATGCTTAACCCTCTCGTAATATTTGTAGTTGAAGTGTTATTGAAGTGGACACCTATGGCAGCTTAATCAGGAACGCCGTCAAATAAGCCAAGAGAGAGAGAGAGAGAGAAATAATCAATTGAGGTGCTCAAAGCACCAGTACGCTTATGGTGCATCGAAAATACCACATCTACATATGGACTAGACTGACCGTAAAAGAAAAGAAAATTTGTCTTCATTAAATAAGTATAGGCGAACTATGTGTACGGTGGGGGACGTGCCTGGCCCTTGATGAGCTGGAGATACGGTCCCAACTGTCGTCCATCTGGTTCTTGGAACCATTGAAAAACAATATCCCACGCAGATGTGATACAATATGGACAGAAGTAGGTCTTAATTGTGAATTGAAATTTATAGATAATAGGACCATGACAGAAAGACTGGAGTGTGAGTCGGGGGGTGGGGAACGAAGATGTTCGGAGGTGGGAGATAATGTCGACGAAGAAACGAGCGTTGACGTGAGGGCTAGGCATATGGGCTGTGCAGATGGCAGCAATGGTGGCAGCGAGTAAAGCAGAGGGCATTGTTCGTAGGTGCAATATCTTTAAATCTGGAGGTGGCAGCAATAAACTTGAGAGTATGGGGTGTGATTTTCGAGCTACCAAGAAGCCTGGCTAGGGAGTAGGATGCTTTGCCGGCATTGTGTCGTAGGGTGCATCGTTCACTTTCGAAGCACTTGCAGTGGCATTTTGTACAGAGCGCGGTGTCAACAGCCTTGATCTTGCGAAGGTGTTTAATGCCACATGGCTAGTCTGGAGTTTAACTTATTACCCAATATCTACTACAAACTTGCCTCTTATAGTATGGAGATCCGTGCAAAAATGCGGAAAATATTGATTAGATTGATAGCGGGATGCCATGTTCGTGAGCATGGCCGAAGGAGCCCAAAATATGACCAATGTGCCACCCTAGTATTCGAGGATTCATATTTACAACCATGTAATATATCTATCATCTCTAATACACTTCTTAAGACGAAACAATGCGTATTTTTGATTTTAGGCAAAAAAGAATTCACAAAGTTGTATCCCTAGGAACACTACTACACTAATTTAATATCATTCACGGCATTTTGTGGGGCGTTAGTCGTGGTTCGAGTAATCATGAATATTCGATATAGGGCGGTGTAAGCCTCACTTGTCGATAGTTCGAGTACCCAAGTGGGTTGGCCCGATACAATGGTTCCGATGCTAGCTGTTATCTGTAAGTAATTGTCATCGTGTCAGGTAGCCGCAGGTCCGACTATCAAGTGTAACATTGAATGGCCAAGGCATCAGCTAGGCATTATCCCCTGTTGTTATCTCGAGTAATCGGCTATTTAAATACCAATACTTCTCCGCACCGAAGCACATTACAAGTATATCATATATTGCAACAATACTGATTATACCTTACACATCTCCTTCTGTATTATACCCTCTGTATGTGGTGCACATGGGACAGGAAGAGGTTGTTGTAGTACATTGCTTGGTGGTCTTTAACGTATATAATGCATAATTTACCTTAATTTTCCAAGGCTTCATGCAGCATATGAAGTAATAATGTGGTTTTCATATTACCAGTGGTAGCAATTTTGTGTCTGTCAGGTAGACATCCCAAAGGGGATGCTTATGTGCAAGTACTTTTGTAGCTCCTGCTGGCAACACCTTGACAAGCAGACTTCATGGTCTCATACATTAACAAGGTGTCCTTGTACTGATTTATCACAAGTAGTGGATATATGCACTTAACATTGATCATGCTGTCTGACAACTTGATGCCAAGTGCCATGCCTGCCCCATCACCATGTACTTTTCCTGCGAGTCATTCCTCCATTGAGTCACAGCATCTTATCACAGATCCATCAGTGAGCAGCTGTCTGATTAAATTCAAATGAGAAATATTTTCTCACATTGTCCCCAGCTAAAGACATTTGTCCCTCTCAACTTCCCACAATTCCCACTGTAGACATACTTACATAGGAGGATATCTAGAAACTGTCAAATGTATCAAATTCCAATATACCCTTAAGGTCATTTAAACACTTGGGATTAATTCAAACATTGAGAAAATTTAAAACTTATTTGTATATTATAAAACAAAGTATCTTTTAGGAGCAGAATATATTATGAAAGAGTTTAGTAGGTTGAAACACTAAGGCTTTTATGTAAAAGCATATCCTTTTAGATAGTCCATCTCATGCATATATACATATGTATGTATATCACCCACACCCCTGAATATATACATCTCACTCCAGAATTGGTTTGCCAACATGAAGAGATTTTCACCTGCTCCATTGCACTAGAAATATGTAGGTGGTTTTGCTTGGTAAGTGAGGCTATAGGATAAAAAATGTTTGATAGTACCTCATATATATGTATAATGCAAAATTGCCACATTATAATGTTTAAAAAATGGAGTACCAATAAAAGTAGCAAAGGTCATTCATATATTATAGGAAACTATATACAATAGATTCTATTAAATGACCTTAAATTGTGTAGGATATAATATGGAAAGCTGTTTCCAATGATTGTTTTCATACAATATGAAAGTCTCAGAATAGATATCACTATTTGAAGATAGGGTTTTGTGGCAATACTAATTTTGTTAGTAAACATCTGATATTATGGCAATTACAAACATGCTCCTAAATGAGATCCCCAGGATCAGTTCCACTGCCTCATTCATAATATCCTACTGGTATGGGTATACTAAGATGATAATGAAGATGCAGTTATTGATGGCTATGTGCACTGTGATAAATGTCACAATTGGTCTCACATTTCTTGTCAACATGAAGGATGAGCTGCTGTCCTAGATCCCAGGAAGCATTTTTTTGGTTGTGATGAGTTGCCAAGGTGTCAAAAGGCAGAAGTGTTAAGACCTGTGCACAGACTCTGCCTGTGACCTAACTCCTTCTTACCATCTTCTCCTGTTTTGACTCTAGTTACTTTCTCAAGTCATACATATTCCTCTTTGTCCCAAAACCTGAGGCTTATCCAGAAATAATTTTTTTTCCCTTACCCTGCCTTGGAATCCAAGGCCTCTCTGAAAATATGCTCATCACCAGTATTTCCTTTTAGGACAATCCTTGTCTCCCAAATGGGACTTTCCTCCGACAATCCTTTGTCCCTAGTTTAGGACTATCTCCAACTATCCAATTATACTGTACCTCACTACTAGATCCATTTGTCTATGTCTTTGTCCTTGTTTTTAGTTTACCCCTTGTCATCTGATTTGTAGAAGCTACACCTGCTCTTAGTATAAATACTGTGATTATAAGGGTAACCCCTACTACCTAATATTCACACTAGGCTAGCAGGAGGGAATCTGAAGAGAAACAGTCTAAGGAATTCCTCCTGCAAGGTGTGACACATAGGCACCCAGTAGTCTAAAAATAACTCTACCTAATACAGAACAGGGGCCTTTCCCACAATGGAACACTAATGCTGTGAGCTTGTAAGTTAATCACCTACTCCTCAGAGGCATGTATTAGCCAGAGTAGTTGATATCCACAAGGAGAGGGAAAGTGATGAAAGGCATGGGGTTGGACTGTGGACTCAGGACTTCAATAAGATGAGAAAATGGTGCCCCTAGGGTCTGTGACAGAGGGTCCCCTGACAGTGATGTAAAGTAGCTGTACTTCAGTTCAAATATTGACTTTGAATCTGGTTTCATTCTCAGTCTTTCCTAGTCTCCCTAGTCTTTGTCCCCACCCTTTTATCTGAATATACAATAAGTGTCTGTCTGTCTGAAATTAGGATACTGACAGTTCTACAAGGGTGCAGCACATACATACATAAGCTGAAGCCATAATCCTATCCATCCTTGGCACATGTGCAGCTTTCCCAGTACTTTTCCATAGTCTACCAGGAACCCCTTGCAAACTCAGTGCTTAACAAGAAGGAACTATGCAGCAGACCAGGAGGCCTGCATGTACTTAGTGAGGACATCCAGTTTTTGTTATGACCAGAATTCCTGCCAGACTCCAGGCACTAACTTATATGCACCTGCGCACCAATTGTCAGTTTGCCGGAATTCCCGCCAGACTCCGTACATCAGACTTGTCCATGTTCGACTTTGTTATGTTCCGTATCAGTCACTGGAATACCCACCGGACTCCATCCCTGTCTATGTCTGACCTCGTCCCACGCATCAGTCACTGGACCCCACTCGGAAAACCCATCATCCCTCTAACTGAGCCCCATTGTTACGACCAGAAATCCGGCTGGACTCTGGGCACTAACTTATATGCACCCATCATCAGTTCATCGGAATTCCCACCAGACTCCGTACATCAGACTCGTCTACGTTCGTCTTCATTATGTTGTGTTTCAGTCACCGGAAAACCCACCAGACTCCATCTCTGTCTATTTCTGACCTCATCCCATGCGTCAGTCACTGGACCCCACTCAGTAAAACCCATCACCTCTCTAACAGAGCCCCATTCCCATTTTAGTCAAATGACCTGTCACGATTCGGACTCCACTCCTGCTCCATTTCCCGTTATGGTTTATGATTTGTCACTATTCGGACTCCACTCCGTTCTGTCCCATTCCTAACACCAAATTGGTGTTTACTATTCCCATTTTATGTTTTGCTCGTGTCGTTTCATTATTACTGGATTCGGTATGACATTTACTCCATGGTCTATTTAAACTGGCAGATGTTGTACATACAATCCAGTCAGAAAATCGGCTTAGATTCTCCCCAGTAATCTAATACATTTTCCGCTCTAAAACCTTACTTGAATCACACCGCTCACACTAGTCGGAGCCCATGGGCTCCGGCGTATCTATCTCTCTCACCAGTCTCGACTCACGACCCATGACCTCCGACTTACGACTCATGACCCACGACCCCCGCCTGGACTCCCTGGGATTCCCGTCCACCTGTCTGAAATTGGACTCGACGATCTAGCGAGGGCGCAGCCTATAAGCTGAAGCCAAGTCCTACCGGATATTCCACAGGTTTCTCCGGAGACCTGCCCTGTACGTATCCTAACACCCATTCCCATTTTAGTCAAATGACCTGTCATGATTCAGACTCCACTCCCACTCCACTCCTGCTCCATTTCCCGTTATGGTTTATGATTTGTCACAATTCAGACTCTGCCCTGTTCCATCCCATTCCTAACACCAAATTTGGTGTTTACTTATCCTGTTTTATGTTTTGCTAGTTTCATTTCATTATTACTGATTTGGTATGTTATTCATTCCACAGTCTATATAGTCTGGCAGATGTTGTACATACAATCCAGTCAGAAAATCAGCTTAGATTCTCCCCAGTAATCTAGTACATTTTCTGCTCTAAACTCCTCTCTGAATTACACCGCTCTCACTAGTCAGAGCCCATGGGCTCCGACACATCTATCTCTTAACCTCTGACTTATTTATCTCGACTCTCCGACCTCTTGACCCATGTAAGCTGAAGCCAAGTCCTACTGGATTTCCCGCAGGTTTCTCCGGAAACCCGCCGTGTACATACCCTTAACAGTTTTAAAGATAAATAGAGCTTGGCTTCAAACCTATGTATTGTGCCATTACATAAACTATGAAGAGTTGCATAAATTACCACTCTGTGTACAAAGAATATTGGCCTAGGGAATTGACTTTAATAGTTCAATTCCCTAGCAGGTCACATCTCAGGAATAAAGAAAGATTTAATTGTGATTGAAAGTACTTAAGAGAAGTGCAAAAAGAGCTGTCGATTGATGAATAAGTTTGGACTGATGATATCAAGCTTCAACTATGAAAGTACAAAGCTAAAATGTTCTAAAGTGAGATCACACATTGAAGCTGCCCTGTGTTAAAGTCTAGGTTTCTAAATGTTAAAGAGGACAGAATTCTGGGGGTCCATAGAGTTAGAATCTACTTAACTGGGAGGTCTGGTTCTACAGGACAAGTGGAGCTTGGCTTCAATTTATGTGTTGCATCCTTATAAAAACTGTTTGGGTGCTCTGGTATTTTAAAAAAAGCAAGTAGTATGTAATAGACTAAAGGTCCACACTTAGCTAAATCAACTGGGAGGCCAGAATGCTAAGAGTCAGAGTGATAAGAGTCTCAGCTGGCTGAAGACACCTGTTAAGGAGTGTGTGTGGAGCTTATCAGAGGGTTTCTGGAGAAACCCATGGGAAAGCTGGTAGGACTTGGCTTCAGCTTATAGGCTGCACCTTCACAAGATCATGGCATCCAATTTCAGACAGATAGGAATCCCAGGGAGTCCAGGAGTAGTTGGTGGGTCGAGAGGTCGGAGGGTCATTTGTGGGCATCCTGCAGAGGTCGAGGGGTTGGGTGGTGATGGGTTGGAGGTTGAGTGATAGATAGGTCGGAGCCCACGGGCTCTGATGAGGTAATTAGCAGTGTGTTTCAAAGAGAGGGATAGTGTTACAACTGGAATTCCTGCTGGACTCTGGGCACTAACGTATATGCACCCACACCCTATATGCACCAATTGTCAGTTTACCGGAATTCCCACCAGACTCTGTACATCAGACTTGTCCATGTTTGACTTCGTTACTCCGTGTATCAGTCACCGGAATACCCACTGGACTCTGTCCCTGTCTATGTCTGACTCTGTCCCATGCATCAGTCACCAGACCCTGCTCAGAAAACCCATCATCTCTCTAACTGAGCCCCATTCCCATTATAGTCAATGACCTGTCACGATTCAGACTCCACTTCCATTCTGTCCCATTCCTAACACCAAGTTTGGTGTTTACTTATCTCATTTTATGTTTGCTAGTTTCATTTTCATTATTACTGGATTTGGTATGTTATTCATTCCACAGTCTATATAGTCTGGCAGATGTTGTACATACAATGCAGTCAGAAAATCAGCTTAGATTCTCCCCAGTAATCTAGTACATTTTCTGCTTTAAACTCCTCTTTGAATTACACCGCTCTCACTAGTCGGAGCCCATGAGCTCCGACACATCTATCACTCAACCTCTGACTTATCTTTCTTGACTCCTCAACCTCTTATGTATGCACCCTTAACAGATAGAGTGGAAAATGTACTGAGATTACTGGGGGGAATATAAGCTGATTTTCTGACTGGATTGTATGTACAACATCTGCCAGACTATATAAACAACAAATTAGGTGTTAGGAGTGGAACGGAACAGGGGCGGAGTCCGAAATGTGACAGGTCACTAGACCATAATGGGGATGGGGCTCAGTTAGAGAGCTGACAGGTTTTCTGAGTGGGGTCCAGTTGACTGATGCATGGGACAGGGTCGGAGATAGACAGGTACGACATGTGTGGGTCCCGGTGGGTATTCCAGTGACTGATTTGTGAGACAACTAAGGTCAGACATGGGCAGGTTTGTCATCTGGGTCCCAGCAGGTATTCCGGTTAACTGATAACTAGTGCGTAAAGGGTGTGGGTGCCTATAGGGTAGTGCCCAGAGTCTGGTGGATTTTCTGGTCATAACAACCCCTTGAAGAGGATTAAGTAAAGATTAGGGGAAATTATGTTGATATTGAACTAAAGAACTGTAATGTACAAGATGAGAGTTTTACACTAAAGTGAGACAGATGATCAGGAGGCTAATCACAGAGGTAAGAAGACAAATGGATCAAAGGAAGCAAGTGATGGAATGGAGGAATTGTTAGGATCCCAATTGTTTTGGACCCCTGCAAGCTGCTTTAGCCATAACCCTCCATCATCCCATTATTGGTACCCCCACTCATGGTGGCATAGCTCATGGCACCCCTGACACTTGTTTCTTTGTATCTCAGCACCTTAGCCATCTGTCCCACCTCCATTCCATTCACTCCCTGTCACCACTTCCATGTACAGTGACCCAAAAATGCATCCAGATGTTTGGTGAAATTGAAAAGAGGGTTCACAGCTCCAGAAATAAAATAGATAAAAATCAGAAAAAAAGTCAGAAGTAAGAGGTATACATCTGACCTATATGATGACATAAGCATAACATATAGGTCATAGCTTTCCTTATCAGGAGAGTAAAAAATGAACAATGGATATAATGCATCCAGATGCTTTTTTTTTTGCTCTGTCAACTGATACATAAAACTCAACTAAGGTTCATATGACTGTGGGAATTTCTGGTTAGGTTCAACAAGGTCATATGACCACATGTTTGAATAACACATTTATATGAACCTTTGCCTCATTTCACCCTCCCACCACATTATAAAGAAGCACTCTGCTGAAATAAGACTCTCTGTCATTTCCCTTCTCCAGAAGGGTCACTCCTGCAGAATAATTGCTTCTAAACTCCATATTGGGCACTCTACAGTATCAGAAATTCACTCCCAACTCCCTGGTCCACTTACAACACCTTCCAGAGGTTGTCCTCCCAAGCTCTCCCCCAGGGATTGTTAAGAACAGAGAACTGACTAATGTTGGTAGACCGATGAGGACTGAGTGGAAGGACTTGGCTTCAGCTTATATGCTGCACCCTTGCAAATTACTGTTGGGTGTCCTTAAATTTCGGGCAGGCAGAAAACTAGACCTGTTGACTAGTCCTCTCAGTAAGTCACCAATTGGAAGCCAAAGGATTAGTTGAGGGTCGGGTTGAAGGGTTGGGAACTGAGAGTTGGAAACTGAGAGTGTGCGAGTGCAAGCAGAGGCAGAGAGTGGGATATTTAGAGTGAGACTATGAGAGTTGTTTAGGAGTGTTCTGAGTCGATATTCTGATTGCCTTGTAGCTACATTACAGTTGGACTTAAATACTAGTTATCAGCATCTCGAAATACTAACTAAGGTAAGAACAGGAATGTCCAATTAGTGACAAATAAATTTGACTAGGAACTGGAAGGTTACAATAAGATTGGAGGCTGTGATTAACTGAGAGTGGGATTATGAGAAAAGGGAATAGTCCAAGAGCTACAAGTATATATGGGCATATGTGAAACATAGGGTAGGATGGATCATCATAATAAAAGGGGATGTATCAAAGCATAACCAGATGGTATGAGTATAACTTGACAGGGGTGTAAATGGGGTTTGATTGCTGTGAAGGGATATGTCGGTGTTGGTATACCAATGGTTGCTGATACGATGGCTTGCTCTGTAACTTGAAATGTAGGTAGACAATAGTATCATCAGGGACCGTCAGGTTGCAACATGGTCATAACAGGGATCATCACCACCTAGCTCATTCTATCACCTCTGGACAGGTTGTTAATGCCTCCCAGGCCAAGTCCCACCTCTCCCTCAATGTCTGCACACAGACAATTCACAATGCATTGAAGAAAGAGAATCTGAAGGCTGTGGTAAAGGCCAAAGACCCTTCTTGCTTCTTGACACATCAAGGCTCAATATGAGTTTGCTGTCAAGTACCAGCATTGGACTAAGGAGGACTGGTTTAGGATTATCTTCTCAGATGAGACCAAAATCAATCATTTGGGCTCTGATGGGAGGTTGTAGGTGTGGAAAAGACCAAGTTCTGCACTCACTCAGCAGCATATCAATGGAACTATCAAATTTGGAGGGGGGAATCTGATGATTTGGGGATCCATGACAGTACATGGTGTGGGGTACATGTGTAAGGTAGATGGGAGGATGGATGGGAGATGTACAGGGACATATTGGAGGACTATATCTTTAAAACAGTGGAGTATTATAGGATGGAGAGGGAAAGGTTTGTCTTCCAGCAGGACAATGACCCTAAACACACTTGGAAGTTGGCCAAGGATTGGCTCAAGGACCATCAGGTGGAGGTTTTAGACTGGCCTGCACAGTTTCCAGACCTGAATCCAATAGAACACTTATGGTGAGAATTGAAGAGAAGGCTTGGAACATACCCTGAAGCACCCAAGAGCATGTTGGAGCTCTGGGAGAGGGTGGAGGTGGAATGGGTGAGTATTCCAAGGGATAAATGCCTTGAATTGATCAAGAGCATGTCTAGAAGGGTTGCTGCAGTGCTAAAGGCCAAGGGGGGATACACTAAATACTGAAACTGGTAAAAACTGGTAGTTAATTGTAAGAGCAAAAACTGTCCAGATGCACCATGTCCATTGTTCATTTTTTACTCCCTTGATAAGGAAAGCTATGATGCCATGCTTATGTCATCATATAGGTCAGATGTATACCTCTTACTTATGATTTTTTTTTGATTTTTTTCTATTTTATATCTGGAGCTGTGAACCCCTCTTTCCAATTTCACCGAACATCCAGATGCTTTTTTAGGTCACTGTAGATATGTCCATTGAGTCAGATAAAACCTTGAGAGTCTTGAGACCAATGTGGTTGATCAGGATCTTTAGGAATAACACTAGTCCAGAAGATGGTTCAGAACCTGATACTGTATCTGGAAAATACTCCATGGAGTTCCCAGGAATGGATCTTCACACCCACTTCCTTGATTGGCCTTCTGATCATCTGTCATACTTTGGTATAAAAACCCTATCATGTATGCTATAGTTCTTCAGTTCAAATATTGACTTAGATTACCCCTTTTGTGTTTAACCCCCTTTGCTTGCTCCTCATACTCTTGAAGGTGTCATTTCTTATCCTCACAACCATTAGCATTTCAGTCTTTTGGTTGATTCAGCTATGTAAGTGTCATCTTCAGTCTAAAATTGTACTATTTGCTCTTCCCAAAATACCAGAGCACCCTAACAGTCCTAACAGTTCATGTGAGGGTGCAACACATAAGTTGAAGCCAAGCTCCACTTGATTTGTAGAACTGGACCTCCTGGTTGAGTACAAAATACCCATTGGCCCTCCAGCATCACTCCCCCTTTGTCTTTAGACCTTAGATCTTAACAAAATGAGCATATCACCTAGTTGAGACTACTGCAGGCTAAATGATATTTGGCAGTAAGCTGGTTGCTGAAAATAACTGTACTACTTCAATCTGATGACAGGTATGGCTGCACCAAATACTTGAACACAGTTTATTGTAGTTTTTGTGTCATTTAGCCAACTGTCTAACTAGCAAGGATTATTGCAAAGTGGCCTGTTCTGAACTGCAAGATTGGGCATAGTGTTACACCTTTGCTCAGAACCCTGAAGGATGCTGAGGCACCTGACATCACTCCACATCATTGGATTCCCATCAGATACTGGATCTCCTTTTTGGGCTGGTTCCTTATGTCCCAATTAGTATGACCTGTATGACCAGTTATGTTACAGTATGTCCTTTCATCCTCATATGTATTTCCCGAATATTGGAAACCCACACCTAGTATATTTTCCTAATAGTGATAGTCTTTGTTCTATTTTAGGTAGTTTCCTTGTCTCCACATTAGTATATTCAGATGCCGGAAATCTGTATATATACTGAACTGTAAAATAGTTACAGGGCAATCAGAATATCAACTAAGTTACTAGTTCTTCACTCTTCTCTCAGACTTCTGATCTTCTCTCCCTCTCCCTCTCTCTCTGCCCTCATTCCATCTGGGGACCTGACAGTTCAACCACTGTTCGGATTCCTGATCATTAAGTTCTCGTATGTTTGAAATTTAAGGACCACTGACAGTAAACCTTGCAAGGGTGCAGCACACAAGCTGAAGCCACATCCTTCCACTTGGACCCCATCAGACTTCCAACCTCACTGTCAAGACCCATTCCTGGGAACTCCATGGAGTATCCTTTGGATATTATATTAGGTTCTTAACCATCTTCCAGACCACTATCAAGATCTGGAATCTACCAGAACCTGACCCTCATCCCTCAAGTACCCTTTGACTCACATCCCATTCTGTCAGTCCACCCCCTGACTAGGCACCTTCTGTTATGACCTGGAAAACCCGCCAGACTCCGGACTCCACCCTATATACACCCGACACTCTGTATCTCACAGACCAGTCACCAGACTCTGACCAGACTCCCATAACCCCTCTAACAGAGCATAGAACCCTGCTCCCATTATGGTTCCATGACCTGTCATGATTTGTCTGTGTCTCATGCACCAGTCCTCGGACTCCTCCAGACCTGCAAATCAACCTATTTATACCTAACTCTCTATACCTATCACTAAACTCCAACTAGACTCCCAAAACCCCTCTAACAAAACCCCATTCCCATTATGATCTAATAACCTATCATATTTCAAACCCTACTCCCATTCCATTCCATCCCTAATTCCCAGTTTGGTATTTATTTGTTTCATTTTATGTTTAATAGTTCTGTGTTATGACCATGTTACAACCCGATGGTCCCCGAGGTTATCGCCACCTATCGATGATTCAAGTCATCATTCAAGTCCTCACATTGGAAACCATTGGTTTCCCAATGCTGACATATGCCTTTGTGGTGATCAAACTCCATTTACACCCCCGTCAAAATATACTCGTGCTATCTGGTTAAACTCTGATACGTCCCTTTTTATTATGATGATCTGTTCTACTCTATGTTTCACATATGTCTATATATACTTGTAACCCTCGGACTATTTCCTTTTCTCGTAACCCTGCTCTCAGTTATCTCACGGCCTCTGAACTAATTGTAACCTTCCCGTTCCTAGTCAAGCTTATTTGTCAATACTGTTTTCTGCTCTTCTCCTAGTTAGTATTTTCTAGACGCTGAATATTCGTATATGAACCTGCTGTAGTTGTAGTTATTAGGCAATCAGAATATCAACTCAGAATACCCTCTTACACCTCTAGAAGTCTCATACTAAGTACTCCACTATCCACCTTCACATGCGCTCACCCACTCTCAGATTCCAACCCTTTGGCCCAACACTCGACTTATCCTTCGGTCCCGATCGGTAACTCGCTGAGAGGAATTCGTTAGGGCTAGTCTTTGCCCGTCTGAAATTTAAAGACACCTGATGGATAATTGTGAGGGTGCAGCACATAAGCTGAAGCCAAGTCCTTCCAATCGGTCCCCGTGGGCCTACCAACATTAGTCAGTTTTCAGTTCTTAACATTCTGCCCCTTATTAATACTGGATTTGGTATTATTACATTTCACAGTCTATATAAGTCTCCTATATTCATGTACTTAGAATCCAGTTTGAATCTCGAACAAGTTACACTCTCAAACCAGTTACACTCTCAAACCAGTTACACTCTCAAACCAGTTACACTCTCAAACCAGTTACACTCTCAAACCAGTTACACTCTCAAACCAGTTACACTCTCAAACCAGTTACACTCTCAAACCAGTTACACTCTCAAACCAGTTACACTCTCAAACCAGTTACACTCTCAAACCAGTTACACTCTCAAACCAGTTACACTCTCAAACCAGTTACACTCTCAAACCAGTTACACTCTCAAACCAGTTACACTCTCAAACCAGTTACACTCTCAAACCAGTTACACTCTCAAACCAGTTACACTCTCAAACCAGTTACACTCTCAAACCAGTTACACTCTCAAACCAGTTACACTCTCAAACCAGTTACACTCTCAAACCAGTTACACTCTCAAACCAGTTACACTCTCAAACCAGTTACACTCTCAAACCAGTTACACTCTCAAACCAGTTACACTCTCAAACAAGTTACACCCTGACTACATCCTGATCCAGTCTCAACTCCTCTTGTCTGTCTGCATGCTCAATTCCCAGAACTCCCACAGGAACTCCAGAATCTACATCTTCCTTGTATGCATTCTGTCAGCTCAAAATATGGACACCCAAATGAGTGTACGAGCACAGCACATAAGCTGAAGCCAAGTCCATTACTCTCTGGTAATTATTCTGATACACTCCATTGTACTAATGTCCCCAGAAACTCCCCAGACTTATTACCTGGGGACTCCATGGGACATTTCCCAGAAGAAAGTGTGTTCAGAATAAATTACTGGAAATCTCCATGGGACATCCTTGGAACTTATCCCTTGTGTTCAGAACTTAACACTCACGGCATGCAACTTGACACATAGCTTGCAGCAACTATTTTGGCAATGACTATCCTCACAGGAATACATCTGTCTAGATCTATTTATGACTTGTACTATTACTTATAATGCCATGATTTTAAAGTTAAGCAAGGGTTCTACTAACACAGTTGGCACTTTCCTGAGTATAAAACATATGTATATTTGTTTTGTTGTGCTAATGATCTGGATATGAAAACATGTCAGAAGGACTGAGGTGACAAAACCTGCAAGAGAGAACTTATTAACTAGGAAATGACCAAGGAGTCAAATCTGATTGTACACATGGAGTCAATGGGATGACACTCTAACTGAATCAGACCTCCAGAAATTAGAAACACCTCTTGGGGTTTTTTAATTTCTATAGGTTGTTAAAGCTGGTCATGAGAGGTTGACTAAGAGATACTCCTGATTGTGGGTTTAGTCCTACTAGCATCTGGCCCACACCCGTGCTGGTAGGTAGGGAAAACACCTTACAGACAGAATTGGGGTTAACTTGAGTCTTTCTAAGAGTTTGCAACATATCTATCCCGGGTTCCCATCAATACTGTTAACAACTAGCAACCTAAGCTCTGATGAAGTACAGATCCTTCATTAAAGGATGCAGGGGTTGTTGACACAAAGGGGAGGTATACATTGGTACACAGTGGACACAAACAGTGTTGATATTACTAAGCGACTGTACAGAACTATATAGCCCAGCACGAAATATACTGGGGACCCACAGGTGTCATCACAATGAGATTATCATCAAACGTGAAATTTCAACAGGGGTTTCTCGAGATCGTTAATTTTGTGCTAGTTACTCCGAGAGCTACAGCCGTACCACACAGAACATTGTTACCATACAGCTGACGTAACGCCCTGGATATCAACGTTATGTAACGGCTTGCCACTCCGTAAGCTTAACGCACTTACTTTACCGGTACTCAGGCGACGCACATGTATAAACGAGATAAGTATCTATACACCTACATCCTCCCATTTCAGTCACCACCTGGCATGAACCAGTTGACTTCCTTGCGAAACAATGACGAGCGACTCCGCTACTCCGTCTTCATTACGACGGGAGGGCATAAATAAACACAAGGACTTCCGTTGGCCGCGAAGTTCAAGGAATCTTGGCAGCGGCTAATCTGGCCCGCTGAAGTATATTAGACGGCTCCACCTTGCTCCACCCCTTGATACCAAAATTTCGAAGGCCTGGTTAGCCAATAATAATCGCTACGAACCTTAAATTTATACTTTGAATCTGAATTTTATTGGCAGTCTAATATCGGCTCTTCTCCTTTTTGAGGTATCTCTCACACATCCAAACATACGAGCTATATCAATGAATATACTTAAATCGTCGGAGATCTTCCGAGCCTCAGACGTTTCCCTCTGCCATGCACAGAGTTCTTTTGTTTGTCGGTCTTTTCGTGGTTTGTAACCTCTTCGGATTCCTCGACTTTCGGCGAGTCCTTTTCCCCCATACCCCGTCATGGAATCGGTCCGCTTCTGGGGTCTCCTCACAAGGGCATCTATGGCATCCAATTCCGCAACTCATAAACTCAGCAGAGGCCAACTTTACTACGATGATGTCTAATCAGAGTACGACTCTTGAAGAGGCAGTAGCCGAGTACAGGCGCAGATACAACCGTAATCCACCAAAGGGCTTTGACGATTGGTTTGCTTTTGCGGTGGAGAATGATGCTAAAATCATAGATGAATATGACAGTATGATGAAGGACTTCTCCCCGTTCTGGAGTTTAACTGGGGAAGAAATAAGACGAAGAGCCCTGCAGGTGAGTACCTCGCCTACTCAATTACTTTCAAGTTGCTATAACTCAAGATAGGTCGGGCTACTTCCCTCAATAGACCTCGTAAGGATAGAAAACGGAAAAAGTGTTACTTTGAACATCACGAAAGATTATCGTGATAAGGAAAGGAATGCGAGGGCTAACGGGTTCCGGAGGATGATGGAGAAGTTTGAGCACAAGGTACTTCCCTTCGCCTTTTCCCAATGCGCATAGTGTCTCTCCATTCACACTTTTTACACCAGCTTCCTGACATGGATTTTCCCATAAATACAAAAGCAGAAGGCCGCGTCCTCGTTTCTTGGGAGGATAAAACATATCCTGAATTAGCGCTTCAGAATTCCTCTGGTTAGCCACCCGTCATTTTGTCGCATTCCATCTTGATTTACACTAACCCCTCTTCCCGCCTCTTCAGCTGGAATTGAGAACCCGTTTGGAGACGAGTTCACTGCAGCCTGGAAAAACGACGGTAATGTCTGGGAAGCATTTCGCCGAACCTGTCACCCCTCTTCTCAAGCTCGCCGACTTTTCGGCTCACGACGCAATCCATTAAGTCTAGGCGGTTCCGCCGCCCAACGAGTGCTGCCCTATCCTAGCCAAGATCTGTTAGAGATGGATGACCCGGACTTTGACTTCGCCCTCCGTCCAGATGATGACTTCGATTTCTGCTCAAACCCGTGGGCCCGCTACCTGCACGGCCATTTATTCAGCGATTGGCGCACGATCCCTGCACTGTATCCAGTGTTTTCTCCTTCGAAGGCACCAGGGTATAGTGACCTTCTCATCCCGAGTCATTACTACTGGGGCCCCACAACCAAGTACACGTATGGGTGGGATCCGAAAAACAAGGTTATTCATGATGTTGATAAATCGGAGGTAGCATGGGAAAACAAGACGGATAAGATTTTTTGGAGGGGCGCGACTACTGGTGGAGGAAGTACGCCATCCGGGTTTATAGCCTCGTATCAGCGTCATCGGTGCCCGCAGTTCTTTTCAGTCTTATCCTCAGTTAGCTCAATTTGCGAACACAGACTCATCAATATGTCAGCCAGCAAGAGTAACGTTTCCAAAACGGTAATCTTCGCCCATCCCCACACTTCAGAGATGGTCGGTGTAGCCGTCCCCATTGAGGCGCTAAATACCGACATCATGGATACAGGGTTCACAAACGCGGTTGGTTGTAATAGCTTCCCTGGTGGATGCAAAGGCCTACAGAATCATTACCACTTCACTAATCCGGTGCCGCTGAACGAACTCTGGCGACATAAATATCTTGTTGACGTTGACGGTATGGGATATTCAGCACGGGTGATGGCTCTTTTAGCCTCTCAGAGCGCACTCGTCAAGGCGACAGTGTACCGTGAATTTTACACGGATTGGATTCAACCGTGGTACGTCGTTCCGACTTTGTTCGTCCTGTATCATGGGTTAAGATGGATGTCAAGGTTTCATTATATCCCCCTTTCTCAGTCGTACAAGGAGCTGTACAACATCCACGCATTTTTTTCTGGTCCCTCCCCGTCGGCGCTTAAAGCTGCCAATGTCTCTACCACGAATACATCGAATCCCTACGGGGATAAGCTCCTACGACGAATCGCAGGTGCTGGGAGAGAGTGGCAGCGTACCATTGGTCGAAAGGTTGATATGGAAGGTTAGTCCAGTAAGTGTCTAGAGCGCAGAGCATGTTACTAATGCGTCATTTGGTGTAGTTTATGTGTATCGTTTGTGTTTAGAATATGGAAGGCTATGGGCTGATGATCGCGACGCCATGTCTTACACCGGACAACCTTAGCACAATTATTTCATGGCGGTATTCGCTTCCATCAAGCTTGTATTTTTTCAACCGAATTGGACATTAACTATATGTAGTCATAATTTCTATTGTATTTGGGCCGGTTGATAATCGACACGAAAGTGCTGTCTAGATTGAGTGTTGACTCGTCAAAATAGAATATGGACTGTGAACCCCGAACAACGACAAAAAGGCGCTGAAAAGGCCTGATCCGTTGCCTGGTCACATTGCCTCCGGTGTCCCGCTCACATCTTCTATTAATAGTAAGGTCCCTCAGATATCTCGAAATGATACAGTTCAATGACCACAAAGCGCACTTCTCAGTGTACTGGTGGGATCATGACATCATAGATGGATCTCTAGGGCCGTTTCGGTCTGTCTATTCAGACAGTTTCTGACCCGGTAGACCAATGCAGCGCTACTAATACAACGACGATACGATGGTTACATTCGTTCGGCTATGCCCTCCTCCTACACCTGTGATATATATTGGATCAAAATATACGATATGATATACAAACGATAAAGAAAATTTCGAAGTCTAATTATGGATATATAAGCAAATTACACGGCGCCACCGCGCACGCCGTCTGTGTCCGGAGAATCGTCAATAAGGTCCCGTCTACCCCCTCACAACATACTCCTATCATGTTGTACCATTACCGCCTCTTTTCTCGTCGCTTTCGGAGTCATAGGCTCCCAAATGGGGTCTACATCTGGACCATCCAAGTCACCAGCACCGTCCCAGCCCCAACACCATACTATGAAATCAATTGGTGAGTTGCAACGTGTATCTCCATTAACAAAGAGTTCACATACCGTGTTTCGGGCCGGGCTTAAAATCCAATACCTCGCTTTCTTCACGTACGAAAAGACGATCGTGGGGTCCATACCAAGACCGATCTTGTGGGTCAGTGCGAGGATCATCTGGTAGCCCGCCAAGGCGAACATATCCACGAATGGCCGTTAAATTTCGTCGACTGGGATGGATGATGTCGAATACTCGCTGTGTGTACAAATTAATGATGAGTTTCAGGTCAGCCATGTCAGCATAAGACTTGCATACCTTGTCATAAGCCAATTTTACACGAGGAACCATGATGATCCGGCCGTATCCAGCTTCCCAGTAGTCGTTACAAATTAGACTACATTCAGAAGCTGAGCATTCGCCCTCGAGAATCTTTGCCATGCGGAAGCGGACGTGCGGAGGTGCGTAGAACGGTGCGGGGTCGAGAACGGCAATCCCGTTCCAGCAGGATTGGACTTGAATCGGAAGGTGTCGCTGGAAGCGCTCCGACGAGTCTTCATCATGGAAAACTAGCTCAAACGGTGCATTTTCAAGCGCGGTCCCGTTGATATCCCGCGCGACCCAATTGTCGTAGAAGACTGGTGCGCCAATCTCGTCATGGAACATGTAGTCTGCTGCGCAAGTTATTCCTGCATTTTGCCTACGGCTTTGCCAGATAAG
Organism: Hysterangium stoloniferum; assembly: GCA_015178975.1. Taxonomy (NCBI): domain Eukaryota; kingdom Fungi; phylum Basidiomycota; class Agaricomycetes; order Hysterangiales; family Hysterangiaceae; genus Hysterangium; species Hysterangium stoloniferum. The sequence continues at coordinate 213,282 of WHVD01000019.1, forward strand.
CTCTAGGATGTCGTCTACGCAAGGTAGAACGTCGTTCATGAAAATGACTGTGTCATAAATTTCGCCTTCTGAATCTCGAAGTTCATGCAGTGGGCCCAATGCTGCGTTACGAACCTCAGCGAGGTATTCAATACGGTGATTGAACGCTCCGCGTTTACGCATGGAGGTTCGGATGACGACACGCATGCCGACGCTCCGCGTGAGAGCGTCGAATATACGAAGGAGGGCTTTAGTTTGGTCTTTGGATCCATTCTCGTATATAGAGACGAAGACGTTTTGATAACCTAGGATACTGGCTACACGGAAGAGGGTGGCAAAGAGATCGGGAATGATGTCGAAGGAGTTGTAAAGATTGATGGCGAAAAAATACTTGTGCTGGAGAGCCGCGAGTTCACGTTGCGTCGAATGTACAGATAAGTCATCCCAATCTCCAAATGCTCTCCATGTATGAAACCACGATGAAGTCTGTGGTGCTGTGTGACCGAAGAGCGGGCTATAGCGCTCTCGGGATTGTTCCATGTACAGAGGTTGTGAGAAACGTGTACAATCTTTTGTGTTGTGCGGTGTAAGACTTGTCAAGAGGTCGAGAACCCGCCGACGTTGTTCTAAAGTGGGCATGGCTACGGGATGTCGTGAAACATGCTTGGGACGGAAGACTTTAGATCTGTGGCCCGTCCACGACGGCCCAGACGATGGCTATGATGTATCAATAGCCTCATAATTCGTAATAAAAGTTTCTTCGCTACTCACTGTTTTGAAGAAGAGTTTTGCTACAAAGAGGCCCAGCAGGATACCAATAACAAGCACTCCAGTCGTAGGTATCCTCCGCACCAGATAAAACATGTTCATTCTAGGCCGCATGAACGAAAGTAATCATGTAGGTTGCTTCCGAGGCTGCAATGATAAAGATATGGACACCTCAGGGTCGTGTCAAATGTCACCTGGTTCTTGGCTGGGGCCTTATTAGCGCCAATGTCTACTTACCATGTTCCGCGCAAAGGAATCCTCACAAAAGAGCATCTTGAAGCATTTCAGAACTCCCAGACTCACGAAGACATCATAAATTATATCAAGACTCTGAATGAAAATGTTGTGGGTGTTAAGCTAGGCGATGAATGTACAACTTCACCGGTGAGACGTTCCTTACCAGGCTTTTACAGTTCCTGAGAAACAACTTACAGGGAATCGAAGCGATATTGAATGTGTTGAGCAAGGTAGAACAGGTCGCAATGGAGACACCGCCAGTGAATAACTCCGGTTCGCGATTTGGCAACCCAGCTTTCAAGGAATTCTACGATAAAGTAACTGAAGTATGTGTTAGGTGTTAGAGTAAGATCAGCGATGGTGACTGATCGCGTCGTATTCTATCATAGCTTTCGCCATCACTTCATGCACAACTACCTAACCTACCGTCAGAGGCGATCCCAGAAGTCTCTACGTACTTCAGGGAGGCATGGGGGAACCGAACGAGGATCGACTATGGGAGTGGGATGGAGCTCAACTTTTTATGTTGGCTGTGAGTAAAGCTTTCATCGAAGGTTATTTGTCTTTTCTGATGCCTTTTCGTTCAAGAATGTGCTTACAACGATTACGAGTTGTACAGGAGAATGACGCAACTGCTCTGGTTACGCGTGTCTTTTGGCGGTATATTGAAGTCATGCGTGTTCTCCAATCGTCGTATTGGTTAGAGCCTGCCGGTTCTCATGGCGTTTGGGGGTTAGATGACTATCACTTTCTCCCGTTTTTGTTTGGATCGGCTCAGTTAAGAGGTCAGTGGATGACGCTTTGCTTGGATGGTTAGATCCAACTCTCTGTTCAGGTCATAAGTATATCCGACCCAAATCGATACATGATGCGGATGTTGTGGAAGAATATTCGAAGTTTTACATGTACCTTGCTTGTATCAAGTTCATTAGCTCTGTCTGTTCGCTTACTCATATGCCTTCCTGTCATTTGACGGCCATTGTCTCAGATCAAAACCGCATCTCTTCGCTGGCATTCTCCCATGTTAGACGATATATCAGGAGTCAGTTGTGGTTACATCTATCGAAACGCTGTTACTCATTGCGTTCCCCTTCAGGTTAAGACCTGGGACAAAGTCAACTCTGGCATGATCAAAATGTATCTTGCCGAAGTACTCGGCAAGCTTCCTGTAGTCCAACACTTCCTTTTCGGCTCCATTCTCCCCTATCCAGGAGAGCTACCGTCGCCACCCGAAAGTGCAGAACAAGATGTACATTGGGGTCATGCACATGCACTCCCTGATCGAGGAGAGGCAGACAGTGGTTGGGGTGACTGTTGTGGAATTCCCGTTCCAAGTGCGTTTGCAGCTGCTATTGCAGAAGGGAAGGCTGTGGGACCTGGTGCACCACTTCAAGGGCCAGCTATTAGGCCCGTTCCGTTCGATTAGGATGATAGGTTGTGTTACCTCTGTATCGGTGTTCGATGTGATACTTTCTGTAATACTGCTTCAATATTGATTAGGGTTTATCTGGCGGCTCTCGATCGATCGCATGATACTCAGAATGGTCTCGCGCATTCACTGAACAGACCGTCGGCTCTTTTACATTGTGTTATCCCAAATAGGTGATCTGGTGACTTTCAAGTACTGCTCTATCATTATTATTCCGAGAGTTTCAAGCTGTAATATCTATTTGGCAGAGTCTTAGGAACTACAATTTAGGATGCTTTTGTTTACAGGGAAGGGAACTGATGAGCCCAACCATGCAATGAAATGTTGGAGAAAAGAATTGGACAGTAAAGACAACTCAGTTGGCTGAATTGTCAATGATCTGACCAAGTATACAGGTTCAAAAACTTCCAATATCATTTCTGGTCTCTCCTACTCTATGCCAGGTTGCTATCCCTTGTCATGTCATAGTTCAGTACATATACATATGTGATCATCAAGTCTAATGAAACCATACAGGTTATCAATGGGATGTAGTAGGCTCAGTATGAGACTGCTGCCATGGAGGAGTTGATGACAGAGGTCTGTGCTCTGTTCAGTTAAAAGACTCTTGCAACTGGCTGCAGGAGGTGGAGAGTGAGGAGTGCACACCTGAGACCAAACAGTCTGGGTCAGGAGGGTCCAAGGGTGAAGTGGAAGATAGGAAGTTGGAAGATCTCCAGGAGGAAGTTAAGGAAGCCAGAGAGCAGGAGGCCACAGGAACTACTATGGAAGAAAAAACTTTAGAGTAAATTAAAATAATATGAGGATTTTTTTGAAAATAAAAAGTTTGAAAATAAGAGAAAATAAACAAAGAGGATAGCCTCAAAGTGAGACTGAGTGATATGAGAACAGTCTTCATCAATGGCCATGGAGTATTTCCCAGATATCGTATCAGGTTCTGAACTATCTTCTGGACTAGTATCAAGATCTGGAATCCACCACAACCCAACCCTCATCCCTCAAATACCCTTCAACTCAAATCCTGTTCTGGTATTCTATCCTCGACTAGACACCTCCTGTTATGACCAAGAACCCATCAGACTTTGCCCTTTCCCAGCTAGGACCTCCAAGTGTCCTTGGTCATTCCCACTGGACTCTGGCTGGACTCCCCACATTTGTTCTATATACATACATATTTGATCCATGACCCAACCTTCTGTCACAAATGTACAAATTCAAATTTTGATAATATTCAATTTAATATTTCTTCAACATTTCTTTGACATTCCTTTGACTTTCCAACTCAATATCCAACTTGACTATTCTTTGACAATCTCGAATATCTTTGACTTGTCTCAGTTTGATGATTTCACTTTGATATCATATTATCATCATAGGTAAATGATATATAGTATAAAAGGGTGATGATAGGAACAAAGAAAGTCAGTCAGAAAACCTGTATCATAATTATATTATTAACTGTATTATATAATCATCAAACTTTTCCGAGTCCTTCTTTGACTTATTTATTTGTGAGTGTTAGGGTATGTACACGGTGGGTTTCCAGAGAAACCCGTGGAATATCTGGTAGGACTTGGCTTCAGCTTATAGGCTGTGCCCTCACAAGATCGTGTTGTCCAATTTCAGACAGGTGGATGGGAATCTGGGGGAGTCTAGGCGGGGTTTGTGGGTCGAGAGGTCGTAGGTCGGAGGTCGTGAGTCGAGTTGTAGGTTGAGATAGGTAAGAGAGATAGATGCACCAGAGCCAGTGGGCTCTGACTAGTGTGAGCAGTGTGATTCAAGTAGGGTTTTAGAGCGGAAAATGTATTAGATTACTGGGGGGGAATCTAAGCCGATTTTCTGACTGGATTGTATGTACAACATCTGCCAGTTTAAATAGACCATGGAGTGAATGACATACCAAATCCAGTAATAATGAAATGAAACTAGCAAAACATAAAATGGGAATAGTAAACCCCAAATTGGTGTTAGGAATGGGATGGAATGGAGGGGAGTCCGAATCGTGACAGGTCATTTGACTAAAATGGGAACAGGGCTCTGTTAGAGGGATGACAGGTTTTACGAGTGGGGTCCAGTGACTGACGCATGGGACAAGGTCAGACATAGACAGGGAGAGAGTCCGGTGGGTATTCTGGTGACTGAAACACAATGTAACGAAGTCGAACGTAGACAAGTCTGACATATGGAGTCCGGTGGGAATTCCGGTAAACTGACAATGGGTGCGTATAGGGCATGGGTGTGGATAAGTTAGTGTCCAGAGTCCGGCGGGATTTCCAGTCATAACAGTACCCTCCCTTTATGCCGAAGTCCCAAAGAGGCTCTAGACCTTGATAAGGTTCTTGTCGGCTACGCGCATGTGTCAAAAGTCATGTCAGTTACACATATGTGTCAAAGAGTCAGGTGATCTGGAAGGTAAGGTTCAGACATGATGAGCCTATATAAAAATTTGAAAAAATGAAATTTCTTCTTCTTTATCTCCCCCATCTTCACTATATGGGTCCCAAACCAACGCCAAGAAGACCTATGCTGACCACCGGGCCCTCCACAGGCACTCCATATCGGGTGCCTCTCAGCATGGCCCAAATTTTGGTGCAATGAGAGGAACAGCGCTGACTATGTGAGGAAGCAGAGAAGGAGGCCAGGGAGGCCAAGGAGGCCCTGGACAGGGAGTACCAGGTGGCATTGGCTGTGCAGGAAGAGGCTGCAAGGCAGAAGAAAAAAGATGAGGAGGAGGCTGCATGGGTGGCCGCAGAGAGAGCACGGGCAGCTGCGGACAGGGCCACGATTGCCACGGGCAAGGTAAGTCCCATAGAACAACATGTCATTTTTGACTGACTTGGCATTTTCAGCACAAGGCAACAGAGGTTGAGTCTGAGTCCGAGGGGGAGCCAGAGAGCCCCCAAAAGGTAAGTCTTGGGTCTGTGGGAGAGTCCAGGGAACTAACCATATCAACAGAAGGCAAGGAAGGTGGCACCAATCCACCTACCGACATGGAACAACCTGCGGTGTTCCAGTTGTAATGACCGGAACACAGAATGCAACTGAAAGTCTGGGCAGGGTCCGGGCTGCTACCAATGTGCACACCTCAAAGCAAGGTGCTCTTTGGTTCACAAGCAGGCCATGGGGTCCAGGGCGCAAGACATCAGTGGGTCAGATGGGTTTTCTGGGTTGGACGAAGTCTTGGGATGGATCGCTGAGGGCATAGAGGCCCAAAACGAGTTGCTCCAGAAGAGCAACAAAGTCCAAATTGTGGTGGCAAAGGAACTTTGTGGACTCCGTGAGGAGTTTTGGAAGTTCCTGGTGGAGTATGGTGACTATATATATGAAGAGCCGCAAGTCGGGAGTTCTGAGGATGCCGGGTCAGATGAGGACAGGGTTCCCACGGAGGTCGCGGAGCTCCCTGAGGAGATGGCTGAGGAGGCGGGGAAAAAACACAGTCCCATAATGTAGATTGAATAAAATAAAAACTTGATAATAATTTTGAACATAAAAAGTAAAGCGTGAAAATCATAAGAATCAAAGTCCATGGAAAATCCACTTAAGGACTTGAAAACATGTCAGAACCTGTAAAAGCAAAGAGAGACATAGGGCAACAGGGAATAATGAAAATGAGTCCAAACGTAACATGGGGTCCATGGAGTGCGGTCAGAGAGATGATAGTGGTCCAGGTTTGAGTGGGTAAGCTGTATGAAAGTCAGTAACGATTTCTGTGGCATTACCGAGTTCTGTGGCCAAAATCCATGAGGTTTCTTCATTGGTGCCCTCGTAACCCGCCTGCTTGACCAAGTAAAGCAGTTTACAAGTGTGTTGATGCTTATCAATTTTCGAATCTAAAATTTGTGAGATTTCAAACTCGGGTTCTCCGTCAATAATGGCCAGAGGAGGTGGAGATTGCACGTGATCCGGGATAGTGTTAGCAGTACAAGGTTCTAACATAGAAACATGAAATACTGGGTGTACCGTGTGCATGCTATCCAGAAGCTGTAGAGTCCAAGAGACTGAACCTGCTTGTGTGATAATTTCAAAAGGACCTAAATATTTTTCAGCAAGCTTTTTTGATGGACGGGTAGTCCAGAAGAATTGAGCTTTCACAAAAACACGATCGCCAATTTTGAAGTTGGGTGGTAAAATCTGGTGTTTGTCTGCTGAATGTTGATATTGCTCTTGGGTGGACTTTATTGCAGTCTGGAGTTCCTCATGGAGGTCCGTGGTGAACTCTTGAGTGTGAGCAGAGGCAAGATTTTGTTCTGGATGTACTGTAATATTTGGATTATATCCTTTATTTGCAAAGAACAGGGAAATGCCAGTAGTGGCCGAGGCTGCATTGTTGTAAGCAAATTCTGCAAGTGGTAACAAGGATTTCCAATTGTCCTGTTGATAATTGCAATATACATACACGGAGATATTGTTCCAATGTCTGATTGATGTGTTCAGTTTGTCTGTCACCTTCTGGGTGATGTCTGGATGTGAAATGTAATTTCATGTCCAAGGATTTCCCAAGGGATCTAAAGAAGTGAGATACGAACTCTGATCCTCAGTCGGAAGTTATGTGGGATGGAACTCTGTGCTTGGAAAATACATGGATAATAAAAAGTTCCGCTAACTGCACAGACATAATTGTATCATAAGTAGGGATGAATATACCTTGTTTTGAGAATCTGTCAACAATGACTAGAATGGTGGAAAAGCCTTCAGAATCCGGTAGGTGTTCAATGAAATCCATAGAGATAGAATTCCATGGGTGTTCTGGTACCGGGAGTTGTTTCAAAAGGCCGTATGGCTTGTGTCGCTGAGATTTTGAGCAGGGACAAGTAGTGCAAGATTTACAATAGTGCTTAACGAATCCACAGAGTCCGGGCCAAGTGTATTCTCTTCTTATTAATGATAGAGTTTTGTTGTACCCGAAATGTCCTGAAAGTGGATGATCATGTTTGTATTGAAGGATCCTGAGGTGGAGGCCATCAGAGTCCAGTACATAGATGTGATCATCAAGTCTAATGAAACCATGCTGATCAAGAGACCACCGGGGTTGATCAGGGTCCACGGGATTGTCAAGGTGAGCTTTAGTTATCGGGTCTAGTGGAATTGCTGATAGAATATCTTGATGTAACTTCTCAATATCCATAATGATAATTCCACGCACAATGGGATTGATGAGGAAAGTTGTGCGGACTGATGCAGTAAGTTGTTGATTTGTGAAAATAGGTTTCAGGTTGTGTGGGTTTACTGTGGCATAGTCGTTGCTCCCCTCTTTAGGATAGATGTCCCATTGTCTAGTTAAAGTGTCGGGTTTGCCGCTGAGATGGCCAGGTCGAAAGCAGATAATCATATTGAAGGCTGATAGATATTCAGACCAGCGGGCCTGCTGATGGGTCAAAAGTTTTGTGGTAGAAAAGTATTCCAGGTTTTTGTGATCTGTTACAACATCAATCAGAGTTCCTGAGCCTTCCAAGTAGTGTCGCCACACTTTGAAAGCTGGAAAAATTGCCTTATCATGAACATCGTAGTTGAGCTCTGCTCCGGTAAAAGTCCAGGACAGAAAAGCCATGGGGTGGACTTCTTCGTCAGAGTCCTGGATAGATAGAATGGCTCCAAGCACATAGTCCGAGGTGTTTGTTTCAACAATGAGTGGGAAGTCCGGTTTCCAATGCGACAGGATAGGAGCTGAAGAAAAAGAATGTTTTAAAAGATTGAAAGCTTTTTGAAACTTATTGTTAAAATTCCACGGAGTATCCTTACATGTAAGATGGGTAAGGGGAACCGTGATGTTGGAATATCCACAGATAAAATGTCTGTAAAAATTGGCAAAGCTGAGGAAGGATTGTATATCTTTAACTTTTCAGGGTTCAGGCCAATCTTCGATGACTTGCACTTTAGTTTCATCCATGCGGAGTCTGTTGGGTCCCATTATGAAACCCAGGTATTCCACAGAGTCTGTGTCAAAAGTACATTTTTTACCATTCGCGAATAAACCATGTTGTCTGAGTCTCCAGAGAACTTCACTGACCTGTTTGTCGTGTTCTGCGGGGTCCTCCGAGTAGATAAGAATGTTGTCCAAGTAAACAATAACACATACATCGAGCATGTCGGAGAAAATGTCGTTGATAAGATGCTGAAAAACAGACAGAGCATTGGTGAGTCCAAAGGGCATCACCAACCACTCAAAGGCCCCATAACGGGTTCTAAAAGTGGTTTTCCATTCGTCGCCTGCAGCAATCCAGACCAAATGATAGGTGTGTTTGAGATCTATTTTGGTGTAAATCCAGGCATTCCACAGAGCATCGAGCAGATGCATTGAGATGGGTAAACTCTTGAATGCGTGGAGAGGCAACACAACCCCCAACCCATGTGGAGTCTGTGGGGTTGCTTACTCTTTTTTTGAGTCAGAAGCTGGTTTGTCCTTCGACCGAGTTTCTGTGGAGGTCTTGGCTGTTCGACCCTTTTCAGAGTTTGCTTTTGCCAGTGGACATTCCGGGACACGATGACCGGGTTTCCCACACAAGAGACAGAGGTTATTGTCCATACAACATTGTCTTTCCTGTGGGGTCAATTTGCCATTGGGTCCCAGTTTGCCTGAAAGGTCAGGTTTTCCAGCTTGCTTGCTGGAGAATTATCATTATGGATATTGAGAAGTTACATCAAGATATTCTATCAGCAATTCTGCTAGACCTGATAACTAAAGCTCACCTTGACAATACTGTGGACCCTGATCAACCCCGGTGGTCTCTTGATCAGCATGGTTTCATTAGACTTGACGATCACATCTATGTACCAGACTCCAACAGCCTCCGCCTCAGGATTCCTTCAATACAAACATGATCATCCACTTTCAGGACATTTGGCTCGTCATGTCTGAACCTTACCTTCCAGATCACCTGACTCTTTGACACATACATGTAACTGACATGACTTTTGACACATGTGTGTAGCCGACAAGAACCTTATCAAGGTCTAGAGCCTCTTTGGGACTTCGGCATAAAGGGAGGGTACTGTTACAACTGGAAATCCTGCTGGACTCCAGGCACTAACTTATACGCACCCGTGCCCTATATGCACCCATTGTCAGTTTACCAGAATTCCCACCAGACTCCATACATCAGACTTGTCTACGTTCAACTTCGTTACGTTGTGTTTCAGTCACTGGAATACCCACTGGACTCTGTCCCTGTCTATGTCTGACCTTGTCCTGTGCGTCAGTCACCGGACCCTGCTCGTAAAACCCGTCATCCCTCTAACAGAGCCCCATTCCCATTTTAGTCAAATGACCTGTCATGATTCGGACTCCGCTCCTGCTCCATTTCCCATTATGGTTTATGATTTGTCATGATTCGGACTCCGCTCCATTCTGTCCCATTCCTAACACCAAATTTGGTGTTTACTATTCCCGTTTTATGTTTTGCTAGTTTCATTTAATTATTACTGGATTTGGTATGTCATTCACTCCACGGTCTATTTAAACTGGCAGATGTTGTACATACAATCCAGTCATAAAATTGGCTTAGATTTCCTCCAGTAATCTGATACATTTTCCGCTCTAAAACCCTACTTGAATCACACTGCTCACACTAGTTGGAGCCCACGGGATCTGGTGCATCTATCTCTCTTACCTATCTTGACCTATGTCTCGACTCACGACCTCTGACCTACAACCCCTTGACCCACAAACCCTGCCTGGACTCCCCGGGATTTCAGACAGGTGGACACTGTTAGGGTACATACATGGCGGGTTTCCGGAGAAACCCGCAGAATATCCAGTAGGACCTGGCTTCAGCTTATAGGCTGCACCCTTGCGAGATCGTGTTGTCCAATTTCAGACAGGCAGACGGGAATCCCAGGAGTCTGGGTGGGGTTTGTGGGTCAAGGGGTCATAGGTCAGAGGTCATGAGTCAAGATGTAGGTCAAGATAGGTAAGAGAGATAGATGCGCCGGAGCCCATGAACTCCGACTAGTGTGAGCAGTGTGATTCAAGTAGGGTTTTAGAGCGGAAAATGTATTAGATTACTGGGGGGAATCTAAGCCGATTTTCTGACTTGATTGTATGTATAACATCTGCCAGTTTGAATAGACTGTGGAGTGAATGATATACCAAATCCAGTAATAATGAAATGAAACTAGCAAAACATAAAACGGGAATAGCAAACACCAAATTGGTGTTAGGAATGGGACAGAACAGAGTGGAGTCCAAATTGTGACAAATCATAAACCATAACGGGAAACAGAGCGGGAGTGGAGTCCGAATTGTGACAGGTCATTTGACTAAAATGGGAACGGGGCTCTGTTAGAGGGATGATGGGTTTTACGAGTGGGGTCCGGTGACTGACACGCAGGACGAGGTCAGACATACATAGACAGGGACAGAGTCTGGTGGGTATTCCGGTGACTGAAACACAACATAATGAAGTTGAACATAGACAAGTCTGACGTACGGAGTCCAGTGGGAATTCCGGTAAACTGACAATGGGTGCGTATAGGGTGTGGGTGCGTATAAGTTAGTGCCCAGAGTCTGGCAGGTTTTCCGGTCGTAACAGTGAGCCTCTGTGTCCTATCTTTGCCTCATGCTTTATCAATAGGACAAATTAATACTTTGTTGAATGAGGCATCTGTTATTCAATATTGTTGAATATTCTTTGATTGTTTAATCAACTTTATTGAGTAAAATTTGATTCGCGTCACCTTCACTCAATCATCCCTGTCAACCCTTGTCACTCCTATGTCAATGTTCTGACCTGTGGCTTTCCCAGAAATATGCACACTTAATTGTTATTGTTAAGATACATTTCCAGATACAGTGGCTCAAAAAACTGTCCCAATGTTTTCTCATTTTTGAAAGGCTGGGTTGGCATGGATTACTAACATGAGCAGAAAATGTGAGTAAATTATCAAAGGTACTATAGGATCATGGCTTGAGGTTAAGCCTTGGTTCATGTGATTTGAATCAAAACCCATTGAATAATAAAAAAAAAAAAAACAGCTACTCATTGGGACAGTTTTTTGACCTATGATTATTTTACTTTCTAGTACTTTGTATGCCCCCCTTTTTCCTTTATAACTGCCCTGATCCTTCTAGGCATACTTTCTATTAGATCTTGGCAGACTTCTGGTTGGATTGCATTCCACTCCTCCACCACTCTCTCCCACAATTCATGTACTCCCTTGGTGTCACAACCGTCACAAGTCACAATGTTGTCACAAACAATCAAAGGTAATATTTGACAACTCTTCGCCCCATCGAATTCAACTCGATAAACCCAAACATTATTCAACAACATTGAATCTCTTTCGACATGTCTCATTTTGACATCATGTATTATTTCATTATTAGTTCATAACATAGTCATAATGATACGAAGAAAAGCATAAAAGGGCTACGAAAGAAGTGAGGGAAGTCAGTCAAAATATCTGTAAATTAGTGATACTAGTAATCTAACTTGTCATTCTTCTTCGACAAACACTTCTGTGAGTTCTCACGACTGGTAATAGCCTCTTACTTCATCAACAGGGCGAATATATACTTCGTCGAATGAGGCTTTTGAGTTCGATCAGTAGAATATTATTCGACTATATTGAAGAATAATTGATTCGTGACACTTGGGTGATGTATTATATTTTTGGAGTTGGCATTTGAGGTGTTCCCAAAGATGTTCTATAGGTGTGAGGTATCATCATTATCTCATAATGTTCTCTTAATTTTCTTTGAATTACTTAATATTTTCTCAAATTTTTATTGTATTTTTATTATGTTTATTGTGAAAAATAGGCCTTATTCCTTTTAACTTCGCATAAATAATAGCATATATGGACTCATATTATGCTATTATTACTTAATTAATTTATTATAATTTTTAACTAATTATTTATATTTTACTTAGTTATTGCTTTTCGGCACCTTGCTGCAGACTTGTCTCCGCATTTTTGAAGTCACGTGACTTATTAGATAAGCCTCCAGTGTCGGGATGTCACACAAGTCACGGATGTGACTACCTGAGTCATTAATTGATTCCGCTGACTCATCGTTTGCTTCCGTCCCGGGACCACGGCCTTGAACCTTCATGTTCAAGCAAGAGGTTAGAACCCTTGTCTCAGAGAGGGGAATCATGTGATAAATAAAGGGTAAATAATAAGTAGAATATGAGGTCATTATTATCTAACTAGTGACCTCATAAACTAAATAATTAGCTAATCATTTAGTTACAAATAAGCATACAAGAATATGAAGCTTTATATCAAGTCTCTGCTAAGTTACTGCACATATACTCAGCTTCTAGCCCCTATTCTCAAGGAATAGTTCTTTTATTTACTAAAAGAGTCATACACAGTTCTATTGAACCTTTCAATAATCAAAATAAGCATTGATTTGAGTTGTTTAAGCTTAATAGTGCAGCTCATTAATCTATCAGTATTTAAATTACTGGACCGTTGCTTGTTTTATTGTTGAAGCTCTGTGACACTATAGCATATATTGAGCTATCTAAGAGAAACCCCTGAATACATTACAATAGAATTAAGATCAGGGGATTGGGGAGGCCAGGATAGTACTTGAATTTCCTTGTCCTCAAACCATTTTGTTGCCTGCCGAGATGTATGTTTAGGATCATTGTCCTGCCGAAAGTAACAGTTGGCCTCCTTCATTTCCAACTTTTCAAAGCTCTCCACTACTCTCAGCTCCAAAATTTGACAGTATTGTTCAGCATCCATCCTCCCCTGCACTTCTATGAGCTTTCCCACCCTATTCCAACCCATACAACCCCATACCTTAAGGTTATTTCCTCCTCCATGTTTGACCATTGGTGTTGTAGTCCTGTCAGACACTGGTTCTCCTCTTTGTTTCCACACATATGACTTTCCATCTGACCCAATCCTGTTAATCTTGGTCTCATCTGACCATAACACCCTCTTCCAGTCCTCCACAGTCCAATTTTCATGATATTGGGCAAATGTGAGCCAGTAACCACGACTTGCCCAGCCCACTTAGTGTCCTGCAAGTTGTGATTGCGGTATCATCCTGACCATCACAGATGGGCTTTAACTACCAGTGTAAGGTGTTTATAATTACTATAATCTCAAATATTTACTAATAAAAGTCTTATTTTTACAAAACTCCATCTTTAAATAGTGATATCTATTCTGAAACAATTATATCATCAAAAAACAACCATCAGAAATAGTTCTCCATATTACATCTTATACAACCCATAGTTATTTAACAAATTCCATTGTATATAATTTCCCGATGTTCGGAAATTAGTCACAAAAACCCCTCGGACAAGAAATCATCAGACAATAAGGACGCCAACAAGTCTGGTAATCAAAACACCAACAACAGTGGCAACTCGACCTCTGATAAGAAGTCTGAAAACAAAGGGTCTAATGACAAAAAAGGCAAGGGCAAACAGTCGAATAAGTCTCAAGATAAAGACAAACCCGACTTAACTGGCAAACTCGGCTCCGATGGCAAGCTCCTACCACAGGAAAAGCAACGCTGAATGGACAACAACCTTTGTTTGTTGTGTGCAGATCCCGGATACTGAGTCACTGCATGCCCAAAGGCCACAAAAGCCCGATTGGCCAATACGGCCATGACCTCCCAACCGGCTAAGCCGGCTGCCAAGTCGAAAAAAGATTAAGCAACTCTCTGGATTCCGTGTGGTTGGAGAGTTGTGTTGAATCTCCTCACACACTGGAAAATTGTCACCTTAACGCATCCACCCTGTATGATCCTAATTCCTTGTTCATAAATCTTACTTCGGAACCCCTCAGGAGTCTCACTTTTCGAGCTCTCATAGATTCAGGTTCAACCCATTGTTTTATTTACAGATGCCTACTAATACTTTTATTAGTACTTTGTTTTTTAAAAGTTGTAATGTAGTTATTTCCATGTAAAATATGTAAAATATTATTGGAAATTTTTCATATCACAGCTGTCTTTATTAAGTAAAACCCCCTATATATTCTGGGTATGTTGAATCAAGTAGAAATCTGTTCAGATTGACAGATCCATTCCAAAGTAATACATATGTATTTAGAGGTGCCAATGATATACATATGCATGGAATGGACTATCTAAAGGTATCTATTTTTTTTAAAGTATTAGTGTTTCAAACCACTAATTTTTTTTATTGTCTACTCATGTCCGGAAAGATTCTTTAGTTTGTAATGTACAAGAGAGTTTAAAACTTTTTGAAAGTTTTAAAAACCAAATTATGTTTGAATCACATCCCAGATGTTTAAATGACCTTTAGAGCATATTAGAATTTGGTATACTTAATAGTTTTCAGATATCCTCCTTTGAAGATGTTTAGTTAAAAAAGAATAAACAGTAGAAATTCAATAGTTTTCCCAAAATAAATGATAAAAATATGAAATAAATTGTAAAAATTCAGATTAATTTCAGGAGACTATTGTACAATAATTTTGTCACAATATAAGTACATTTAAACCTGTTTTTATCGATTTATTTGGGGAATTTTGTAAAAAATAGAAAAACCTTAGAAATACATAACAGCTTCAACCTTGTTCATGGGCTCCAACTCTCCTATCACTTGACCTCCGACTTATCAATGACTCTGTGGGTTTCCCGCCATCAACCTCCCCGACCCCTGACCTATCATCTATCCCCAGACTCCCCGGGATTCCTGTCCGCCAGTCTGAAATTGGATGACATGATCTTGCGAGGGTGCAGCCTATAAGCTGAAGCCAAGCCCTACTGGCTTTCCTGTGGGTTTCTCCAGAAACCCTCTGATAAGCTCTGCACATGACTCTTAACAGTTGTAGACCAATTCTCTAAACAAGGAATTTTCATACCCACTCACAATACAATCACATCCTTACAACTAGTGGAACTTTTCATCATTCACATATTTTCCAAACATGGTGTTCCATCTCACATAACTTCCAATAGAGGTTCCAAGTTCATTTCCCATTTCTTCAAGGCTCTCGGAAAAGCTCTCAATATGAAATTACACTTCATCTTGGGATATCATCCAGAAGGTGACAGACAAATGGAACATGTCAACCAAACCCTGGAAAAATACCTCCATATTTATTGCAACTATCAACAGGACAACTGGAAATCCCTTCTTCTGCTTGCAGAATTTGCTTACAATAACTCTCCAAATGTCACTACTGGCATCTCTCCCTTTTTCACCAATAAAGGATACAATCCTAATATTGCAGTACATCCCAAATGAGATCTTGCATCCACTCATACTCAAGATTTTATTACCAACCAGGAACTTCAGAAAGCTATTTCTTCTGTCCAGGAATATTATCAACATTCTGCAGATAAAAACAGAATCCTGCCTCCTAACTTCAAGATTGGAGACCATGTTTTCATAAAAGCTCAATTCTTCCAAACTTCCTGGCCTTCCAAAAAACTTGCCAAGAAATTCTTAGGTCCTTTCAAGATCATAGCACAAGCTGGCTCACTTTCCTGGACTCTCTGACTTTCCGATAGTGTGCAAGCAGTTCATCCCATTTTCCACATTTCCATGTTAGAACCTTGTGTTCCTAACAACATCCCAGAATGTACTCAACCTCTGCCTCCTCCAGTCATCATTGACAGAGAACCCAAATTCAAAGTTTCTAAGATTTTGGACTCTAAAATCAACAATCACCAATGTACTTGTAAATTGCTCTATTTAGTCAAATGGGCAGGCTATGAAGGTACCAACAAAGAAACTTCATGGATATTGGCCATGGAACTTGGACATGCTTGTAATCGACTTCCAAAGTTCCCAAGTTTCTGGCTATTTTCCAATAGTTCTGGAATAAGTTCCCAACATGGCACTTAACAGGGAGGCCTGACTCTATAAATGTAGTGGAGCCTGGCTTCAACTTATGTATGTGTTGCACCCTTGTACAAACTGTTAGGATGCTCCAGTATTTCAAACAGAGCAGATAGTACAATAGAGACAAAGTTCAATACTTAGCTCAATTGGCTGGGGGGGCTGAAATACTAAGAGTCATAAAGTAAGAGTTCACAGCTTGCCAAAAACATCTTTGAGGGTATTGAGAAGGGAGGAAAGGGACTGAGAACTACAGTAAATAGGGGGTAATCTAAGTCAATTTTTGAACTGAAAAACTGTAGTATACATGAAGAAGATTTTATACTACAATGGGATGGATGACTGGAGGGCCAATCAAGGAAGTGAAAGGTGAAATGGATCATAAGAAGTTAATGACAAGGTGAAAAGAGTAAATGTAAGATATTAACAATACTAAAGGGGTCTGAGGTGGCAAGTGAGACATATAAGAAGAGACAGTGATGGGGGAGCAAATGGGACAGAGTTGGGATGGAAAGCTAAAAGGTTAACTATGTATTATACTGAAACAAGTGTTTGGGATGCTGTAAGTGGTGATACCTAGGGTGGGGTTCGAACAGTGAGTCAACAGAGGGTTTTGAGTCTAAGACAGGTTGTGGGGGTCCAAAATGATGGGATCCTAACACACAGCAACCTTACCTTGCATGACTGGATGTCAGTCTTTGCATATATTGATATTAAAAATAGTATGAGTTGACTTATTGTAATACACAATCTACAAGTGGGTAATAGACTTGTAATAATAGTACTTGTTTGTCAATCAATGTGTCAGTTAGTGAATCACCTTCTGACTTGATAGGTAGGATGCTAGTTTAGGTGTACACTGGTTCTGGCATGCATTAACCTCAGAAAGCATGGTCCTGTTACAACCCATATGCTTGGCACACCATCAGACCTGATCGGACCTCATGCAAAACTCCAATTGTTTGAAAACTGTCAGTATTCTGACTAACCCCATTAAGCACCTTCATTGTTCCTGATTAGTATTTCCATCTACCCCTTATCCTATACAACCAGTTTACACCTTTTCTGCCTCCATAGTAATCTATGTCCAGATTTATAATGTTCCATCTATCGGTCTCTATTTTCGTGTCACTCTATATGTAGTTCCATCTTCTCCATTAGTACTTTCCTTTGTTCTGTTTTTATTCAGATAAGTGCCAGATTTCCATATATATGCTGCTCATGTATTGTAGTATTAGGACAATCAGAATATCGACTCAGAACACTCCTAAACAACTCTCATAGTCTCACTCTAAATATCCCACTCTCCACCTCTGCTTGCACTCACATACCTTCAGTTTCCAACTCTCGGTCTCTGACCCTCTGACCAACCATCAACTAATCCTTCAGCTTCCAATTGGTGACTTACTGAGAGGACTAGTTGACAGGACTAGTTTCCTGCCCACCCAAACAGCCCCTGTAACTTGTTTCTACCCTGGACACCTTTCTGGCACCCTGACATTGGCACCCTGGGGCCACCACCTCAGCACCCTGTCACTTGGTTTACTGTAGGTTATCCATCTAGTATTCCATTCAATCTCCATCCTGACACTCCCTTCATCTGTTCTAACTATTTGCCACCTCATACTCTTTAGAATACTTTTGTCACATTCCATTTAGTTCTAGTTTGTTCCTTGTTCCTTTCCATGCTTCTTTTGACCTGTCATGACCTCTTGCTTCTCCAATCAGCCTTCCAATCATCCTTTACACTCAGTATAAAGTCTTTCCCATATATGCTACAGTTCCTTAGTTGAAACTCAACTTAGATTATCTAGTGTTTAATTCCCTCTACCATCCTCCTATTCTCATTGAAGATGTCATTGGCCAGCCATAACTCTTACTTCCTTGAACTCTTAGCATTTCGGCTCTCTGGTTGATTGAGCTAAGTGTTGTCTTTAGTCTCCATCATACTATCCACTCTGTTTGAAACACTGGAGCACCCTAACAGTTCTTGTGAGGGTGCAACACATGTACATTGAAGCCAAGCTCCACCTTGTCTTATAGAATTGGACATCCCAATTAGTACAATTCACCATTTTTGGACCTCTGAAATCATCCCCTTTTGCCCCCTTTGCTTAGATCTTAACAGTCAAGTGGTGAATTTTATTTATTTATTTTATTTATGTATCTATTTGTTTCACTTTGGCACAGGTTTGCATAGCTCAGTCCTTTATATCAAGTTAGAGTGAAAGTTTGACAGAGGCAGTTTGGACTAGCAGAAGATATCACAAGCATTATGTTTTCTCACAGAAATCAGAAGGGCCTGCCCAGCTTGATCTTGGTGCCTAGTCAAAGTTGTCAAGCACTGACAGAAAACTTCCCATACTTCACTATAATTAGTTACATATCTTAGATTAATACTAATGGTTTCTTCACATGAATTCCACCTTCTAGCCATGAAATCAAATGAACAAAAATATTTGGTTTCCAGATCAAGCTCATTATAGGTGTGCCCACTTGGCTAGCTAGTTAGTATGTACATAACCTCAAATTGTTGAATATGTTGATTTTGGATTATAGTTCACTTTCAGACACTATCGATTGTGCTAATATTTTACACTTTTGTAGTACTGTACAGTTGCTTAATAACAATACCATTGTTTTTGTTCACATCCACCATGTATCTGTATACCTCCCCACCCTAATTCTAACAGGTTATCAGCCCTACAGACAAAATGTTGTTCCTTCAAGTAATCACTTATTGTATTATTTTGTTTAGGTAGCTGTATTAAAGGACTTATAGGCTGCATTACTCACATGTGTTAGGATCCTATCATTTCAGACCTCCACAACTTGGTTTTACCCTTGTAACTCTCTGGCACCCTGCTATTGGTATCCCCAACCATGGTCTCACCTGTGGCACCCTGACACATGTTTCTCTGTAGATTACCCTTTTAGTCATCCCATCCCATTTCCACCCCAATCCCCATCACCCATCCGACATGCATGCCCCACCTGCCACCCCACAACCCCTAGAACACATGTGTCCCATCACACCCAGCCCCAGCCCAATCCCCATCTCCTCCCCCACTCCCTTGATCAGCCTTCCAATGATCCATCATACTTTGTATAAGAACCCTATCATATATGCTGTAGTTCTTCAGTTCAAATATTAACTTAGTGAGTATGAAATACCTGTCAGCCCTCCAATATCATTCTCCTTTCTGTCTTAAGACTTTAGATCTTAACAGCATGAGAAGGGTTTCAGGGCAGTACATTCAACTTGCAGGATAGCTCTGCAGTTGGTTAACTCCTGTGGGAAGGGCTCCACACTTCATCTAATAATGGGAAATGAGAATTGCTTTCAGAAACTAGGGGAGGATAATTATAGTACATGTGTAAGGGCAACCCCTGGCCACCTGCAGTACTCACTATTATGGAATGAGGCTAATGGAGGCTTGCTGGGCAAGAGACAATGAAAGGCTAATTTGGGCTAACAATAGTGAGCACCATTTTCAAACATAAATGTTTCACTTTATTTCATAATATTTCTTTTGTCTTGATATTCTTTTGTTCCAAGAGCACTTATAAGTGTACCATACTGTAGGAAATACCTCAGTTGATTCCACTATCCTGTGTCAACTGGGGTAAGTTCTATTTTGTAGTATTGCCAGTCTGTCAATAACTAATCACATCATAGCTATCTTTTGTTGGAATTGGTGATGAAACCACCCTTTTCTTAGGGGCAGTTCACCTATTTCTTCACTTTTTCATAGGAGGATGCTAATTGTGGACCATGTTTTTGGAGGTTAATGCATGCCAGAACCAGTGTACACCTAAACCAGCATCCTACTACTACATATGTCAGAAGGTGATTCACTAACTGACACATTGATTGAGATATAAATACTTATATTACAAGACTATTACCACCTTGTTGATTGTGTATTACAATAAGCCAACTCATACTATTTTTAATATCTTTATTATAGGTAGTGACATGAAACAGATTTCTCTCAATTAAGTTGAATAATATTCTACAAATTGAGTGTAAAAGCCTCATTCAATGAAGTATAAATTTGCCCTGTCAATAAAGTAAGAGGCTAATACCAGTCATGAAAGCTCATGGATGAAAGTGTCAATGATTATGTAAGAGAAGATCAAAACTAGATTAGAGATACAAATAAACTACTGTACAATTGGAGAGATTTTCTGACTGACTGTCCTCACTCTTTTCATTGCCCTTTCTTTGTTAAAACTATGATTATACTATGACCTAAGAATGAAATCATATATGACATTGAAATGAGACAAGTCAAATGTTCCTCAAATGTTTTTTGAAGGTGTTGAAGATATTGAATAGAAGTCAAGTCAAAGTTTTGGTTGAAGATGAATCAAAGGATTGTTGAAGTTTACCTTGAATGTTTTGTGACAATGTTGTGACTGTGACAGTCATGACAGTAGATATACAATCTTAGTCAATTCCACTATCCTGTATCAACTGAGTTATCATTGTTATAGTTTCCAACTGGTTATGGGGCCCATCCCAAAATCATTAGGATACAATAAGACTAAAACCAACCCTGACCTAATCATGAAACTGACCCCAACCTAATTACAAAACTGACCTCAACTGATCACTGAAGTACTGAACTACACTGACCCCAACTCCAACTCAGTTGACCCCAAATGACTCCAGAAATGACTTCCAAATAACACCTATTCCAGCTTCACAGCTGACAAAAATTTGATAGCATGAAATGGTATTCCTGGAAGAAAATCATTTTGTCAGCAACTCATGTGAGAGGTGTATATAGATATCTGAGTGGTGTTAGGATACGTACAAGGCGGGTCTCCGGAGAAACCCGCGGAATATCCGGTAGGACTTGGCTTCAGCTTATAGGCTGCGCCCTTGCTAGATCGTGTTGTCCTATTTCAAACGGGCAGATGGGAATCCCGGGGAGTCTGGGCGGGGGTCATGGGTTGTAGGTCGTAAGTCGGGGGTCGTGGGTCGTAGGTCATAAGTCGGGGGTCGTGGGTCGTAGGTCGTAGGTTGGGGGTCGTGGGTCGTAAGTCGGAGGTCGTGGGTTGTGAGTCGAGATAGTTGAGAGAGATAGATGTGCCGGAGCCCGTGGGCTCCGACTAGTGAAAGCGATGTGAATCAAGCAAGGGTTTAGAGCGGAAAATGTTATTAGATTACTGGGGGGAATCTAAGCTAATTTTCTGACTGGATTGTATGTACAACATCTGCCAGTTTATATAGACCATGGAGTGCATGACATACCAAATCCAGTAATGATGAAACGAAACTAACAAAACATAAAATGGGAATAGTAAACACCAAGTTTGGTGTTAGGAACGGGATGGAATGGAGCAGAGTCTGAATCGTGACAAAGCATAACCCATAATGGGAAATGGAGCGGGAGCGGAGTCCAAATCGTGACAGGTCATTTGACTAAAATGGGAATGGGGCTCGATTAGAGTGGTGATGGGATTCTAAGTGGGGTCCGGTGACTGATGTGTGGGACGAAGACGGACATAAACAGAGACGGAGTCCGGGGGAAGTCCGGTGACTGATATGTGTCGTAATGAGGTCGAACGTAACAAGTCTTGATGTATGGAGTCCGGGCGGGAAATCCTATAAACAGACAATTGGTGCTTGTAGCACATGGGGGCGTATGGGTTAGTGCCCGGAGTCCAGCGGGATTGTCCAGTTGTAACAAGTGGGGGAATTACCAGACCACCAATGACAACATCCCACATCACAGCAACAAGTTACTGGGGATCTAAAACACTGACTATAAACAAATAGGATCAACATTGTGAAGGATGGGCTACAAACAGTGCAATACTCTGGGAACTGAGTATTGCTTTGATTCCTTATTTTTTTCCATATTTTATATTATTTTTCCTTTACTCCAAATGTGAGATATATCTTGCATTTAGTACAGTGTGAGTTGCTCAAAACCAGCAACTCCGCTACCACAAATAACATAATTGTATCTACACTTCACAACAACAAAAAACTCACACTGTACATACCTCAGGTGATAGTTTTTGAGTGTAGCTTCAAGACTATCTCTGTACTTTTCTGTAATTCCAAAGTTTCAAAACATCAGTACCAGAAATCTGAATTTGAGTCAGAGATTGATAGAGTTACCATATTAGGAAGCGGAGTTTCATAAATTGGACCCCTATTGAACAAGTGTTAAGTTCCCGAACAAAGCTCCACGGATATTCCCGCAGAGGTTCCCGGTAACTATTCTGAACACACACTTGCTTCCGGGAAATATTCCCACGGAGTCCCCGGGTAATAGGTCCCGGGAAAAGTTCCGGGGATTATTAGTACAAGGAACGGTGATATCAGAATAATTACCAGAAAGTCTGGTGATACGACTGAGATGGACTTGGCTTCAGCTTATAGGCTGCGCCCTCGTACACTCATTCGGGTGTCCATATTTCGAGCTGACAGAATGCATACAGGAAGGTATAGATTCCGGAATTCCCATGGGAGTTCCGGGAATCGAGTGTGCAGACAGACAAGAGGACTAGAGACTGTTCAAGGATCAAACTTGTTCGGGGGAAAACTAGTTCGAGATTGAAACTGGATTCTAAGTACATGAACATAGCAGACTTATATAGACTGTGAAATGTAATAATACCAAATCCGGTATTAATGAGAGGCAGAACTATTAAACATAAAACAAAACAGGTAAATACTAAACTGGGAATTAGGGACGGAACGGAATGGGAGCGGAGAACGAATCATGACAGATCATTTAACCATAACTGGAGCGGCGCTCAGTTAGAGGGGTTTCGGAAGTCCGGTCGGAGTCCGGTGACTTGGTGCACAAGATAATGTCAGGTATAGACAGGCTTGATGTGCAGGAGGTCCAGTGGAGTCCGGTGGGTTTTCCAATGACTGGTGTGTGAGACGCAGAGACAGATAACAGGAGCTGGGTTCTATGCTCTGTTAGAGGGGGTTCCAGGAGTCCGGTCGGAGTCCGGTGACTGGTACATAAGACACAGAGTGTCGGGTGTATGTAGGGTGGAGTCCGGAGTCCGGGGAGTCCGAGGACTGGTGTATGAGACATAGAGGGTTTAGGTGCAGACAGGTGGGGTGCGTACAGAGAGTCAGGCATAAACAAGTTGACATGCGGGCTCCCGTGGGAACTCCGGTTGTTACTATACAATATAGAGGGTCGGGAGCATGTAGGACGGGGTCCGGGGGCCCGGAGGCCGGCGGGTTTTCCGGTTCCTGACAACAAGTAGATACAGCACATTACTATGTTCTAGTTCAGAATGATCCCAATGCTCATCATGACCACTGGGCCGCAATGCTGATGAGATTTGTATTTTTTCACAGCAAATTCAGCTTGCTTTGCATCAAGGCCCTTGCTGTGGGAGGTGTAATGAGCAAACAACAGCTGCTATGAATAGTATAAAGTAAAAAATCATATCTACCGATAAGCATCCATATAATGCCATGTCTTTCGAAAGAATGCACAGATGGTGTAAATGGGACAGGAATTGAGAATTTCTGGCACAAGGTGTTTCGCAGTGGGAAATTTTCCCATCTGTTGATGCTTGAAAGCCTGGGAGCATGATGAGGCTTCACAAGACAACAAGACACAGAACAAAACTCACGCATCTTCATCCAGCCCCAGTACATCTCTATTGGATTAAGCTCACAGTGGAACTTGGGCAGAAAATAGCACTTGTGGCCAGCCTCCTCAATCACAATCTGCAAGAGTGGTTTCTCATCCTTGAAGTCCTGTTGCTCAGAGAGGGCCTTTCGCATGCAACAAAATTTTGTGCCTGAATCCTGCAAAACATCAGTAAGCAACTCTTCTGGCTCCTCACCACCTTCTGCTGCTGCCTGAGCCTCTCGTCGCAGCTTTTCCTGACCTTCCTGTGACATCTTACATACTTTACATTCCCCCACAGCCTTTTCATTATTTGCAGCCTTGAGAGTGGAGATAAGACCTCATTCTTCAAGGACTCGAAGCATACCCTTTGGTTGACCACAATATTCAAAGTTGGGATGTTCAGGTGGGAGGTTACTGGGGAAGACCATCATTTGGGGCATTCCTTGTAGGGCAGGGTTTGGATTATCGAGGGGGATGAGTGTGGAATGCATAACACACTGTTTCCCTCCAGGTTTAACATTCATTTCTTTAGCATTGAGGGCATCTTTTGCGAAAGCTCCATGGGCAGATGACTGATCAAATATGAACTCCATGACAGCATTTGGATAGAGTCGCTCAGATATCTTGATTGCATGCTCAACCCAGTGATAGATTTATAAATGTATCAATGAAACATGGATGTTTGAGCACCTGCTTGACAAGTTGTTCCATATTCTACCAGCCCTCATAATTCTTTCCTGGATAAATTATTTCCCATGCATCTGTGAACTCCAGCCTTTCACCATCAGGTAGGCTTGCATTTTCATCTAACTGTTATTCAGAGAGAACAAGACGACCTGTTTGTTCTGTAATGAAGTCAGAGACATGCACCACATGGCCTTGACCTTTCTTGCGAAGGGGCATCTTCCCAGGCTTCACCCAGATATGGCGGCAAAGCTCATTTGATCGCACAACAGTCTCATCATGTGTGACTGGGACATGCAATTTCTCACCTTCAGCCAGAACTGGCTCTATGGCTTCTAGTGTTTCATCTGCATAGGTTCATCACAAACTATAAAGTTTATCAATCAAAATTCTAATTGTTTCATTGAAGTTTTGCCTACTGTTCATTTTTCGCAAATTCCATCAAAAAGACTTTGCAATATTCAACAACATCTGGTCGCTCATGACCATCAACATACAATCCCTTTCGAGCTTCCTTCAATTCATAGCCCAGTTTTGCAAGCCAACATCGGGCTGTCCCCTCTGAAATCTTCTGACCACCTAGGTCAAGGCCTAGTGAAGGGATAATGGTCTCATTGACCTGCTTCATTAATAGTAAAGGAGTGATCTGCAAGCTAATGAATATATCAGAATTTATTATGGATTATTTGACTCACTTCACCATCTGCAAGCACTATTAAATAGCAACGAATTGCTTGTGCAATCCATTCATTGTTCAGAAGTGATGGATGGGCATGATGCTTTCCTGCAGTGATGGGTGGCAGTGTATGAAAATGTTTAACATATTGATAGAGGGTTTGGATCTTGCTGTTATGACCCATTCCTGGATGTTTCAATATCCAACTTCCAATCTCCAACTACGGAACATCATAGTTACCGTATCATCCACGTTCTTCCCTTGTTCCGCATTTGGTAATTTGTCCATTGACAAGTATTCACTTGTTTGTTTGTTGTATTCCCATTTCGGAATATTGCCTCCCTAATATGTCTTATTGTATTTCCGTTTTAAGAACATTTCTGTTTCTGTCTTATTATGGTCTTAGTTTGTAGTACAATAACGAGTAGACTTATATTAGTTTCCACAAATTTGTACTTTACCTTAGATCTGATATCGACTTAGTTTCTTATTCCTTCTCCCGTCTTTCTGTACGCTCGATATTCGGAACTCTTCGGAACTCTGAATATCCGTATCTTCCATTGTAAGTCTCACCTCTGAAATTAAGGACTTTGAGCGTTTGCGTAGAGGTGCAGCACATAAGCTGAAGCTGATGTCCTGACCCTATCCGATAGTTCCCGACTTCCCGGTGACTTTCTGATAGTTCTGGAATAAGTTCCCGACACGGCACTTAACACTTGCAAGCAAAGTATGGACCCTTCCCAATTGAAACAGCCACAGTATGGCTTGCCTTCATCATGGGTGCATTTATTCTTGGATTTCGTTTATTTTGTTCCCATAGCTCAATGAACTGCTTCAGTGCATGTAAATGTAGCAGGGAGGCAAAGGACTTGAACTTTTTTGCCTCAACAATAAGTCTCTTGACTGTGTTGCACACTGACTCCACTTCGATATCATCATTATCATCAGCCATTGGGTCAAGGAAATCGATAGCTGGGGCTGCACCTGCTACCAGAACTGCAGTCACCATCATCATTGAAGGCTGGGGTGCAGACTTGCTTGTGGTTTGCAGGTGACCAGTGGAACTGCCAAGTGTGTGTGCATCTTCATCCGAGCAGTGTGCCAATGGTTGAGTTATGCTGGCATTCTCATTATTGGACATCAGGACCTGTGGTTCAGCACCACAACTGCTTGGTGAGATCTCCATGTGGGTTCATCATTGACAGACTCGAGATGTGCAGCCACATTAGTGGTTTGAGCAAAATAATCACTTATTTTTGCATTTCCCCTCGCTGCCCTCTGCATTTCCCTCTCTCACATGTAAATTGATGTCTTCCCAGCACCACTATATGCTGGCATTGCCCTTGGTCCCTTTGATGGCTTTGTCACTCTTGAAAATGTTTCCTGGGTTGTGAATTAGTTGGTAAGTTGATTTTTCATGTGTTCCGCAACTTCTGCTTACAGAACTCATTATATTTTCCCAGAAATTATGGGAGGCATCTGCAGCCTTTCTGGCAAGACTTTTGACTAGATCCGGACTCCCAGACTCATCTATCTCTGCCTCTGGGTTGAAGTCTTCCATCCCCTCTCCAAAGTATCTCTGCCCCTTTTCTTCCCTGCTGCTACAGTGGCCACTTCATCCTCATCTTCAGTGTCTACTAGCTCAATACTGGGATCATTGACAAGACTGAATGCCCAGGTTCCATCCAGAGTCTTGCCGCCTTCTGTGTCTGTGGCAAAGTCCTCCTCAAAGTCTGTGTGTATGTAGCTTGGATCAACTGAGAGCTCGAGAAAGTCTTCAATTATGCCAGAATTGAAGCACTTTGTGCCAGATGCACGTTGTTTCCTTCCCAGTCGCTGCTTCTTTGTTGGTGGGGGCATTTCACATATGTTATTTTTTCCTCCGCAAATCTGAAAAGTCACCTGACACAGCGATTTTTTCAGTTTTTTGTATTTACACATATTCTACCCATGTTTCATATCAAGATTTCAAAATCTCACTCTGAAGGTTTGTTTTTCATCCTCCAGCAAGTTGTCGGACCTTAGTGACTCACACTGTAGTGCAAAGGTCCATGTATGCTTGTGGGTGCACAAGTACCCACAAGCCCACAACAGTGACATTTGTAATTGTAGTAGTCACAACCTTAAGACACTTTTAACCCCAACAACCACCACCTGCATCACACAAGTATTGGTTTGGGGTTCCATCTCAATAACATTAATGTTACCACACTTATATTTCAGCTGTGAGAAAAACTTCACACTGTAACAGTCAAAGTGTGCTTGCTACTATTCAACTCATCTCCATAGATAAACTTAGCTTAACAGGACACATCCCTCAGGCCATTCACTCCTTTCTCATAGTAGTGATGTTACTCTTACCCTCTCTCCCTATCAATAAGTAATCTCTAATTGCACCTTGAGTTCAATCCTCACTCTTAAGTACTTTGTCTCTTTGATTGCACCTAGAGGTTGATCTTCACTTATAAGTGCTTCATCTCATTAATTGCAACCTTGAAGGTCAATCCTGCTTCTATCATTTGAGTAGTAGGCTATTATATCATTTACATACTTACTGCTATCTTAATAAGTTGTCCTCACTATTGCACTGTTACAAGTCGATATTGCTCACACATTGAGTGGTTAATTACTCGACTCTTCACAAACATGATGCATATGCAAAGAGTATGATGGCACTCAATGTTAAGAATCCCCTGGGTTTGGGGATCAAGTCCACCCAAAGTGCAGCAGAAGAATGGAAAGCTCTTACTACAACATATGATGCAGTGTCAGATATAGGGAGACTAAATGCTGAAAACACACTATGATCCATCAAATATGGTCACCACAGGCATCCCCTACTGGTGTCTGTCGATCGTCTTTAACGTTCTCGCTAGCATGATGATTTGCGGCCGCCTTCTGTGGCATCACCATACGACCCTTTTATGCTACTCTCTGCTATGTTCATAGAGAGTGCAGCTTTATATGTCGTCGTAGGCATCATTCACGTTACATTGTTTGCACAAGAAAGTAGTTTCCATAATCCGATCCTTGGTGTTATGGCTTAAGTGGAGGTAATTTATTTCATTCGTTTGAACAATGGTATAGTGAAGTATTACTGTTACAGTGTATTTCTCCCGACGTGATGATTTTAAGAGTTGCCCTGGGCCGCGCAGGGTCTCTTAAGGCGTCCCCACCCACTATCAGCGCGCATCTCAAATTCTCTGAGGTCTCAAGATGCTCCTCGAGCCTCCATCCAGAAATGGATATTTCTTCCACCGCCAAGACATTCACAGACTTGACTGTTCAAAACTCGAATGCCGGGTCCCATTACTGTCACCCCGTTTAAACCTGCAACAAGAGAGAGCTCTGTCGTTCTCGGAGTGAAAAATGCATAGTTGGGCCTGTTAAATGGAATTCCGAGCTTGTAAAACGAGCATTCTCCCTGACATTAAGGAAGAGCCTTGATCCCTAGCGAGGCACGTCTTGGCTATAGCTAATGAATCGATGATAAAATGAACGGCTCACGGCAATCTGATACAACAGAGGAATGAAACTGGGGATCTATCAGTACATGTTCACAGTAACACTGATATCACGTACGTGATCATAACAGCCGTCACACCTGGGTTGGCAACGCTCATGAGTATGATGATCATAGATATGATGGTCACTAAATGTCAGTTACAAAAGGCAACATCTTAATAGCTAATCTCTTGTAATTATTGATAAATTACCGAATAGTCTGTGCAAGGGAATCACTTTAGTCTGTCTCGTCATGGAAAAAACTGAAGGAAACGAACAATACCAAAAAGGCAAGCCCATCTCTAAGAAATGTATACATCAAGGATGGCACACGCCCTAATAGTCGCCAATTAATGAAAATTGTAAAAATTATGAGGATCAGATATATGCCTGGTGACAAGAGTTGAATACTGAGAAGGGTGCATTCAGCAAACAAGCCTCACATGAAGAGACCAAGAGTGGAATCCTACAACCCAGGGAATAAATTATTCAAAAGCACGTAGATTATGGGAAGCTGTAAAGACTCACAAGTTGATATACATGCTTTGCGATACGTTAACGGGAACACATCCAGTAACTGGCCAGCCGGTTGTGTCATGGAAGTAAACCTTGAAAAATGATAGTGAATTCACTACGAATGGAACCTGAAAGGGGGGTGGGGGTCAGTACCAAGGTAACAGAGTACTGTTGTGAAGAAGAAGAAAAACTCTACAAACAGGTATGGTGACTATCCCGACATAAGTAATCAGTCAGAAGCCGGGATACTATCGTAGGGGGTGCTCACTGGTGAGAGTAAATAGCAGAAATGCAAGCACTAGATCATGATGGTATATATTCAAATTCATGTGAAAAGTGTCAATGCAGAACTTCCATACCACGTTTGCTTCTATTGTACAAGGCATACATCCACAGGATGAAAAGACCCTCTTCACACACTACCAGAAACATGAGCCCACTTGAGAGGTGAGTGAGTTGTCGGTAGGAAGTAATGCTCAATGCGTAGACTAACAAACTCACAACGTATAAACCAATGTCCTTGTGTGGCAACTGAGGCGAAGAAGTCAAGGTTAACCTCTCTCACGGAAGACATGCTCACAACTAACACAAAAATGGTCAGCATTTCATGTGCATTAAATTATCACATCGCTACCTCGATATCAGGATGCAAAAACAAATCAGCTTCCGAAGGCGGCTCTTAGCTTTACACTTTCGAGCAACAAGCCAATACTTACAGATCGTAAGGAAACTAGATGAAAGACGATTTTGATCCCGATTAGTTAAACGCTAGTGATAATCCAAACCTTTACTCACAGAATAAATGCAAGCCCAAAATATCGAGCGATTATACAGAGGGAGTTTGGCAGTGTCCACTTTTTCCTAGCAGCAAAAGTATAATATGAAGGTGCCCCAGCACTACTGGCAACGATCATTAATTACCTCCAAATGTGTTCACTCTTGTATTGCGTGTAAGAAGGTGAAATCCATGGGCAAAGGTTGTCGTTATTGTTACCCACCTCCTTATCTAATGTTATGATCCAGTCGTAGGAAATCAAGGTTGCAGCCATCACTTGAAGAGTAGTAAGTAGTGTGTTGTGCCTCTTTGAAGCCTGGTATACCTGCGGTGTAGTTGGCAGTGTGGTTGAATGAAACAATAGTGACTAGAACACCAGGTTCGAAAAGAGGTAAAGTACTGTTCGACATGAGTGTTGGGTGAAGAAAAATCTAAAAGAGGGTGCGTCTCTAGCGTTCGTTCGTGTTTGGGCGAGCAAATAGACTCTATTGCTCCGCCACCGCTCTTTTGCGCGACCAGAAATAAATCGGGCCGTGCTCAAGCCGGCGGAAGCGAAATACATTATGTCGGAAAAATCCGAATATCCTGATCAGGCCGACTAGGTGCCGATTTGCCTGATCCCGGCTGCCCAGAACAGGCGCCCATCAGACTGGTCGTGCCTGGTGCAGCCAAGACTTCAGGCCGGCCGGGCTCTGCACGGACCTGCCCAGGACCGTGCAGCCTGATCAATGATCAGTCGATTGTTACCATTCGGCTTGTCTGCCGTGAGATCTGGTCATTTGCCGGCATGTGAAGGTGTTGTAGCCGCGTTCTTACATCAAAAGCTGGATAAAGCCCCCAGACTGGACATATTGTCACGTTCCGACAAATTTGTCACTCTTCGTCACATGTAAAACCCATAGCTCCCCACTAAGTATGACTTGCCTTTGTAGTCGACACTGACAAATAAAATATCATGTGTTTCAACTATTTTTTCATTTTAATACATTTATATACCGCGTCTCATAACTAAGATACATAGCGGTTCCGTAGCATCGTATAGAGCATAGCTACTATAGTATCTACGGGAGAATGAAGAGGAAGCAGGCCGGATGCGTCGGAGCGAGTGGTGGTTGGCAGGATGGTCGAATATGAGCATGATGAGGTGATTTAATGCTCAAAAAATCATTCTACGTGTACAACACAACATGGGAGAATGTGCTACAAAAAAATGCACGAAGCCTTGGTGCAAGAAGACTCTGCCTCTCACAGCTATATTCAATCTCTGCAGTTCATGCCGCGAACGAGACCGGATTAACAAACAAAAAGGGCGGGTGGAAGCAAAAAAAAAGCCATTGAACGCGAGGTGTCGTCAAGCCAAAAGCGTCGTCACGAAGGGGAAGCAGGAGAGCGTCGAAAGTAGGTCCTGCTGATGCTGGCACAGAAAAACAGGCTGGCAGGAAGCGTGGGCTTGACAGTGGAGTGGAGGACTCAGGAAGGCCCACACGATGTCAGACAACACATTATGAAGGCTCGAGAGCATCAAGCCTTCCCCAGAACAATGACGAGGAGAACGGGTTTTTTGATGATAAGCCTGATGAATCAGTGAGTTCTAACAATAGATTTATTGCTTATATTCCATATCAGTACTACCTATACCTCAGTTGTGCACACGTACCCCCACAGGCCGCCGCAGCCACCCGTGTGCTCCCGCCCTGTACACTCCCCGAACCCACGTCCCCCGTACGTACCCCCCCCAATGCCCCCTGTACCCCCTGTGCGTACCCGCGCCTGCACCCCACACCCACGCACACCCCCCATGCATTCCCGACCTGCCTGCGCACCCAACCGCAGCACCCCGCATCCCGCGTACCCCAACCCGTCAAGCCTGCTCCCAGTGTCCACACCAACGCCCCCGCACAACCGCGACGCGTACCCCTCGCACGGGTGCACCTGCATGCGGGCGCCCCCCACCCCGCGCCCCCCACACGCCTACACTGCACGCGCAGTTCACCGCCACTATGCGTACCCCCCGCATGTGCACTTACGCGCACCCGCCCACCGCACCCACATGAACCCCGCACCACCCTACATTCTGTCACGCACCCGCCACTGAGCCCACTCCCTGCCTCACGCTCCCCGTCCACATCCCGTGTCTCTCGTACCACCCCAGGTGCTGACTCGCCCCGTGCACTCGCCACTCACACTGCGCCCGACCCGCCCATCGCACCCGCTCCCGCCTCCTGCACCCGCCCCACATACCCTGTGCCCCCTTACCGCACCCTGCCGCACTTAGAACCAAGGTATGGTTTCCATGTGTCTTTAAACAATTTTAAAATGTCTTTAATAAAAAATGACCTTAAACATCTATTTTAAATCACTTTAAATACCTCTAAGTCACTTCAAAGGTTTTATCACTACGAACGGCGGGCTACAGACATAGATAAGGCTAAGACGACTAACGGTTATACTTGAATTTTGTGATGAGTATGCTGCTTATTTCCCTCCCGAGGCATTCAAGGCTCTATTGCAGGTTGTCGTGGCCGTCGTGCGTGCGGGTTATCCTCCTATTTTCATCTTTTATTATCGTTCTAATTTTCTTTTAATAATATTGTAAATTGCAAATATATTTCAATGCTACGAGATGGGGCTACACTGTGCATATTTATAAGTGGCGACATAGAATTACAAGCAATTTGAGATCTAGGCGGCCAGACTTGTCATTCTCATTGTTTATTGCATCTTTGGAAGTGGCTGGGGGCCTTACAGCGGAGCGAAGTCGGCTCGTACGTGATGCCATCAGATCTGGAAGGATATACGTGAATGGTAACAATCGATCTACAACTCCAGCCTGATCGGGTCTGCACAGATGCCCGGCAGCCTGAAAGCAAGTTGTGACACATTACGTAAGACATCAACTCGGCATCAACTCGCAAATTGAGTATCACAGCTGTTGGTGTGACATGAGTCCCATGTTTCTTAAATTATTAAGTTCATGGTGTTGTGAAATGAGGGCTTATGCATGCTCTAAGATGTAATACAATTGGGAGCCAGTGAGAAGCACGTGAGAAGCACGTGATTTACGGGTATCTCCATCCCTTTTGTTCCCAAGTCACGTATAAATACACCCAAACTACCAAGAGCTACCTCAGTCGATTCCTATCTACCCCGTCGACTGAGATATAATTATAGGTCTCCATTGATAATATATGGTGTAGGGTATAATAAGTAGTAACTGATGTTATACTTATTGTTATGACCGGACAATCCCGCCAGACTCCGGGCACTAACCTGTACGCCCCCACGCGCTACAAGCACCAATCGTCTGTTTATAGGATTTCCCGCCCGGACTCCGTTACGTCAAGACTTGTTACGTTCGACCTCATTACGACACATATCAGTCACCGGACTTCCCCCGGACTCCGTCTCTGTCTATGTCCGTCTTCGTCCCACGCATCAGTCACCGGTCCCCACTTAGAATCCCGTCACCGCTCTAATCGAGCCCCGTTCCCGTTTTAGTCAAATGACCTGTCACGATTTAGGACTCCGCTCCCGCTCCGTTTCCTGTTATGGGTTATACTTTGTCACGATTCGGACTCCACTCCGTTCCGTTCCATTCCTAACACCAATTTGGTGTTTACTATTCCCGTTTTATGTTTTGTTAGTTTTGTTTCGTTATTACTGGATTTGGTATGTCATGCATTCCACAGTCTATATAAACTGGCAGATGTTGTACATACAATCCAGTCAGAAAATTAGCTTAGATTCCCCCCAGTAATCTAATAATATTTTCCGCTCTAAAACCTTACTCGATTCACATCGCTCACACTAGTCGGAGCCCACGGGCTCCAGCGCATCTATCTCTCTCGACCAACTCGACTCACGACCCACGACCTCCGACTTACGACCCATGACCCGACTTATGACCTACGACCCACGAACCCCGCCCGGACTCCCCGGGATCCCCGTCCGTCCGTTTGAAATTGGACAACACGATCTAGCGAGGGCGCAGCCTATAAGCTGAAGCCAAGTCCTACCGGATATCCCGCGGGTTTCTCCGGAGACCCGGCCTGTGTGTGTATCCTAACACTTATGTATAGTAAAGTAGTGAGTGCTATTAGAGGCTCTCCTTATCCATTTCTCTTTGGATATCCCACTCTAGGAGGATAAACAAAAACTTTAAAATTATTTACTCAATCAAGTATATATATTTATATTGTTTGGCAAAGAATTAATATTCTATAAAATCCAGTCCATCAGGTGTCACTCTGGAGAACAGGGAAGTATTAATTAATATATATCTTGTATCAGATAAAAGTTGGTCAAACAATCATCTGTAGATTATCCTTTTGGAATAAGTTTCACAACATGGATTGGTAGGCTAGATAGTTCTGGTTATGTTTCTGAATCAAATCAAGTTAAATTATGTAACTATTTTGCAGAGTCACACAGATATTGTAAGTGCACATCAGCCCTCCAGCTCTCCACACTAGCCCTCCTACTGCTTGATCCCTTACCATGCAATGAAGTCTATTCTAAGGCTACATTGTAGACTGACAAACTCCTAGTTACCACAGTGTAAAAACATATCTGCATCAACCATATCATTCAAGTAGTACATCCTGTCAGGTCCACCAAATGTTGGAATCACATATGTGGCATGCCTGCACCACATACTTGAGGAAGATTATACTTCTTCCCTTCTCCTCAAATACCTGGCAGTTCTTCCAGTATGTTTTTGGTTTCTACTTAGCTTCCTTTAGCCACTGTACAAGTGCCATATCCACTGTCTGTCCTGACCGTAGGATACAGGAGAATACAAACAGCAAATGACCATAGCTCACTGGGTTTGTGTTGATAAGGATGCAGTCATATTGAGGGTGGCCATGAAAGGATGGATTGCAGCATGCAATATCTTTCTCAACCTTCCAGTCCTCAAGAGATGTATAGTGAATATGGACACATTTGTAGGGAATAATCTGTAATGTTGTCAAACTAAGTCTAAAAAAAATGAATCAAATATTTACCTTGTATCCTGTTGAAATGATTTCACTTGGACCAAGATATTGTCTAACAACATTGGAGATATCCTCTGTAAGAGTGTGAAGGATGGGATTATCAGGAAACATTGTAGACAGCTTTGATGTCATTAGGCAAGGCTGAGGAGCCCCAAGCCTCCAGTGATTGTTGTCTATTGGTGCTGTCAGCTCCTTGCTGGTGTTATTTTCTTCATGGTTGTCATCATACAAGGCCTTCAGCTCTTTAAACTCATTGTCATAGGTTTCAACATCCATTGCAATATAGGCTAGTGCCTCCTTGTTTGCATCAATGGTGACTATCTGAAGCAGGTTTAATTAGATGTTCAATAGGAGTAATCTACTGTAATACACACCTGTTTCTCCACATTCTTGTAGTTAGTTTGAAAGTATGCAGCTCAAAATTCTTGCTGAAATCCTTCTCCTGTTCATGTTGTGTAGTTGATAGTTGATCCTTTGTGTGTGATGTCATTATAAAGATGTGATGGTGCATGTTGTTTTGGGAAGTGGAAGTCTTTCCCATACTCAGCACTCACTACCTGTAAAATAACATGTTGTTGGAAAACTATTTTATGAGCTGAGAAAAAACATGTACTTCACAGTATGTCTCATATTCACCCAAAGCAACTTGCATTCTGTCCAATTGCAGTGAGGTGATCATATGCAAGCCTGCAAACATTTGAAATGTTGCCAAGGCATGGACACAGTGAACAAAGGATGACTTGGGTGGAAACAATTGGACAATGCAAGGGACTGTTGTCTGTAACATTATCAGAATAAAAATGCCTGATGGGAGTAAGCCTACCTTCAAAATATCCCAAAATGTATTGCCATCAGAAAAGTCCAATGTAATAACATTCTGAACATTCTTCAAGCCAGGCCAACTGGGAATCTGGGACATGCTACATGCCAAAGCCAGTTGGGTGAATTGGTTGAATTAAATTGAACCTACAATTCTGAATATTTCCCCCCTTGTTTCATGTTACCTAACACTTCCACCATTTTTGGAAAGAGATGTTTTCCCCATTTTCCCAAATCATCTGAGTGAAGAGTGTCATAGGAAACTGCAGAGTATGGATCTGAGTTGGCAATTGTCCAAAAGGCATTCTGAATCACTATTTATAACAATTTGAAATCCAATAATTCAGAAATTACTCACATGTACTATATGAAGACCATTATCCTGGAGAATTTCTTCTCTTTTTTTTTTGCTCTTTGCCATTCTTGCCTGGTTTATAATGTCTAACATTGATTGTGTTGTGTGAAAGGGAAACACCTTTGTTAGCTTGGTGAGTTCATCTTTATGAACAAGGCATCGGGGACAAGGATGAAGAGCCAAAGCACCCCATGTAGCACAGGTCCATGCTGCTTCTTAGATTGGATGGTGATACCAGTTGTAAGAACCTGCTGAACAGAATCAGAACAAGTGACAGATTCCCCATACAATGGGATGTTGGAGTGGTTGGAGGGCAATCCTCAGTACCTTATGATAGATTGATTGCTTGAGAAATGCAAATGCAGTTTTCTGTGCTTCTGTCTGAGATTTGGAGTCATATGGGTCCTCAACCTGTGATAATTGAACACAATGAGAATGTAGTCAATCCACATTACCAACCATATGACTCACCACAGGCATCATAAGAAATAATACTGCACCTCCATTTCCAGAGCCATTTCTAATATCTTCTGGAAGAAATCCAGCCCAAAGCATAATTTGACAGTTGTTGAGACCTTTCCCTTGTCAAGCCAGATATGCAAGGGGAGAAAGCAGTGGGGAAGGTCTGGATTATGTTGCAGTGCATTCTAAAGAAGAGAAATAAGCTTGATCTCCACACCAAATTCTAACACTGAATTTACCTGAATGTTCCACCAGCTCTCTCCTGAATCAATATCATCATACAACTGAGTGACTATATTATCATCATGCAGGTATTTCTTGACTGGATACCAAATCAGATGCTTGGCCAATGTTGCATCTGTGACAAGGCTGAGGATCCACTGCCATGGGTTATGATAATAGAAATCAAAAGTGTATTCCTTGCCATCATACACCTCTGAAACACTGGATTTCTTAAACTAAGAGAAACATGGGCAACAGGGCCACAGCAAGAGAATGATTAGGAATAGTGGACTTACTTCAGGAACCCAGTTTCTTGCAGCTTCGAAGCCAGCTTTGTAGTCATCAAGGCTAGAAAAAGTCACCTTTGCATGTCCTGGATCAACCCAAGACCCAGTAACTCCCTTCAACATTCTTTTTGTGAACTCAGCAGAGAGCCCAGCATCAACATTAAGTTGTGAAAACTCAAAATCAGCCCGAGTTCAGAATGGGGCCCAAGGCTGCCCCATTTGATGTCGGCATACATGCAGTAAAGCTTCACCAGTGGAAGGTGTTGGGGTGTTGGCATCATGGTAAATAAAATCATCAGGAAGGCCTGAGTGGGGGATGATGCACAACCCTGATGTATGGTCCTGAGGATATCTGCTGCTCTGTGCTGTTAGAATGGTGGGGTTCAGGTTCATGTATGGAAGGTGATTCAGATACAAAGTCATTCAATTCTTCAGGCTCAAATGACATAGCACTACTGAAGGCAGCTGGAACTGTGTGAATGTAATTCTATAAAAGAGATAAGTGAACAGCATACAAGGCTCAGAGTGCAAGGATGGTTCTGAAACAAGCACATCAGGGTCCTGTCTAAGTTCACCAGCTGGCAGTTAATAAAATAGATATCAGTCAACATTTACCAAGTAGGAAATTCCTGCTTACCTTGGTGTGATTGTGATTTAAATTTCTCAGCAGCAGCAAAATCTTCCATTTTGCACTTGCAGCTGTGGACATGATTTGAAAATCCTTTGGTGTTCTTATAGGAGCTGCAGTAGGTGCACCAAAATGATCTTGCATCAATGGAGCATGAGTTATGATTTGGAGGATCTTCCATCAGGAGTGTTGTGTAATGGGATTACAATGAGGTGATAATATCACTGTTCTAAAACACGGAAAGTATTGACTCTGAAGTTTCAAACTTAAACCTTCAGACTCAAACCAAGCTTAGAGACTGTAGATGGTGGAGGATGATAACAGAGGACAACATACAGAGGGTGGTGTGGCTTTGGGCACAGGGTTTCAGTAGTTATTAGCTTTTAATTATTTGTCAAAGTTTATGGTTCTATTAAGAAGCTTAGATATGGTGGGAAAATATTGCAATCTGTCCAGTTTGCTCCCTTCCACTACGATTATATCTCTCCAAATGGAATGAACAAGGCAACATTTTTCAATCCAGCCATAACCACACAAAATACATACCGAGAGTATGTGAGTGTGAGTGCCAACCTTGTGGTGGCAGATTATCCCACACATGAAAGACAGCAGTGTTGCAAATGTGTATGTAATCACCAAGATGACCAATAATATTTCTAGAGTGTCTTCTACCCCACATTGCCATATTCCACCTCAAGCTCCTCCTTTTCTACCACCACTCAGTTTCAAATCCGGCTACTATAGTATCCTGTTGCATCATCCTCTGGCCCCTGTGTTATTGATGCCAATGCTGCATTCTCTATCACCCCAATATAAGAGTGCAAGAAGCATCCTCAACAATGTAGCAGCCCAATTGCCAATCGATCCTCTTCCAGCACAATATACCAAGTTGGCTGGACTTGGTTTCCCAATGACCACCAGAGCTGGTCGCTTCATTTGGATAGGTTTAGTTTTGGGATGCTGGACTTTTGCTTTTGTAATTGCCTCTGCCATTCCACAATACTCCAACATTTCAAGTTAGTCACTACATTGTGAAATAAGCCATTGGTCTGATTACTTATTATCTAAGAAATTTCTCATTGTTGTGGTGCGAGCTATTGGATGCATAAGGTCAGGCATTCTTTCCTTCACCTTTCATCTCAGTCTCGCTGCACTCATTAAACAATGTTTTTTCTAATAGAAATATGTTTATTTCTCAAAGGTACATTGTTCTTGTGATCTATGGACTTTTCAAATATTGATGTGAGCTATCAAGAACTTGGACATAATGGGACTTCTACGCAAAATATCATAATCATGCCAATGGAGAGTCTTTCAAATCCGGTCTGAGCGTGGATGGAACGGTCCCATTTACTTCTCCACTGCATGTGTTGTCGCGGTCCTTGGAAAGGAGGACCCCTCATCCCACCTCTTCCTCTGGCACTATCAAGGTGTATCAAGTGGGTGCATTGCAGTTTGTAAGTGTTACTTTTCCCCTCACTATTTTTATGTTTAATTGGTTATTGCACAGTTTATCAACTCTCCCCTTCGCTAATGACTTTTCATGTTTACACCTCAAAAAACCATCCGTGCTCACCTATGCCTCTCTAATTTCAGAGGATGAATTTTTTGACCACATACATATTCGTCATATAGCTCGAGGTATCCTGAAGACAAGGTAGGTTCTCTATGATAATCTGAATTTCTCTGAATTTCTTTACTCAAATGCATGCATGCCCAGTGGGATTCTGTTATTGCTGTGTGTAATTTCAGATACATATCCTAGCCGTAATTAAGGTCCATACACACAGGAGATTGCTCGAGTTTTGAAAGTCGGCGGTAGCATGGGGATATTTGAGGAAGGTAGGTGACTCCACCCTGTACCCTCCTTCTTGCTTTTTTCCTATGTCTGTTGTTCTTCACAGACATCATATTCCCAGGGCTCCCACGAGCCTGCACAGCAATGCCTCATCAACATATACAGAAATTACCCACACACCAATGCCCTGTTCAGCCCCACATAGACAGTGCCACTACCAATTATGACCCATGGGAGGCACCTAGTTTGAGTGTCAATAAAAGGACCCTCTCATGTGAGGGAAATGAGGTACTGGGGAGAATCTAAGCTGATTTTCTGACTGGATTGTATGTACAACATCTCCCAGACTATATAGACTGTGGAATGAATAACATACCAAATCCAGTAATAATGAAAATGAAACTAGCAAAACATAAAATGGGATAAGTAAACACCAAATTTGGTGTTAGGAACAGGACAGAATGGAGCGGAGTCCGAATCGTGACAAATCATAAACCATAGTTTGTGGAGATGGCAGCTACATGGAGTACTGCAGCTAGCTGCCTCTTCAATTCACTGACTTTACATTCAAGTTCATTGATTTGGGCCTGTTTACTTCTGTGGTCATAGGAAGAAACCTAAAAATCAAATTAGTGGATGAGAATAAATATGAGCAGCGATGAATAGGACTAGATACACTGTTATCTGAATCTGAGAAGCCCTGTGAAATCCTCCACCTCATTGTGAGGAAGCTGGAAGAGTGGGATATTTGTTGAGGGCATTGGGGGGTTGACACACTGAAGGAGCAAGAATGCACTGGCACACAGTAAACTTGAACAAGAAATGATTTATTAAATTACTAAGCAATTGTACAGTAACATTACCAAAGCACCCATTACCTTCCCGAACTAATAGACAAGATGTAAAGAGTTTCTAGTTCATTGGTACCACTCCAATATTCCTGAGGAGATCACAAGTGAACTGACTCAAGGGTTGGCTTGTCTCACTGAGTTATAGGTCAATTGTTACCATTCATGTAATGTCTGAGATGGTCTGTTTCATACTGCTGTAGATGTTTTACATTGCCATTTATTTATTATTTCTGCTATAATACATATTATTTTCTGGTATATTCTGCATCCTACTGTGTCCATCTGAGCTCCACATACCCACCATTTCTTGCTCTGCCCTATTTACACCCAGGAGGCTAAGTTATTATATTTTGCGTAGAAGTCCCATTAAGGTCTCGTTCGTGGGGGGAATACACATAGATCCAGAGCCCACCCGTGCCCCACCCATGTCTAACATCCATACTCGGCTGCTGCTGGTGACAAAGCATGGTGATATGATGGTGAGGAGCAATACGAGGGTGACCCACGATGATAATGTGATCACCGCTGCATGAGGGGTGAGCATGTGTATGCAGTACTGGAGCCAGAACTGAAACCCACTGGGTCAGTTTGCATGGGGGGAGATGATGTGGGGTGCAATAAAGAGGATGAATGGCATGGAGAGAAAGAGCATTGTTGGGGGGGGAAGAACCTTCGCCATTGGGGAGGTGAAAATCCTAGGCCTTGGGAGTGGAAGGGCATACCACCCCGATTGTGTGGTCGTCCAGGTGGTGGTGAAAATTGGCCCCAAAGCGGCTGAAGAGCTGGGCACGGCATAGGGGGTGGTATTGGTTGTGATGGCTGTGGCAGTTCGCATGATCCATGTGTCTCCTGTTCTTCATAAAAGGAACAGCCACGGTGGGCGGGGATTGAGGTGCTAAAGGTGCAAGAGTAGGAGAATGGGATGTAGGCAACAAAGCCAAAGTTCCAGACAGGAACAAAACTTGCATATGTGAGTCTGACAGATCTTGCACGGGATTGGAAGACGACTCAAACAATCTGATCGATCTAGTACATTTTCTGCTCTAAACTCCTCTTTGAATTACACCGCTCTTGCTAGTCAGAGCCCACAGGCTCCAATGCATCTATCACTCAACCTCCAACTTATGTATTTATCTCAACTCCCTGACCTCTCGACCCATGACCCCTTGACCCATGAACTCCACCAGGACTCCCCGGGACTCCCATCTGCCCATTTGAAATTGGACAACACGATCTCATGAGGGTGCAGCCAATAAGCTGAAGCCAAGTCCTACTGGATTTCCCGTGGGTTTTTCCAGAAACCTTCCATGTACACACCCTTAACACATGGAGGGTGAAACAGCTAGTCACTGGTATCTCTCAGGAGTCTGATATGCTGATTAACTGATACAAGGTTGCTGGTCCCCTCTTAGGCAGACATCCCATCATATAGCTATAAATCATATGCCAAAAGAGTGACAACTGAAAGGGGTAGTGTGAACATCAGTTTTGCTGAAAGAAGACAAAGGTTTCTACAGTGTTAGCATGCTGATTTCTGAAAATTCCACAAGGTTGTGAGACTTCCTTGGTTAGAAGTAACTGCTAACATATACAGAGGCACTGGACTGAGGGGTGTTCAAGGTGGATATCTGAAGGGTAGGTCACATGCACCAGGCACTGTGCAGATCTGCACAGTGCCAGGTAGCCCTACACAGTGCCAGGCAGGCTTACATAAGTGCTGAAGCATGGCTATGCACTGTAGGGTGCATACATGTCATTTTTAGTATTTTTCTCAAATTTCTAATAAATAAAAAATACAAAATAAATATTAAATAAATAGTATAAATAGTAGACCTGTACATACTCATTTCTTTAGTTTCAATCTCTTAGGAATCCCACTAAAACAAGTGTGATCTCCCCTGTCATTGAGTTGTCCCCTCTTCACTTCATATTTCTATATTCTATCTTGTGTTTGGTAGCCTTGTTAGTGTTGCCCTAACAGGAATGTCTGAAAAGGGATGGCCAGTGGAGCCTCCACAGCCCTGGTCATAAACTAAAGAAGAAGGAAATTGATTGTCAGGACCTTGGAATGTATGATGACTCAATACCCAGTCAATCAACAGATTGTAAGCAGGTGAGTCAGTCATATCCAAGGATGACTGCACAAACAAAAACCAACTGTGTCATAATGACCTAAAGAGTTCCATATGGAATGAGTGACTGAAAAGGTCTTTTGTCTGGGTGACAATACTGATCCTAGTGTCATCAAAAGGTTTTGAGGGAGACCAGGTCAACCAGTAGAGCTGGAGCTAAAAACTGCAATGCTAAAGAGGGATAGAAAGCTAAAGACAAGTGGGCAAAATAATGGCCTAGATATCTAAAAATAGTGGATGCACTGAGTCAGAAAGGCCACTGTTGCACAGGAGGATCCAATGTGATCCTTGACAAGTGTGGGTGCCTGGGGTGTTGCTTACACTGTTTTTGACTTGGTTACTAATGTCGGCATCTCCAAGGGCTTTTCAGCCTTGGGAGTGTAAGCCTTGGTGTTGGTGTTCAAAGGACATTTGTTTGCCATGTGGCTCACCAAAGGCAGAGGTTGTTGTCCTTTTGTCACTGTTTTTCCTCAGGTGTCAGTTTACTATCTGGGCCAAGCTTGGTGCTCAAATTGTCTTTGGGCTTTATTGTCTAGTCATAACATTGGGTTTTCCTCCAAGGCCACCAGACCAGAAAAAAATTACCATGTTAAAAGTAGAAAGATATTCAGACCATCAGGCTTGCTGATGGGTGAGAAGTATTCCAAATTTTTGTGGTCTGTTACAACATCAGCTGGTGTGCTAGCACCTTCAAGGTAATAATGCCAATGTCTGAAAGCTTCAAAAATGGCAAATATTTCCTTGTCATGGGTGTCATAGTTAAATTCACATGCTGTAAGAGTGCTAAGACCTGTGCCTGGGTCCCACCTGGAACTTGACCATTCCTTATAGCATTCCCTGTTTTGACTCTAGCCACTTCCCTAGTTGAATACTGTATCTCACGCACTCTGGAGTCTGAGGCTCCTCCAAAAATATGACCCTCACTATACCTCCTCCAGAGCCTGAACCTTCCCTGAAAATATGCTCACTTATCATTTTATATTATTTGCCCTTCTACTGTTAAGACCCACACCTGGACTCCACCAGGGACCTGACTCTTTCTTATGATCCTTTCCTGTTTCAACTCTAGTCACTTTCACAAGTCATATTCCTCTTTGCCCCAGAACCCAAGGCTTCTCTGAAAATACATTCATTTCCTAGGCCCTGCCCTGGAACCCAAGGCCTCTCTGAAAATATACTTACCCTGCCCTGGAATCCAAGACCTCTCCAAAAATATGCTAAGTCATAAGTATTCCTTTCTAGAATAATCATTGTCTCCCAAATAGGACTTTCCTCTGACAATCCTTTGTCTCTAGTTTAGGTCTTTCCTCTGACTACCCAATCATCACTGTACCTCACTACTAGCCATTTGTCTATGTCTTTGTCCTTGTTTTAGTCTACCCTTTGTCTCCCAATTTGTAGAAGCTACACCTGCTCTTGGTATAAATACTGTAGGAGTCAGTTGTGGTTACATGTGTCGAAATGCTGTTACTCATTGTGTTCTCCTTCAGTTGAGACCTGGGACAAAGTCAACTCTGGCATCAAAATGTATCTTGCCGAAGTACTCGGCAAACTTCCTGCAGTCCAACACTTCCTTTTCGGCTCCATTCTCCCCTATCCAGGAGAACTTGTTGGAATATGTGGTTCGGAACCCTAAGTACCCACATGTATCCATAGTAGTCCTTATCCATGGCTTTGGTTCTGTCCACCATGCGGTCAATCTGAGTCTGAGTTTGAGTATGAGTGGTGGTCTATTCGTCCACTAGGGTCACTATTCTGTGCCCCGATCCCCCTTCCCTTCTTTCATTCTAACAGAACTACCGTCGCCACCCGAAAGTTCAGAACAAGATGCACCTTGGGGCCATGCCCAGACACACCCTGATCAAGGACAGGCCGACAGTGGTTGGGGAATTCCCGTTTCAAGTGCATTTACGGCTGTGAGACTCTTCAAGGGCCAGCTATTAGGCCCGTTCCGTTTGATTAGGATGATAAGAAGGAAGGTTTGATTGATAACTTTGTCTCTGTGCTTGTTGTAATACTGTCTCAAAATAAATTAGGGTTTATCTGGACTTTTTTGCGGTTCTCAATCGATCACATGATACATAATGGGCTCACGTGCTCAGAACAGACCGTCGGCGCTTTTACATTGTATTATAACAAATGATAATGACTTTCCAAGTCATTCGACGTAAAACAACAAAATAAGATTAACCTGAACCTTACTCATTACCCCCCGGGACAACACTGGTACTTC
The DNA here is from genome assembly GCA_015178975.1 of Hysterangium stoloniferum. Lineage (NCBI taxonomy): Eukaryota > Fungi > Basidiomycota > Agaricomycetes > Hysterangiales > Hysterangiaceae > Hysterangium > Hysterangium stoloniferum. The sequence continues at coordinate 258,046 of WHVD01000019.1, forward strand.
TGCTCGGAAGGCCATATCATCAAGCGGACTCAACATAGTAATACCAGCTTTATGCATCCGCAGAGCACCGTTATCGACAACAACGTCCTCGAGATCTCCGTCCTCCTCATCGTCTGAGTCGTATATGACGGACCGAGAACTACGACCGTAGCCTCTCATACCCGTCAATCCGATCTCGTTTACGCCGGAGCCACATTCATAGCTGGCAATCGATCGAGGCATACTCTGTCGACGTTGGCGGGCTGCTGTATAGCTTGCCGGGGGAGCGACCTTATATGGGTAATTGATGGCTTGACGCGAAAAGACGGCGGGTTTAAGCTTAACCGGTTTGTCCACGGGCCATACATGGCCTGTAGTAACCCAGCGCAGTTCTGGAATAAGCTTATACAGCTTCAAGGCGTGATACAAGGTAGCATCACTGCCTTTCAGCTTGAAAGGATGCGTTTTGTTCAATATTCGTTATATATTTGCGGAAGGATGCCACGAGACTTACCGAAGGCACTAAGGAATCTGCCAGAACACGCTCTGGGGCACAATCATATCGCCCGGTTAAGTAAACCCCTAATTTCCGTCCTCGTGATTTGTTTAGGACGGGGATTAGTGCGTCAAGTAATGTGTCGTTTGGTGCAAGAAGCGGGTTTGGGCTAGGCCCAGCCGGCCCGAATGCCTTCATATGGACACCGTACGAAATGGACATTCGACAGCCTTGCTCTACATACTCAACTTCACGGTCACAATTGGCGAGATATGCGGTCCAGTGAAGGCTTGTGTCGCCAACAGTGCCCTGAGCCGGTGATCTAAAGCGCTCCTCTTCACCTCTCGGACTACGCACTAATAGTGCGCCTCCCCGATATGGCACCGGAAGGTCCAATATTATAGTAGCGACACGCTTCGCGCCATCGGCACCTCGTGAGGATGGAGGTCGCCAAGGAACAGAACTTGATCCTGCAAGAAAAACTTCGAATTTGTCACGCACTGCATATAGATATGTTCCGGGATAACACTTTGGGAATAAAACTGAACGGACTGTGTCCAGCACAGGGTGACTTGCCAGGTCGAATGTTGTAGAAAAAGGAAGGTGGGATGGCCAAACTAAAGGCACATCATGGCTGTCGGTGCCAGGAGTTCCGGCGGCCGTGTTGAATGCATCTGGTGCCGTCTCGCAGGTTGCCAGAAGAACATTGAGCGCAGGTAACTGATGCATGCTGTCCGTTTTAAGCGGAAACGGGAGCGAGTGGGATAGACCTGACTATCCAGAGTGGGTCGTCAGCGTTTCATCCTTTAAATTGTGTATTATGGGACGGGCCTACCGATGTGCGAAAAAAAAGAATCGTGGATTCTACATCGGGCATTGGGATTGATCCCGACACGGCAAACGTCTCGTCCTTGACTGCTAGAAAGCGGCTGACAGCGCGATCGAACTCATCGTCGCTGCAGCTGACGTCCGAATAGGGACCGCGTCGAGAGGGAGACAATCCCGTTCTTGCAGATTTGTCCGACATAACGTCAAGTCAAATGGTAGCGAATATCAGAGGAGCTTGGGGCGAGTAAAGTAAGTGGAGTGTTCCATAGGTTCGATGTTTTATAAGGCTGTAAGGTTCGAATATCGAAGGTTGGAGTAGTAGTCATTGTATCCTTGCTCCAACCGCAAGGTATGGAAGAGTTGAGCATCCCAGCCCGCAAAAGGAACTCCATTCCATTCAAAGGCGAGGGTACAACATGGTGACTGCCCCACACTGTGAGGTAAGCTGTGCATCCCTGAATAGCCTTTTACGTGTAAATAGTCTAAAGCTAAACAAACCGCGACAATGGTCGTTCATCCATGGCTTGAATGATATTACTTTTCAATCACCTGCGGGGAGCCGAGCAATTCAAAATACAAACGCCACAGATATACACATATAATACTAATTGGGTAGAGGGGTTTGCCACTGCCACTGCTTGTGAGATAGGGTATTCTTCTTGATCGGGTAGCTTGCAACTGATTTCCATGTCCACCTGGCGCTCAGCGGTCTGTTTCCACCCTTTTTCAGCCATAACGATACGTCGCAAGTGTTTACTGCTATTATGGTTACTGTGTCATAATCTATGATTAGTTAATGGATTTGCACTTCAACCAGCCGCTTTAAGCTTTGACGAAGGCGAAAACGAGCCAGACGAGTAAGCACAATGAATACCACTGCAGATCTAGAGCCTCTCGTATGAATAGGGACAGGGGTATTTAATGCACCCTTTAACAAGCGTCAGGTTGTTAATGACAATTCATACGCATTCGCATGTGCGGGTGTACCATAGCTAGGTCAAATCGGAATGAGAATCTCCGTATATGGTACTGGTCGATTTAAAATGCTGTCTGAGATGACAAAAGTTATCGATCATGGTAGATTAGTGTATCCGGGCGCTTATCGACGAGTCGCATACCAGTAGCGGAGAGGGAACTGTTCGCAAGCCAGTATCCATGAGTCCTTCATTCATTGTTGTCAACGATGCATCTAATCTTGATCTGATATGCTGCAACTTAGCCACTAAATCTGGAAGGGTCACCAATAAATACAGTTCATCTAGCATTCATTATAATTTAGTTATAATAAGAAACAATTATTTCGAGAAACAGAGCCCCAAGTCCTGCAGGTTCAACGGTACCATTAACCTGGACCAGCTGCTCATTTAATACCTGCACCAGTGATGTTGCTGATAAGACCTGATGTACCCTGGAGGAGTGCTCCCGACCCGCTGATGAAACTCTCCGGAAGATTAACTTTTATTCTTCAAAGAAACGCTGTCCTCTATAACATTAGGAGGACTAAATGGATTCCATCCATGGGAATATCCATAGTCCACCTCGGGGAAATCCAACACCTCGATAGAGGTTGACTTAAAATAATGGTGGACTGTTGTCTTACACAGCCCCAAACCCTGGCACCCTTGCCGGGGGAAGATTGAAAATAGAAGGGGTACCATCGCCACTCACTGAATCCACGACCATGCTACATTTGAGTCTTTGCCATGGTGTCAGTCCTTGTCGCAGAATACCTCAACAGACATGACGCATTCAATCGGTAAATAGCAGTGATGTTGTTGAGCACGTCGGGGAGCTGTTACATAGGAAATATCGACATACAGGGAAGATACATTAGCAGAAGTCGGTAGAACTGCCAGCTCAGAGTGAAACTAACGAGAGGTTAAGATGGGGGCTCGGTGCCATGACGCTCCCAGACACTGCTGTTTCTAGCCAATCGGGTCGTCTCTCCTGGTGGCGTTTCCAACACCGACTAAGTATCGATAAAATATTATATGAGTATACCTGGTAAGCGCGATTTACATGTACGTACCGGTGTACCCGAGCCATGCTACGTCAAAAATGTAATATTATCTTCACAGAAAAGGCCTTCAAATGTGGCATTTGGCCCGATATACATTCAAATGATCACAAACACCTCGGCAAAGACTGAGAGATCATTTGCTGGAATTTTTACATTTGAAAACCGTTTCCCTGAACCACCAGTTGCTCTGGGTTGCTGAGAACCTTCTCGCTATTGAACCCATTACAAGTAGGAATCAGCTTGAAAGGTTAGGTTGAAGATGGATTGAAGGGAGATAAATGTATTTGAACCCACAAATCATAGCACCAAACCCAGCTTTCTTAGAATGTCCTTGGTCCCAAAATGACCAGAGAGCAATGATAGTATTATTTGTCATACGATGTATTAGTTACTGCCAACTGTGAATAAAGCACAGTGATATTAATGTGATTGAACTATAGATTTGTTGGAAGAGTACATAACCCTTGTCAGCCAACACGGAAACACTCTCCAACCCCGATTCAACACAAGATACCGTATATCTGCTGGATACGACATTCCGGAACAACCAAGACTGAGTGGGTAGTGCCGTAAGGTCTTGTTCGAGTGAGGAACTTCTGGCAAGATAAACTTGAACGCTGCCTGCAGCATCCTGTCAGTGTGGCTTCAAGGCCAAATTGGACCTCCTATAAGCGGAATATTTTAGTAGTAGATACACAATGTGCACTGGATTTCTTTCAGCGCTGTAAACGGTGTCATCTTCAGGATAGACCGTCTGATGGTTATACTATAGTAATACTGGCAGTCCTCTTCGATCAGATGGCGTCTGAGCCCAACTCTCTGCCAAAAATTATAGAGCTTTTTGCAGTACAATGGTTGTATTGATCAGATCGTATGTTGTCCGAGATAATACACTCGACCGATGGAAATGTTAGTTACAGCGCTTTGCATTACGTAAGGCGCGCGCTAGATTTGCGCGGAAATATTGCTGAAAGTTGCGAACCTCGTAGCTTGCTCAATAAGTGACCAATTGTCTTGTAACTTAATATACGTATTTTAATACTATATATATAGTATTATATGATGTTATAACTCCAAAATTTGACCTACAGCATGTTTCCCAAAATTGCAGTCCATTTGAGCTTGCGAACCAATTCATGAGCCAACAGATGTGTCACTCCCAATGAGCTCATAATATGTTGTTTTACATGTATCTAGGTAGTAAAAAATGACAGCGCCTGGCTTTTGCGGTCAGAGCTAATGTGAGTGAGGTTGCCGAGTAAATGCATACAACTACCCTCATACAGGTTTTCAGCTGGTATTTAGACAGAACAAGCAAGGCGCTGTTATTTTTTACTACCTAGATACATATAAAACAACATATTACAAGCTCATTGGGAGTGACACATTTGTTGGCTCATGAATTGGTTCGCAAGCTCAAATGGACTGCAATTTTGGGAAACATGCTGTAGGTCAAATTTTGGAGTTATAACATCATAATATACTAGATATATAGTATTAAAATCCGTATATTAAGTTACAAGACAATTGGTCAATTATTGAGCAAGCTACGAGGTTCGCAACTTTCAGCAATATTTCCGCGCAAATCTAGCGCGCGCCTTACGTAATGGAAAGCGCTGTAAGCACACTCATACAGTCACGTCACTTATCTGCTGTATCGTTCGTAAGTACCGTTCATGATCTGGGGCCAAAAAAAAAAAGGTTTGCAAATATGTTATCTTTATTATTTCCTTTTTTTGACCCCCGTTTGGTGTTGTAGCGACCGTAAAAATATAAATACTTTGGTCACACGGGTGGTGCCAGCACTGTGGGTTTGTCATCATACGACCAATGGTGAAGTGCAACTGGCAAATTAGTTCCACCCTTACCACATCTTGCACGCTCAGAACTGTTATAGGACATAAATCCGGATTCACTTTCGGTAATAGAAACCCCAGAAAACGGTCTGAAGAGTGAGTATAGCATTGCCAAATCGAGGATTAAACTGTGTGTAAGTATATTAAGAGCTCTGAGTCAATTACCTGCTCTTGAGTCACACAAGAAGATATTTTTGGAACGAATATCCCAAGCACGTAAAAGGTTTACAAATGAGAGGTTCTTTGTACCCTGTCGCATTGTGGTCTTACCAATCTGCGTGGTCAAGATGGCATTTACTATTGAAAATATGGCGTCAGCCGTAGTGCTCGGTGGACTGGTGCTTTCCCCAGATGGTAGCAAGTTGGTTTATGAAGTCTCCCCTAGACTGAAGAATGGTACGTCCTTTCAATTGATAGCAGGTATCTTGCTCCGGCTTAATCGATCCGACAGGTGACTATACCACTTCTGCCCTATGGTACTCAAAAGATGTCACAAAAGGAGACAACGCGAAGCAACTAACATCAGGTCTATTCAACGACAGTGGTGCACAATGGCATCCAAATTCTGAGAGTATTTTCTTCTTGAGCGATAGACACAAACAAGGGGGTCCTAACCAAATATATAAGTACTCAATGGATGGTCCTGGAGAACCGACTCTTTTAAATGAGGCTTTCAAGGAAAAGAAAAGTGAGGTAATAGCGCGTTTGACCCCAGCATGGTTTAGGTAATTAATTTATGCCTTTCATAGATAAAGGAGTTCCAAGTTTCACCGGATGGAAATTATATTGCCTTTCGTTCCGTTGACGAGCCCACTTCCGAGGAAGAGAAAAAGGACAAAGAAAAAGACGACGCGAAGATTTTTGGGGAGAAGAAAGGTAAACCGTTAAACAATCCAAGGTACTAATGACTGACATGGTCCAACAAGGTTATGTGCGGCTTCGGCTCTACACGGTTAGCACAGGCCAAGTCAGGACACTAGTCGATGATCAGAATATAGAATTCCTCACATGGAGTCCTGACTCAAAAGTTCGTTATCATTTCAGATAACTGACTCATACTCATACTAAGTTGGTACAATCGCCAGAGTTTGGCTTACATCGCTTCAATCCGTCCTGGTTTGGAGGCATGGTTTGAAAAAACCTCGTTCCATACCATATCCATACTACCTACGGTCTCCAATCGCGAATCTCGGCGCATTAAAGAATGCACAAAGTCTCCGATAAGCCATGCCATATGGATTTCTAACGAACACGCTGAGGTGTACACCATGCAGAGGTTTGACCCTACCCAGCTCGTGGATGCCATTGCTGTTTATAAACTCTCACTCGATACATCGTCTGCGGAGGTCTCCAACAGGCGATTTTACGGGGGGGAAACAGAGGATGTCTCCGATATGACAAACATAGGATCAAATGATGGTGAATTCGCAGTTTTAATCGCTGCCGGGGTAAACACTCGCCTTGATATTCTCAACCGGGATGGGAAAGTGTTTACGCTTATAGATGCGAAGGATCGATGGGCCTTCAGGACTTACGATGTTAAAAAAGTCGGGGATTATTATGTCGTCGCATGCATACGCAGTTCTGGTCCAGACAAAGAAACACCCAATGTTTGGGTGGGGAAGAGTACTGGGAAACAAACGGTATGATACAATGTTATGCTTCAAAATGAACAAAGGATAATTTTCAGGGATAGGTGGATCTCTACACAAAGGTATCATCACATCATGACTGGGTCAATGAACACAAGCTTGGCCCTGTGGAGGTCTTCGAATGGACAGGAACTGACGGAGTCCAGCTTAATGGGATTGCATGGTTCCCTCAGAATGTTCATCCTTCCACCATAAAGAAGCCATTGCCGACAATTTTACATATTCACGGAGGACCATATTTGTAAGCCTTATAGTGCCTTAGTCTATGCCGTCTCTAACATAGCGATAGTCGGGATACCCCACAATTTATCGTGGACTTAAACGGCTGGGCGGCTTTACTCGCGGAGAGAGGATATCTCGTTCTCATGCCCAATTATAGAGGAGGTACGCCGAATGTTTTGTTTTTCTGTTTTACATCCGAGGTTGTGCTTCACTTGACGTAGGTTCTGGCCGAGGGTCTGTATTTGCAAGAGCGGCATATCATGGAATGGGGACTATCGAGTGGTCGGATGTGAATAGTATGGTCGATGAGGCGGTAAAACGTGGACTGGCAGACAAAGATAAGGTTAGTTAAGAGAAGGTCCATTAACTTCAACCAATAATGAAGCACAGTTGGCTATTGGTGGATGGAGCCAAGGGGGATTTTTGACAGCATGGGGCATAAGCCAAACAAAAAACAAATTCAAATGTGGCATTATGGGCGCTGGAGTGAGTGACTGGGGAACGCTGTCGACTGACACTGATTTGCCCGAATTTGAGGTGGGCTTCTACCGGCCAGTTATTATTATTATTATTATTATTGAACCTGGGACGTTTTCAAGGTTGAATTAGGAGGTGCGGCGTCCTGGCTTGGGGCCGATGCGAGCTTGGCTGGCGATCCTATCCGCCATGTTAAAGACGTCGAAACAGCTGTCCTTATTCTTCATGGCGAGAAAGATGTCCGTATTCCTGTAAGTCAGGGGATAGGATTTCACAGAGGTCTTCGGCGTATGAGCAAGTTCCCTGAAAGACATACTCTGGTGGTATATCCACGGGAGGGGCATGGGTACGCCTTCTTCGACTGGTGTGACAATTTATTTACTGACTATATAATGGGTGAAGGATCAAGGAGCGTAAACACGGAGAAGATCTCCTTCGACGAGTTATCGAACATTATGATGCATGGTTGAAATGATTATTGATGCTTTTGAGATAGTCATATCTATTGAAGTTTGTCACTGTTCATCATTCTGGAACTCAAGTTGTTTAGAAATCATGTGCTGAAATACTCCGTGCAACACCAAGAGAAAAACTTCGTTACTATTTACATAAAACATCTGTTGCGCACTTTCAACTACGACATCCGAATTCTATCATGAAACCTCATAAAGCAACTAAGATCCTTCTAATAGGACCCTGCTCCAAAACACCCGGCATCACTGGCAGTTATACATTCCTCGGGTGTCCCAACCCTGAGCTTGAGGTCAAACACGGCCTCTGCCGAAGCATTCGGGTCAAGCTGTGAGTCATGATGTCACATTGTTATGCATGATGCGTGACTGAATAAACTAAACTAAACTAAAAACAAGACAAATATTCAGAACCCTGACATTTGGGTCAATGGACTAGGATATGTTGATAGCAAGGTCACCATTCTATTGAAAGGTGAACCACAACCAGTGTCAGTGCCAATGTTCCAAACCTCTCCTGCCAACAGGGAGGTTATAGATGAACAAATAGACACTTGGTTCCAGCAAGGAGTCATTGAACCATCAAAGAGCCCATGTGTTAGGATCCCATTGTTTTGGACCCCCACAACTTGTTTCTTACTAGAAAACCCTCATTGTCTCATTATTGGAGCCCCCACTCACATCATACCTCTCACAGCACCCCTGATACTTGTTTATAGCACACTCCCACCCTGTTTTGTCTCCACTCCATCTGCTCTTCCATTTCAGTCTCCACATATACTCTTATTTGCCATCTAGTATTGTTTCTTAGTATTATACATTAGTTCCTGTTGCTCCCCACCTCATCATCACATCCCTTGATCTGCCCTACACTTTGCTTCTCTGATCCACCTTCTGATCACCTGTCTCAATGTAGTATAGAGATCTTCCTATGTACACTACAGTTCTTCAGTTCAAATATTGACTTAGATTAGCCTTTATTAGTCTTTCACCTTTCTCTCACTGCTATACCCCTCAAGAGTGGTCTTCAGCAAGTTGCAACCCTCTACTCCTTGACTCTTAGTAATTTGGCCCTCTGGTCAATTAAGCTAAGTGTTGACTCTTATTTATATCATACTATCTGCTCTGTTTGAAATACCAGAGCACCCTGACAGTTCATGTGAGGGTGCAACACATAAGTTGAAGCCAAGCCCCACTATGATTATAGAGTCAGACCTCCCAACTAGTTACAATTTCTATTGTTGGCCCCCCAATTAACTTGTTTCTCATTATTGGTCCTCTGACTAGAGCATTCCCCCTCTCCCCAGCTTAAATCTTAACACCATGGGGAATGCCAGCCTTCATGGTATATTGCAACAATAAACCCAAAGTAGTTATCAACTACTGGAAGCTGAATAGTCTTACTATCCCAGATGAGTTTCTTCTACCATGACAGTCAGAAGTTATACAAACACTCTCTAGATCCAACATTTTATCTTCCTTCAATGCATTAGCAGAATTCACCCAACTTGAAATGCTGGAGGAGGACAAGCTGTTAAGTGCCATGTCGGAACTTATTCCAGAACTATTGGAAAGTCACTGGGAACTCAGAAACTATTGGATAGGGTCAGGATGTCAGCTTCAGCTTATGTGCTGCACCTTTATGCAAATGCTCAGGAGTCCTTAATTTCAGAGACAGAAACTTATGCTGGAAGATATGGATATTTAGAGTTCTGAAGAGTTCCAAATATTGAGCATACAGAAAGCTGGAAGAGAGAATAAGAAACTAAGTTGATATCAGATCTAAAGTAAAAGTACAATTCATGGAAACTAATATAGATCATCTCATTATTGTACTATAAATTAGGATCATAATAAGACGGAAACAGAAGTTATTCCAAAATGGGAATACACTAAACAAATGAGTGAATACTTGTCAACTGACAAGTTACTATATGTGGAACAAGGATAAAATCCAGAAGTACAGGAACTGTGAGTGTTCTGTAGTCAGAAATCAGGGTCAGATACTGAGACAGATGTTGTATCAGAGACTTGGGGCAAATGTCGGAATGTTTCAGATAATATCAGATATTGATGATATCTGGGAACAGATCATAACACAAGCCCAAGATAGCCTTCAGATCCCATAGAGAACTGTGGCAATTTAGAAGGGAATATGTTGGGCATGGTATTCCAAATAGGAACAAGCCTTCATTGATTAAATGGCACTGAGCTCTGCCCAAGTCTTGGAGCACCCCATTAATGGGATGTCTTATTGTCTATATACAGATGATTTGGACATTGCCTTAGGATGCTGCCTCCAACAAGTACAGAAAATGACCTTATGGGACTTGAAGGATATGAAGATCTATACCCAAGCTAAATCTGTGTTTGACTAAGGAAAAGACATGCCAGTATTTGTCACCTACTACAAAACCAAGCAGCTGAAATTACATAAACAAACTCTTAGGCCTATTGTTACGACCGTGTTGCAACCCTATCGGCCCCGAGGTTATCGCCACCTGTCAATGTTTCAAGTCCTTCTCTCGGAAACCATCGGCCCCGAAGCTGACAAATGTTTCGCGAAGATCAAACTCCATTTACGCCCACGTCAAATAACTCGTATTGTCTGGTCAAACTTTGATACGTCCCCTTTTATTATGTTGATCCGTTCAATCTTATGTTTCGCATATGTCTATCTATATTTGTAGTCCTCGAACCATTTCCTTTTATCGTAATCCCGCTCTCGGTTATCATCGGCCTCCGAACTAATCATAAACTTCCCGTTCCTAGTCAAGCTTATTGTTAATACCGTGTTCCGCCCTTCTCCCCATTAGTATTTTCCAGACGCCTGTTACTGGTATATGAACCCGCTGTAATTGTAGTTACTAGGCAATCAGAATATCGACTCAGAATACCCTCATACACCTGTATCAGTCTCATACTAAGAATCCCCCCATCGGCCTTCGCGTGCGCTCGCCCACTCCCGGCCCCGACCCCTTGGCCCGACGCTCGACTTGTCCTTCGATTCCGATCGGTATCACGCCGAAAGGTACTCACTAGGATTAGTCTTCGCCCGCCCGAAATTTAAGGACATCCTACGGATATTTGCGAGGGCGCAGCACATAAGCTGAAGCCAAGTCCTTCCGATCGGTCCCTGTCGGCCACCGACATTAGTCAGTTTCCAGTTCTTAACACCTATAAGTTCAATGACACCTGTATTACAGTGGAAGATGTTATTGCTTACTGGAGCTGTACTCTCAAGAAAGTGGAGTACAACTATGTATTCAGCCACAGAAAGAGAAGCATTAACAGTTAAAGAAGGGCTAGTGTACATACTTCCAACCATTTCTAGAAGGAAAATATATATGTACTCATCATAATGGACCACACAGCTTTACAATGGGCCAGATCATACAAAAACACAAATTGTCAACTGGCAACATGGGGGGCAGTGTACACCACTCACCCCAGTGTGAAGAGTCATTGTGATTCCAACTATTCAATATACAAAGAGTATTGACCTTCTAGATACAATATGAGTGTATCAGCTACAGTGACTCAAAAAACCCTTTGCATGTTTTGTACTTCAGACTTATATCCCTGATAACTCAAAGAATAAAAATCCAAAAATATCAAGAATATTTGTGAACATGCACTATATCTAGATTATGGAGGTATGATGCCATTACATAAGCTCCAAATATGGAAATATTACAAATATTTATATACAAGAGACTCATGCGAAGGGTTTTTTTGCTGGCAACTTTGATGACTATAATGCTTACAGTCATGTGACCTTGTTGATTGTTGGGACGGTCTAAAAAATTAGACCACGGTCTTTGCATGGGAGTGTTTAAGCTCCACTACACTGGAACCCCTTTCCTGTCGCCTTTGTCTCTTGCCACCATCATCTGAGTGGCCGGCCCTCAAGGTATTGCTCAGCCTTGCCTTGAGTATTTTTCTTTTCCCACCATCTGTTACGACCGGACAATCCCGCCAGACTCTGGGCACTAACCCGTACACCCCCACGCGCTACAAGCACCAATCGTCTGTTTATAGGATTTCCCGCCCGGACTCTGTTACGTCAAGACTCGTTACATTCGACCTCATTACGACACATATCAGTCACCGGACTTCCCCCGGACTCCGTCTCTGTCTATGTCCGTCTTTGTCCCACGCATCAGTCACCGGTCCCCGCTTAGAATCCCGTCACCGCTCTAATCGAGCCCCGTTCCCGTTTTAGTCAAATGACCTGTCACGATTTAGGACTCTGCTCCCGTTCCATTTCCTATTATGGGTTATGCTTTGTCACAATTCGGACTCCACTCCGTTCCGTTCCTAACACCAATTTGGTGTTTACTATTCCCATTTCATGTTTTGTTAGTTTCGTTTCGTTATTACTGGATTTGGTATGTCATGCATTCCACGGTCTATATAAACTGGCAGATGTTGTACATACAATCCAGTCAGAAAATTAGCTTAGATTCTCCCCAGTAATCTAATAATATTTTCTGCTCTAAAACCTTACTCGATTCACATCACTCGCACTAGTCGGAGCCCACGGGCTCCGGCACATCTATCTCTCTCAACCAACTCGACTCACGACCCACGACCTCCGACTTACGACCCACAACCCCCGACTTACGACCTACGACCCACGAACCCTGCCCGGACTCCCCAGGATCTCCGTCCGTCCGTTTGAAATTGGACAACACGATCTAGCGAGGGCGCAGCCTATAAGCTGAAGCCAAGTCCTACCGGATATCCCACGGGTTTCTCCGGAAACCCGGCCTGTGTGTGTATCCTAACACCATCCCACCCTTTCCTGCTCCTTTATTGCCCTAAAACTCATAGTTTAGATTGATTTTTTCATGTATTTACTACTAGTTTGGCATGCTGTTGGGGCTCGCTCATGTCCCCATCAGCATGCTTTGTGCAATGGAGCCTGTGGCCCCTGGATTCACTTCCACTGGGGGTCCGCTCACCAAACACGGACAGAGACAAAGATTACCTCCAATTGGGTCATATTAACAAAATCATGTGATGTCACATGACCATGTTGTACTGGAGTATAAATATATGGTCTTTAGCAACCAGCAATGCTCCAATTCCCAAAATGTACACTTTGTCTCTTGCCAGCCAGAATCATATCCTCTCATTGCTTGATATTGGCCATTCAGCTAGCCACTTTGCAGCTTTTACTGGTCATAGCATTTTCACAGTCTCTAAGCTTCACTCTAAGCATTGTTCTCATCTCTCTCTAAGTCCATTGGTGGTCATCCTCAAAGCTTTCCCCTACCAACATTCACTATGCACAGCACCTCATCAGCTCTGGGAAGGCTGACACTGCTGTTGATGTGGCCAAAGCTCTTATAAGTGTCACCAACCAGTTCATCTGCACCCAAACTGTGTACAATAGTCTTAATATGGTTGGGAATGCCTCAATAACCCTTCTAATATTTGGTACTTCAGATTTACATCCCTGATAACTCAGAGAATAAAAATGCAAAAATATCAAAGATATTTGTGAATATGCTCTATCATATCTATATTATGGAAATACAGTGGCATTACATATGCTCCAAATATGGAAATACTACAAATATTTATATATAGGAGACTTATTGGAAGGGATTTTTTGTGAGGTTTGGAGAAGGATTTGTGATGTTATGGGCTACATGCTGTGGGAAGGACCTGGGTATTCTTTCAAGATAGATGAGAGGATGGATGGGGACCTTTTCTTAAGATTATAGAGAAGGACCTTCAAGCCAGCTTCAGCTATTATAGAAAATATGTGGGTGATGTCATCTTTCAGCAAGATCATGACCTTGAACATACCTGCAAGAAGGCCCAGACTTGGTTTCAAGATAATGATTTCAATGTTCTCCAATGGCCAGCACAGTTTCCAGACCTCAACCCCATTGAACATTTGTGGGACTATGAAAAGAGGAGGCTAAGGGATACTGGTATTGTGGGAGAGGGTGGAGGAGGAGTGGAACAAGATTGATGCAGAGGTGTGTCAGAATTTGATTGAGAGTATGTCTAGGAGGGTTGTAGCTGTGTTGAAGGCAAAGGGTGGCTATATTAAGTACTAAATATAAGTAGTTTTGTGGGTCAGAGTGGTCAGCAAAAAAACCCTTCACATGAGTCTCTTGTATATAAATATTTGTAATATTTCCATATTTGGAGTTTATGTAATGGCATCATACTTCCATATTCTAGATATGATAGAGCATATTCACAAATATTTTTGATATTTTTGCATTTTTATTCTTTGAGTTATCAGGGATATAAGTCTGAAGGGTGAAACATGTGAAGGGTTTTTTGAGTCACTGTATCAAAGTACAAGATGTAAATAGTAGTCACCATGAGCAACTGTACAGTTTCTAGAGGCAACTAGAATAAGGGAAAGTGGAATTGACCTTAATGGTCCAATCCACAGTCAAGTAGACTAGATGAAGTGAAATTAAGCCAAGAGGCAGAATTATTCAACAGGCAATCTTTTTATTAATTAGGTGAACCAGGGCGAGGTATCTTGAATGACTGAGGCGGATGAGGTCGAGAGTTAAGCCATGTTTGCACTTCCTTTTTCAATCTCCACCATGGGGGTTGCTCAGATTCGCCGTCATTATTACCGCCTTCTGGTACAGTTACAATTTGATCATACCAGCGTTTGCACCACGACTCTCACTGGAGTAACACGTTGTAATTGAAATAGAAAAAGCCACGGAATCCTTTAATAGGGATGTAGGGAGTGCAGTCACGTATTTCGTGTTGATGCAATATCCGGCGGAGACCTTCTACTTCATCCTCCATTTCTACTCGTTCAGCCCACTGCTCGTCATCTTCATTATCACCCCTCAGGATTGCTTGGCCAAAATCGATGGTGACGATGCGCTTTGGCGAGATGAGAATGTTGTCTGAGCGCATATCATTATGGATAACACCGTGGGATGAGAATGAATACACAGCTGCCATCAAAGAATGGCCAAGTGATGGAAATTTGTGACTAGAGGGGTCCACAAAAGAAAGAGGCGTTGCATCGATTTTCTCTATGATGATTCCATAAACAAAAGCTTCAGCAACATTCCAAGGGGTTATGTCTGGTGAAGAGACCTTGACTGCTCCGTAAAAGCGCGGGATCGTTGCACCCTGTAGACTCGAGAGACGACTATAGGCTTCACATTCGGTTTCAAACCGTTCCTGGAGCCATGAGATCCATCCAATGTTAGCACATGTGTACTTGAAGATTAGATCAAGCTTACTTTGCAAATGCGCCGATATAACTCTTCCTCATGCGATTCAGTGTAATTATCGGGATTCAGGTTATCAAAGTCATCCACCAATTCTCCAGAAGCAATAGCTCTCCAGCGTGCTTGGGCTGCCTCTTCACGGGTCGGGGACCATGGTTCATCGTCGAATTTCCTATCATTGACCCATCTGCGATCATACAGCTTAAGTATGGCTACTTCAGGTATATCTGATGTAGGACCAGGGGAAGGACGAAGGACACGAATACGTATAGTCTGACTTTTGGTGAAGGGAAGGAAGGCGTGTTCGATATGAACACTGAGAGTGTTTCCATTGCTCTCAATATTGCAAACATTGACAAGAGTAGTGAGATTTAAGGTCATGCCAACACTGTAAGGGTGGATGACACTCGTGGAAGTGAAATCGGACATCGTATGTAGTGTGCGTCGTAATATTTAAAACAAGTTTCTTTCGTCGCTATATCGAATATTGTATGTCCCCACGATCACGATTCGACCTCTTCACTATTACATAATAACTGCTCCAAATCACATAGAAACAATTCTTAGGTAATACGGAAAAGATTGCACAATCCATTGTTTTCATTGTGTCTTGGAATTATTTTTTAAATTTAATACGCCTGACTAGACACATAGCAGGGGCCCATTTTACCTGGTAGGCTTTCCACAGCATACGCCCAGGAGTGTTCGTCATTTAATAATTGACAAGGTTCAAGTCCTGGATGTACACAAAGGGGGCCCGGGACACTAAGCCCGGACAACGAACTTCCTTTTTAGTCTAGCATCGGAAATTAAGTCGGCAGCAATGACGTACTTTGAATTTACATAAAACAAAATATAGTATGATGCACTGCACCACAACATCGATATTTTTTAGAGGTTGATTTTTGGGGTGAGCTGTTTGCTTGGAGTTCGACGGCATAGGTGTTGAGGGAGGCTATGCATAATCTGTAAGAGTCGAGTCGTCCTGTCCATATAAGGAAGTTTAATTAGTTAACTAAATATTAAAATTGAATAATTAACTAAATATTATAACGAACTAAAATAATTACAGTAATAAAACAATTATATTGGTTATTGGTTAGAATGAAGATTGGGAGGGCAGGTGGCAGATGGAAACACAGGCTCAGAATTCGTGTACAGTCTAGATTGTTGGAGGTAAGATAAATGAATGTATAAGAAGATGGAGGTGGCTCCAGTTCAGGAGGGAGTGATGCATAGAAGGGCTCGGCGGATGTGGGATGATAAGACGAAGAGGGTAAGGATGTCGTAGGAATTTCTGTCAGTTCAACCAGCTGCTTGACCCATTGTTGGCGTGTGATCTGTATCCAGCCAGCATCAGTCATCGCTTGATGTTTGGAATACCAGGCATGCTTTTTGGCTGGTGTGCCAGTAGATTTATCTAATGAATATTAGCAAAAATGGAGCTGACTGAGAAAATATAAAGCTTACTTGGGGTCACCCAGGTGATTGGAGGAGGAGATCTAGATACTCTCCGCAGTCGTTTATCTCATGAAAATTAGCAAAGAACATCTGGAGGGAATGTGAAGCTTACTGGCTATCACCACTGAATGCTCAGAAGATGTTGATGATCCCCACTGTCATTTATACTGTCTCAATGGAAGTGCACTTGCAGATGTTGAAGACTCGATGATCTGTGGAGTACATGGTGTGGGAACCTGGAGCCATTCGACTACAAAATGCTGGAAATTTTCAGCATTCACCCAATTTATAGCATTCTTGTTGGAAAGAAAGTCACCAGATGCTTCAATGATACCAGTGGTGAAGTACTGAAAGAATTAACAATCAATTTAGCTGTTGTCCGCACTCCAAGGTGTAAATATTTATACACTCACTTTTGTCCAATACGCTCTGATAATGTCATCTCCTGCCACTTTGAGAAGGCTTGACAGGTTGATTGAGCTGGAAGACATCAATTGAGAATGGAAGCAGGAAGCAGGGTGTGTGACGTGTCCTGACTGTGATATTGACACGTGTGTCACAGAGATCACACTTTGTTGTGATTTGTTTATTTGTATTTTTACTCACGGGGGTTAACAGATCATGTGGGGTTATCCCAGGTTATCGATGTGGGTGAATGTGGATGGTGACGTGCATGTACATGACTCGACTCTTACAGATTATGTATATACTCGTGTTGAGGTGCAGTGCATCATACTATTTTGGTATTATGTAAATTCAAAGTCCGTCATTGCTGCCGACTTAATTTCCGACGCTAGCCAAAAAAGGAAGTTCGTTGTCCAGTGTTCTGGGGCCGGCCATGCAACTTTAATAATATAGAAAACAAGCCTAAGAATCTTGTATTCGCCTTCAGATACTTACGCAAACCCATGATCGTCTTACCATGAGCCTGAATGTCTTCGTTGTTGTCCATTACATTCCATATATCTGACTTGACTGCTTCATTCATCACATCAGAGAGATAAGAAGAATACCTCAGTACTTGAAAGCAAGACCCTCACCCCCCTCACCTGGGAGCCTGCCGGAAAATGGCATAAAGTGCACAACGATGGAAAGTCCACGACACAAGGTGACTTCAGGTCGTACAGCATGACACAGGAAATTATTATTTTTTGAAGTCGAAAAGTAATAATCCAAGGTTTTTGAATTGACCCCCCCCCCCCCCTTTGCGTCAACATTGTTGTGAAGATATAAGGCTTTCTTTCTGCTTGAATTCTACAGCACATTCAAATCTGATTCCACCTTACATATTTGAAACGGCTGTAACTATGGTCCCATAGTACTACACAACATGTATCTAATGTGATCTGTCATAAAATCTAACAACCCACTGTATGTGTTCTCAACCAGTAAGGGAGTTGAGGGGAATATTAATATTAAATCGGACCAACAGGATGCCATCTACTGTTTTTCTGTCATTCACCATACATCTCCATGCCAGCTGATTATCTAGATATAGCCTAGAATGTAATATCAGATGGTGATCGCTTCAGTAGTAGCCGCGAAAATTGTACTGAAGACTTTAAGAGTATAGTAATGCCTTGCTCGATGAGGACCATTATTTTTTAAGCTTGATTTATTACATGAATTATCCAAGGTATCGTTGAGCACGGGACGGCTCCTTCGGCTTTTCGTCTTGAATATTGAAACTCCGCAGTTAGCGCCGCGGAAGCAAAAGAGGACCTTGTGTCGACCTTGCCTCTCATTGACCGGCACGCTCAACGACGAGGGCCTTTACACTCCTTCCCCTCTTGCTTCTCTGACTCGTTCCCTTACAAAGTATTGCCAAAATTTTCACATAGGAAGCTTGCCATCTAGGTTCTGTGTTATACCAGATACCATTAACGACTTCACAGTAACGACCAGCAGTGCTTCGTCATTATGAGCAGAGGCTCGCTGTATGGCGCCCCAAGCCACCAACAGTTGGGAAATACCACGGACCTCAATACTTTATCCCCAATATCTGACGATATTATAGTTGCATGCATTCGTGAACGTTTTTTGAACAACATTATTTACACTCGGGTGGGTTCGCATGGGCTTGTCGCCGTCAACCCCCACAAGTACATTCATAGCAACTCCGATTCTGTTCTCATGAAATATGCATCTGAGTTCCGCGACACCTCCGGCGAAAAAGTGCAGACTTCACCCCATATATTCCAGCTAGCAAATAATGCTTACTACCATATGCGACGGACGGGTCAGGATCAGACGATTGTCATGACGTTGGTACTCTTCTTCTGTATTGTAATTTTCTATATTTGAATGTGCTTTCTTCAGCGGAGAAACAGCTAGCGGAAAATCGGAGAATCGTCGATTGGCCATCAAGGCCATTCTCGAACTCAGCGTCAGCAATCCTGGCAAAAAGGGTGCCAAACTTTCCACTCAAATACCATCAGCAGAATTTGTCATCGAGAGCTTTGGCAATGCTCGGACACTCTACAACCCCAACGCATCGAGGTTTGGAAAGTATACGGAACTGCAATTTACCGAGCGCGGTCGAGTCTGTGGAGTCAAGACGTTAGATTATTACCTTGAACGGAATCGTATTGCTGGCGCATTGTCAGGAGAGCGGAACTTCCATATCTTCTATTACCTCGTTGCCGGTGCCAGTCCTGAAGAACGCCAACATTTAAAATTGGCCGAGAAGGCAACATATCGATACCTCGGGCATGGTCCGCGCCACAACGTGAGCGGTGAGGAAGATGGTAACCGTTTTGAACAACTGAAGCAGGCGCTCAAAAGCGTTGGTTTGAGCAAGCGACACGTCGCTCAGACCTGCCAACTTGTTGCGGCCATCATACATCTTGGACAATTGGACTTCACTATCGATCGACACCGAAACGAAGACGCCGCAGTGGTTCGCAATTTGGATGTCCTTGAAACAGTCGCAGACTTTTTGGGCGTACAAGCTGCCGCACTTGAATCCGTCTTGAGTTACAAGACCAAATTGGTGAAGAAGGAACTATGCACAGTCTTCCTCGACCCAGAAGGCGCATCGGACAATCGTGATGGCCTTGCCAAGACCCTTTATTCCCTATTATTCGCATGGATCAACGAATATATCAATCAGCGTCTTTGCCGAGATGACTTCCACACATTCATTGGCCTTTTCGATTTACCTGGCACTCAAAATCTTCCTTCCTCTGCTAGCCGCTCCAATTCACTCGATCAGTTCTGTATCAACTTCGCGAATGAACGTTCACAACACTGGATCCAACGTCAACTATTTGAGGTTCACGTGGATGAGTACAAAGAGGAGGGCCTATCTCGTTTTGTCCCACAGCTGCCTTATTTTGATAATTCTGAATGCATCCGACTCATCACCAACAGACCTGGTGGTTTGATTCATATCATGGATGACCAAGCCCGCCGTCAACCAAAGAAGACCGATCATACCATGGTCGAAGCATTCGGAAAGCGTTGGGGTAGTCACACATCCTTCAAGGTCGGTACAATGGATCGCTCAGGCTACCCTACGTTCACTATCAACCACTTCAACGGCCCTGTGACCTACTCAGCAGAAAACTTCCTTGAGCGTAACAGTGATGCATTGAACCCCGACTTCGTGTCGCTTCTCCGTGGAAGTAGTTCTGATGGTCCACAGGTGGCTGCTAGCTCTGAGCTTGCAGGGTCAATTAACCCCTTCGTTCGTGGCTTGTTCTCGACCAAAGCCATCGCAACCCAGGCGCATCCCCGTCATGAGGACACTATCGTCGCCGCACAACAACCCGTCAAGCCGATGCGTGCGCCGTCCACTCGTAGGAAGAAGTCCGTCAAGAGGATGCCTACCCTCGGTGAGGAAGAGAAGGACGCCGATGAAGACGCCGCCGATCTCGCAACTGGGGGTATCCCTTGTGTAGCCGGTGAATTCGCGTCGGCCCTCGACACACTCTTCCAAACACTTGACGAGACGCATCCATGGTTCGTATTTTGCATCAATCCTAATGATGCACAGCTACCAAATCAGCTTGAGGGTCGTGGTGTCAAGGCACAAGTGCGGAACAGTGGTCTCCCAGAGATGGCTAAACGTTCGGCGGTCGTCTTCGAGGCAAGTATGACCCCTGAGGAGTTCTGTGAGCGGTATAAAGATCAGATTGGTGGTCTTGGAATCATCGAGGGCAATTATGCAGAACAGATTGAACAAGCTAGGACATCCTTAGGTCTAGGAGATCACGATTTGGTGCTGGGTCAGTACAAGGTATGTGGCTACTCGGTCTAAATTACGACGTGTTTCTGACAACCTTTTTAGGTCTTCTTAAGTCACGTCGCTTTCCATAAACTCGAGGATCCTTTACGTGCTGGTGACGTTGAAGAGATGAAGCGGAATCGCATGCGAGAAGCCGAGGCCGAAGCGGGTCTTGATCCAAGAGGCATGAATGATCCATATGCGCCTTATACCACACCAGGCTCAGAGCGCGGACCCTCGTCGCCGAGTGGGGGGTTCTTCGCAGACGGACTTAACACTTCCAGTCAAGCGTTACCACTTGTGGCCAACGCTTCACCATTCATGCGTTCAGATATGTACAATGAAGAGTATGATGATCGCAGGTCGTTGCGTAGCGATGACTACGATGGGCGCAGTCAGCTCACGAGCCACCGGGAGGAATCAGCGTCAAACTTCGGCACAGAATCATACGCTCCATCTCGCAATATGTTCCAGAACGCCGATAAGAAACCACTAGGGGAGAAAGATCTGCTTCCAGGTGAAATTATGGAAGGTGAAGTGGCGGAGGAAATCAGAGACTCGTCTGCCCGTCGTCGATGGTTACTTATGGTTTGGTTGCTGACATGGTGGTGTCCAAGCTTCCTCATCTCTTGGATTGGACGTATGAAGCGTTTGGATGTTCGTCAGGCATGGCGTGAAAAACTTGCGATCAACATTCTCATCTGGTTCACCTGTCTTTGTGCGGTGTTTGTCATCGCTGTCCTGGGTGTCCTCATTTGTCCTACGGAGCATGTGTTCAGTAGCAGCGAGCTGCAGTCACATTCTCTTCAGAATGATCCTAACAATGCACTGACCTCCATTCGTGGAGAGGTTTTCAATCTCAACGGCATTGCGCGGACACACCTAACGACAGTCCCAGTGGTTCCAATCAAATCGATAATGAAGTACGCAGGTGTTCCCGCAGATAACATATTCCCAGTGCAGGTACGAAGTCCTTCTTTCCATTAGATATTGCATTATCTTAACGGGATTTATACACAGGTTAGTGCACTCTGTAACGGCGTTACTGGCAATGTCAGCCCCTACGTCGTGCTTAATACAGACAACACAACGGACCCTAATGCGCACTATCATGATTTTCGTGTATTCACTGGCGATTCGCGTCCAGATTGGTACTTCGAGCAAATGATTGTGATGCGGTCATTGTACCGTGTTGGATTTCTCGGACTTCAGCCAAATGAGATTCGTAATTTGGCCAACCAAGGTCGAGCTGTTGGCATTTACAATGGATTGGTTTATGATGTCACAACATATATCAGTCATGGCCCCGGTGTTCTTGCTCCCTCTGGTCAGCAGTTACCCTCCGGAATCAATACGAACTTCATGGATCCAGCCGTAATTGATGTCTTTAGGCTCAATGCCGGTAGTGATGTTACCAACATTTTGGACTCGTTAAATATTCCAAGAGCCAGACTCGCTGATCAGAAGACATGTTTGCGGAACCTGTTCACAATTGGTAAGGCGGATCATCGTAATGACCCTCAGTGTCTTTTTGCGACGTACATTCTTCTTGTCCTTTCCGTTATCATGGTCAGCATCATCGGTTTTAAGTTCTTGGCCGCTTTGCAGTTCGGCACATCACGAGCTCCGGAAGACCACGACAAATTCGTGATCTGCCAAGTGCCATGTTACACCGAAGGCGAGGACTCAATGCGCAACACTATCGACTCGTTGGCTAAATCTAAATATGATGACAAGCGCAAGCTTCTATTCATTATTTGCGATGGAATGATTGTTGGTTCGGGCAACGACAGGCCCACCCCGCGTATTGTGTTGGATATTCTTGGTGCCGACCCGAATCTCGATCCCGAACCACTGAGCTTCTTGTCTCTTGGTGAAGGTGCTAAGCAACATAACATGGGCAAGGTCTATTCTGGTTTGTATGAATGCTCTGGACATGTCGTGCCATACTTGGTTGTAGTCAAGGTTGGAAAGCCAAGCGAACGTCAACGTCCAGGTAATCGTGGAAAACGTGACTCGCAAATGGTGTTGATGCATTTCTTCAATAAGGTATGAGCATTGCCGACCTAGTTGTGCATTGAACTCAAGGATTTTTTACACAGGTCCATTTCAATGCTCCCATGAACCCTCTAGAACTTGAAATGTACCATCAAATCAAGAATGTCATTGGTGTAAACCCCAGTTTCTATGAGTATTTGTTCACGGTCGATGCCGATACAACTGTGTCACCTCTATCCCTCAACCGCTTGATATCTGCGTAAGCTCCCTCCCATTACATGTATGATCTGGGTTCTGATGCTGTCTCTAGTATGATCCACGACAAGAAGGTCATCGGTGTTTGTGGTGAAACATCTTTATCTAATGCCAAGCAATCAATTATCACCATGATGCAGGTGTGTCAATGTTTTCTTAGTCATTCGCGCCGAGGCTCAGATATTCCAGGTTTACGAATACTTCATTTCACATCATCTCGCGAAGGCATTCGAGAGTTTGTTCGGATCAGTCACTTGCTTACCTGGTTGTTTCTCGATGTACCGTCTGCGAACACCGGACACACACAAGCCAATCTTCATCTCAAATCAGATTATTCAGGATTACTCAGAGAACCGGGTGGACACTCTCCACGTCAAGAATTTGCTTCACCTTGGTGAAGATCGATATTTGACAACTCTATTGTTGAAGCATTTTCCGTTGTACAAGACGACATTTGTCCGAGACGCCCAAGCTCAGACAGTGGCTCCAGATGACTGGAGCGTTTTGTTATCACAGCGTCGTCGGTGGATCAATTCGACGGTTCACAATCTGGCTGAGTTGGTGTT
This sequence comes from Hysterangium stoloniferum, assembly GCA_015178975.1. Lineage (NCBI taxonomy): Eukaryota > Fungi > Basidiomycota > Agaricomycetes > Hysterangiales > Hysterangiaceae > Hysterangium > Hysterangium stoloniferum. The sequence continues at coordinate 281,789 of WHVD01000019.1, forward strand.
CCTTGAGCGTCTTTGCGGTTTTTGTTGTTTCTCCATGAGGTTCATCGTTTTCATTGACCTTCTCTCTACTATCATTCAACCTGTAACTGTGGTTTATGTGAGTATTCTAACTGCTGCACGCACCTCGGAACTTAATTTTATTCTATTTTCAGCTTGTGTACCTGGTCTATTTGGTGGTTGCACAACATAAACAGGTCCCAACGTTGTCGCTTGTTATGATTGCAGCAATTTATGGTCTACAAGCCTTAATTTTCATTTTCCGAAGGAAATGGGATATGATCGGATGGATGGTGTTCTACATTCTCGCTATTCCCGCATTCTCGTTCTTGTTGCCATTATATTCATTCTGGAAAATGGACGACTTTTCTTGGGGTGCAACTCGTGTCGTACTCGGCGAGAAGGGAAAGAAACTGATTGTGCATGTGGGTTGCAATATTATGATTTCTTTGAGACCCGGCTGAACTTATTTTTCTCTAGGACGAAGGTAAATTTGATCCTCGATCTATACCACTAAAATCATGGAACGACTATGTAAGCTCGGAGATTATATTGAGTTTCTTTCCGAATTGACAACATTTTCTTAGGAAAATGAACTTTGGGATAAGGAGTCTAATCACAGTATTGGGTCTTGGGTTCCTCCACAAAAAAATAAAGACGGTTATGAGTCACGTACCGCCTCTCTCTATGGGCGCGAAACGTACTATGAGGCACCACAGACGCGTTCGTATTCGCCGGCACCATCAAATGTTCAGGCCCCCATGTTCGCTGGATATAATTCAGGTCGCAACACACCATTGGGAGGCGGATCTTTCGTACATCAACCAGCACCTTCGCGTCCTGTCACCGATTACTTGGATATGCCGATCCCTTCGACTAGAAGTCCTGATGGCCAAAGTTTTAATGATAATCAACCAACGGATGCGGAAATCGATCGTGCTGTACAAGACATCCTTCGCGACGCAGACTTGAATACAGTGACAAAACGAGAAATTCGTCGAAAGCTCGAAGACATTTACGGGGTCGACTTGTCGACTCGCAAATCAGCTATCAACGCTACCATAGACCGGGTTCTACTCAGTCACACCTAATTAGAATATTGGACTTCATCCCCGGATAATTTTTTTTTTCTTCTGTCTTTTCTCGCGTGTTGTGGTCGTGCCATGGACAGACAGACACCCTCAATCCCAGCATCTCGCTCTTTTGCATTATCTCGGACATATACATGTGCCTCTTTCGTTATTCCTTAGTCATACAACCTTAGACTGTTCTAAGCCACGCACTATACAATATAACTATTAACTAAGGTATTAGGATGAATGTATATACCCATTTGGTTGAATGAAGAGACGCAACTTAAACACCTCGAAGGCTGGCTTACATTGCTCATGTTTAGCACAGATTTCTTGAATAGATACTTCCTCATAGAGGTCAAGAGAATCTATGTGTGGTGTAGAATATTCCTCGCTGACAGAGTTAGCGAACATGTACCAGAGAAAGCGATGACTAACCAAATATAATTAACACCGCATTACATAAGGTCTGTAGGTCATTATCCGCTGACAAATCATCCTCTTCGCGTGACAGTTTAGCGCCCGTCCACACTTTGAGTGCTTGGTGAGGGGCTCGTTCAAGCTTCATTACGAAAAAATATACAATAAAAATGTTTTTAACCACACTCCAAATCCATTACAGCATTCACCTGAAGGGCCTTATGAAAATCCAATTTTTCTTCCTCCTCAGAACTATCTGATGATTCTAAATTTATTAAGTCTTTACTAGAATCATTTTGAGGGGGATTTTCATCTTCTGACTAGCATTTAGATAGGCTCCTGTTAGATTACGTTGTATTGCAAGCCATTGATGCGTTTTACGCTCGGCTATTTCGTACTTTACAGTAGCTTAGTCATCGTACATAAACCTTGTCCGTTTTCCTTACGCTGTCATCGAACAGGTTATGGGCCCCGCCCCGTTGCTTTAAAAGTCACACTAATACTATCTCATCATCTTATGTCTAATATCAATGCCTTACTTGCGAGTATCCCAAAACTCTCGGGTGATAACTACCACGAATGGAAGTTTTCACTGTCAATGGTTTTGTGGCGTGCTGGATCATGGAGTGTTGTTAATGGTGGAACAAAGGCACCTAAGGATGAGAATAGCAAGGAGTATTTGGATTGGGCAAAGCATTCGGAGGATGGTTACACGGCAATTGGATTGACAATCGCGTCAAGCCAACAATCGTATATTCGGGATTGCACCACTGGACCAGAGGCATGGCAAGCGCTTGCAAAAATCTATCAGGCAAATAATCAGGCCAATCGGATTTCGTTGAAACGCCAGCTCTATATGTACCAGCACGATGTCAAAAATCCAGTGATGGAATATGTCCATGGCATTTTGACTCTGGCTTCGCAGCTTCGAGCGATTGGAGTCGAGTTACATGATGAGGATGTGCCGGATGTCCTCATCTATTGTTTGGCTCTGGAATTTGGTGCGGTAGCAACTGCTCTTATGCAGTGTGTGGGATTACTTACAGTTGAAGAAATTTCCGCGGCGCTGGTAGAAGAAGAAAGCCATCTAAAAGGGCGGAAAGAAAATGAGAGTCAAATTGCCATGAAAATGAAAGTTGACTCACCAAATATGTGACAGCCGAAGAATTGCTATAGATGCAATGGCGAAGGTCACATTGCGCATTTTTGTCCCGCGCCGAGGCCGGTTGTTTCGTCTTCAAGTGGATTACCTACTGAAAACCAGGAGATCCCCACTGATAGTGCAGGGAGTGCTTATATTTTACGCACTTGAAATTATCGCGTGGACTAGGAGTTGCGGGTAGAGCTCCAAGGTCCGGCATTTGTTTGTAATCTGGGAGGTTGGGGGAACGCGTTCTAAGAGTGAGGATGCTCTGAGGTTTGGTTCGACGCCAAATGTACCAGACAAATATTGCGTCTAGTGGGCGCAGCGGGTTTCTCAAAAATTTCGAGCGGATTCTGCGTCTAGTGGGCGCAGTGGGTTTTTTCGTGTCAATTTTCGGATGGGTTTTGCGTCGAGTGGGCGCAATATTTTGTGTTAAAACTGGTTTATTTCTTGTTTTTCGTGTGTATGGTCTTACTGCACACTTCAATGACTTGCAAAGTGGGCGTGTTAGATTACGTTGTATTGCAAGCCATTGATGCGTTTTACGCTCGGCTATTTCGTACTTTACAGTAGCTTAGTCATCGTACATAAACCTTGTCCGTTTTCCTTACGCTGTCATCGAACAGCTCCTTCATATTCTTCCATGGCCTTAATATACTCTTCATCATGGTGTTAGAGTAAACTGCAAGCTGGGGAACCACAGTATGAGACTCTCTATATAGGTACTAAGTAACTTAGATAGAGCAGTGTAGAATAAACCAGTGATATAGCTGGGCTTCCAGTTGAGGTTTCTACCCCTCAACTGGACTAACTATATACTGTACTACATGGTCTGTGCACCTGTCTGTAGGACTATCTGCTCAGGAACTATCTAATAATAACTATCACATGATGTGAATCAGTTGAATCTATACAGACACAAAATGAGATATGAGGTCATAGGAGGATAGTCACAATTCATTGAATACACAAAATTTTATGAAAAACTCCTCATATTTTTAAGTGAGACTATTTCTCCTGGCTATGACTACATGTTTTAGAAATTTATATTTCATTAACCCAAAATTTCATCTTTAAGACTTGTACACTCCCTTAAAATATGCACAAATGTCATGGTTATACAAGATTATCTGGGTTGTTACCTAATCTTTGGGATAAAATACATTCTCTAGTATCTCCATGACTTTTAAAATGTCCACAAACATTATAGTTAACCAAAATTATTTGGGTTATGACTTAATCTTTGGGATGAGATGCATTCTCTTGTATATTATACAAACTTTCAAATATATTTCATATAATTTAAATTTATTTGGTTTAGAAAGTTAACCAGAACTATCTGGCCAACCAATCCATGTTGTGGAATTTATCTCCAAAAGGATAATCTATATATGTTTGTTTGACTAACTTTTGTCAGATACAAGATAAATATTAATATTTCCTTATTCTCCAGAATATTATCTGATAGGCTGAATTTGATTAAATATTAATTTTACAACAAACAATATAAATATATATACTTTAGTGGATAAACAACTTTTAAAGTTTTCGGTTATCCTCCATAGCTAATTGTATATACTCATATTCTAACAATTTGCTTTGGCATTTCTAGAACCCTTTCTAGAATACTTGCACTCATTATCCCAATGCTTAGGACTGCCACAATGTCTACATGGTCTAGCTCCTTTACTTTCAGGAGTAGACCCTTTGGAAATTGTTCTATCATCCCGAGAGAATTGAGGCTTGCCTATACAGTGGGTCAAAAAACTGCCCCAATGTTTGTGCATTTTAGAAAGATTGGTATTGTGTGAAGGAATGACGGTCAAAAAACTGCCCCAATGTTTGTGCATTTTAGAAAGATTGGTATTGTGTGAAGGAATGACATCAGCAAAAATTCTGAAAAATTCACATGATATACTAGAACATGTTGGCTATCTACCAACTTATGAAATCATGTGATTCCAATCAAAACTCATTGCTCAATAAATCAAACAAAATAATCACTCATTGGGGCAGTTTTTTGACCCTCTATTATTTTACAATCTAATACTTTGTATGACCCTCCTTTGCCTTTAAAACTGCCTGTATCCTCCTAGGCATGTTTTCTATTAGCTTCTGGCATGTCTCTGGTGGTATTTCAGTCCACTCCTTTGCCACCTGTCCCATGATTCATGTACTCCTTTGGGTGGTATGTCATATTATTGGAGTTTGGCCCTGAGGTGTTGCCAGAGGTGTTCAATGGGATTTAGATCAGGGATTGGGCAGGCCACTTCATGGGAATGATGTTATTGTCAGAAAACCACTGGTCTGCCTTTTTTGAGGTATGTTTTGGATCATTGTCCTGTTGGAAATACCACATATCCTCAGCTATCTCCAAACTTTCAATGCTCTCCTCCACTCCCTCCTCCAAAATCTCACAATACTGCACTGCATCCATGTTCTCCTGCACCTCTATCAGCTTCCCCACCCTATTCCAGCCTATACACCCCCAAACCATCAAGTTATTCCCCCCTCCATGTTTGACAGTTGGTGTGGTGGTCCTGTCTGATATTGGTTCCCCTTGTTGCTTCCAAACATATACCTTCCCATCTGACCCAATCCTATTGATTTTTGTCTCATCAGTCCACAACAACCTCTTCCAGTCCTCCATAGTCCAATTTTCATGGTATTGGGCAAACTTTAGACATTGCTGATGATGAGACCCCTTGAGCATAGGGACTTTCTTCTTTGTTGCTGACCTAAAGCCAGCTTCCTTCAACACATTCCTAACAGTCTGAGGAGTGACAAAGGTAGATATGATGGAATTTATGAATTGGGTGGCTTGGACAGCATTGTCAAGCTTCCCAGAGCTGATTTGACAGATAATTGACTGTTTATCATAAGGGGAAGGCTTGGAAGAATGGCCACCAGGATGATTTTCCTTATCCCCCTTTACCTCCCTACTGATCCTGCCAATAGTACCCTTCCCCAGGCCAGTCCTAGCTTGAATTTGACAATGGGAATACCCCTCATTGAGGAGAGAAACAACAGAAGAATGCTTTTCAGCAGAGATGGATTTCATAGTGGTGGTAAGGAGTCAAGGAGATGAATGAACAAAGTTCAACATGCCAAATTGATACACATAAGGTCACATGACATGTTGATGATTCATATGACCCACTCCTACCTTATACTGGTGTGTAACATTGAAAATCAGAGAAAATAATAGAGGGTCAAAAAACTGCCCCAATGAGTGATTATTTTGTTTGATTTATTGAGCAATGAGTTTTGATTGGAATCACATGATTTCCTAAGTTGGTAGATAGCCAACATGTTCTAGTATATCATGTGAATTTTTCAGAATTCTTGCTGATGTCATTTCTTCACACAATATCAATCTTTTTAAAATGCACAAACATTGGGGCAGTTTTTTGACCCACTGTAATAGGTGAAGCACCAATAAGGTTAGTTCTGGCAGACTGGAAGAAATTCCTCCTGCTTGAACCTTGATCAGGACCTGGTAGATTAGATCTAGCAGTCCTTGGTGCATCACGCATCATTTGTTCAAGCTGCCTTACTCTTCTATCTAATACATTATCATGACTTGGGAATGGAGTATGCTCCAATGCTTCTTCATGATATTTTATTGCTGCTGCAAATTCTACTACATAAGTCTTTGCAATGGTGCACATCTAAGATAGTTGTCCAGAATTTAGGTGCTCCATTCATCACTTCTATCATAACTTCTGAATCACTCATTCTATAGACTAGGCCAAGTAATTCAGATTTTCTAATGTAGTAATTGCTTGGTGATTCTGTTCTATATCCAGCTTCTCTGTAGTGTGCTCTGTTTGCTCAGCTCTTTTGTCTGTCAAGCCAGGCTCAGTTCATATAGTATGTGCATACTATATCTCAAAGTGTACCCCAATTCTGCATTGCTTCTCTTCTATAACTACTTGGTAAAGACCAGAACCATAAGTCTGCATCCTTCTCAAGTCTAGTGGGTACAACTTCTCCTAGCTCATTATATATACTTGTACTACACTCTGATAGGTTGTTTATCTTCAAAACCCATTTGGCAAGAGTGTCAGGATCACCATCCCATTTGGGTACAATATCAGGCTTCAACTTAAGATCAAAGTGAGCTCCTTTATCTTCTTGCTTTGCCCTAGATAATTCTGACAGTCTCCTAATACCCTTAGGTCTATGGGATTTATCCTCAGACGAGCTATCACTACTTCCTGGATCTCCAGGAGGCTGAGGACTTCCTGATCTTATTTTCTGACTCTTCTCACTAGGTAATCCCCTCTGATGATGTCTCAAAGTTGGCCCATGCTTTGGGTGAGGACTAGGTGAATGTGGTGGACCATAGTCACTGTCAGATGATGGCTCATCAGGTGGAAAACTAGCTTTAGTGTACTTGGGAATTGTACTTGGCTTTGGTAAGTTATAGGCTCTTGATTTTTTACTTAAGTACTGCTTATTATCTTCAAAGATATCAGATAATCGGCATGACTCTGTCAGATGTATGGGATGTTCTTGATAAGGTGATATTTTAGAAGTAATTCTTGGCCCAAACATCACTTCTGACTGTTTTCTTCTTGCAGCTTCAAAGCCATGTTCTTCATGAAGTGGCTTCATGGGTTCTGATTCTTGGGGAATTGACTGAATTTCACTAGGATGAGCTGGTGTTGAAGCTTCAATCCCCTCAAACTCTACTGTAGGGCTAGGACCTCTTGAAGGTGACTTTACTTCTTTTCCTTTCTTTTCTGATGGCATCAATGCCTTATAATCATATAAATAAGCTAACAAGTTTTCAACTTCTTCTCTATACAAAACAGCCATTATTTCAAAATCATTAGCATTCCATGCTATCAGTGGATTGTTGTCTGTTCCCCAAGTAGGCATACAAGGAATTGATACTTCACTTTTATTTAGAATGGGAATTGACCTAATCAAATGCCTTTCTAACATATGAGTGAAATTTTCAAACTTGATTGGGTCTAGATAATACCCAATTAAGTCACTAGAATCACTAGTAGTTGGTGTTCCAACTAACAAGTCTTCCAGAGCACCCAATAGTGGCTGAAAGAACCTTTCAGCATAATGAGGCAGGTTCTCTAACTTCAATCTTTCATCATTTGGAAATTCTGACATGGCTAATGCCAGCATAATGTCTCGGTGGTGATTCATTCTTGGATCACCATCATAAGTTCTTCTCAATCTACTAGTACCAGGATACAAGTAAGTCTTGTCCTTAGCTATATCCTCTCTGTCAGTAACTTCTTTTACTGGTTCAAAACTGAAATGCTGAATTGGTGAAGCAGGTATAGTAACATTCAAGAACCTTTCATCCCTTTCAGAAATTTGTTCTGTTATGGAGGATAGTTCTTGAGCCATTTCTGCTTTAAGAGTTGGTGTAGATAACATTGATGAATAGGAGTTAGATATGAGTAGGTTTTTTGTTTGTTTTAAAATGTAACTATTGTAAACTATGTAAACCAAAAGCTAATTTATTTAACACTCAGTTGTCAGCTGCAATAGCCTAATCCCAGAATCACAGGAGTGATTACCTGGTTATTTCCTGGAGAACTAAAAACTGTCTCAACCAGAGAATCAGTCCCAACAGTTGGTGTTATGAAACAGATAAGAATGTCCTTGACAATTGGTAAACTACTTAAGAAACTAAACTGCTAATTAATCACAGTATTTCCCAGAACATCCACCAATTTGTGATGTATTAGCCTTATTTTAATACTATCTTCTGAAAAAGAAGTCCAGTGCTCTATCAAAATGTGCAAATATGCAATTTACTGCAAGGTAAAATAATTTAAGTATTTGATATTAATCAGTGGCAGCCTGAATAGACTTAGAACCCCTGAAGTCAAGAGTTTACTTGAATATATGCACCCTACTTGTTAGGGTACATACATGGTGGGTTTCTGGAGAAACCCGCGGAATATCCGGTAGGACTTGGCTTCAGCTTATAGGCTGCACCCTCACGAGATCGTGTTGTCCAATTTCAGACAGGTGGATGGGAATCCCGGGGAGTCTGGGTGGGGTTCGTGGGTCGAGGGGTCATAGGTCAGAGGTTGTGGGCCGAGAGGTTGGGAGTCAAGATAAATAAGAGAGATAGATGCACCAGAGCCTGTAGGCTCCAACTAGCGTGAGCAGTGTAATTCAAGTAGGAGTTTAGAGCGGAAAATGTATTAGATTACTGGGGGGAATCTAAGCCGATTTTCTGACTGGATTGTATGTACAACATCTGCCAGACTATATAGACCGTGGAATGAATGACATACCAAATCCAGTAATAATGAAATGAAACTAGCAAAACATAAAACGAGAATAGTAAACACCAAATTTGGTGTTACAGTAGGAATGGGACAGAACGGAGTGGAGTCCGAATTGTGACAAATCATAAACCATAATGGGAAATGGAGTGGGAGCAGAGTCCGAATCGTGACAGGTCATTTGACTAAAATGGGAATGGGGCTCTGTTAGAGGAATGATGGGTTTTCCAAGTGGGGTTCAGTGACTGATGCATGGGACGAGGTCAGACGTATGGAGTCCGGTGGGTATTCTGGTGACTGATACACAACGTAATGGAGTCAAATGTAGACAAGTCTGACATACGGAGTCCAGCAGGAATTCCGGTAAACTGACAATTGGTGTGTATAGGTGCGGGTGCATATAAGTTAGTGCCCAGAGTCCAGTGGGAATTCCAGTCATAACACTACTTCACAAAGAAGGTTTTGAGAGCTGCTTTTGCAAGCTGTTCTTTTTCTATGAAAACAACTACTAAAATATGAATAACAATTCACTGATTCCAAAACTAGATTCAACTTCGATTCTAGCTAGTTTATATATATTTTATACTATTTATCAAACAGTAAAAATATTTATAAACAGGTCAAAAGATTAGATATAGAATAGAACACTATTTGGCTAATATATGCTTTATTTACACTAACCTACAGGGTCTACTGTGATACTAACTTATCAGGATCTTAATGTAGTCTTAAGGATCTTGCAAGAATATTCTCAGTATTTATTTATGCCAAAAACCAGGTAGGAATTAGAATATATGTATTTCTAATCTCGATATAACCTAAAATATTTATTACTTTAATTGATAACCAGCAACTCAACTAGAGGTGGATAAGTAATAAAGGATAGCCAGCTACTCAACTAAGAGGTGGCAAAGGGGAACAGAACTCTTGTCAGAAGCTCAACTAAAGGTGACAAGGGTATAAGATTATTACCAGAAGCTCAACTAGAGGTGGCAATGGATCTTGTGTTAGTGCCAGAAGCTCAACTAGAGGTGGCAGGGATCCTGACTAAGCTGCTTGCTGCAGTGACACACAGATGTGGTGTAGTAAATGGGTTAAAGTGAGCTATATTTCAGTGGTGGAGCAAAGCTCCTTATATACAGTAAAATCTTAGACATGGGAGAATGTACTAGAAATGTTTCATCTAACAAAGAAATAGTGGAACAATGGAACAGCACATCTTTTGTCTGCAGTCGCACATGGCCATGTGGCTGCACACAAAGGGACTATTGCGTGCTTACTAATCCAACATGTTTTACCTATTTTTAGCTATTCTACCTGGAATCTGCTGGAATATTCCAGGAGTTTCTACTACTTTCCATTGTAGCATATATGCTGATGTAATGTTCTTGTGCATCACGACGTTGATGATTTTCATGTGTGCGCGCTGATTACATAATTTTCCCGCACATGTCACAGTGTTTCCATATGTGTGACATTATTGTTATTCAGCCATTTGTGACAACTTGTCATGTTTGTGACAACTTGTCGTGTTTGTGACAATATTCCTGCACATTGTGCAATAAGCACAGATGGTTGACTTCAAAGATATTTAGTTAAAAAAGAATAAACAGTAGAATTTCGATAGTTCTCCCAAAATAAATGATAAAAATATGAAATAAATTGTAAAAATTCAGGTTAATTTCAGGAGACTATTGTACAATAATTCCATCACAATATAAGTACATTTAAACTTGTTTTTATTGATTTGTTAGGGGAGATTGGTTAAAAATCAGGAAAAACCTAGAAATACATAACACTTGTAGAAAGTATATTAAACTTTTTTGTCACTCTTTCCTCCATTTTAGCTTGTTCTTCTATGACTTCATTGAAGAATGATTTCATCATCTTGAAAACCCTTTTAGAAAACATTTCTATCAGTCTTTCCTCCCTTTCAGCTTGTTCTTCTGCAAAGTTATTGAAGAATAATTCCATCATCTTAAAAACAGTGTGTGCTTGCATTGTATAGTGATTACTATCATTGGGTATTTGGTTTTCAAAAAATTCATTTTTTTAATTTGTATCCTTTTGTCATCATCTAGGAGGATAACCCAAAACTTTAAAAGTTATTTGTCCACTAAAGTATATATATTTATATTGTTTGTTGTAGAATTAATATTTAATCAAATTCAGTCTATTAGGTGATACTCTGGAGAATAAGGAAATATTAATATTTATCTTGTATCTGACAAAAGTTAGTCAAACAAACATATATAGATTATCCTTTTGGGGATAAATTCCACAACATGGATTGGTTGGCCAGATAGTTCTGGTCAACTTTCTAAACCAAATAAATTTAAATTATATGAACTACATTTGAAAGTTTGCATAATATACTAGAGAATACATCTAATCCCAAAGATTAAGTCATAACCCAAATAATTTTGGTTAACTATAATGTTTGTGGACATTTTAAAAGTCACAGAGATACTAGAGAATTCATCTCATCCCAAAGATTAAGTCATAACCCAAATAATTTTGGTTAACCATGACATTTGTGCATATTTTAAAAGAGTATACAAGTTTTAAAGATGAAATTTTGGGGTAATGAAATATAAACTCCTAAAACATATAGTCATAGCCAAAGGAAATAGTCTTACTTAAAAATATGAGGACTTTTCCATAAAATTGTGTATATTCAATGAAGTGTGACTATCCTCCTCAGATGTTTCGGATGATATCGGATATTAAAGTATCCAGGAACAGGTCATAACACCCAGATAGAAAGCTCATTGGTGAAGTCCCCCTTGCTGATGATGGTCTATACAAGGTGGAGCACAAGATGTGCCATAGTACTGCAAATGTGACCTCAAAGACAATGTCAATTAATGAATTGCACCAATGACTGGGGCACATTGTGTTCGGATCTGCAAGCCTGGGGGACCACAGTGCAATGACTCTCAACACTTGGAGCGAATGCCACTAAGAGTTGAGCGGGTAGAAGTTAACCGGTGATATAGCTAGGTTTCCAGATGAGGTCCTACTCTCATCTGGATGTAACTATATACTAAGATATATGGTCTGTGCACTTGGTTTGACGGAACTAAGGGAACACTAAACTAAATATAGCTAATCACATGTGTGAACCAGATCGGAAAAATACATTCACAATACGAGGTATGATATAATACTAATTGTAATCATCATACTCTAACACATTGAACCCAATGCAGCGAAGAAATCAGTTCAGGATGGTCATATCCTCAGGATAAACCTGGACTTATCTAGTGAGCCAACATTTTGTATGGCATGCATACAGGCCAAAATCACACAACTGCCTGTACCAAAAGAGTGCACCAGTGAAATCACAGAAAACATTGGCGATAAAATCCACTCAGATATACAGTGACCCAAAAAAGTGTCCGGATGTTTGGTGAAATTGGAAAGATGGGTTTACAGCTCCAGAAATAAAATAGATAAAATTCTGAATAAATCGGAGGTAAGAGGTATACATCTGACCTACATGATGATATAAGCATGACATCATAGCTTTCCTTATCAGGGAAGTAGGAAATTAATAATGGACATGGTGCATCCGGACACTTTTTTTGCTCTTGTAATTAATTACTAGTTTTTACCAGTTTCAGTATTTAGTGTATCCCCCCTTGGCCTTTAGTACTGCAGCAACCCTTCTAGGCATGCTCTTGATCAATTCAAGGCATTTCTCCCTTGGAATACCCTCCCATTCCACCTCCACTCTCTCCCAGAGCTCCAATATGCTCTTGGGTGCCTCAGGGTATGTTCCAAGCCTTCTCTTCAACTCCCACCATAAGTGTTCTATTGGATTCAGGTCTGGAGACTGTGCAGGCCAGTCTAAAACCTCCACATGATGGTCCTTGAACCAATCCTTGGCCAAGTTGCAAGTGTGTTTAGGGTCATTGTCCTGCTGGAAGATAAACATTGCCCTGTCCATCCCATAATACTCCACTGTTTTGAAGATATAGTCCTCCAATATGTCCTTGTACATCTCCCCATCCATCCTCCCATCTATCTTGCACATGTACCCCACACCATGTGCTGTCATACATCCCCAAATCATTAGACTCCCCCCTCCAAATTTGATAGTTCCATTGATATGCTGCTGAGTGAGTGCAGAACCTGGTCTTTTCCATACCCACAACCTCCCATCAGAGTCCAAATGATTGATTTTGGTCTCATCTGAGAAGATAACCCTAAACCAGTCCTCCTCAGTCCAATGCTGGTACTTGATAGCAAACTCATATTGAGCCTTGATGTGTCGACAGGCAAGAAGAGGTCTTTTGGCCTTCACCACAGCCTTCAAATTCTCTTTCTTCAATACATTTCTAATTGTCTGTGTGCAGACATTGAGGGAGAGGTGGGACTTGGCTTGGGAGGCATTATCAACCTGTCCAGAGGTGATAGAACAAGCCAGGTGGTGATGATCCCTGGGGGAGAGTTTGGGAGGACAACATCTGGAAGGTGTTGGAAGTGGACCAGGGAGTTGGGAGTGAATTTCTGATACTGTAGAGTGCCCAATATAAAGTTTAGAAGCAATTGTTCTGCAGGAGTGACCTTCCTGGAGAAGAGAAATGACAGAGAGCCTTGTTTCAGTAGAGTGCTTCTTCATCATGTGGTGGGGGGGTGAATTGAGGCAAAGGTTCATGTAAATGTGTTATTTAAACATGTGGTCACATGACATTGTTGAACCTAACCAGAAATTCCCACAGTTATATGAACCTTAGTTGAGTTTCATGTATCAGTTGACAGAGCAAAAAAAATGTCCGGATGCACCATGTCCATTGTTCATTTCCTACTTCCCTGATAAGGAAAGCTATGATGTCATGCTTATGTCATCATGTAGGTCAGATGTATACCTCTTACCTCTGATTTATTCAGAATTTTATCTATTTTATTTCTGGAGCTGTAAACCCATCTTCCCAATTTCACCAAACATCCGGACGTTTTTTTGGGTCACTGTATGGGGTCCTGCAAATCCTGAGAGCTACAATGCAAAAATGTACTTTGCCAGTTATATGGATTATAAAATCCAGTGGTCATCACTTGCCATGTTAGGACAGAAAAGTAATGTGTTTCAAGCCTATAAAGAATATGAAGTATGGATTAGCATGCAATATAATGGGAAAATAAAAATACTGCAGACAGACCGAGGTGGTGAATACTTATTGAATGTATTCACTGAACATCTAACATTGCGGGGAATGGAATGCTGATTTACAGTACATGACACACCTCAATAGAATGGTGTATCTGAACGACTAAATCACATGTTATTAGAACATGTTCATGCCATGACTATTGCTGCAAACTCACCAAAGTTTTTATGGACCAAAGCCATAAAACATGCAACCTGGCTTAAAGACTGCACCTCAATGAGCACTCTAGATGGACATACCCCCTATGAAGTGTTGCAAAATGAAAAACCAAATCTGGGAAATGTTCCCAAGTGGGGCATGAAAATTTGGGTATTCAAGGAAGAACACAGGAAACTGGAAGCAAAAGCAGATGAAGGATGTTGGGTCAGATTCAGTGATGAAAGCAAAGGCCACCATATTTATTGGCCTGGGAAATGCCACATTACATGTCAGATTCAATGAATTGACTACTATAATTTTAGACAATGTACAGGCTGAGGGAGTGTTATGACCTGTTCCCAGATGTTTCAATATCCGATTCCCAACCTCTGACTTCCAACTTCTGACCTCCAACTATGGAACATCATAGTTACCGTATCTTCTGCATTCTTCCCTTGTTCCACATTTGGTAACTTGTCCGTTGACAAGTATTCACTTGTTTGTCTATTATATTCCCATTTCGGAATATTGTCTCCCCAATATGTCTTATTGTATTCCCATTTCAGAATACTCCTATTTCCGTCTTATTATGGTCTTAGTTTGTAGTACAATAATGAGAAGACTTATATTAGTTTCCACAAATTTGTACTTTACTTTAGATCTGATATCGACTTAGTTTCTTATTCCCTCTTCCATCTTTCTGTATGCTCGATATTTGGAACTCTTTGGAACTCTGAATATCTGTATCTTCCATTGTAAGTCTCACCTCTGAAATTAAGGACTTTGAGCGTTTGTGTAGAGGCGCAGCACATAAGCTGAAGCCAACATCCTGACCCTATCTGATAGTTTCCGACTTTCCAGTGGCTTTCTGATAGTTCTGGAATAAGTTCCCAACACAGCACTTAACAGGGAGGGAATATGATCTCAGGCAGCCAGAATATCACACAAAATGACATACCCATACCCCAACAATAATCACTGATCCCAAACAACACCCAGCATGCCCAAATCGACCCACTCGAAGATTTTGAAGAGAGTGAAACAAGCCAGTTGCAAGTGGTATCAGCACCTTTGTGGTATCATGTTCCAGATTGGATTCACCTGATGCCAAGTTGAACATGCAGTCTTCTATAGGTTGCAGTTGATGTCAATGACATGACCATGGCAGGGAAATCAAAAGCCATTATCTTGAAATTTAAGAATGAACTCCAACAGGAATTCAAAATAAAGCATCTTGGCAAACTCAAGTGGCTCTTGGGGATTGAAGTCAAACATGATCACACAGCTCAAACAATATCATTTTCACAACACTCATATATTGACAAGATCATAACACAATTTGGCCTACAGGACACAAAGCCATTATCAACCCCCCTTGACCCCATCACTGCCTTTCCCTCTCACAATCACTCAGCACACCACATCAGCTCAAAGAAATGCACAACGTACCCTATTGCGAGGCAATAGGATCCCTTACAGTATGTACACAGCACTCAGTACACACCCAGACATAGCATTTGCAATATCCTTCCTTGCACAATTTATGCAAAACCCCAGTTAGCCACACTGGGAAGCTGTGAAAAGAATCCTCAGATACCTGAAATGGACAAGAGACTAATGGCTGGTATTTGGAGATAGGTGAAATGACTCATAAAATGCACTCAAGGGTTTCACCAATGCAGATTGGGGCACACAAGAACATAGATATTCAATCTCAGGCTATATTTTTACCATAGATAGAGGTGCCATCTCATGGAGCTTGAAAAAGCAATCTATTGTTGCATTATCAATGATGGAGGTGGAATATATATGTTAGGATACACACACAGGCCGGGTTTCTGGAGAAACCCGCGGGATATCCGGTAGGACTTGGCTTCAGCTTATAGGCTGTGCCCTCGCTAGATCGTGTTGTCCAATTTCAAACGGACGGACGGGGATCCTGGGGAGTCCAGGCGGGGTTCGTGGGTTGTAGGTCGTAAGTCGTAAGTCGGGGGTCGTGGGTCGTGAGTCGAGTTGGTTGAGAGAGATAGATGCGCCGGAGCCCGTGGGCTCCGACTAGTGCGAGCGATATGAATCGAGTAAGGTTTTAGAGCGGAAAATATTATTAGATTACTGGGGGGAATCTAAGCTAATTTTCTGACTGGATTGTATGTACAACATCTGCCAGTTTATATAGACCGTGGAATGCATGACATACCAAATCCAGTAAAAAACTAACAAAACATGAAACGGGAATAGTAAACACCAAATTGGTGTTAGGAACGGAATGGAACGGAGCGGAGTCCGAATCGTGACAAAGCATAACCCATAATGGGAAACGGAGCGGGAGCAGAGTCCTAAATCGTGACAGGTCATTTGACTAAAACGGGAACAGGGCTCGATTAGAGCGGTGACGGGATTCTAAGCGGGGACCGGTGACTGATGCGTGGGACAAAGACGGACATAGACAGAGACGGAGTCCGGGGGAAGTCCGGTGACTGATATGTATCGTAATGAGGTCGAACGTAACGAGTCTTGACATAACGGAGTCCGGGCGGGAAATCCTATAAACAGACGATTGGTGCTTGTAGCGCGTGGGGGCATACGGGTTAGTGCCCGGAGTCTGGTGGGATTGTCCGGTCGTAACAATATAGCTGCAACTCATGCTACAAAGGAGGCTCTATGGATTCAAGCATTCATAGCTGAAGTCACTTATTCACTTACTTGCCCTATCACAATCTATTGCAACAATCAATCTGCCATATCAATTGTAAAAAATGATGAGTTCCACGCATGTACCAAGCACATTGATATTCGATACCACTTTATTCACAAAGTTGCCAATAAGCAGCTGGTGTCGATCCACTATGTATCTACGGACAATACATAAATGTGTGTAATTGGAAAATTAGACAATTTAAAAAATAGTAAAAAATAAGGAAAAAATGTAGGGAATATAATCTGACAGGATAGTTACATTCCTATAAAGGGGTACCTCTCACACAACCTGACTTGCCCTATTCAGTCAGATTGTTGAGCCATTTCAGTGTGGCCTCAAAATGTGTGCTCCATTATCTTCAAGTGACCAAGGATGTTAAGATCTGAGCAGAGGGGTAAAAGGAGGCTCTATGTCAGAGGGCCAATGATAGAGATCATACTAGTCAGGAGGTCCAACTCTATAAAACAAGTGGAGCTTGGCTTCAACTTATGTATGTGTTGCACCCTCATATGAACTGTTAAGGTGCTACAGTATTTCAGACAGAGTGGATAGTATGATAAGAACTAAAGACAACACTTAGCTCATTCAACTGGAGGGCTGAAATACTAAGAGTTGTGGGAGAGAGGGTCATGGCTTGCCAGTAATGCCTTCAAGAGTATTAGAGAGAGAATAAGGTGACTGAAGACTAAATGAGGGTAATCTAAGTTGATATTAGAACTGAAGAGTAGTAGCATACATGGTAGGAACTTTATACAAAGGTGTAACAGATGAGTGGAGGGCCAATCAAGGAAGCAAGAAGTAGTGATGGGTCAAAGGAAGCATGGGAAGGAGGGATCAGACTAGAACTAAATACAATGTAACAAAGGTATTCTAGAGGGTATGAAGTGGCAAATAATATTTACACATAGAACAGATGATGGGAGAGTGTTGGGATGGAGATGGGACAGGATGATGAAAAGGGAAAACTATGGTGAGCCAAGTGTTGGGGTGCCATGGGCAGTGACACCATAGTCAGGGGTACTGATAGCAGGACACAAGAGGGGGGGGAGTAAAATGAGGTTGCAGGGGGCTGAATGACTGGGATCCTAACAAAGGAGCTGGAACATTTGATAGATCTGGTATATCTCTTGACATGGATTTCCATGGGTATACAGATGCAGACTGGTCCAGCAATGCTGAAACATCCAAGTCAACTTCAGGTTTTGTCCCCATTACATACAGAGGTGCTATTTCCTGGGCAAGCAAACACCAGTCAATGGTAGCTTTATCTAGCACAGAATCAGTGTACATTGGTCTTAGTATTTCAGGACAGCACTTACAGTAGTTATGAAGTTTTTTTGAAGAAATAGGGGATCAGCAACAAAAACCCACCAAGTTACATATACTGTGACAATCAGGCAGCCATTATTCTCTGCAAAGACCCCCAGTTACATGTTCAACCCAAATACATCCAACCCAAATACCACTATGTATGTGACAATCTGGTGGTGAAGGGAGAGGTGACTGTGTGTTATGCATCAATGGTTGATAGGGTGGCTGACATCCTTACAAAACCCCTGACTCATGAGCAACATTAAAAGTTTGTCAAAGCCATGGGACTGCAGCTGCACTCAAGTGGGAGTAACAAAACATGATGGGTCACAAATAGTTTGTGCCCATACTGCACTGATTCATTGCTAGTGCTTTGGTGATCAACACAGCCTTGTGGTGCAAGCACTGCTTATGCCCATGTTTACAAATTTTTTAAACTCTATTGCAGGTGCCTCAGTCATTTTTCCTGCTACCATAGAGCAGTGACTGAGGTGTACTTATGTACATAGCATACATCATTGTGATAAGGAACTCATGTAGATTAGTTTGGGCATTGTCTGTCCTCATTTTAGTTTTGTCATGGCAGTGGTAGATTGCCAACACACAAATAATGCTAGGGTAAGTACATATGGGTACATAAGGGTCCTAACTACACACAACTAACACTCCAACCTGATGAGGATCCAAAGAACATGTAAAACTTGCAATATTTGACAGTATAAAGATGGGTGAGGGGGTGACAAAGTCCCTACTAAAATACAGCCAATGACTAAGCTAATGTAAAGTACTACTGAGCCAAGCATCAAATAAACTACATTAAAAACAAGAGCATAGAATGGCTTGCAACACAATAAGTTCTAACAAAACTCCCACTGAATCAAATGAGTATGAGAAAGAGGAAAGGAAACAAACATGAATAGGGGAAAAGTAAACTAGCTTGGGAGCTCCCACCAAATGTAAAAACTAAAGGTGTACCACAAAGAAAAGATGAGAATCATTCCTAGGTATGAGATATCCTAAAATATAGCTCTGACTACATTTTATCTCCTATATTTCTTTCTTTATTTATACAACTATATCTCACAATTGGTACTATTTACATTAGTTCAAAGACCTATGTATGCCATAGGTACATAGACACTTGTGGGTGCACACACTGTAGTTATATGTACATTAGCATACATAGTTGAAACTCAGACACTTTTTAACCTGTAACCATGACTTGCCCAGACACCCCTTTTAGTGACCTTCGACATGAAACTACACTTCACCTCGGGATATCACCCGGAAGGTGATGGACAAACGGAACGTGTTAATCAAACATTGGAACAATATCTCCGCATCTATTGTAATTATCAACAGGACAACTGGAAATCCCTTCTTCCGATCGCGGAATTCGCCTACAATAACTCTCCGAATGCAACCACCGGCATATCTCCCTTCTTCGCCAATAAAGGCTATAATCCGAATCTCACAGTACATTCCGAACGAGATTTGGCTTCTGTCCGTGCTCAAGAATTTATTACCGACCTCGACGAATTACATCAAGAACTTCGGAAAGCTATTTCTTCCGCACAGGAATATTATCAACGTTCCGCGGACAAAAACAGGATCCCGCCTCCTAATTTTAAAATTTGTGATCAGGTTTTTGTAAAAGCTCAATTCTTCCGTACTACCCGACCTTCTAAAAAACTCGCTGAGAAATTCTTAGGACCTTTTGAAATTATAGCACAAGCCGGCTCACTTTCATGGACTCTCCATCTTCCCGACAGTATGCGAGCAGTCCACCCCATTTTCCACGTTTCCATGTTAGAACCTTGTGTTCCTAACTCATTCCCGGAACGTATTCAACCTCCGTCCCCTCTGGTCATCATTGATGGAGAACCTGAATTCGAAGTTTCCAAAATTTTGGATTCTAAAATCGACAATCGCTGACGTACTTGTAAATTGCTCTATTTAGTTAAATGGGCAGGTTATGAAGGTACCGACGAGGAAACTTCATGGATATTGGCCACGGAACTTGGACATGCTATGGAAATTGTTACTGACTTCCACACGGCTTATCCAGGCAAACCCGGACCTTTATCATCACTTTAATCTTTCTGTTCTTTTCTGTTCAAGTTTCCGACACTTCCGTTTTCACACTCGTTTTAGGTTTTGCAAGTCAAAAAAATATTATTAAATCTATCTTAAAGTCTCTGACACCCCAAATCCACCTTCCGTCCCAACCTCCGGCTCTTCAGCAATTTCCGCACTTTCCACCATATCCTGTACCTCTTCATCTTCACTCTCTGATTCTTCCGGCCCTTTTCCTGACACCCACCTCTTTTCAACACATTCCGCCAACAGATCATTAGCTTGTTCCCGTGCCTTATCGGAAAACCCCTCGGATACTGCGATCACACCAATGCTAACCATTATCTTCTCCAGGAAATCGTTTTGCCTCCGGAAATTCCGGACCAACGAACGGAAACCTTTCTCCTGGATATCATTATGGCGATCCATTGTATCCCGCATTTTCATGACTTCCGTCCCGATAAAAACCAACGCGTCGACAGTGTCCTTGAGAAGCTCAATGCCTGTACTATCCGTTTTCGACGTTTCAGTTTCCGTAGCTTTGGCCGCTCCTGAACTTTCCGCGTCGTTAGTTTTCGGAGTCTTCTCACCTTTCGGAACCCTTTTTGAGGCAAGGGTGCACGGAAGTTTGAGAACCGCGCAGGGATAGCAAGTTCCGCCCCATTTTACCTTCTGTTTCCAACACGTTATGTTCCGTATGGAACATCAATAACACGGAGTTTCGTGGATGACTTCCATTCGTTCTGGAGCTTTGACCTTTGGTTTCTGTTTCAGAGGTTAAACGACTACCGTTTCCGTTACAGATACACTCACTTTAGGACTCGAAGGTCCAGCTTCGCCCTCTACGTCCACCTCCACGGCTTTTCGCTGTACGCAACAGTTATCGGTTGGAACCACGGAAATCTATGGAATCGGACTCACCTTTCCTTCCCTTACCTCCTTACGTTTTTCCGCCGCCTCAGCTTCTTGTTGTTTCTTCACTTCTTCTTCCTTCAACCTCCGATCCTCCATCACTTTCCGCAACCTCGCCAACTCTTTTTCTTTTTCCGCCTTCGCCCGCTCCAATTCCCACTTTTCCGCCTCCTCTGCATCCTTCAACTCCTGCATCAACACTCTTTCCTCCTCCTCCTGTCGTCACTTCAACTCCTCCATTTTCTGGCGTTTTTGTTGAAGTTCTGCGACTTTCGACATCTTTTGAAGTACAGATATTTCGGTATCTGAGTCTTCCGGGGTAGTGATGAACAACAGCCGACGAATCAACATACAAGTTGTGGTTAAAGAAACAAAAACGTTAATTCGAATATTTGGAGGTTTTTATACTCAGAATAACAGCCGAAACTCTCACCTCCATATTTGCGTAAATTTCACGACACATAACAATCAGCCGTCGCTTCAAACACTTAGTACCTAATCGCCTCTATGGGATTTCGGCCTAACAGGGGGGTACTGTTACGACCCGTTCCCGGATGTTTCAATATCCGACTTCCGGTCTCCCATTCCCGACTTCCAATCCCCGACTTCCGACTTTGACCTCCGACTACGGAACATCATAGTTACCGTATCATCCACATTCTTCCCTTGTTCCGCATTTGGTAATTTGTCCGTTGACAAGTATTCACTCGTTTGTTTGTTATATTCCTGTTACGGAATATTGCCTTCCTAATATGTCTTATTGTATTTCCGTTTTAAGAACACTTCCGTTTCCGTCTTATTATGGTCTTAGTTTGTAATACAATAACGAGCAGACTTATATTAGTTTCCGCGAATTTGTACTTTACCTTAGATCTGATATCGACTTAGTTTCTTATTCCTCCTCCCGTCTTTCTGTACGCTCGATATTCGGAACTCTTCGGAACTCTGAATATCCATATCTTCCGTCGTTAGTTCACTTCCGAAATTAAGGACATTGAGCGTTTGCGTAGAGGTGCAGCACATAAGCTGAAGCCGACGTCCTGACCCTATCCACGAGTTTCCGACTTCCCGGTGACTTCCCGATAGTTCCGGAATAAGTTCCCGACACGGCACTTAACAGGCCGGGAACTCGATATCCCGTATCCGGAAATATTAGTAATTAGTTAATATTTATTTAGTATAAAAGACGCGATAACATCTCGAATATATAACATATTATCATCTTTTGACTACAGCTTACTCTGGTCCAGTTCATTCTTCACACAATTCCTGTCCCTCTTCCCCCATTTATACTATCTCTTCTTCCCCAAGATCATCTTGGCTCCCTCCTCCTAGTGTGAAGAGCTGTGGAAGTTCTGACCACTTTATACATATATGAAGAATATCAACCATCTAGGTACAACATGATAATATATTGACTATTGAAGTACAATACATATATGTAGTAGAATAAGTTTAGTCAACTTAAGTAGCCATAGGATAACTACAGTAAGATGACTAAGGGAGAATGGAATTGACCTTACAGTATGATTTCAAAGGGTGAGTTACAGCACTTTGCATTACATAAGGCATGTGCTAGATTTGCAGGGAAATATTGCTGAAAATTGTGAACCTCATAGCTCTTTCAATAATTGACCAATTGCCTTGTAACTTCATATATGTATTTTACTACTATATATCGAGCATACTTTGATGTTATAACTCCAAAATTTGACCTACAGCATGTTTCCCAAAATCACAGTCCATTTGAGCTTGCGAACCAATTCATGAGCCAAAAGATGTGCCACTCCCAATGAGCTTGTAATATGTTGTTTTAAATGTATCTAGGTAGTAAAAAATGACAGCAGCTGGCTTTTGCAGTCAGTGGTAATGTGGTAAGTTTGCTGAGTAAATGCATACACACTACCCTCATACAGGTTTACAGCTGGTATTTAGACCACAAAAGCCTGGGACTTTCATTTTTTACTACCTATATATATGTAAAACAATATATTACAAGCTCATTTGGAGTGACACATCTGTTGGCTCATGAATTGGTTTTCAAGCTCAAATGGACTGTGATTTTGGGAAACATGCTGTAGGTCAAATTTTGGTGTTATAACATCATAATATACTAGATATATACATAGTAGTAAAATACATATATAAAGTTACAAGACAATTGGTCAATTATTGAGAAAGCTATGAGGTTCACAACTTTCAGCAATATTTCCACACAAATCTAGCAGGCACCTTATATAATGCAAAGCACTGTAATGAAGGAATGAGTTAGGAGGAGAGAGGATGATATGAGTAATGTGAGATGGGAGTAGAAGCCAATGATAATTTGAGCTTCGACTACACAGTATGAAGCTAGATAGTTGTAGCAAGTTCAAGTTGAAAGCCATTCAAGATGGCTGAGACAATACTCCAATCACAACTTGCAAGAAATGGGAGACGAACTTGGAGCCTCGATCGGAAGTTACGTGAGATGGAACTCCGTGTTTGGAAAATACGTGAATAATGAAAAGTTCCGCTAATTGTAAGGACGTGATTGTATCATGAGTGGGTATGAAAATGCCTTGTTTCGAGAATTGGTCCACAACGACTAGAATGGATGTAAAGCCTTCGGAAGTCGGGAGTTGTTCGATGAAATCCATGGAAATTGAATTCCAGGGTTTTTCTGGTATCGGGAGTTGCTTGAGAAGGCCGTACGGCTTATGCCTCTGGGTTTTAGAGCGTAAGCAGGTGGTGCATGACTTACAGAACTGAGTTACAAAATCTCAGAGGTTGGGCCAAGTGTATTCTCTACGGATTAAACCAAGAGTATTGTTGATGCCGTAATGTCCGGAGATTGGATGATCATGTTTATACTGAAGTACGCGGAGTCGGAGATTGTTGGAATCTGGAATGTAGATATGTCCATCGAGACGGATAAAACCTTGAGAGTCTTGTGACCATCGGGGTTGGTCGGGATTGTCGGGAACTTCTAAATGTGGCTTGAGGGCCGGGTCGGAAGTGAGTGCGGAAAGGATATCTTGATGTAATTGTTCAATGTCCATAATCATGACGCTACGCATAATTGGATAGTAAAGGGAAGTTGCTCGGATAGATGCGGAAAGTTGTTGCGTTGTAAAAACCGGTTTCAGGTTATGTGGATTAACAACAGCGTAGTTACTTTCCCCCTCTTTAGGATAAACGTCCCATCGTCGAGTCATGGCATCTGGTTTTCCACCAAGACGTCCGGGTCGGAAACGGATAATCATGTTGAAAGCGGAAAGAAATTCAGACCAACGGGCCTGCCGGCGGGTTAAAAGTTTAGTGGTAGAAAAATATTCGAGATTTTTGTGATCGGTAACGACATCAACGGGAGTTGCGGAACCTTCGAGATAATGGCGCCAATGTTTGAAAGCTTCAAAAATTGCCAAAAGTTCCTTATCATGAACGTCGTAATTGAGTTCGGATACTGAAAGTGTCCGAGAAAGAAATGCGACCGGATGAATTTCACCGTCGGACTCTTGAATGGAAAGAATCGCGGCAATTGCATAATCAGAAGCATCGGTTTCCACAATAATCGGACAATCAGGTTTCCAATGGGAAAGAATCGGGGCAGAAGTGAAAGCATTTTTTAAAGTCTGGAAGGCGGAGCGGCATTTGTCGTCAAAAACCCATGGTTGAGTTTTACGGGTAAGACGAGTGAGCGGTACTGTAATATCCGAGTAGTTCCGAATAAAACGACGGTAAAAGTTGGCGAAACCTAAAAATGATTGAATGTCCTTGACCTTCCGTGGTTCGGGCCAGTCACGGACAACTTGAACCTTGGTTTCATCCATACGGAGACCATCAGGGCTGATGATGAAACCTAAGTATTCAATAGAATCCATGTCGAAATAACATTTTTTACCATTGGCGAAAAGACCGTTTTTACGGAGTCTTCGGAAGACTTCACGGACCTGTTCATCATGAAGAGCGGGATCCTCGGAAAATACCAAAATGTCGTCCAAATAGACTATAACACATACGTCAAGCATGTCGGAAAATATATCATTAACAAAACGTTGAAAAGCAGAAGGGGCGTTGGTAAGGCCGAATGGCATAACCAACCATTCAAAGGATCCATAGCGAGTCCGAAAAGCAGTTTTCCATTCGTCACCCTCGGCAATTCGGACCAAATGATAGGCGTGTTTGAGGTCTATTTTGGTGTAAATTCGAGCTTTCCGTGGGGCGTCGAGTAAGTCGGTAACGAGTGGGAGTGGATACTTATCTTTCCGTGTGATGGAATTTAACCCTCTGAAATCGACACAGAGTCGAAGAGAGCCGTCCTTCTTTTGGACAAAAAGGACGGGTGCTCCATACGGAGACTTTGAGGGACGGATAAAACCTATCGACAGATGTTCATCCAGGAACTCCCGAATAGATGAAAGTTCTGATTGGGATAATGGGTAAATAGGTCCTAATGGAGGGTTTGAACCGGGCTCAATATCGATTTTTAAGTCGTAGGGCCTATGTGGTGCAAGCCTGTCAACTTTTTGCTTACTGAAAATGTCCGCGAAATCATGGTATTTTTCGGGAACTCCTTCCAGATCGGCTTTTAGCTCGGATAATTCTGGAGTCACAAAACGTCCAGATGCTTCATCAACTTTTAAGCTGATCAAAAAACATTGCGAGCCATCCAGTTTACTCGCCCTAACAAATGCCGAAGCATTGATGAGAGAGATTTTTGGAGGCTCGGAAGTCTCGGTAGAAGCCGGAGGTGCCGTTGATGCCGAAAAGGCGTTGGCCGGAAAAGACGCTGCAGGAGGAACGGAAGTGTCGGGAGTCCGGAAAGTAATACTGCCCAATACCCAGTCAATCAACGGATTATATCGGGTGAGCCAGTTGTATCCAAGAATTGCCGAACAGCTAGAGTCCAACTGTGTTATGAAAAATGTAACCGTCTGGGATGTTCCACAAGGGAACCGGATAGACATGTCGCAGGCTTGAGTAATTGCCGTATTGCTAGTGCCGTCAAACAAACGCAAGGAAATTGCGGGAACAGAATGGAGTTTCAGATTATGTTTCGTGGCAAAGGTGGTATCTACAAAACAGTGTGTAGAGCCGGAATCTATTAGAGCTCGGAACACTAAATTTCCAAGAAAGTCAGAGACGAGTTTTACAAATAATGAATCGGGATTAGAGAGAGCGGACGCGTTGAGACGGACAACCTCGGAAACACGGAGAGAGTCAACGCAACCCTCTGTCCGTGCAGATTCCGGAGGGTTGCTTACTCTTTTTTTGACTCCGTGGCGGGTTTTTCCTTAGACGTCATAGTCGTAGTGGAAGTTGCCGCGCGAGCCTTGGAAGAGCTGGATTTAACGGTACAGTCGGAAACCTTGTGTCCGCCTTTCCCGCAGAAAAGGCAGAGGTCGTTGTCCATACGTCGTTGTTTCTCCTTCGGGGTGAGTTTACCGTCGGTACCCAACAAATGGGAAATGTCGGGTTTGTCGGAAGTTGACTGTTTTTCCTTGTTGGATTTCTTGTCTTTCTTCCGGTCGGAATTTGATTTGCCAGTATTAGTGCCAGAGCCGGTATTATTGCCTGAGTTGTTGCCAGAAGACTTGCTAGTTGATGCCTTGTTGTTCTGAGAATGTTCCGTCGGGTTCTCTCGAGAGACCTCGGCTTTTCGTTCCCAATAACGGGCATCGGATGTTTGAGCTTTCATCTGCATGAGTTGGAGAGTTTTTGGCTTCCCATCTTTGCAGATTTCGTCTTTAAGGTGTGACGGAAGTCCCATATAGAAATGGTGCCTGAGGGCGGAATCGTCCCATCCACATCATGCGGCGAGGGTATTGAACTTGACGAGATAATCGGAAACTCGTTGATTGTCCTTCATCTTGAGCGTCATTAGTTCGTTTTCTGCTTCGCCGGATTGATCGTAAGGTCTGAAATTAGTTTCCAGTTCTTCCACGAAAGCATCCCAGTCGTCGAGCCATACGGGTGTCTTGTCGGATATTCCGGATAGTCCGGGTTCGAACCAATCCTGAGCGGTATCCTTGAGATATGAGAGTGCAAAATTGACTTTTCGACTGTCGGATTTAAAAGCATTGGGTCGATCACGGAAACTGAAACGGCATTGAAGAAGGAAATTCTTCAATTTTTTCGGATCCTTGCCGGTAAATGGTTCGGGTTCTTTGACTCCGGTGCGGGATGATTCTTTGCTATCCTCAGCGGATTTCAAATAGTCAGCGAATTTCACAATGGAGTTGATAAACAACATTTCAGTCGGTTCGTCGGGAGATTTCTTTTTCGATGTCTCCGGCTGATCTTCTGCTTCGTTGTCGGAAGTATGGGGATCATTGGGATCCTTCATTACCTCGGTAACCTCCTCGGTAACTTCTTCGATTGAAGCTGATGTTGTCGGCTGAATTGGGGTTTCGGGTTGGGTGGTATAAAGTTGCAACGGGGATTGAAGTTGGGATGGTCCTTTGGCAGCTTTGCGTTTGGGACCCATGATGAGCGAGTTGCAGAGTTCAGATCTGATATACTGTTAAGTGCCGTGTTGGGAACTTATTCCGGAACTATCGGGAAGTCACTGGGAAGTCGGAAACTCGTGGATAGGGTCAGGACGTCGGCTTCAGCTTATGTGCTGCGCCTCTACGCAAACGCTCAATGTCCTTAATTTCGGAAGTGAACTAACGACAGAAGATATGGATATTCAGAGTTCCGAAGAGTTCCGAATATCGAGCGTACAGAAAGACGGGAGGAGAATAAGAAACTAAGTCGATATCAGATCTAAGGTAAAGTACAAATTCGCGGAAACTAATATAAGTCTGCTCGTTATTGTATTACAAACTAAGACCATAATAAGACGGAAACGGAAGTGTTCTTAAAACGGAAATACAATAAGACATATTAGGAAGGCAATATTCCGTAACAGGAATATAACAAACAAACGAGTGAATACTTGTCAACGGACAAATTACCAAATGCGGAACAAGGGAAGAATGTGGATGATACGGTAACTATGATGTTCCGTAGTCGGAGGTCAAAGTCGGAAGTCGGGGATTGGAAGTCGGGAATGGGAGACCGGAAGTCGGATATTGAAACATCCGGGAACGGGTCGTAACACGGCCCCACAACATAGCATTAGTGAGCCGCTGACTCATTACACTGGAATGTGATGGAGTCGTCGGGAACCTTTACTAATATATTATATTACCAATATAAGCACCTCCTGCAAAATGAACTTACATAAGTGAAATTGGCATGATCAGGAGGATGAGATGATCCTGACATGATGTGGGAAGGCATACCATAAATGCAGGTAACCAAATCATGATTAGGTCTTCCACAATGATGACAGTGACCCTCATTGTGTCAGGGGACCCTCTGTCACAGACCCCAGGGAGCACCATTTCTTATTGAAGTCCCTGAGTCCACAATTCCAACCCCATGCCTTTCATCACTTTCCCTCTCCTTGTGGATATCAACTACTCTGGCTAATACATGCCTCTGAGGAGTGACTAACTTCAGGAGCTTGTAGCATTAATGTTCCATTGTGGGAAGGGCTCCTATTCTGTATTAGGTAGAGTTAACTATTTTTAGACTACTGGGTGTCTATGAGTCACACCTCACAGGGGGAATTCCTTAGACTGTTTCTCTTCAGATTTCCTCCTGCTAGGTGAGTTAGGTAGTTGTTTGTATATATATATCAGTTCTAATATAACTTCAGATTCCCTCCTGCTAGCCTAGTGTGAATACTATTGGTAGCAGGGGTTGCCCTTACACATTGGTGGGATTGCACCAATGATACCCTTTGTCATCTAAAGGACAATTACATACATAGGTATGGTCCCATATTCTGATTTCTGACCTGAAAACTGCAAATCACCTCTAGTAGTTCATCCACCCTGACCTAAAAATGAAGTCTCAATCAGCTCAGTTTTGATACTGATAACTGAAGTGGAGGAACCAATAGAATGTTAATGATATCAGAAAGTGAGCCTCATTCTTGGCAGTAAGAATACTAGTGTAAACAGTATGATAGAAAGGATGAAGACCAACAATAATGATGTCACCAATAAAAATATCACTGAATGGAACTCCAAGAGCACTTGACAAAACTTCTGAATTGATTGGATGTACACCTCAATGGGTTTGGAAGGATTTTACTTGGTTGCCATGAAGGCTTCTACAGCTTTGACCCTATGAGCCATGGTAAACTTCTGAAAATAGACATGAACAGCCTTCCAGGGTGCCAATCCAGAGCTGATATTGTACACCCTTGACTGGAGTTGAGGAGAGATGTGACAATAGATAAAGAAGGCTGCCTGTCCATCCTCTACTGTGACCTTATCTGCTGGGACAACAGCATTGGAATCATTAGTGATCCAGGTGAAGACAGCACCCAGGAAACACATCTTCATTGCTCTCTTCCACTCATAGTAGCTGTCCTCAACAAGGAGAGGAGCACTAAAGAAGATGGAGGTAAGACCAGAGGACATGATGTTGGATGGAAGGGTTCAGGAAGTGTTGGAATAGGAGTACTGATAAGGGAAGTATGTGGAGCTGGTGGAGATTTAATGGAGGCCAGGGCCTATAACCTATTAGAATAGATGATAGAAGGACACAGAAGTCACCAGGAGTGACAAAAGTCAGACTCTGACTCAAACTTGAATGACAATAGATTGCCAATACATAGATAGTGCTATAGTAAGTACATGTGGGTACATATGGGTCTGAACCACACACAACTAACACACGATTGACACAAGACAAGGATAAGCCCGTTTCAAAAGTACATATATTTTCTATTTTGATGATTGGGCAGAAAGCATGTAAATATCAGGTTCAATTTCCAAGCAAAAAGTTCTCTCAAAAAAGGTATATCTCTCTCTGACGTTTGTCGGTGTTTATCTCTTTTAGCAGTACCATTGTCTGTGGGATAAACCTGTGATATGGGTACCATCTATCTTATGCTGCATTCACATTCACGCTTAAAAATCTCATGCCTCCCCTAGCAGATCAGATCAAGGTAAATCTCTCCACGTTTCAAGACATCTTACAGGCATCTATCTGCGTCGAAGCCAAGTCCCCCCGCTGTCGCGCTTGAGATCGATGAAATATGTTTTCAACTTCTCTCCACGTGCGACTATATTATTCACGGTCTTTAGATCCTGTTTTTGGCATGAACTACTAGCATCACGTCTATACCGTCATCACACCTTCTGGTTCATACCGGGTGCTCAGGATTCATATAAATAGTTTTTTTTTTTTTTGAAAGGCATAGCATTCCGGCCCTTCATTTCGCAAATCCACGTGGAGTGGCGATAGATATCGCCATCAATTTTTAAAAAGAGCTTCTCTGGGCGACAATAAGCAGTGACGAACTTGGTCCCTTCTCACTGGCACCTGCCACGACGGCAAAACGTTTGTTCCGTCCGTCCCCGACAGCCTCCTCGACACTTCAAGTGCCCAATTGATAGACTCCAACATCTTCCCGCCGAATACCATGCCGGATGATGTTCAAGAGATAGCTGAAAATAATATGGAGGATGCCCTCGCGTTCATGATGCAGGTGGTGATATCCTCGAGAAGTACCTTCGATGCGAAGTCATCAAACGGCGGGAAAAACTACTCACATTCATGGAATATCTGCCCCAGCTAACGAAATGGCCTCATTCATCCCTCATGACGACTCCTACCACCCCCCGTGGATTCCGGGCGGAGCCCTTCGATCGGGAGTCAGATGGAATCACTCTATTAGAATATTTATTCATGTGTGCACTTATTATCGTGTTGTTACCCCTGCAAAAGACTTGGCCGTTGTCCCAATAGCAATGGTCATTTGCTGTGTTTATTCCCTCTGTAATAGATAATATATGTGGCTGACGGCGTTTGCCCAAACCCGTAGGACTTGATGTTCGTGAGAAGAATAGTAGCTAAGTACAATCTCATCCATCTGGCGGCACTTGCCTTTTCCTGCCGAGTGCTCACTTCTGATGCTCCAGAAGTTCCATTGAAAGTTTGCCACTGGATATCTGTCAATCTCTTTTCTCGTAGAGGTGTTGACGACGCGTACTAACCTTGTGCCTTGATTAAAAGTCGCAAGCCATTTGCAATGTCCATGGCACCATTGAAATACGTTAGTAAAACGCTTCTAATCGCCGGAATGTGCTCTCCAGGCTCTACGCCCGGCGGCTTCTGGAGGCAGCCAGATTCGGGAGAGCACGGGAACCGTTGAATTGAAAACCACTTTGCCGATGTAACTCGAGGCCAGCTGATTCCGCACGACTTGCAGTACTCTGGTTCTTCATCATATTTTGCGCGCAGCGTTCAAAGTACACATGCAGCGATTATTTATACGAGTGATAGGGTAAAAATAGGCATTTATGTCTCTTCGTGAGGAGAGAAAGTCTATTTTTGTCTTCTGCGCACTCTAAACAAACTCCAATCACAACTCATCTACTTATAATCCATCGTACCACATCAATTACATTATATGTTTAAAATAGTATTTTTCAGCGGATCATGAACACTTAGCAGTCAAACATCGGTTACTTACTCTTGATCGTGTAATGGTCATTTGTCACAATGTCACAAAAGCAATCTACACAAATTGAGATGCATGTATCAATGTCATCATAACGTTTAACGACTTTCAAAAATTATTCCCCTGAATAGACACTGCCTTAAGCATAAGATTCGACCGACATAAATTAAAGAGCGAACTTAGTAAGCGGCTCTGGACCGCCGCATTCCCACCCGTGTGGCATATTAGTATGCTGTTCCTGATTTTCTGGGTTTTAAGAAGCCCCTCATCCGCGTTTCCTTCACAACTTGACATTTCACAGTTGATTGAGCCGCCAAGGGAATTATTGTATCCAATAGCATCGCCGTATATCAAAGGGGCCCGGGATCTGAGGTGTGCTATGTAATGTCCCCCTTGGACCACCCTCCTATGTTTGATCCTGAATGGGGGCACAGAGAGATGATCGTGCCAAAGTGTTGCCTCATAGAGCAAAGGTCTGTAGATCTCATGCCTTAAGAGATTGACACAAGGATGCAGGGATGAGGGGTGTTGCCTAGCTCTACTTACCGAAAAGGTGATAAATGCAGCGGCCAAGCTTGATCTCATATTCGGTTCCCAAGTAGGCTACATGCATAGAGACATGACCATCAGTTCCCAGACTGTCACGACTCGGACCGGTTGCTGCGATCAGGGCTCTTGGATTACTAATCATGCCGAGTGCTCGCCGATCATTAGATTTTCTTACCTTACCTAATGGAGACAGATGCTACTAGAGTGTATGCAACGTTCAAGTGGTTTGTTCACCTCCACTGCCACCACGTGCAAATATCGAGTACTGCCCTTGTCATCTTAATGTTTAACTCTTATAGATGCCTTCTTGATTCAGACGAAGATGCACAGCTTTATAAATTCATGGGATATATTTACCAAACTTTGCGGCGATGATGTCGGCAGGGGAGCAAATCAAAACTGGCACGCTGTGATGTGACGTTTAAAGCGCCAAATTCCGGGTTTCAAAACACCGAAGCCGCGCTAGAGCGTGTGAAGAGGTGGGAAGACGCCATTCAGATATAGCAATACACTCTCCGATTTGCAGCTGCCAGAAGGAGGTGCTCCTGAAGTGGGCGCAAGAGATGTTTATATGTAATAAATAATTGTGGACTTAATCTGAGGGTAATGGACAACAGCTCAGTACTTAGGACTGTTTTCCATCAATTTTCCATACTTTACACCAGAATCTGTCGTCCGACGTGTTGTCCCTTTTTCAGTCAGGCGGGATGGACCGGAGCTAGGATACAAAATCGGTACACATAGATGACATCGGGCAGTCAGGGACTATAATCTAATCTGGAATAACAGAGATTATGATCTGGAATCTGAGTCGAACACGTGCATATAACATGAGGCAGACATAGACATAGAAGCAAAGCAAAAGCATAATGAAATGGGTGAGAAATGAAGGAATTGCCGTTCTAGACAGCAAGGGGAACCGGCGTCGGACTTTAACTCAGCCGGCGAAATCTTGAGTCAACCAAGTTTGACAGTTGAATAGGACCACGTCGGAACTTCGGCCCATGCACCACTCGCAGATGAGCCTATCGTAGTGATAGCTGGCTCACATGAGGCATCATCGCCGGGATTCACGCATGGACTGGATCCTGCAAATGTGTAGCCCTTATGGAAAGTGGTGAAATTAGTATGATGACGAATAGTGGCTTGGGTGGTTCTTACATATCGGTATCTACCTGTTGGCTTCGAGATAGGCTCATAAGATATACTTGAATCGACTGAATAAATCGACTTATGCGACGGAGAAGGACCCATTTGGACAATAGGGTGCGAATGAGTCTGTGGGATCCAAGACAAAAGAAGCGTTACTAGGATCGATGTGATTCTGAGACGGTTTTAAATGACGCCAGGCCACCGAGGGCACAGGATGGGGAAATGAGGATGGGATACTCGCCAAATATGCAGAACTAGCATCAGAAGATGCACTCGACCCAGACGAGGACCTTTGACGATTGTGACTAGAAAATGACCACCCAGAGGAAAGCGAATCGGGGGAATGAGAGGCGGGTGGCGGGTGAGGGTATTGCGCCCAAGTTACTGGCATGTCGCGCAGACTTGGTGCATCAACAGGCGACTCGGAAAGCGTTATACCAGAAATATTCTGTGGATAATATCCACGAGAGGAAGCCATGGAATGAGATGCAGATAATGCTATCAGCCTCGAGTTTCCAACATCAACACCAGCAGTGTGGTCGATTGGAGAAGTGTTCGACTCCTAACAAAAAAAAGATATACACTAGGATCACATGTTCTTATTTATAAATGCCCGATGGCAAAACGTTTGCACTCGCCAAGTAAGCATATCGTGGCCCTTCGTCGTCCATAGAAAGCCTGCGTCGTTTGGTGTGTCTTGAGTGTAATTCATAGTCACCCGCCTCGGGAGGTGTCTGAATCTGTAAGGGAGGCGAGAGATAGCCTAGGGGCTGCGTCTGGTATTTTCGCAATTCGGCCCTGAGAGAATCGTTCTCTTCTTTCAACTCTCGTAGCTTCATTTGCGCAGACGGTAAACCCGTGACCTCGTCCGTAGAGAGCGCAAGGGCAGTCTGCAGCTTTGACACCGTCTGTTCGAGCTGGGGGAAGGTGTCAGCATGAAGTAAGAGAATGTCGACATGCAGCAGATAAGCACTTGTTCGATGTACGCCTTTCGCTTTGCACGATGTCTGGCCTGTGCCTTCGCATTCCTGCTTTTACCGGCCCAGATATCATTGGGAGAAATATCGCTGGCTGGACTGGCTGCAGCAGAGGACATGGTGGTCAGTGAAAAAGAAAGGGGAAGCGGAATTGTACAAACAAAACTCACGTGCGGAACTCTCATTAAGTAGATTAGTCGCTTATTGAAATTCGTGTTGGTTACTGGTCACGTGTCACACTCCGATCTGTCCGCTCTTCCATAGAACGCTAGATGTCAGTCACTCCACAAGCTCAACACGTTCCCTGCCTTCTCTTCGATTGGCCTTCATAACCGGTTTCTTGGCTGTAATACAACCCTTCAAGAATCGGGGATAAATTCGTTTGGAGTGAAGCACCATATAGTTGTGGCCTTCAGTTGGTTGCGACGTATTGCGTCTTGGCCTTCTTGCATCTAGCCCCGGATATCGCCTGGGCAAATTTATTCGGTCAACCCACTCAAAGAAATAATGATTAGTCATCGCTTTTCCCAACTCGCGTATCCATCAAGTCGACCCCAGCCCGTAGACGCTGGCATTCGGGACACATCCGGCTTTCCGCTCAATCGCGTCTTCAGCTCACTTGCTTTACTCTGCTCTAAAGACCGCAAAACCTTGGCCTCAACCGAGTATCCGAGGGAAACGCACTGACATGGCGGTGCCGACGCTCACTGCGATCCACTACGCCACAGGGCCTGTCTCCCAAAGATTGGCGAGTCATATTGCCTGATGCATGGTTCGCGTCGTGTCACTCGAGAAACGCAAGTTCAGTCGGCTGTGTGTTCTCCTGTCTTTAATATCTGAGTTTAGCCTCTGGCAGAACCTCGTTTTGCGCGAGACGGACTGTCCGTATTCTCTTGGTCGTATCTGATCACGGGGTATCAGTTCTTCACAACATTGGGACCTGTCACTCGGAATTGCCATTCATTTCTTCTGTGTCGCCGGCTTGTTTCCCATGTTAAGCAATTCCACCTTTTGGCACTCGCAAACGATATCTGACTCTATTGAAAATGTTTCTGGACCTGACACGTCAGTTGTCGAGACAATTTCGGCTATATGGGCATCTAATTAGTACACGAGTCGTCCCAAAACTCCCAACTCTGCCTTCAACCAAAAAACTATAATTTTGACATTATTTGAAAGTAGTGTTTGTCATAATACTTTCCGCATGAGTGCCAGATTTAGCATCTCAATACGTGTATTAATTAACCCCTATAACCCCCAAGCCAAATTGCATATCACTGGTACTACATTATTACCCAACTCAGCCGAGCCCTTATAATTTCCTGTACAGGGGAACGTCGATGTGGTTTTTAAATCCAATGGATTCACTCTTACCGATTTGGTCCACTCAGCCATGCTAAGAATACATCTCTACCTTGTACCTGAGAAACAGCCGACGTCGAACGGTATACTTCGGCAAGCTGTTCCGTAGCAAGCTCGTCCAATAATCTCAGATGTTCGGCAGAGGGCGGCTGTGTTTGAGACTCCGAGGGTAAGCTTGGGGAAGACAAGAGACGCGTCGCTGACTAGCGGAGGATTACCAATGAGTTAGAACGTTTCACTAAATATACAATATACCGTTTTTAGCCCCCACCACGCCCGTTTTGCAGCATTTCCTTGTACAGGGTCTGGTTCATCCATGTCGATGACCCTTAGGTATGTTTTGAGTGCCAGTGGAATGTCCCCAGCCGTGTATGCAGTTTCTGCAAAGCGTAACACATAAAATGGGTTCTGCGATGCTAAAACAAGGACGTGTGCCAGTGATTGCAAAGAGAGGGTATAGCTTCGGTTAATAATAACAAGGCATGAAATTCAAATAGATAAAAGTTATTGATCCGAAATTACGGGAAATAGAAAATATACGCACAGATTTAATTCTGCATAAATATCAGAAAGTTCAGTCCAGGCTTCGACATCTGTGTAAAATATATCTAAATATCTTGTAAGCTCTTCTACCGCTTTTTGAATAGTGTGTGAGCCTTGACTCCGGAGGACGGCTATTTGACGTTTCCACAAAGCCTTTTATCGAGGAGGCGCGCCAAAAATAGATGAGCGCGGAAACAGTCATACACAGGACCAAACATCTTAGAACGGATATGACGCACTACATTCGTATCATCCTCAACTAATGCAGCCTCGTAGAAATTAAGAGCATCTTGGGGCTTATCACCAGCCTCGATGCGGATGCCTTTCAGGCATTCGACGCGTGGGGATCCTGGGAATTCTTCCACGAGCTGTTCAATGCATTCCTAATGAGGGAAGTTTAGTCAGTCACCGGACTCGACCCTGCAACACGTTGCAGAACCCACATCCGCAATGTCGAGGCGTCCGATATCCAACGAAGCCAGTGCTAACTGTTCTAAGAAGGACCAGGCTACGCACGTAACGCTTAAAGTCAGTCCAATTGACTGATAAGGAACATTTCACAGTGATGGGCTTCGCACCATCATTTCCCATCTTCTTGTACCCACCGCTGTGCAGAACAATGAGGCCTTGCTTCACTGTTTGTTCCGACGCGCGAGTGCCTCTCGCTCTCCAACTCGCTAGTTGATCCGTGGACACAGCAGACATAGTTGACGGTTATAATGTAGAGTATACGTAAGATGATCGTTGGTAAAGGATGGAGAAATCCTGTCAAAGCACTTTGAGCTGAAGTGAGGTACACAAGATTCGGGCGTCAAAGAGTGGATCCAGCAAACTGGCCTACTCCACGACAGAGATGTTCCTTCTGATTATCATCACTGCACACTAATTGACTGCAGGACCTTTTTTCGATAAAAACAATCGCTAGATATCTGATAAGAAATGCCTATTTTAGATACATTTTCATCTGGCTGGTTCCAGGGCTTTTTCAATGATTGACAACTCTTCCTCAGGATGAGCCCTGAACTTTAATTGGCCCTAAAAATTATCCCTATTCTCTAACTTGTTACTCATTTGTTCCCGGGTGGACCAAGTGACTTAGTTTGGCGAAACAAAATGTTATCCCGATCCATGCCCTTTGTTTTCAACTGAAATGCATTTTTTGTCGCAGCGTATGTATCTCCGCATCGCTGTTGCGCTGTTGTCATCTGAATCGGAGTTCCTGTGAGCCATTCGATTTTCTGACTGATACGTTTCCTAAGGTACAAACCGTCAAAAAACAATGGCTTTGAGACTTTTATGTGATTTCGCCACAAGAAAAAGAAGTCTTATATATATCCTTATAATCTACTGTGTCTTCTAAGCCCCGAATATTAGGGGTATCAGGGTAGACGTGCCCCAGCCTACCCGGCCGTGTATCCCGAAGTTCCTGTTCACGGAGCAACAACAGGTTGTCAGAGTATAGAGAATTCCGGGCGTGTTCCGCAGTCGTTGTCGATTTTGAGAAGACGAGCTGTGGCTGAGTTGGCCTGGAAAACAGTCTCTATAACACACATTGTGGATGCTGGGTTTTTAAAAACAGCCAATTACTTTCTAAGCGAATATTTGCACCCCCCCCAGGTAAATGCGGACGGGAGGAGGAGGTGCTGTGCCGTGAGGGTGTACGAGGGAACAACTGCCTCGATTGGATAAATCACGATGGGATGCCGGATCCTGTAAGCGAGGGGGCGACGGAAAACAATGTAAATGGGGTTGTGTCTCTCTTGAAGGGGGAGATGATGGGGAATCCAATAATAGGATATAGAATACAGTAAAGGCGATGACATGCGGTAAAGATGTTGTGAAGATCAGGACATGTTAGGATATTGTTCTGCACCCGAGAAGGCACATATAGTCTCCATGTAGAAGCACCTTCGATATGAACTGTCCGTCGCCCATTGTGAAGGTATCGAGTGATTGGGTACAAGGCTGATCGCAGTCGCACGCATTTCCGAAAGACATGGAGAACTGCAAACGCCGGCAAATTAGCAATGGAGGTGAGTATATTTCCGGGACCGGCCACATCGAAGTCTCTGAATATGAGCATGAGATTTGTTGAGATAGGATGAAGGTTTCCATGCGTCGGTGTGGCACTAGATCTCCTAGTATAAGGCATCACTTGACGTATTTGAATTTGCGCATTCTGGGAGCAGTAAAGGAATGTAGGGTTGAAGGCTTTGCCATCAGTTCACACAAAAAGAACAAATTCTACGCCTGAATTAGCGGTAGCATCTCTGACCCAAGGTCTCATCGCAATATTAGGTTCAGTTACAATCAAAGTATGAGGATGAGACTCTCGCATTGATCGGAAAACACGACTGTGCCTCCGTCATTAGGAGTATCTATCGCAAGACGGTGTTCTGAAACCTTTGGGAAACCGCACCATTCTCTATTTGTGAATTTTTGAACCAACTGGTACAAGGGGATAATAAATGAACGTTATTTCGGCTATTAAGGTCTCTTTAATATTTCAACGAGCATTAGAGAACCCATGGGGCAAAGTCACGGGCAATTGAATAGTAGACCGGCACTGCCAGGGTTTTAAATGTGATTTCGGCCACCGCAGAGTGCTCGTACAAGGCGATGGGATCGGATGGCAGTGAGTTAACTTTGACAGATGGAAAGGTTGGCGTGCAAGAAGGTTCGACCGTGATCACGTCAAACCATCCATTTCATTTACCTTCTTAAGGTGAGATTGATTGGTCCTAGGGATTATGACGTTTCATGAAAAGGTGTGGCTGACAAACGGCATTTGGAAAGATGAGGTTCAAGCAATACGCTGCCAACGCAACAGCACCTGTATCTATTTGGTTATCGATCATACATTATGGGCTGTGCTTCCGGAAACAAAATAATACATAACTTGGGGGTTATTCTGAAAATGCTATGTGGTGAGATTGAGATGTGAGCTCCTTCTGGCATGGCGAGAATGGAGTCGCTGTCAAGGCTAACAATATCGACACTGGTAGCTGGGCCGGCAGGAGCTAAAGTCGACGTCACAATTGCGAGAATACCGGTGATGACAGGATTGACATAATAGGTTGACGTGTGCCGAGGGTATGCCAACTGTAGGGAACCGAATCAAGCGTGGAAAGCCTCGGTGGTGGCGCTCCTCCCCGCTTATGGGAGAGTAGCCGAAAGAACACTTGACTCGATCATTTCTTCGCTCCGTGAGCCAACCTTTGCCTTATCGAGCATTGCTACTTACTTTCAGTTCGGAGATTAAGGAGTAAAGGGGTAGGAGTGTGAGTGATATATAGCTGATGTGTAACTCCTGGTTTAACGAAGCCTAATATCGCGACAATCAGTCCTGTAGAGAACACTTGTTTGGGTTAAAGTCTTACCCTGTTAGGTCAAAAGGTGTATCCAACGATTATAGTGTTAAGGGCACAGATAAAGCAGCAGATCAAGTACGCAACTGCTTGCCACGTGAATAATTCTTCAGCCACTCTGTCAACGTGTGAGGCCTCCTCATAATTATTTTGATTGTCGAGATTCTCAAGATTGGCGAATTGCATTTAATGCCCATACACGAGGCTCGCTGAAGTTTAGCGAGATGTCACTGGGAATTTAGCTGGGTATGTAAGTTGAGGATATGGAACGCGGGGGTGGGCTTGGCACCTGTCACTCAGGTGTCGGCAAGAGGTATTGCTTCATATATATTCTATGAGAATCCGAAGCCAAGCGCTGTGCTCTGGAGAGAACCGGAAGTGCTACAGCTAGGTTTACAACACACTGTGGCGTTCAACCAGTTCAAAATTCAACCCACTTCGGTCCGCATCCTCGCGTTGGCCCTTATCAATTGCTTGGCAAACTGTTAGGAACATCAAAAATACTACCATATAGAGGTATTTCTCATGTCCGTAAGCCTCGCTTGTCGCGTCTGGTTGCTGATGGAGATCATCTTGTGTGACAATAGAGCAGTGACAATCTTTTCTGTTGGCCTTGTGGTGGGAGGATGCTATGAAAGGCAGCATCCTGGGAATAGAAATTATTCATCCTAGGTAAAGTGACTCTCATGGGAGTTTCTTGGTATCCAAAGTGCCGCTGATGCTGGGGTGGCGGCGGGTAGTCCAAAATATTGCGGTGCTTGGTCTGCCATAATAATAATAAAAATAGATATTTGTTTATTATATTACATAAACTACTATATAGTTGCGGTCCAAATGGCCAAGAAAAATAAACAAGTGTTGTGTTCCTACCGCCACAGTAGTTTGATCGCCTTGCTACTGGCGCATCACGCGTCCCGGACGAACTTTAGAACGTCAGGGACAATATTCAGAAATGATAACGGTTATTATGTTTATTATCGCACTTACTAGCGAAGGGCTGTTCCGTCTTGTCATTAATGAAATATTAGCAAACTAAATGGGTTTCCTGATGTTCATGAGGCACACCATTCAATTTGCTAATATAAGCCATTCCGTATTAAGCATGTTTTAACCGAAAACAAGCTCCGGAATCTCTCCTATTGCAACTGATGAAATATCAACAAACTGAATTAGTTCCGGATATTCATATGAGGCACACCATTCAGCTTGCTAATATATATTACATAGTTGTAAATACATTTATTCTAGTAATAGCTACAATACCAGCCCGTCATAGATGCCATCCAATAGACGAAAACACTCTTCGACTTTAAATTCTTACACGGTCTCTTGGCATATGTGAGGTATCAGCTTTATCTCATAATTTTCTCTTAATTTTCTTTGAATTTATCAATATTTTCTCGAATTTATTGTATTTTTATTATATTTTTATTGTGAAATATAGGCTCTATTCCTTTTAACTTCGCATAATAATAGCATATATGAACTCATATTATGCTATTATATCTTAGTTAATTTATTATAATTTTTAACTAATTATTTATATTTTATTTACTTAGTTATTACCTTTCGGCACTTGCTGCAGCTCAGTTTGCGCATTTTTGAAGTCATGTGACTTATTAGATAAGCCTCCGGTGTTGGGATGTCACAAAGGTCACGAGTGTGACTACCCGAGTCACACAAGTCACGAATGTGACTACCCGAGTCACACAAGTCACGAATGTGACTACCCGAGTCACACAAGTCACGAACGTGACTACCCGAGTCATTATTAGGTTCCGCCGACTCATCGTTTGCTTCCGTCCCCGGGACCGCGGCCTTGAACCTTCATGTTCAAGCCAAAGCTTAGAACCCTTGTCTCAGAGAGGGGAATCACATGTTAAACAAAGGGTAAATAATGAGTAGAATATGAGGTCATTA
This sequence comes from Hysterangium stoloniferum, assembly GCA_015178975.1. NCBI lineage: Eukaryota > Fungi > Basidiomycota > Agaricomycetes > Hysterangiales > Hysterangiaceae > Hysterangium > Hysterangium stoloniferum. The sequence continues at coordinate 323,385 of WHVD01000019.1, forward strand.
TGATCTCACTAATGACCTCATAAACTAAATAGTTAGCTAATCATTGAGTTATCAAAATGTATATAAGGAGGGCTAAGTTTCCAATAAAATCATCTTATCACACACATATTTGCAGCACAGCACCAGCTTATCTAATCATCCTAAGGACAATAATAGCCTTAGTCTGATACACTCACTGCAAGCACCTACACTTGCAGCATCTTGAATCTTTGTCAGCAACTCTTGGACTTAGCTAATCATCTAAGTTCCCCAGCCTCACAGCTACCCTTTAGGCTTATTAATTAGATAATAAACCTAATAAGTATCTAAGTATCTTTACTGAAATCCCTGCCAATACTAGATTACTCAAGGCCCAGCCCTAAGTTTATTGAATTAATCAAGTACAAGCACTCAGATAATCCAATACAATTTATTTTCTCTATTAATAAATTATTTAACACCTTGTTAAATAACTATTAATAGTTACAAATAAGCATACAAAAATCCGAAGCTCTTATATCAAGTCTCTGCCAAGTTACTGCGCATATATTCAGCTTCCAGCCCCTATTCTCAAGGAATAGTTCTTGTATTTGCTAAAAGAGTCATACACAGTTCTATTGAACCTTTCAATAATCAAAATAAGCATTGATTTGAGTTGTTTAAGCTTCATAGCGCAGCTCATTAATCTATCAGTATTTAAATTACTGGACCTTTGCTTGTTTTATTGTTGAAGCTCTGTGACACTATAGCATATATTGAGCTTCCTAAGAGAATCCCCTGAATACATTACAGCATATCTTGGTTGGTCTTTATAAATCTGAACAATTTTTCAAGCCTGTGGTCGGGGTTCATATGGGTAACATTGCTGTAACGACCAACAACGACCGGATGACTATTGATCAATCCTCTTCCATTCTTCTGCCAAATTATAGGATCTATCTTTCCATTTTACACTACTGTAGCTTTGCATCCAGTGACATTTTCATGACTCATTCGATGGTGATAAAGCATTGTACTGTTAGAGTATGATATTACAGCTCTTACATAGTCTATGCTGTTCCCTATATTTTTCTGATATTTGTAGTATTTTTCCCAGCACTGTAGGTGCAGTATTGAGTGAGTTACCTAGTAAGGTAACTGATGTGTAGGTGCTTAGGTAAGCACCCTGTAGTATACTCCGCTGTGGGTGTGGGAAAGTCTCCTTAGTGTTTACTTTCCTCACACTCACAGGTATGTAGTTATTTCACAGTTGAATACATTTAGTGTTTACTTTCCTCACACTCACAGGGTGTTTGTCAAGAGTTATTCAACTGTTTCAACATGTACATGAAACCAAAATATACCTACATCCTCCTTTCCGTGGATATTAATGATATCGACCGCCATCGGCTCGCTCGGAAACCTTGTGCGTGAGGAAGACGATCTCAGCTTGTTTGGTACAGGAATACGCAGCATCGGAATTCTTACATTAGTACGACTGAAAACACACTCAGCTTATTGTTTTTTCGTAGTGTTTATCTGTAAGTATTAACGACAGTACAGCACTTACATTGTTGTGGAGTAAATAGGGTGAGGAATGTCCTAAATTTAGCGCCTCGGATTCCATCGACCAAATAAGGCCTATCCGGGATCCCGGTAGTATACGGCACCTTTGATTCTAAGCTGCGAGGGCATGTCTGGCCGACCAGCAATGAAGTGACGGTGAAAAATAAAAGTGGTATCATTTGCTTTAGAAGTGGTGGAAAATAATAGTCACTGATCTCAGGATCCATGTGAAATAAGTACTGCTTGAAAGTTGAGTCTTGTATGTAGTAAATCGACGAGATCGAACATGTCATTTTCTGCTTCAAAAGCCGGTGTGACGTGTGACAAGGAGAATCGGTCGATTTAGTACAGTAGTAGAATTCGAGCCCGCAGGCTGCCAGTGAGCCTAGTAAACTGGAACGGCATGATAAACCACCAAACTTGAACACACCAACTCTTGCAAGAGAATGAAAAGGATTACGCGAGTATTTTGCAGTAGTAAACTCTCATTCACTTCCATATTTCAAGCTTAACTTCAACTTCAGTAAAGCTTCGAGGTCTGTGACGTCGTGACCGACGCGTTGTCACGCCTCACAAACGCCATCTCCTACCCGACACGATTATTATGGCTATCGGCGACGAACTATCAGAGATTTCATCTCGTGAGGGATCTCCTGAGGTTGACAGGATCGCTATTTTGACTCCTGCGATTACCTCCGTTATCAGCGCCTTGGGTGGCCAGCAAGGCGGACAGTACGTTCTCGGAGACGAAGCGTACGGATGTCTCAAAGATCTGAAGAAGTTCTGGAGGAAGGACGATACTGATGATGAACGAACAGTAGCTCGCATATTCTGGAAAACACGCGTTCTTCAGAGCGATTTGGTGCCGATTCTACTAGAGACTGCGGGGAGAGGCAACGTGGAGGATCGCTGTGCAGTGATATGTGCAGAGTTGATTACTTCAATGACATGGCCTATCGACATGGCCTCCGAATTGATGGAGCTGGATGAGGAGTTGGATGTTGGCACGGACTATACAGCACTTCTGAATTCTCATCTGAGCTACAAGGCAACTTTACTCCAGCCAGGTGCCCTGCAAGCTCTATTTGGTATAATGCTTCCTTGTCTTGCAAAGACTCGTAAAGAGAGGAAGGAAAGAGATGGTCAAATAATCAACGTAGTCCTTCATTTGTTCCGAAATTTAGCTTTTATTCGGGACTTGCCCTCGAATTCACATCTCAGTGCCGATCAAGCAGAATATTCTAGTATGCAGGTACGTGGACCATTCCCTTCACATATCACCAGCACTAATTTGAAAATAGAGCAAATATATCGCTATCCTCGATAAAACTCATATCCTTGATGCCCTGGTTACTTTAGCTGTTAACGCGGACAATGACCCCTTATTTACCAGCTGGAATACCGTTTTATTAGAAATATTTTATCTTCTTTTCAGAGGCGTGAAACCTTCTTCTCTTATCCAAGATCAAATACAGGTATTTCATCTGTCGCGACACTGTTTATAGGCTAACCCAGTTTGCACATTAGACACCAAAGGACGATCTAACAAGACTCCTTGCTATCGAAAATCAACGAAAGCGGAATGTGCAACGAAATGCCGCATCCCGACACAGTCGATTTGGCACAACAATTACAGTTAAAGCTGGCCAGGAGGTGATGGTTCTACATAGCCAAGAAGCCATTACGAAGGAAGCTCGTGAGATTGTTGATGGTAATAAGAAGTCGAAGCATCAAAAGGCCAAAACATTGGTTAATCTCTAAAATAATAATTTGTGTGATCGCAATACTGACACGGCCGTTTCTAGGATGACCTTCGATCACAAGACAATCTGGCGCCACAGGCATTATTAATACTACAACGAGTCGCTCGAGAATTTATTGAATTTTGTTTCAATTGTAAGTCCTTCATATATATCACTCTCAACTGAGTTCTTACGGGGGAACCGTCTATAGCCTTTCTGGCTTCTCTACTGAAGGATATTAAATCTGAACGACCAAAAATTACAGAGAAAGACCACTTGCGTCTTCTCTTTGTGACGAAATGGTTTCTAGAGTTTTTCCTGCTAACTCTGGCGAAGTCAAAGGAGAAGCAATCTGGCTGGTCACCCACTTTCCCAATGGTAGGCGAAGTAATTGATCGCAGTTGGATCGTGTGGATCTTACGGAGAATGAGAGGCGCCCTGGATGAGAAGGTATACGTTGGCCATCCGTACTACTGTGCGTCGCCCTGACTCCGGCTCTCTTAGCCTAAACAATGGGTCGAGCTGCAAGCCGGCATAGAGTGTCTTACTCAGCTCCTCCTTCTCATTGACGACATGTCCACCGTCACTGATGCGACGCTCTCCGAGGCGGCAGAAGTACTTCAACACCAATTATACTACAACGGTGAAATCCTCGATTTGTCGTATGATGGTCTGCAAGGCTATAAGGATCAAAGTATTGCGTGAGTGCTTCCCGATACTACTCACGTGCTGAACGCAGAATGTAACTATGTCAGGTACCTTGATTCAGCCATTCATTTGGCCTATGTTCTGCTGCGGATGCTAGAGAAGTGGGGCAACAAGAAGGGAGACGTGTATGTGCGCCGACGACGTGCCCGAGCAAAGAACAGGCGTAAAGCAAAAGGTAACTGATTTGCTCTGTTAACATCGTAATAAATTAACTTAGACTTTCTGTAACAACACAGGGTCTATTGAAGGGGAAGGCGTTTTAGATGTTGAAGATGTTGAAGAGGAGGCATCCGATAAGAACGACATGATCGAAGAACAAATGTTTACATTCGATAAGTTTGAAGCTGTGAGTCTATGCCTTGTAATGCGCAAATATTTATTAACATATGATAGAAATTCGCGAGCGAGGATATCGCACGAACGCTCCTCATTTGTCTTGCGCGTTTCAGGGAACTATCTCCTGAACATATGAAGCGCGTAGTGTCATTGATCCATCGTCAAGCTGTCAGAGCCAAGGCTGAAGGTCTTTTCTTTAAGGTCAGTAAAGTAACATTTATCCTTTGTGTGAGTATCTCATTTGTGGACGCAATATCAGGTCTCCACTCTTGATCTCTTTAAGACCGTTTTGGCTGAAGAGAAGACGCTTTTAAGGAGCCAGCCATTCAAAGATCTCGTTCAATTGATCAACTATATACTACGGCAATTTTTCAAGGCAGTTGAAAAGGAACCCTTTTTGGTTGTGGAAGTATGACTTTATCAGCTCGACATCTAACTGTAATCTTACAGCTTACAGGCGTTTTTTCCTAAAAACCGCGGTCAATGGAAAAATTATTCGAGCTGGGAGCCAGAACAAAAAGCCAAGAAACTGGGCAATGGTGCTGTAACTTCTTTTGTGAGTGTCCACGAACTCTCCACATGGCCATTATTTGAAGCTTCCTAGGCTTCAAAGCATCCTTCAGATGTAAGGGTCAAAAAGGGATATTCTTGGAGCGAAGAATTGGCGATTGCGATTGCTTGTCTTTTGGAAAATGATCAGCGAGTTCTGATCGATTGGATCAGAGAGGTATTTGATTATATCAATTTGCTGTCCCATCTTGAAATTTATATTTTCCGCGAGATTCTCATGATCGTGATCGGGATACGTCAGCGTATTGTAGAAGAAACCGCTAAGACTGGTGAAGGCTCTGACTCGGGCGACGAAATAGACGACGACGAGAAGCTACGACGCCAAGCAGCCAAGTTAAAGGGACCTTCGAAGGAGGCTATTGTCAAGTTTGAGGATTACCGTATGTACCATGCTGTTTCCAGGAATACTCCGCCCTCATGGAGGAGTTAGTTATTCCATACGTCAACGATGAGCAAGCACTGGCCGCAACGAAGAATGCGCCGTTCAAGCTGGTCTGTCGATTGATCAAGTTCTGCGTTCTGGATGACAGTCAGGACAGTTTTTCATCCCGTTGAAGTGGTTTCTGATTTCTAGTCAGATGCGGACGAACTGGACTGGTATGTCCCAGCAGCCATCCTTCCCTCGGATATGCAAAGCTCTCTGGGCATCATCGACAAATACCTTGAAAGTCCTTCTGATGTCCTTGACCTTAATGGCGAAAAGGCATCCAAGCTGCTGGTAAAGAAGCGTGCACGGAGAGCTCGACGTCGAGCGGCTACGAGCGAGCCTGAAAGTGACGCCGAGGACAACGAAGATACGGAACGACGAAAGCGCAAGGCAAAGAAAGTGAAAGAACACGTGCAATATAAGTCCGCAGAGATCATCGAAGATAGTGATGCTGAGCTTGGTGATGATGAAGAGTTCTTCAAGAGGGAGGCGGCGATTCGAGATAGAGCGGCGTTGGCGGCAGCAGAGGGGAGAAGTGGGACGATGAAGGCAACAGGCACCAAAAAAAGGAAGAAGCGAGGGGAAGGAGAGGGCCCAGAAAAAAAGAAGTGGAAGACTACTGTTGCTGACGCGCCTTCCACACACATCAATGGCTCCCAACTTGGAGGTGCCAGTAGCAATAGCGACTCCGATGAGCCTGCAGAAGATGTACCAGAGACATCACATTCTGAACGACGATCGAGCAGTGCCCCTTTCACTGTTCCCGATGAATTCGGCCAAAAGCCGCGACCGAAACCACGGCCGAAGCGTCCACCTCCTGGTTCTTCGTCAGGGTCAAAGGACCCTTCTAATCTCATCGGGGAGGATGATTCAGTTGATAGCGTCCCCCCGAGACCGAAACCGCGGGCGAGACCGTCTTTCGAGAGCTCCCCATCCATAAGTGGTAGCCATTCCGGCTCTGACGAGGAAATCGAGATGAGTACTCAGATGGTGCGAAGGAAAGCACCCAAGGCTGTAATATTGTCTGACGATGATGACGGTGATGAAAAGTAGCAGATGCGAGGTTGGCAGATGCTACTGCTTTTATTAATGTATGAGTACTATTGCATATGGTCAGGGATTGTTTTGAAAACTTTGAAGGCGGATTGCGACCATCAGCATAACCGGCTGCGAAGACAGCTATCGTCTGACCCATTCAGACTGAGCATCGTATATCTCTTATTAGCTAACTATACATGTGGGACTCGGAGATTTACTGATAAACTAATTCCACCTAAAGATAATTTCACTTTGGTGTGATAAAATGTCTACGTTAAGATTTAATACAGAACAAAATCCATTTCTTAAAGTTCATCTCCTGGGGAAGGATTTGCGGCCGGTGTACCAAATAGTTCGGTATTGAAACCAGATGTGATATTTACTGACAAACTAATTCCAACCTAAATGTTGTCTTTTTTTTTGTGTGCCCTAAAATGTCTATTTAGATAATATTTAGTACAAAATAAAAATTTTCAAAAAGTTCATCTCATTGGGAAGGATTTTGTGGTGCACCAAAAGCAGTTCCCCCCCAGCAATGATAGTTTGGTCACGGAAGCTGAATTGAATGTACTGAATTCCCGGGCCTGGGGAAATTGCTCGCCTATAGTGATGCTTTTATCACCAGATAGTGGGAAGTCAAATGTATATAATGGACAACCCATTGATCCCATGACGAGGCCTCAGGACGAATAAAACTTTCGCAGGTGGTGGAGCAGGCATCGAAAGTCGTGACCAAACGATACATTGTGGCGGCTTAGCTGACTGCAAGACGAGAGAAGAAAAACCTGATGCCGGCAAACAGGCCTTTCTCAATATCCGTGGCTCGTTGCTTGGAAAAGGAAGTGGTGGCGGATTGGCTGGGGAGAGAATTCGCCAAATACACCTAAAAGTGATAAAGTGAAAAACCTGTGGCTGAAAGTCATGATGAGTAGAATATATGCGTATAGACTGACCTCGTTGTGGTGCTGCTGCTCGAGTTCCACACTGGCGTTTTCAAGTGTGCAGATGCGGTTCCTCTGGTAGCTCTGTACACCCTCAGTGTATAAAACATTTTTTAAATCTCTATCCTGCCTCACAAAAATAAACCTAGAAATAGCGAGTTGATCATAGCTGGGGGGAGAAGTTGTACTGCCGTTTCCCTCTCCTGTAAGGTCTACAAAAAAAGACATTTGTGAATTTTGCCTGGCGAGTGCAAAAGATCAATTACAAAAGTGAAGAAACTTTGAATAATAAAGACGTCGACGAATGACGAGAGGGGTCAAGGGCTCGTTTGGAAAATTACAATAGCTATCAAAAATCACATAAATTAGAAACAAAAAGTTATAATTGGTATGAGTCATCTCCAGACTCGACCGTGGGACTGAGCCCGTCGTTCTTCCTTATACTGTTATTTTTACAATCGTTCCAATACGATGTCCTGTCACACGTGTCCGAGGCTGACCGCCGTGGGCTGATATCTCTTACCTTCACCCCGTCAACATTTGATTCAACCATCTAAGTTCTAACTCTAACGGAAATGCAGAACTTGCCTAGTTTTCCCGATTTGTACGAGGCTTCCATAGCTGAATTAAGAAATGGGTTGGAACAAGGACATTTCACTAGCGTGGAGCTTGTAAAGGTATGAGAACGTGTCGTGGTTTACCACCTTCACCGTAGCTTTTCTTACGATACGCATAGGCATACATTGCAAGAATATCCGAAGTCAATAATGAAGGCCCCAGTCTTCACGCTGTACTTGAAACCAATCCCCAGGCACTTATGCAAGCTGCAGCTCTTGACAAAGAACGAAAGGAAAGAGGTAGCCGTGGCCCTTTACACGGCATACCCCTTCTTCTCAAGGACAATATCGCTACTCTTCACGAGGAAGGTTCGTATAGTGGAATTTTTTTCGTACACGATATTGACGAATAATCCAGGAATGAATACCACTGCGGGTAAGACCAGGAAAAAACGTTATGGGTAATACTATAATTGAAGGTTTTCAATTAGGCAGCTACGCATTGGTTGGGTCGGTCGTTCCTCGAGACGCAACCGTTGCAGCTAAACTACGTGATGCCGGAGCAGTATGTATTCCTCTCTGCAGGAGATCCTCTGAATTTGTTCAAAGTACTACCCTAGATTTGTATTGGCAAGGCTACTTGCTCCGAGTGGGCTAATTACAGAGGAAAGGTAGCCTCTGGCTTCTGTGGACGCGGGGGACAAGGCACGAATCCGTACTATCCCAACGCGAATCCGTCGGGATCTAGTTCTGGGAGTGGCATAGCGATGGCGATTGGACTGGCGGCAGGTAGGCCACTCGGCCTCCTGCAAGTTCTTCGGCTCATAATGTAAAAATAGGCTCACTTGGTAGTGAAACTGACGGGAGTATCATCTCTCCCAGCAGCCATTGTAATATTGTGGGAATGAAGCCTACGGTAGGACTGACGTCCCGCGCAGGAGGCATGTTCCCCTAGTTCGGATAATCTGAGATAACGTTGACTCAACGTCTCCTCCATAGTAATCCCTATTTCGCACACTCAAGATTGTGTTGGTCCGATGTGTAGAACTGTTGCAGATGTAGCAGTCATTCTGCAAGCCATCGCAGGACCAGATCCCCTGGACGAAATCACCCTTTCTCAGCCCAAAGAGATTCCAAACTATTCTAAAGCACTGGACCCGAACGCATTGAAGGGTGTTAGACTTGGCTGTCCTCGATTATTCCAAGGGAAAAATACTGACGTTATTTCTGCATATAATATTGCCATAGAGACATTGGGAGAGCTAGGGGCAGAAATTGTCGACCCAGCTGATTTCGATAACGCCGCTGAGCTGGTGACTTCTCAGGATGAAACAGTTGTCCTTCAGACTGAATTCAAGGTTTACTTTTCTAGCCACTACATCGTATATTTTTCTAATACCTTTTCTTAGGTTGATATCAAAAAGTATCTTGATGGCCTTGTCGAAATACCTACAGGGGTGAAATGTCTTGCGGATCTCATTCAATTTAATATCGACCATGCCGACAAGGAGCTGGTCGAGCCACACTGGACATCCCAAACTCGGTATGCAAGCGTACAGATGGTAGAATCTATTATTAAAGATATCTAGCTTCATCGAATCAGAAAAAACTTCAATGGGCGAAGGATACTTTACAGCATTGGCGGCAAACGAGGTACTCGGAAGAACTAAAGGGATCGATGCAACGCTGAAAAAGTTCAACCTCGATGCATTGGTCGTTCCCGTGGGCCGTGCGCTCCCTTTTCCTCGTTAACTATATAAAAGTTTGATAATTTGGTGTCTCAGAATTTGCTTTTAAACCAGCAGCAATTGCGGGGTACCCAATTATCAGTGGTGAGTCCGTAAAACCTATTCCATCACGGCTGGTTACTTACAGCGCCTCTTCTGTTAGTTCCTCTCGGATTCCATCCCGATGGCATCCAACCCTCAGGCGCAGAACCCACTCACGACTTGGCACCCGGCATGCCTTTCGGTTTATGCTTTATCGGTACGGCGTACACAGAATACCAGCTGATTAGCTATGCCTATGCATACGAGCAGAGGACGCAGACTCGCTTGAAGAGGCTCGCATATGCCGCGGCTATTCCCAAGACTCAGTTAAAGGATGTTATGACGAATTGAGCCTTGATAAGCAGAGAATACATACGTATTACATGGTCATCTGGGTGTATCTAGGGTATTTAAAGATTTGGAGTTCAGAAAAGACTAGATGAATTTTGAATCAGTCAAGACTGAAACGGATCGCTTCGGCTTTGCTTGCAGGGATGTCCAAACAAATTCAAAGGAGAAGAACGTTATGTAAGTACAGAATAGCGAGAAAAACATATTCTATAGTAATCAAGGAGGTATCACTCTAGAAGCACCTCATGAACAATTGCCTCATGCCGTTGGGAGCGGTACCATGATTTTTTGGTGTCTTCACCACAAGATCAGCTTGCATCCTATGGCGAGAAAAGAAATTAGATTAAATTGCCGAGTTTTAATGTTAAAGAAACGACAAACAATTTCATTCGGAACAATAGTTTACGGTTCGTCTCTTGAATCTGGAATCCACTTTCGACTGTCTTTGTGAACATTGCAGTTCAAACCTGATGCCGTCAAAACAGGCCTTTCTCAATATCCGTGACTGAAGCGGCACCGTGGCTCGTTACTTGGAAAAGGAAGTGGTGGCGGACTGGCTGGGGAGAGAATTCGCCAAATACACCTAAAAGTGATAAAGTGAAAAACCTGTGGCTGAAAGTCATGATGAATAGAATATAAGCGTACAGACTGACCTTGTTGTGGTGCTGCCGCCCGAGTTCCACACTGGCGTTTTCGCTTCGTGTGCAGATGCGGTTCCTCTGGTAGCTCTGTACACCCCCAGTGTATAAAACATTTTTTAAATCTCTATCCTGCCTCACAAAAATAAACCTAGAGATAGCGAGTTGATCATAGCTGGGGGGAGAAGTTGTACTGCCGTTTCCCTCTCCCGTAAGGTTTACAAAAAAAAAAGACATTTGTGAATTTTTACCTGGCGAGTGCAAAAGATCAATTACAAAAGTGAAGAAACTTTGAATAATAAAGACGTCGACGAATGAGAGAGGGGTCAAGGGCTCATTTGGAAAATTACAATAGCTATCAAAAATCACATAGATTAGAAACAAAAAAGTTATAATTGGTATGAGTCATCTCCAGACTCGACCGTGGGACTGAGCCCGTGTTCTTCCTCATACTGTTATTTCCAACGATCGTCTTCTTCCAATACGATGTTCTGTCACATGTGTCTGACGCTGACCGCCGTGGACTGATATCTTACCTTCACCCCGTCAACATTTGATTCAACGATCTAAGTTCTAACTCTAACGGAAATGCAGAACTCGCCTAGTTTTCCTGATTTGTACGAGGCTTCCATAGCTGAATTAATAAATGGGTTGGAACAGGGACATTTCACTAGCGTGGACCTTGTAAAGGTATGAGAACGTGTCGTAGTTTACCACCTCCGCCATAGCTTTCTTACGATACGCATAGGCATACATTGCAAGAATATCCGAAGTCAATAATGAAGGCCCCAGTCTTCACGCTGTACTTGAAACCAATCCCCAGGCACTTATGCAAGCTGCAGCTCTTGACAAAGAACGAAAGGAAAGAGGTAGCCGTGGCCCTTTACACGGCATACCCCTTCTTCTCAAGGATAATATTGCTACTCTTCACGAGGAAGGTTCGTATAGTGGAATTTTTTACGTACACGATATTGACGAATAATCCAGGGATGAACACCACTGCGGGTAAGACCGAAAAAAAATATTATGGGTAATACTATAATTGAAGGTTTTCAACTAGGCAGCTACGCATTGGTTGGGTCAGTCGTTCCTCGAGATGCAACCGTTGCAGCTAAACTGCGCGATGCCGGAGTAGTATGTATTCCTCTCTGCAGGAGATCCTTTGAAATTTGTTCGAAGTGCTACCCTAGATTTGTATTGGCAAGGCTACTTGCTCCGAGTGGGCTAGTTACAGAGGAAATGTACCCTCTGGCTTCTGTGGACGCGGGGGACAAGGCACGAATCCGTACTATCCCAATGCAGATCCGTCGGGATCTAGTTCTGGGAGTGGCATAGCGATGGCGATTGGACTGGCGGCAGGTAGGCCACTCGGCCTTCTGCAAGTTCTTCGGCTCATGATACGAAAATAGGCTCACTTGGCAGTGAAACTACCGGGAGTATCGTCTGTCCCAGCAGCCGATGCAACATTGTGGGAATGAAGCCCACGGTGGGACTGACGTCCCGCGCAGGAGGCATGTTCCCCCAGTTCGGATAATCTGAGATGACGTTGACTCAACGTCTCCTCCACAGTAATCCCTCTTTCTCACACTCAAGATTGTGTTGGTCCGATGTGTAGAACTGTTGCAGATGTAGCAATTATTCTGCAAGCCATCGCAGGACCAGACCCCCTGGACGAAATCACCCTTTCTCAGCCCAAAGAGATTCCAGACTATTCTAAAGCACTGGACCCGAACGCATTGAAGGGTGTTAGACTTGGCTGTCCTCGATTATTCCAAGGGAAAAATACTGACGTTATTTCTGCATATAATATTGCCATAGAGACATTGGGAGAGCTAGGGGCAGAAATTGTCGACCCAGCTGATTTCGATAACGCCACTGAGCTGATGGCGTCTCAGGATGAAACAGTTGTGCTTCAGACCGAATTCAAGGTTTACCTTTCTAGCCACTACACCGTGTATTGTTCTGATACATTTTCCTAGGTTGATATCAAAAAGTATCTTGATGGCCTTGTCGAAATACCTACAGGGGTGAAATGTCTTGCGGATCTCATTCAATTTAATATCGACCATGCCGACAAGGAGCTGGTCGAGCCATACTGGACATCCCAAACTTGGTATGCAAGCGTACAGATGCTGAAATCTGTTATTAAAGATATCTAGCTTCATCGAATCAGAAAAAACTTCAATGGACGGAAGATACTTTGCAGCATTGGCGGCAGACGAGGAACTCGGAAGAACTAAAGGGATCGATGCAACGCTGAAAAAGTTCAACCTCGATGCATTTGTCGTTCCCGTGGGCCGTGCGTTCCCCTTTCCTCGCTAACTGTGTGAAAGCTTGATAATTTGGTGTCTCAGAATTTGCTTTTAAATCAGCAGCAATTGCGGGGTACCCAATTATCAGTGGTAATTCGGTAAAACTTATTCCATCACGGCTGGTTACTTATAGCGCCTCTTCTGTTAGTTCCTCTCGGATTCCATCCCGATGACATCCAACCCTCAGGCGCAGAACCCACTCACTACTTGGCACCCGGCATGCCTTTCGGTTTATGCTTTATCGGTACAGCGTACACAGAATACCAGCTCATTAGCTATGCCTATGCATACGAGCAGAGGACGCAGACTCGCTTGAAGAGACTCGCATATGCCGCGGCTATTCCCAAGACTCAGTTAAAGGATGTTATGACGAATTGAGCCTTGATAAGCAGAGAATACATACGTATTACATGGTCATCTGGGTGTATCTAGGGTATTTAAAGATCTGGAGCTCAGAAAAGACTAGATGAATTTTGAATCAGTCAAAGACCGACTCGAGTCGAGACCGATACCGAATCGAATCGCTTCGGCTTTGCTTGCAGGATGTTCAAAAAAATTTCAAAGGAGAGAAACGTTATGTAAGTACAGAATAGCGAGAAAAACATATTCTATAGTAATCAAGGAGGTATTACTCTAGAAGCATCTCATGAACAGTTGCCTCATGCCGCTGTGGAGCGGTACCATGATTTTTTGGTGTCTTCACCACAAGATCAGCTTGCATCCTACGGGGAGAAAAGAAATTAGATTAAATTGCCGAGTTTTAATGTTAAAGAAACGACAAACAATTTCATCCGGAATAATAGTTTACGGTTCGTCTCTTGAATCCGGGATCCACTTTCGACTGCCTTTGTGAACATTGCAGTTCGAGGATCCTGTCCTCTTCCTTGTAGAATCTATCATAGTCTAAATAAAATGCAATAGAATATTTTGGAATAAATTGACCTTATTTTGACTGTCCACACGAGCTTTGATCGAACCGTCTTGAATTAGTCGAATAACATGTTGCTCTATTTCTTCTACACTCATACCAAACGCCTCACTCATACGTTCCAGCCTAATTGATTGGAATGGTTGGAAATAAAGGACGAGCGCACGGTCGCGGATGAGGGATGTGAGTTCTTGAACATGCGAGAAAAGGTGGATGTCAAGGTAATGGCGCGACTTGTGAGAGGCAAGCAAAGGTCAGTAAGGTGCCATTTCGTTAAACCGAGGAATAAAACATACTGAAAAACGCTCCAATATTTCCAGCACGGTTTTAAATTTCGAATTCATATAGGCTTCGATCATCTCACGAACGTACGGTTCATGTTCCATGTATCCGCTGAATATTTGACTCTCGATTACATTGGCTTTGATGGCAGAACGAGACAGGCTAGCTAGGGCACACAAGGTACCATATATTGCAATATCGCCTGGTGCCACGAGCTGTATTTAATGCATGAGAACTGGAAAGAAATCGATTTTTAAGCGATTTTGTCACCCACGGTACCTAACCAGTCACCCAATCCTTTGGCAGGTCCTAAATTCAGGAAAAGATACGCAGCTCGTTCATAATTGCTTTGTCCAAAATGACCCAGGGCCGTGGCAAATTCGATCTTCGTTTGGATACTATCTCGATTGGCAATGCCGGTCTTGGGCTGATCGTTCTTTGAGCCAGCTGCTTCCAGGGCTGCTTCAGCCTTGAATATGTAAGTCGCTATGTGGGCGTAATTCCTTTGTTGAATGAGCAACTGTTATCGCTGTCAATTGTCAATTGGTACATCCTTGGGTGTTATTTAATCTGACCTGTAGAATTGAGATGCACATATCAATGACGTGTTGACCTGTTGTGCAGAACTCCCGTGATTTAGTGTAACTCTTCAGAGCGGCGTTATAATCTCCTATTGATAAATGGAAGTCTCCCAAGTCACGGTGGCCCATCTATGCACGGCATTTGATCAATTTTCAATGGATAGAGCAAAAACTTCCGTGCTCACTCGAATGCTCTCCTTAATCATATTACTTGTGTATTGCTTCAATTCCACTTCCAGCTTGTTCCTCTCTTGGCTAGTCTTCGTCGACATCTCTTCAACCCATTTTTGATCCACAGGAATTGGATCAGTGATCGAGGGTAAGGCATTATAATGTTGGATTGTTGCGAGGTAAAGAGAGATGTTAGATGACTGAAGAATATATTGAATAGCAAGGTCCGTAGCGGTAGGTGCAAGACTTGGACAATGGCGTGCAATGTGGAGAAGACGATATACTGTCATTCGCCCTGTTCCCTACTTCAAAACACGTTTGATATCTTCGAAACGAGTAGAACCTACCAGAATAATTCGCAATATAAGCGTCAAGTTCGAATGGATGTTCGTCGTCTACAAGCACGACTTTAATGCGTTTGTTGGATGATTTAGGTTCTACAATATCATCGCCTTCTCTAATAAGACTCTCTGCTAGCTGATCATCGAGAATTTCGTCTACATCCATTGCGTGTCGTAGTGGCGCTTTAGGCTTACGTACGTGGCTGACATAAGACGGTATCGATCTTTGCTTCACCTCGTCCTGCTCCCATGTCCTTCCTTCCAGGTCTCGTATCTGGATCTTTGGTTGCAGGAGGGGTAGGATATACTTATAGACCAACATTTTTATCTCTCATGCGCCTTTCTAGATATATTATGCAGTGTTCTCTTATGACTTGCAATCTCGCACCTTAGCCCATCAGAGAAAGTGAGCGTGGTTTGGTCTTTTATTTTGGCAATGAGATGGTGATTTAATGTATTCAAAGCTTGAAAGCACTTGCAGAGCGTTTACAAGAACCACGGGTACCAGCTCCCCCTTCTGCGGCGGAACGTATCCAACATAACCCGCGAAGAACATTCATCATGCAAAGGTGGAATGAAGAAGTAGAAGGACTATTTCACACAGTAAGAAATTGGGATAAGAAGGTGGTAGAGTGGGGTCGACGAATAATCGGTGAGGACGGAGCTTAGCCCCGAGGAGGTGTAGAACAGGAAACATCCACAGAATAAACGGAATCGTTCAACCAATCTGTTACGTCGATCGTTTTCTCAATATTATTTAGACCTTTTATGCAGAGTTTTCCATTATTTGGAAGGATTACTGGTGAGTGTATTTATAGTGACCATATTGAATATTTTATATTTTATCTAAAACGTAAAGTCGATTTCTATCCATTTATGCACTCTCACCTTTTTTTCATTTTCAGAATTAATAGATTCTGATAGCATTAAGTGACTGGCAACTATTCGAATTCAGATGCATTCTGGCACACTTCTAAAAGTTGCCCTTTGACGTAGCCACTGATTAAAAAATCACTAACTTTGTCGGGATTTTTGTCTACCCGAATTGGATGGTGTCCCTACAGTCAATCAGATCACTTAATGATTCCACATGTCTGATTTTCGACCGTCAAATTGACATAATCCAACTAGATTGAATATATACAGTTTACCGTGTAGGCTGTAAGTAGATTGGTAGTAATTTGTATAAACTATGGATGTAGCAGTCGGTATGAACCACTCCAAGTAGAACATGCGATGCGATTTATTGCTACCAAACAAACCCTCATTCACTCATACCCGGAGTGGTGCACACAAGTTTGGAAAATATAGTTTGCGGCATACTACCAGCATGGGAACAGTGAGGACGAAGATGGTTTATCTTGGAAGACAGGCCAGGCTGTACTGCTATTATAAATTCGGGCTTCGTAACTACAGGTTGCATATGTTATAAAAGTCCTTTATCGTGGAGAAATTGCTGTAGATCCGAGCAGAAATTACAAATTGGAACCTGGACGCGCCATATCTCGTCAATACAATTCTCATGTACGCGTTCCTATATTCTAACACTTGAAATATTCTACTCCCACTCACTCATCGTGAACTGTATCTCTGAATAAGTCCGAGCCCCATTATATCGACGCCACGTGTAAGGAGGTCTTACACCGGCACCACCCCAATATGCCAGCCGGCGTCCCACATCGTCGGATGTAGGACGATGGGGTTGGGAAAAAGATGATGGCATACATTACATATTTAATTGCATTGACTACTACGTATCAAGTCGCTTTAAGGCACGGGTGCAATGTGAATCGCAATACAGATCATTCCGATCCGCAGTTTTTCAGACATGAGCGTTTCATGGACCCTTCCCTGATGAAATCACCTTCAGTTCTTCATTTATATATACGGACGAAAGTGTGGTGTTGTATGCTCCGGCCGTTTCGAGATCGACAAGACCAAACACTTTTTATTTCCACTACACGTCTTGAACACAACAACCAGTTCGGTCAATCATGCTTTCATATCAGGTATATTCATGTTTTCAGATTTCATAAAACAGGTTATAGGGTATTTATCAATGATCCATTGTGTAGACGGTGTATGCCATATGAATGCACATTCACGCCCTGTTCGGTAGTATTTATAAAACAGGTGGCGATGACCTCTGAGATCCATTCACTATTTCATAGATTCTTATCACTTGAGTTGAAGTGGTGCAAAATATGAGGGAGTATCATGAGACTAACTTAATCTATAATCCCATAAACGGTCATGATGAGCCACGAGAACACGGCTTATGCGTGGAGATGGCATCTTACTAGTATGCTTCATTGCTCCTTAAGGAAATGATATTTGATAATGGTATATGGTATATCTTAAGTGGCAATCACATCGCTGCAGAGATCACTTGCACGAGATGCTAGAGCACGTGTAGGCCCAATGACCTCTTGGCAATGACCTCTTGGTGAAACCCTGTCGTCAATTCCTGTCGTCAATTAGGCTCACTGGTCACACGTTGATAGGATCACTTATTGTTCGAGGAACTAGTGAACAGGATACATGGCTGGGCAGCGGGAAGAACAGTATGATCACATAAGTAGAGGTCCACTGTATGCCTGGAGCGCCAGGCTTGCACTTCGGGCTCAGGGGCACACGCGGATGCTTTCTGCATGAACTTTGGACGATATATTCCACAAGCTACACACTGTGATAAAATTGAGAAGTGGAGATCCAGGAATCACGGTTAATTTTGTTGGTGCCCACAACCATGCTTAATATTGGTACTGAGTTATTGCTGTTGTAGTCCACCATATGGCAACACCCTTTGACACCAACTTCAACAGTGATGGTGTTACAGAGTTGCCCTCTCAGAATTAGTCATGCCTTCCATATCCATAATCTATCTGTCGAGTCTGTCAAGTGAGACGCATCTTTGTCATTCATCTTTGTCATTCAATTACAAGCACTGGAGAACACTCTAGCTTGGTTCTCCATTTCCCTGACTGTCAGACTACCAACAATGCCATACACCCTAAAATACTGACATCCCCCTCCACACTACTTAGAAATACCATTGTTTTGGTCACATTGCTGTCCACTGAAGAGCTGACTAGGTGTGGTTGTTGTACCAGTGATCACAGTGGTCATGCCAAAAAATGCTGTTAGTGTTGTGCTGATAATTTACAGAGCTCCCATGCACTTACACTATGTTGTATGCTATAATCCAGCTTTGATCACAGTGTTAAGAAATGAGTCTACATGACATTTTGACAAAGTCTGCTAAGGTAAGGATTTGGCTTCAGCTTGTGTGCTGTGCTCTTACACACACATTCAGTTATCCTGACTTTGAATTACCAAACATTAAATAAGGTAGATCTGCAAAGAATCCAAGAAAGAGCAAGAGACAGATATGAGAGTAGACCAAACAAAGTTGATATTCAAATTGGTTTGTAGACCATTGATATGTATGTATTTTGGGTCCAATGTGAACTGTAACGGGAGTGGACGTGGCGGCGGGCTTGGAACAGGCGGGCCACCACCGTTGTCTCAGAAGATAAGGGGTAAAAGAGAGGGTACAATAGTTTTCCGATTACTACCATGTTTCAGCTCTATTATTTGTTGTTAGGGGATTTGGTCTATTATTGCGAGCATGAATAAGTAATTCCCCACTAGTTACGACAGTCTTTCGAATTGGAGCCTAGTCCTACTCTGTGCGTTCCTCTTCTTAAGAGCTCAAATCGAAGGATTACGCTATATCCAAAGCCGAACCTTTACACTAACCCATGTGATAGACCTCCTATCTAGCTATAGTACTTCCAAAAATGGTTGAAGGAATGTTTCTTCAACAACCTCCAAAAATATATTGCTTCCTTTTGGGACGTCCTTATTGAACATTTTTCGGTAATCACTGATGGTGCCCGAGAGTGAGTTTCTGGTTGGAGCTTTGATGCAACTTGTGAAAAGCACCCGCATCAAGTGCCATCTCCCTAAAGAAATGAAACTAGGCAATTATGGTATATATTTTTTAAGTGTAAGCACATCGCTACCGATATTTGTTTTATGAGATACCATGAGCACGAGTAGGTGTCCAATGGGCCCTCAGGTTCAGGTCGCAGGAACTTCGGGTGATATATTCCTGAAGGTTTCGAGGTACAGAGCTACTGATAATGAGATGTGTGTTTTTTTTTTTGCAAAGTCCGTGCTATGCCTAGGTAATCGAAATTGTCACGTCCATTTTCCGAGTGTGAAATAAATAGGTCCTTGGAAATTAGACCCGGCTCGGTAGCATCGTTAGTTTGGTTTAAAAGTTATAAATGGTTTATAACGACTATTGTAAGTTGTTGATTAAACCGACTTGCCCTGTCTCTCTTATAGTCAAACCCAGGCCGGCATATTTCCTTGCAGGCTCTAAGCTACAGGTCAACCCGCGATAAAGAATCGTTTCCCCCGTTCCTGTCCTTTTATGGCCTACCATACAGTTTACGGGATAAGCTAAATAACTCAAAAGCGTTGGTCGTGAATACATGCTAAACGCAGTGAGCACATCGAACAATTTAATATATTTACATAAATACACATAAAACAGTTTATATTGTTGTCATTAAATCCAAAAACGTATTATCCGACAAGTTCAAGTACAAACACAAATACATGCACAACTCCAAAATCTGCATCCCTAAATTGTTAACGTTCTCTCTCAAATATAAAACATGGAAGGTGAGACATTTGGATGAACGCCGTTTCCCCATATTTTCTGCGCGCGCTGATATACCTCTTGTTCGGCGGCAGATCCAGATTTGGGTGTGGTTCCCGGTCCATCTACAGCAGTGAGGAGGTCATGGATATAGCACCGCCCACGCTCACAGACCAGATCTGCATAATACGCTGTCACAAAAACCAGAGAAATTAGCAACACGGGGCAAAACTTGAACATTGGGTACAAACTAGAACTCACCAGGCGGAACCAAGCTCACGGCCTTTGTCGCACGCGCGAAAATATAACTGGAGTAGTTGATGAGACATTGTGCAGCATCGGCATCGAACTTGTTCTCGTCGTGTATGACTGTGTAGTGCGTGGGACGGGCGGAGCCCTTCAGGCCAGCGTGAGCCTGTAAAAAGAAGTCGAACTCATATACGGCCTAGGCAGAGTGCCCACATCAATATTTGGAAGTATCCGAAAAAACAGGCTGTGAAAACCAACCGTCACACCCCGATCTACAATCGTTCCTGGCTTGGGGTTACCAAGCTGATCCGCTGACCCTGGCGTAATAGGGAAGAACCTGGTATGGTGCCTCTTGCCACAAATGATAATGGTCAACTTCGGGCGATAATTCGCTAAAGGAACGCGTTTGAAAGCGTCCAGGAATTTGGGGTCTATCATATATTCAGAAGATATCCATAAGCACTGGGGATTCACTTACATTCCTCTCGAAGGACGGTGGCAAATTGCCCCTCAGAGACGCCATCTCTGAAGACGATTATACGACTAGGCAACGACTTTCGCTTCATACTGAAGTGTCTAAGCCGCTCAAGCATCATATTGGAGAGATCGTCGATCATCTATCAAGGGTGAGGGATTCAAGTTAATTCACATTTCAATTAGAGGATTTCAAGCGCGGACTGACTTCTTTCTTGGACTCCTGGAGTCGCAATGAGGCGGGATACAATGTGTGATCTACATCGTAAGAAGCTGTAGTTATAAAAGGTTTGCTTAGTTTAGCAATGGGGGAACTGGATGAATGTCTAGAACAGTACGTACCAACAACACCCGCAATAGAAGGCGTCCCCTTTAAACTTCCTGGACTAGGAAACAGACAGATGTTTAAATAGATTTTTACTAAAACTATGAATTTGAAGGCACTCACCCGGGATGTGTCACATCCATGCCTACCAACATCGTAATCTCCTTCGACAACCACGCAGATGACGTCCTGTCCAAAGCATGATTGACACCTCCCAACTTAGCATTGATCTTCAACGCGACATTCGCCATGTACTGCTGCTTTCCGGGCTTAATCTTGCTGCACAGCGCGCACGTGGCCGGAATACCGAGCTCAGTGTCGCAAATACGCCTGATGGTCGCATACACGTGTTTATCCGTATTGGAGAGCACTACAAGGATGAAGCTGAGCTTCTTCATCTTATCGACGTTAAGACCCGCGACCAAAGCCTGGTACACTTCTCCCCCGCGCTTTCCATGAATGTTAGCACCGTTTACTGCAGAGTGTGGTTCAACCGACATGCCAGTGTCGTTGCAGGAATTCCGGAACTGTTCTATCATATAATCCAAGGCGGGATCTCTTGGCCCAAAGTCATCTCGGCCGCCTGCAGCGACGACGAAAACTCCCCAGTTTGCAAGCCGCATGCCCTTGAAGAACTTGCGTTTAATGAGATTCCAGCTGGCCTTCTCTTTGTCTAGTGCTGCAGATTGGTCCTGAGCGTAGACGAGACGCGGCGGGTCCAGCACACGGGCGGGAATCACGGCCATGTCGCCGCTGATGCTGATGCCAAAGTTAGTCAAGGCTTCGTTGTTGGGATTGTTGAATCCCATCAGTGAGAGGCCTTGGTTTACTATGGAACGACCATTGTCGCCCGGCGCACGACAGGCGTAGTTGATCATCTTTGCGGTGTTATAATCAGCTAGCTTGCCCTTGAACACCTGGTTGGGGAGAATTTCGCAAAGCTCTGCGGGAACATAGTTAGGCCTCTCCTTTGTGCCGATATCGACGACCAAATCTGGCTTTTGTAATTTTTTCTTGTACTCTAAATTTTAATGTGGAGGTGGGGAAATGGTCGACGAAACAGATAATAGCGAAGAATTTCCAACGTACTTTTTTCAAAGTACTGCTGGACAGTGACTTGCCCTCCCAGTTCAGCACATTGGAACTTTATCGTGTCCGCATGGGGAGCGATCCTACGTACCGTTTTCTTCGGTCGATAGCTCAACTTCATAAAAGAAAATGTCAGCAGATAAGATACAGTTCAAATTGAGGGAATGCCTTGACATGAGTCGGCTGGACTCGAATTCCTTCTACAAATTTGCCTGGGTACGCCCGGAACGATGCGTGTGCGAATTCTTCCAAGGCAAGGGCTAGATTTTGCTCCTTGTAAAAGGCCGTATAACAGACATTCACATTCACCATCAGATTATTCACAGTAGGCCGTACAGAGCTATAGAATCCCTGAATGGCAAGTGAATATATTTGAGACACTATTAATAAAAAGTGAAGGAGAAAAAACAAATACCTTCCAGGCTTCCAAGCCTCCACTTAGATCCATCGATCCGCCCGCTCCTTTGAAGAAAAAGCGATCTCGTCCAACTTTCACTCCACGAGTAAAGGCAAACTTTGCTAAGATTATATTTAGGGCTGAGAGCAATGGCCCAATATTGGAAGACCGAAGAGATCCGTTAAGATATCTGTGAAAGACAGAATGTAAGGAAAACACAGATTGACTCGGTTATAACCGCCACTCACTCATTCATATTCGAGGAATTTATCTCACTGACGTATGAAAACGAGATTACATACGTCTTAGCTTTGTTATCAGGGCCCTTCTCATCCTCGTCAAAGAGCTTCACAGAGACATCAAGTGGACCGTTATTCGGTGCGGGCAATTTCTTTGATGCAACTAGCTTTTCACTCCCATCATGGGCTACAAAATTTTTGAATTGAGAGAGTTCCGGTGTATTCTCGACAATTTCAAGGAGACGCTTCCGGACTCGTTTGATCTTCACTTCAGGCTGGAAGTAAATCTTGTACTCGTAGAATGGTCCTTCAGGAACTTTAATAGCGAAGTGATTCGCCCGAATGGTTATGGGCGTTCCGGCTTTTCCGTAGTTAGGCCGGAGTGGAGGTTCAACGCCGCTGTCGACTTTCACCGATTTAAATTTATCGATGAGTTTGTCACCCGCGGCGACAAGCTGAGGATCGACTTGACTGTTTGCAGATGGGGGAGGAGTGAATATGACGGGTCCCTATGGGCGAGGCCGGTTTATCAGTTAAGATTGTACTGCCATCGTGAATGATGATTCTTACTGATGGTTCTCCACCACCTCCACGACCATGACCCCCTCCGAACCCTCCACCGCCACGGCCTCCACCTCTATCAGGGCCACCACGGCCCCCACCTCTATCAGGGCCACCACGGCCCCCACCTCTATCAGGACCACCCCGGCCTCCACCTCTATCAGGGCCACCCCGGCCCCCACCCCTATCAGGGCCACCACGGAAGCCACCACCACCACCGTGAGGTGCGCCTCTGCCACCGGAATGTCCACCTCTATCACCACGGCCGCCACGTCCACGTCCTCTCGAGTCACCGCGTTGCATACTGCTGGATGGTTGATTGGTTGGTCTAAGCTTGAGGAGAATAGAATTCTTGTTTTACTCCCGGATATATATTGATAAGCTACATTCCGATCGTATGGCCCCCTAAAACGTTGAAAAAGCGTGGCTTCTGTGGAAATACTACTGAACCTTGAAAATGAGGGTGCCGTGGCACGACAGGTGAGACACACTTTGATGACTGGGCCAGTCACAGAATAAGCACTGCGGTGAGGGAATATGAAGGAAGAGAAGAAATTTGTTTTGACGCCTCCTGGGTTAGCCTTTTGTGGTTGCACACATTAAATGTTTAATTGATGTAACTATTGCCAATAGCAAACCGCTCTGGGACATGAATGCACTGTGAATCGCAATGTAGTCCAGATCCGCAGTCCTTCAGACCTGAGCGTTGAGTCATGTACGCTTCCCCAATGAGATCATTTTTCTTGTTTAGCCGATTGATCCAATTAATTGATGGCACCTTACTGAGATCCTATCGCAAGGGATTTAAGACCACCCGAAAGCCTCAATCATTAGTCCCATGCCAGTAAGGATACATTCCGTTGCGTTCGCGCCGTAGTCATCCTGGAATTGGATATTAGCCCTTATCAATTCTAACTTTATGTGATATCCCTAAGGGGCAGGCTAGTACGCCAATCCGATGACTCGGTAGACCGCTCAGCTGGGTGGATTGCCTGGCAAAATCTAATGTCTGGTTGTTAACGGCTTATCACGTCCGACTGACCGCTGGAGAATGAAATGGAAGAGGGATGGAACCGGGGAATAAAAATTATTTATCCCAGGTAAAGTGACCATATGGGAATCTCTTGGTGGCCAAAGTGCCGCTGGTGCTGCATGGGTGGGAGGACAAAATGTTGCAATGGTTGGTCTACCCTAATGTTCAAAAAAATCGATTTTTGTTTATTATATTACATCTATTTTACAGTTACAGGCAAGATGCCAAAGAGAAACAAACATGAGGAATAAGTGTCCTCAATTCTGATGTGTTCCTAACGCTCCATTAGTTTGGTCGCCCCGCTGTGGGATGAATTTAAGAACATTAGGAATATCTAGAATTGATAACAGCTATTCACCTTTATATGAGGCCGTACAGTCACCATCAATATCACAATACAGAATTGTACGCAGGGGGTGATGTGAATGAATTGCGTTCGCTGACAACATCGCGATCGATGGGATGACTGGTGCTAGTCTCATGAGCCATTATTGGGTCTCTAGGTCGCTGTGATGGTGTAAACGATGCTAAACCTGACATCAATGTTTTTGGAATACGAGCTTCAGTGTTCGCTGCACCAATAGGGACCTGGTAAGGTCGGACGATGTCGCCATCACGAATACTAATAACAGGGTCTAAGCCACTGCCGTGTTAGATATGCCTTATATGGGAAAAAGTCAAAGATACGCACCTGCCCGACATGTGTCGGGATCCCGAAAATTGTCTTCGAAGGGTAGAATTTCTCGGACACAAGAGTGATGCTTTCGCCACCAAATGTAGGTCAATATGATAAGCGTAAAGAAGCATGTTGCCACTCCCAAAGCAATCCCCGCAGCGGCACCTGCTGTGATACCCTCCTTAGGTGACAACTTACTATTTGAAGCATTCGTAGTTGAAGCATCAAGTTCAGGTGTGATGATATTGAGGTAATCCAGCTAGTACCAGAATTGATTGTTCCATAGACAGAAATTCCTGTTCCTACAAATCATTGATAAATTCCTCTGCTTAATACGTAGTAAACAGCTGTTGTACCATTAAATAGGAGTGTTGCGGTAGCACCCTCTGCCTTCGTTAACATGACTCCTCCATTGAACTGTCCGTCTCCTATTATACGGGACCACTTCATGGTAAATTCGATACGAGGGTCGGTATCATCGACTAAGGTGAAGCCTTGGGCAAAGGCATGTGTCGTAGAAAGGACTAGCAAAGCAAAAGTAA
The DNA here is from genome assembly GCA_015178975.1 of Hysterangium stoloniferum. Lineage (NCBI taxonomy): Eukaryota > Fungi > Basidiomycota > Agaricomycetes > Hysterangiales > Hysterangiaceae > Hysterangium > Hysterangium stoloniferum. Next base: position 348,861 of record WHVD01000019.1, read on the forward strand.
CGATACCCGACATCATGTGGTCTTCGTCCAAAGACTAGGCCAAGCACCAAGCACCACATCGTAAAATGCCACAGCTATTGGGGTCATATATGAATATGGCGGTTTCACTAGGAAAATGTGATTGGTAGCTAATGATCATTTTAATAGCACGGGAATATTCTGATATATAATACCGAGCTCACACCGCCGTTGCCATTGTACCCTGCCTATCGTAGCCACACCCCCATTGGCATCAACTTTCATCACAACACGGATACGATTAAGTAACTAAAATCCGAGCTGTGGGATACATGAAGCCGATGAACCACTTCGAACGCTTCAAGAGGACCAAAAGTTGCTTGAACAAGCGCTAATGTCAGCGGATGCCACCATTTCAGCGACTCGGGACCGAAGTATTAGGATAAACTGCAAGCCGGGGAACCACAGTATGAGACTCTCTATCTAGGTACTAAGTAAATTAGATAGAGCGGTGTAGAATATAAACCGGTGATATAGCTGGGCTTCCAGTTGAGGTTTCTATCCCTCAACTGGACTAACTATATACTGTACTAAGTGGTCTGTGCACTGGTCTGTAGGACTATCTGCTCAGGAACTATCTAATAATAACTATCACATGATGTGAACCAGTTGAATCTATACAGACACAAAATGAGATATGAGGTCATAGCTAATTGTATATACTCATATTCTAACACGAAGGCCCCTAGTGCTACGGCCAGGATATCTCAGTAGATATCCTAGAAGACATATTATAACTCTACCATTTATCTCTCTCTCTCTCTCTCTCTCTCTCTCTCTCAACAACTCCTCACATCCAATTCCCTTTCCTCCATCCTATCAACCTCTCAGGCTCTGTGTACTGTCAACAAATATCCCTTATAGTGTGTGTGACTTTAGTAGATAGGAACACCAACTGTTGGGGCTGATCCTTGTACAAGGGAGCCTTTAGTTCTCCAGAAAATATCCAGGTAGTCATCCCTTATGACTGACTTTGAGCCAAAAGCCAAATTGTGCCTTCAGTCATCATTTGAAAATTTTAGCAAGGTTAACCTGGCTTGCGTTAAGCGCCTTGGTTCTTAAAAGTACCTCGGAGAGCCCTGAAATGCTACTTACCGCGAAGAAATGGATCTGAATATAGGGAGTTTGTATGGATCCGCTACATTTTTCTATTATGTAAATTAACCTTCTCATCTTGGTATTGTTATCTCGTAACTTTGGCAATCTCTTACCTGACTGACTACGCCCAGCAACCTAGTTCGAGTTTGCCGCCGCCTGAATTGTTTTTTTTTTATGTTCTATTTTGGTTTATTACTTTCTATGTTGGAAGTTTCAGGAATATTCCCGGATGAGTTAGCATGTCCAGTTATGACCTGTCCTACAAGTATATAAACTTGAAGTATTGTAGCTAGAAAAAGACACACCACTTTTACCAAAACTGCCGCACATCAGGGAATTGGGACCTAGTTAGAAAGTCTACCTAGGAAGTGTAGTGATGCTACGTCGGGTAAGGTCGTTGAGGTAGGATATTGCAATAGCTGAGGTAGGCTAGATATAGTGTTGTGGTGCTAGTTATCTGTAAGTGCCAGCTAGCAGTGGTGCGTTCTAGCAGATGTACGGATTGAAAACCCTAATACGGTCGCAGCGGATCACCTTTCGGTTGCACCAGAACACTGTCCAGCCACCAGCCAACGCTGCCAGTCACGTATTGAACTGTAAGGGCAAATCAAATGCTTTGTCTTTGCTCTTTCATGCATGCAGTAGATATTCGAGATATGTGATGAGGGGTGAGAGATGAATCTATATACATCGGCAAAACTATCTATGGGTTCGAAATGGACGAGGAGGCCGAAAGACAACTGTTGATCAAGGGGGGGGGGGGATACACCTGTATATGGTGGATGTGAACAAAAAGCGTTAATGGAATAATTGATACATAATATTTGGGGAATTGACTGCCGGAATTTATATTGCGCAGTACCAGCACTACGTCGGGTGCGGTGTGAAGAGTACACTTTAATAGATATGGATATGGAGGAGGAGAACTGTCATTTCCTGAATAAACTAAATTACATTCAGAGTTCCACAGAACGCTATTTTAATATGGAGAGCAGGGTTGCTGATCCTTGAGTAAACCAAATTACTTTCGGAGTTCCTGAATTCATATGAGGTTATTATAATATGCAGATAAATGGTGCATTAAATAGAAAGAAGGCCAGTGAGTCACATCATGCGACCTTGCGTGTCACCCCAAGCTATTATTTAACTACAGAGCGCATAGATTACTGATGGGATTAACTGTCCAGGACATATGATACGAGGGGTAAGATAACTCTCCTCGTCGGACTAATCGACTCAGGAACTATCGCGGAACTTCCAAAGCCGCGTTGATGCCACGAATCGGCTACATGATAAGGAAATCAGGTTTCAACAAAGACAAGGATAGAATTAAAAGGCGTACACATATTCTGGCTTAAAATTCCCATTGCAAAATTAGCCCATATGACACCAAGGAGACCGCTAACGCGTCGACCAGTTACTCTCCTGAAAACGCGCTCCATAAAAACGAAACATGCTTGTTGCATAAAGAACGCGGGTGCACGCCAGTCAAACCCTGATCCCAGGAAATAGAATGGTATTTCATGAAACATGGCTGAAGCGAAGAATGTACCAAACAGCAGACCAATTCCCCCTCCAAAACCTAACTTTTGACTTAACCAACGTCCTGGAAAGCCGCCGAAAATGAAGAAGACCTGGCGCAAGAGTTGATGCCACCCAGTGGACCAAAAATCGATTAAGGAGTCCCGAAGAAAAGGGTGCTCGATTATTGGGGGCCAGACCTTCGGAGATTGTCGCAAAATGAGGACACCAAATATGGTCATAAGGTCGTATGAGGTTTGTAACATGTACTGAAGCATTGTTGCGGTTGAATAATGGAGAACTGTGGATAGGGTATAGCGCATTGGCCACGGCAACGAAGAAACAAATATTGAACCTCCCATAGGATTTTGGAGAGCAGGGATTAGTTTCCAAAGAGAGTCGATAAAGTCGACGACAAGTAATCCGTGCAGCAACTGCCTAAGCGTTGCTAGAAGGAAAGGTTTCCGTTCGAGACGGCGTGTCTCCCGCGGAACCGTGACATCTTGGCCCCAATCATATTCAAGTCCACGTGCGGCATGGCAAATGTACATGCCCTCCCGTATGTCGGATATAAGGCCGGTGACCGCCAATTCTTTCTGCTTGGACGGTGAACTGAGCTGAGGTGCATTTGGGCTATGCCCGTTGTCTCCGCCACGCTTTTGTTCCGTAACTTTTTGTATGACCTCTGTACGGAAGGCCAAATCAATTGATACAGCAATCACCGCGAGACAATAGTTAGCTAAAGGAGGGTCAGGGCAGAGGCGTGAATCATGGACTTGACCGACAGACCTTTAAGGAAGTTATAAATTCCGTAGCGTGGATCCAACCATACGTATCCAAATGCTACATGGAATGAACCAAAAATTATCAGGGGAGCGACGGCAGCCCGAAGCAGGCAAGTGTTCTTCTTTCGAGCTAAATACCCTATGTAATATAGGCCTAATGATGGAACAAACATCAAAGGGAGATTATGCCAGTGAATGGGCACTTGCTCTCCAGGGCTTGGAATAATAGCCCTTAGCATGGCGGTGATCATACGGACAGGAGTTCCGATGCAAGCGATGATGTCTGCAACAGCGTACTCACACTTACGTAGGTATACCCGTAGGGCGAGCCCGAGAGGGATGTCACAGGTGTTGGCTTCCAAGGTTTTTAAAAGATTGCTAACATGTATTCATATGGTGCATGCAGATGGTTTGTATATAATTGGGCTTGCAATATAATAAGTACATGTAGTAATTACTCGACATATGAACCATACCTACCAATTGTTTGCTCTAAGTTTCTACCGTGCTTCTCTGAATTTTCGGCCTTTGACCACCTGGTTGGCGTCAAACACCTGGTTGGATCATCCACTTTGTAGTCTTCAATGAGTGTTGCCGTGATCCCACTCGCAATTCAAAATTAATGATATAAGTAGACTGGCTGAATAGCTGGAACCCAGTCTTAAATACAAGTGTATATTTACTGGCAGCTGCATTTGAAGCTGGGTCATACGGCCATTTGATAGTTTTCTATTCAGGGACTAGCACTGTTGTGTTTGTTCCCATTTCTGGCACCAGAGGAGACCAACGGTCACAATCTAAAAACGAAATTTGAATGCAAGCTGCAGACACGATCGTGACGTCAATGCTGGACGCATTTGTATGTACGTACTCGGTTATTAAAAATCTGGTTGATAATTATTCCTAGTGGGCTCTCGATGGTTTTATGATTAATCTGTCTGGTTAAATAGTAGTACAACTACTGTCAGATTTTAACACATTAATAATTAAAATCTACATTTATAATACCAGGACTTGCTTCATAACTTTCGAATTTCCGGGTAATATTTGAATTCTCACTGACTATTCCTCAGGAGGCAGGATCCTTATAATCCAGAGGAATAAATAAACTCTTGAAGACACTGATGCATTCGATATGTGATTTTCTGACTGTTTGTGTCGCTAGTGCAGATGAATTCGCCTAGATACACTACCTTCCGAGGTCCTTATTTACTGACTGAAGTTTACTATAGATATAGGTAGTATATTAGGTCGTCTATACAACGGCGCTAATTTACCTCGACATTCCCAAATTCCTGATTCCTCCCGTGTTCCTCTTCGTCGGATTACCCTCACACAATTAATATAACCTCCTTTTTCTCATCTGCAAGCATTTTATTTCAAAAGAGTACTCACTTTTTGTAAGATTTCTATTACAATTCATGCTTGACATCAACCCGAGCCTGTTGTTAGGTGTCTAGCTGCGTACTCTTCAGGCTGACAAGAAATTTTCGTTCCCTTTTGGGACTCTTGATTGGCATTTAGGGTCGAACACCAGCGGACATGATTAAAACCTTATTTAGTTATATTGCACGTCCAAGCGTGGTTGAAGATATTTTCCGCTGACAGCCATCCAAGAGTATGTCGCTTCCCCACCTGATCGCGTAAACTTCCGGTGATCACTGATGGTAGCCGAGTTTCTGTGCAACCTGTTTTAGGAAAGTGAGTTGCAACATGTACTATCTCCCTAGTGAAATGAAGCTTGAGAATCAAATCTTTGTGGTATATTTTTGGATGATAATTACATCTGTGAGGATATTTACTTTACGAGATGTTATGAGTAGGGTCCGATTGCCCTTAGGTTCAGGAGAGTATCCCACAACACCCATACAAGTGCCTGTGCCCTTTGCAGGAACTTCAAAGGATATATTCCTTTTTTTTTTGTGGAGTGTTTCGGGGTATGGCGGAGTCAGTAGCCATGCCCCTCGGCTGACCCCGCTGGTTCGTCAACTGGCTCACGCCAGGCAGTATGTAATTAATTTCATATAGTAAAACGTCAGTAGAACATAAAGAAAAGAAGGATATTTTATGCGTGGCATTTACCACGTGTGGACCGCCTGAGTAAATGCATTTACGCACAACGGATACACCGTTCGTGTGAGACTCAAGCTGGGTGAGGCCTCCCTGGCTGATACCCACTAAAACCCCAGTTATATCCTTCGCAGTCATGTGTACAGGCTGCTTCTCTCTTCCAAGCAACTGTCCTTAGGTTTTGTTTGCTAGACGCAAGGGGACAGCTTTTCTTTTATAGCGACTCCCGTTCGTTGCCAGTAAGTCCATCTGGATCCGTTGGGCTAGTGTAAGTATGAGAACAAAATGGGTAGGTCCTTGGACCAGGCTCAATAGGAGCGTTATGGACCCACAGGCCAATTTTACATTTATAACTTGGTTATGTTAAGTCGCTAGTTGAACCAACCTGCCCTGTGTCTCCTATGGTCATACCCAAGAAATAGGGAGTCATGGTTGCCGCTGGGAGCGTGCATCTGTCCCTTTGAACTCAGCTATTTGGCATTGTCAAGATGGGAGTAGTAACCATGCCACCCATCCCGCACCCATACTTCTATGACCTAAGATGCAGCCCGTCCTTCAAATATGAGGACTTGCATACCAGAGACATAATCATCGATCGTAAATTCGTATTGAGCGCATAAGTACAACGAAAACTACAAGAAATGTTGCTTTATGTATAACAAAAACAGTTTACATTGTTGTAAGTAAATCCAGCAATATCGTTGCGACAGACATATCCAAGTACAAACCAAATACACGCATAGTCAATTCGAGATCTGCATTCCTAGCAAATTGTTGTTGCATTCAGAGATAGAACATGGAAGATTCGACAGTCGTATGGACGCCGTTCTTCCACATTTTCAGCGCGCGCTGATATACCTCTTCTTCGGTGGGGGTAGCTCCGGCGGTTCCCGCTCCATCCCCCGCAGTGAGGAGATCATGGATATAGTACCGCCCACGCTCACAGACCAGATCTGCATAATACGCTGTCACAAAAACCAGAGAAATTAGCAACACGGGGCAAAACTTGAACAAACTAGAACTCACCAGGCGGAACCAAGCTCACGGCCTTTGTCGCACGCGCGAAAATATAACTGGAGTAGTTGATGAGACATTGTGCAGCATCGGCATCGAACTTGTTCTCGTCGTGTATGACTGTGTAGTGCGTGGGACGGGCGGAGCCCTTCAGGCCAGCGTGAGCCTGTAAAAAGAAGTCGAACTCATATACGGCCTAGGCAGAGTGCCCACATCAATATTTGGAAGTATCCGAAAAAACAGGCTGTGAAAACCAACCGTCACACCCCGATCTACAATCGTTCCTGGCTTGGGGTTACCAAGCTGATCCGCTGACCCTGGCGTAATAGGGAAGAACCTGGTATGGTGCCTCTTGCCACAAATGATAATGGTCAACTTCGGGCGATAATTCGCTAAAGGAACGCGTTTGAAAGCGTCCAGGAATTTGGGGTCTATCATATATTCAGAAGATATCCATAAGCACTGGGAATTCACTTACATTCCTCTCGAAGGACGGTGGCAAATTGCCCCTCAGAGACGCCATCTCTAAAGACGATGATACGACTAGGCATCGTCTTTCGCCTTACATTGAAGTGTCTAAGCCGCTCAAGCATCATATTGGAGAGATCGTCGATCATCTATCAAGGATGAGGGATTCAAGTTAATTCACATTTCAATTAGAGGATTTCAAGCGCGGACTGACTTCTTTCTTGGACTCCTGGAGTCGCAATGAGGCGGGATACAATGTATGATCTACATCGTAAGAAGCTGTAGTCATAAAATAAGTTTAGCAAAGGGGGAAGTGGATGAATGTCTAGAACAGTACGTACCAACAACACCCGCAATAGAAGGCGTCCCCCTTAGACTTCCTGGACTAGGAAACAGACAGATGTTTAAAATATTTTTTCACGAAAACTACGAATTTGAAAGCACTCACCCGGGATGTGTCACATCCATACCTACCAACATCGTAACCTCCTTCGACAACCACATAGATGACGTCTTGTCCAAAGCATGATTGACACCTCCCAACTTAGCATTGATCTTCAACGCGACATTCGCCATGTACTGCGGCTTCCCGGGCTTTATCTTGCTGCACTGCGCGCACGTGGCCGGAATACCGAGCTCAATGTCACAAATACGCCTGACGGTCGCATACACGTGTTTATCCGCACTGGAGAGCACGACAAGGATGAAACTGAGATTCTTCATCTTGCTAAGACCCGCGAACAAAAGCTGGTACACCTCTGCCCCGCGCTGGCCACCAATTAACGCACCGTGCATTCCCATGCACGGCCCAGTCGCCATGCCCGCATCGCTGCACGACTTCTGGAACTGCTCTATCATGTACTTTAGGTTAGTATCGTTCGGCCCGCCAAAGTCATCTCGGCCGCCTGCGGCAATGATGAAAACTCCCCAGTTCGCAAGCTTCATGCCCTTATAAAACTTGCGTTTAATGAGATTCCAGCTGGCCTTCTCTTTGTCCAGCGCTGCAGATTGGTCCTGAGCGTAGAGGAGACGCGGCGGGTCCAGCACACGGGCGGGAACCACTGCCATGTCCCCGCTGATGGTGACGCCAAAGGTATTCAAGGCTTCGTTGTTGGGATTGTTGAATCCCATCAGTGAAAGGCCTTGGTTTACTATGGAACGACCATTGTCGCCCGGCGCACGACAGGCGTAGTTGATCATATTCGCGGTGTTATAATCAGCTAGCTTGCCTTTGAACGCCTGATTCGGGAGAATTTCGCAAAGCTCTGCGGGAACATAGTTAGGCTTCTCCTTTGTGCCGATATCGACGACCAATTTTGGCCGTTGTAATCTTTTCTTGTACTCTAAATTTTAATGTGGAGGTGGGGAAATGGTCAACGAAACAGGTAATAGCGAAGAATTTCCAACGTACTCCTTTCAAAGTACTGCTGGACAGTGACTTGCCCTCCCAGTTCAGCACATGTGAAGTTTAGCTTGTCCGCCGCGGCGGGAGCAAGCTTGCGGACCGTTTTCTTCGGTCTATAGGTCAACTTTATGGAAAAAATGTCAGTATAGAAATATAGTCCTAATTGAAGGAATAGCCTTACATGCGTTGGCCGGACTCGAATTCCTTCTATAAATTTGCCTGCAGACGCACCGTGTGATGCACGTTCGAATTCTTCCAATGCCACGGCTAGATTTTGCTCCTTGTAAAAGGCCGTGTAACACACATTGACATTAACCATTAGACTATTCACACTTGGCCGCACAGAGCTATAAAATCCCTGAATGATGGCAAGTGAATAAGTTTGAAATGATATTAATGAAAAGGTGAGGGTGAGAAAAACAAGTACCTTCCAGGCTTCCAAGCCTCCACCTAGATCCATCGATCCACCCGCTCCTTTGAAGAAAAAGCGATCCCGCCCAACCTTCACTCCACTGGTAGAAGCGAACTTTGCTAAAACTATATTTAAAGCTGCGATCAATGGCCCCACATTGCAAGTGCGAAGAGACCCGTTAAGATACCTGTGAAGGACGGTGTGTAAGGAATAAAGCAACTAGATTGAGTAGGTAATGAGCATCACTCACTCATTCGTGTTCGCGGCGGTTATATCCCCTGTGAATGAAAGAGAGATGACATACTCCTTGGCATTGTCATCGGGGCCATCCGTATCCTCGTCAAAGAGCTTCAACGAGAAATCAAGTGTATTATTATTTTGTGAGGGCAATTTCCTTGCTGCAACCAACTTTTCACTCCCATCATGCGCTACATACTTCTTGAACGGAGCGAATTCTGTTGAAGCCTCGAGGATGTCAAGGAGACGCTTCCGGACTCGTTTGATCTTGACTTCCGGCTGGAAGTAAATCTTGTACTCGTAGTATGGTCCTTTGGGGATTTTGATAGCAAAGTGGTTAGCGCGGATAGATATGGCCGTTCCGGCCTTTCCGAAGTTCGGCCGAACTGGCAGTTCGCCTCTGTCGACCTTGATGGACTTGAATTTCCCGAGCACTTTGTCGCCCGCAGCGACGATCTGCGGATCCGCATGGTTGCTTCCCTGGTTGGAAGGTGTGAATATGACAGGTCCCTATGGGCCGGAAGCCGCTTGTCAGTTGAGAGTGTGCTGCCCTTGTGAATGATGATTCTTACAGTGGGCTCACCACCGCCACCGCCACGACCGCGACCGCCTCCGTACCCTCCGCCACCACGGCCTCCACCTCTATCGTGACCTCCACCTCTATCGTGACCTCCACCTCTATCGTGACCTCCACCTCTATCGTGACCGCCACGGTAGCCACCTCCACCGCCGCCGCCAGCATAGCCACCCCCACCGCCGCCGCCGCCACGACCACGACCTCTCGAGTCACCGCGATACATGTTGTTGAGTGTTAATGGGTTGGTGTAAGCTTGAGGAAACCTGGCTTCTTGTTCTTATTGATAACCGTGACACTCGTTGAAGAAGTCTCAATTAAACTTTCAGAGTGGAGGTGAGACACAGTACAATGTAGTGCAGAGGCAAGATGAGAGGAAGTATGATGGCTATATAAAGGATCTCACGCTTCGGTTATTCTTTTAAATTACATCATAATGACTGTTGACGAAATCAAATTGAAGCCACTTGGCCTCATAGCATTGTAGTCCTAAATGCACCACAATAACGTCTCTTAAGACAGATAAGGTCTCGGTGATAACGAACCGGTTCTACAATCGGCGGTTGGTCCCCGTTTTATCCAATACCTTGCTATAAATGGTGTTGAGATCTTCTCGCACATGACCGTGACAGTCATGGCACCGGCGCTTAGTACACGAGGACAAATTGCGATCGCAGACAAAGTATTTCTCTGTAAAATCGCGCAAGTGACCTAATTGGGTTTTCATAAAGGCACTTGTGGCTAGAGCCGGCCACAATTTTCCTTGTCCAATAATACCTTTTGTTTCACTCTCCCATTGTTCATGTGCTTTGTAACACCCAGCCTACAATAGTAGTAGGTAGAGCCACTGGCATATTTATATGCTATCTTTGGCACCATCGCCTGGAGGAGCGGACCCCCAGGGACAGCTAATCTGGGGGCTACAGGCCAAATATGCTGATGGGCAAGATGGGGGTGGAGGCAACATAGTACAGCCATTATTATCCAAAGATCCATGAGTGGTATTTGACAGAAAAGCAGGATTGACGTCGAGAAGCAGCAAAGAGGATCATGATATCTGTGCCTCCCATTTTCTAAACTCCCTGCCGGAAAGAGACGAACCAAATTTCTATTGGCAGTGCCAGAGTCAGAGCGGGTCCAAGGTAGATATTCCAAAGAAAAATACTCGAGGTGGATGAGTGAGCTTTGAGGGTCGGCCACTCAGATGATGGTGGCAAAAGACAAAGACGGCGAGAGCTGACTTTGTTATTGTGGATGATGATGGTGATGTCGCTCAGTCTATTGTCGTGGACGTATTTAAGGAGGAAGGAATACATTTCGGGTCACCAAAACAGGTTGCGGGGAAACAATGAACATTTGGGCTTAAGCAGGTTCCTTCTTTCTGAAGATACAGCGTCGAAGGATGAGGTGGGGACAATGGAGGAGGAAGTGAGACACTGTTTCAGGGATGTTTATTCGGCAGAATCAGTAGCATTCATGTTGAACAAGAATGAATTGAGGCCTATGTGAGGAACTATATGTTGCATGACCTTTGCGGGAGGCCACGGAACAATTGAGCACACTTTGAATTGGCAAATATTTGCTAAAGACAGCCCTATGCTGTTTGAGATTTTATTTTTTCCACTCCCTATAAGCTGCTTTTGTGGCTGAGGAGCTCTTGGGGAGTTTGCCGCTCAGGACAGATTTTGTGGTGCATCTTAGTCTCAGATCCAAGACAGCATCTTTAGCTTTGATGTCTGCCAGCTTCTTGCCCTAGGAACGCACTATGGATGACGGTCTGATTATCATTGCGATCTTCGCTTGAGACACGTTCTGTTTATGTAATCACATGGCCTTTGCGTGATTGCGTTCGACCAATTACGTTTAAACTGATCTCCGCAAGTGAGATCTCATCTAATCCTGTGTAGGTAAACTGATATCGTGTGCTACCCCACGGATATGATTATTCTACATGTATGGTATAAAGTTGCAGGACGACCCAGTAAGCTTGATATGCTATAGGATTAAATGGAAATCATTGAACTAACCAGCTCGTTGTAATAAATAACAAGACACCCCAACGGCCGGCGAGACGCCAACATACCGCCCAACGCGAAGCACATTAAAAGAACAAACCAATTGCCAGAAGGTTTCAAATTGCAGTCATAAAACCGCATCTCTCATTGTTTTAGTGGCATTTCTACGGGTGTTAGTTTCTAGATTATTCGGTCGCTTGAAATGACTGATCAATATGATCAAATGGGTGTAATTAGCTAGACGGAAGGCTGACTGTCTTGCAAGGCCAAACAAATGTCATAGGCCATGAAATCTTCTCTTCTCTCCATGTGTTTCGAGTTATAAATATGCCGTTAGTGCATACCACGGATGCGTAGTATCAAGTACACAGCATTCGTAACGTGAGGATAAGTACGTATGTAGTTCTCCAGGCAGGTAGAAGACCTCCTATTAGAATTACGTAAACCAAATGGTTACGTAACCTTGCTTGCCACACACCTAAACAATTCACTTAATACTTTAAAGTAGAACGAATGGCTATACTCCAGTTTGCACCGCATACATCCCTTGTTCAACCTGCATTATGGCATGAGCTTACTAGGCTCAAGATCGACGTTCTGAAGCTTTCTGAGGACTCCTTGCCGATTGTAGCTTCATACGGTCCTGGTCGAACCATTGTGGACAGGGAAAGCGGGAAAGAGATCCCTCTGAGCGGCAATCTAAGCGTAGCTGGCGAGGCATTCGATCTACAGGCCAAGTACGCGCTTTTTTATGTCAATTTGAGCGCGTGTTGATAAAGACGTTTAGGGCGCCTCAACGTGCGGTGGTTGCTCATGGAACTTTGAAGAATTATAATACGATTGAGGACTTTAGAGCTGCGGATAAGACCGCGGTATTTAATGAGGTGGCTGACAAAGTACTGCTGCTTTTCATTCATATGCTGTTTTGTTTTCGTGCTCAGCTTACCCGTGTAGATCTGGGACGCGATTCAGACCACTAAGGATCCTGCTGAGCTGTCGCGCTTTCTCCTCATTACATTTGCAGATTTGAAGAAATACAAGTGAGGTAGTTCAAAAAGAAAAAATGTCCCAACATAAAGAAACCTTGCCTTCAGATATTACTACTGGTTTGCGTTCCCGGCATTTCTCGCAAAGCCAGCTTGGGAGATCGGCGATGATGGTTGGATAGAAGCCGAGAGTAAACTTGGTGTTGAATCTGTGTGTATCCCCTTGTATATCAGGAATGTATATGCTTACCGAATTGCAGCTTACCTCTATCCATGCAGCCTTGCAGAAGACCTCACCTCATCTACCCTACTTCCTTGCACGTCCATCATCTGACGGCGCCTTCTACGAGATCGCCCCCGTATCGGAATACGACGAATTCTTCCTAAATACACCAGAGATTTCTGTAAAAAGTTCTCCTTACTCCCTTATTGCAACATCTCACCCGATTTTAGCGTGTCGTGGCGTTCATAGATCCGTCACCCCACGCCCAGAACCCAGGCTGGCCGCTTAGAAACCTTCTTGCTTATCTCCGCTTCCACAACCCCTCCTCAACACGAACATTGCGTATTCTTTGCTGGAGAGATGCCGAGTTGCCTGTGGGAAAGGCGTGGCGTAGTAGATTTGGCACTATCTCTGTTGGAGAATCGACTGGGGATACAAGTGCGAGGCCAACGGCTGTAGGATGGGAGAAGAATGCACAGGGTAAACTTGCACCACGATTAGCTGATCTAGGTGGTATGATGGATCCCAGCAGGTGCGATTCTGCTTTTCCCTCTTCTTTTGAGGACAGGCATTAAACATGCAATAGGCTCGCTGACCAGGCGGTTGATCTTAATTTGAAACTGATGCGCTGGAGGATCTTGCCAGAGCTAAATCTGGAAAAGGTCGCGAACACAAGATGTCTACTTCTAGGCGCCGGAACCCTTGGGTGTTATGTAGCTAGGGTATTGATGGTTCGCATTTCCACATCCACCCTTGTATTTCCATTACTCACATTAATATTTCAAAAAGGCATGGGGCGTACGTACTATTACATTGTTGGATTCGTCCCGTGTATCGTTCTCGAACCCGGTCCGACAACCGCTCTTTGAGTTCGAAGATTGTTTGAATGGCGGCAAACCCAAAGCGGAATGTGCAGCAGAGCATCTTAAGAAGATATTCCCCGGTGTTGTACGTTTTGCCGTGTCCTTCCTAGCTACGCCTCACGCAGCGCTTGTAGAATGCGACGGGCGTTTCGTTGAATATTCCCATGCCTGGGCACCCCATCCCGCCGACATCAGTAGAGCAAGTCAAGGTAGACGTGGAGAAGCTTGAGAAGCTATTCGATGAGCACGATGCGGTCTTTCTCCTCATGGACTCCCGAGAAAGCCGATGGTTGCCCACCGTTTTGGGTGCTGCAAAGGGAAAGGTGATCATTGCACAGACGCTAGTTTGATCTTGGCTTCACATTTAATAGATCGTGATGAATGCTGCTCTAGGCTTCGATACATATCTCGTCATGCGACATGGTGCCCGCGTTTCTTCTGTCCCTGAGGGTTCTACCCCGCTCGGATGTTATTACTGCAATGACATCGTCGCACCGGCAGATGTGCGTTTTTAGATGAAGGATCTCTGAATACGTGTGCACATCTGATATTTTACCCCAGTCACTAACAGACCGAACACTCGACCAAATGTGCACAGTCACCCGTCCGGGTCTCGCATCAATCGCGGCCGCGACAGCAGTTGAAATGCTCGTGTCTATACTACAGCACCCTGCGGGGTAAGGGATATTCTCGCTATTCGATGACACATCCAGGCTGACGTGTGTGTGCTCTTCAGCGTGCACGCCCCTCCTCCACTGCCATCAGGGTCGTCTGACGCATCGCAAGCGCCAGCGCCGAAGGGCCAGGATAGCGTGCTAGGGATCGTGCCACATCAATTACGGGGATTTCTTGCACAGTTTAGGAATATGGCAATCACTGGCGCGGCTTATCACCGTTGCACAGGATGTAGTGAGACGGTACGTCAATTTTTTATATTAATTTTGAGGTTTGATAGTTATTATTCGATGTTAATAATACAGGTGATCAAGGCGTATGAGTCTGAAGGGTTTGGTATGCTTCTTAAGGCTTTTAATGAACAAAAGTATCTCGAGGAGCTTACTGGGTTGGATAAGTTGTATGATGAGGGGGAGGCGGCATTAGAGAGTGTGGATTGGGATGAGGAGGACGGTGAAGGGGATGATGATTTTTGAGGAGATATGAGGGATGCTCATCGTATACCATTGCCTTAATGTGCCGATACCATGTTGTGATTACTAATGGCGGATTTGGGAATAGAAAATGTTCTACCAGTAATCAGTGGATTTTGTATGTCATGAATATCAGGGCCTCTAGACATGAATAATGCCAGACCTCTTTAGCAAGTTCTAAGTTCCATAAGCAAGCGATATATATACACTAATATTTGTAAATTCAATTTTTTTGAGGCGCTGTCGCTGATCGGAGTTTAGATATAACCGCGATCGCGGACTTGTACACAAAGAATCAATGCTGGGGACGGGGCCACTTCCATTTGAGTCTACCCTCAAGAGAAGAAGACAGTGTGGTATAAGAGACGTGTATCGTTAGCAGTGGCGAGCAGTCCCTTCAAAACACAGTTGATGACTTTTCGCATCATGGTGGTTATCAATGCAACATAGAGTCGGTTCGAACGCGATTTTGATACGCTGCTATACCTGGGACACCATCTTCATCATTGACGTACGGCGAGTGAAACAGTGATTAATAATAATAATAATAATAATAATAATAATAATAATAATAATAATAATATTAATGACATTTTTAGGCATCCACGTCTCAATATTCAGCGCGATTGTCTACTTGCTCCTCTGCAAACCCGTCGCTGGAAAGGTCGCCCTCTTTTGTTTACAGTCTTTTGTTATTCGCATGCGGGACGATTAGTGCTGCAAGTGGTATTAGATTTAGCGAGACGGCATGGCTTGGAAATGCGTCGTGCAAGACTGACGGTCTTGCCAGGAGCATGAGTAGAAGCAGTATGGAGACAATGGGGAACGTGGCGTTCGTTGCCGCCAATCTCCTGGCTAATGGACCTTTGGTTGGCAATATAGTCCAGGGATGCCGTTAATCGTCCAAAATACTGTTCATTATAATAGCTCTTTAGATGTTTCGTCCTCTGGGACCATTATGGTCGTGTCATTGTGTTTCCTGCATCACTCTTTGCCTCATCGTTCGGTTCGTTCTGCATCTACGCACGATATGCCCTTTTGATTTGAGACTTTAGCCCTCTCTATTGTCACTATATACCAGGCCGCAAGACTTGGGATGCCGCTCTGGAAGGTCTCTTCCGTCACCACAGGCATCCCCTACTGGTGGGTGTCTGTCAATCGTCTTCAACGTTCTTGTTAGCATGATGATTTGGGGCCGTCTTCTGTGGCATCGCCATACTGTTGCCAAAGTCTTCGGGAAAAGCCATACGACCCTTTATGCTACTCTCTCTGCTATGCTCATAGAGAGTGCAGCTTTATATGTCGTCGTAGGCATCATTCACGTTGTATTGTTTGCACGAGAAAGTAGTTACCATAATCTGATCCTTGGTGTTATGACTCAAGTGGAGGTAAGCTATTTCATCCGTTTGAACAATGGTATAGTGAATTATTACTGCTACAATGTATCGCTCCCGACTTGATGATTTTAAGAGTTGCCCTTGGCCGCGCAGGGTCTCTTAAGACGTCCCCACCCACTATCAGCGCGGATATCAAATTCGCTGAAATCTCAAGATGCTCCTCGGGCCTCCATCCAGAAATGTATATTTTTTCCACCGCCGAGACATCCACAGACTTGACTGTTCAAAACTCGGATGCCGGGTCCCATTACTGTCACTCCGTTTAATCCTGCAAGCGAGAGCTCTGTCGTTCCCGGAGTGAAAAATGCATGGTTGGGGCTGCCGTTAAATGGAATTCCGAGCTTGTAAAACGAGCATTATCCCTGACATCAAGGAAGAGCCTTGATCCCTAGCGAGGCACGTCTTAGCTATAGCTAATGAATCGATGACAAAACGACCGGCTCACGGCAATCTGATACAACAGAGGAATGAAACTGAGGATCTATGAGTACATGTTGACAGCAACACTGATATCACGTACGTGACCATAACAGCCGTCATGCCTGGGTTGGCAATGCTGAAGAGCATGATGATAATAGATATGATGGTCACTAAATGTCAGTTACAAAAGGCAACATGTTAATAGCGAATCTCTTATAATTGTCGATAAATTACCAAATAGTCTGTGCAAGGGAATCACTTTAGTCTGTCTACCCGTGGAAGACATTGAAGGAAACGAACACTACCAAAAAGGCAAGCCCATCTCTAAGAAATGTGTACATCAAGGGTGGCACGCGCCCTAATTGTCGCCAATTAATGAAAATTGCAAAAAATATGAGGGTCAGATAGATGCCTGGTGACAAGAGTTGAATACTGAGAAGGATGCGTTCAGCAAACAAGCCTCACATGAAGTGACTAAGAGTGGAATCCTACAACCCGGGAAATAAATTATTTAAAGGCACGTAGATTATGGTAAATTGTAAAGACCCACAAGTTGATATACATGCTTTGTGGTGCGTTAAGAGGAACACATCCAGTAACTGGCCAGTTGGTTGTGTCAAGGAAGTAAAGCTTGGAAAAGGATAGTGAATTCACTACGAATGGAACCTGAAAGGGGGGTGGGAGTCAGTACCAAGGTAACAGAGGACTGTTGTGAAAAAGAAAAAAACTCTACAAACAGCTATGGTGACTATCCCGACATGAGTAATCAGTCAGATGCCGGGATATTATCGTAGAGGGTGCTCACCGGTTAACGAAAATAGCAGAAATGCAAGCACTAGATCATGATGCCATATATTCAAATTCATGTGAACAGTGTCAATACAGAACTTCCATACCACATTTGCTTCTATCGTACAAGGCATATATCCACAGGATGAAAAGACCCTCTTCACACACTATCAGAGACATGAACCCACTTGAGAAGTGAGTGAGCTGTCGGTAGGAAGTAATGCTCAATGCGTAGACCAACGAACTCACAACGTATAAATGAATATCCCTGAGTGGCAACTGAGGCGAAGAAGTCAAGGTCAACCTCTCTCACGGAAGACATGCTCACAACTAACACAAAATGGTCAGCATTTCATGTGCATTAAATTATCAGATCGCTACCTCAATATCAGGATGCAAAAACACACTAGCTTTCGAAGGCGGCTCTTAGCTTTACACTTTTGAGCAACAAGTCAATACTTACAGACCGTAAGGAAACTAGATGAAAGACGATGTTGATTCCAATTAGTTAAACGCTAGTGATAATCCAGACCTTTACTCACAGAATAAATGCAAGCCCAAAATATCGAGCGATTATACAGAGGGAGTTTGGCAGTGTCCACTTTTTCCTAGCAGCAAAAGTATAATATGAAGGAGCACCAGCACTACTGGCAACGATCATTAATTACCTCCAAATGTGTTCACTCTTGTATTGCGTGTGAGAAGGTGAAATCTATGGACAAAAGTTGTCGTTATTGTTACCCACCTCCTGATCTAATGTTATAATCCAGTCGTAGGAAGCCAAGGTTGCAGCCATCACTTGAAGAGTAGTAAGTAAAGTATTGTGCCTCTTTGAAGCCTGGTATACCTGTAGTGTAGTTTGCGGTGTGGTTGAATGAAATAATAGTGGCTAGAACACCAGGTTCGAAAAGAGGTAAAGTACTGTTAGACATGAGTGTTGGGTGAAGAAAAATATAAGGGAGGGGTGCGCATAATTATATACATGCCCATGCTGTGAAAACGGGCTTGCAAAATTTATGGCTGGCATTGAGTGAGTAATATATATTTGCAAATTGAAATGCTGACATGTCTGTGAATATAGGCTTAACGGCTCAAGTGGAAGATTCGGTGATCTCCAGCTGAGATCATTCCGGAAGGACTGAGATGGATTGAATTTCTAGGCAACCGTGGTTAGCACAGCGGAGTACTGGTAATAGGCTAGTGTCTTTGTCAGATGGTCCGTGGCTAAATTTTTGCTTTCATACTATCCTATTGGCTGGCTCGACCGGGTTAAGGGTAACTACACCGCTTAGGGTTGGGAATATACAGGACATTTACTTATAAGTATATACTGTTCTCCGCCTCGGCAGACTCAGAGGTGACCTTATTTCCCCAGGAAGATATTGCCGTATACATCATGAAATAAACATACATTAGCTACCTGTTTTTTTCATGATCCGGAATCCCTCCGCCGCACTCAATAACATCGTAAGGCTTGAACGAAAAACACCTTTTAAGGCTTTCCGGAGAGTCCACCTAATATCGTCCACCTTCGTAGAGGCATTTCGGCAATGTCCACTTGTTCCCAAGTTTAAAGCTAGCGACGCATTTGTAACTACGGCGTACAGCTCGACTGGGAGGACAGTTCAATGCCGCCGCTCGGCACCCGTTGATGCGATCATCTCATAAAGTTTTAACCCTGAGTATCGAATAACACGAAATCGACTGGTTTCGTTGAAAAGAGCCAGATCCGAGTAATTTGTAAATCCTATGTCGACCGTGCTAACCGATGCTATGTAGATCTGGTAAGGTTCACGTAAAGCACAACTTCCACACGTCATCTTTATGCCACTAGCCAGCATATATTGGCAGCCGCGCATTCTGGATATGCTGGAGGGAAAGCTACTAATAGTAATTACGTGTTATTTTGGATATAATTATATCCCTCTTTAAAGTCATTGGGGGGGCTGTCAAACAGAATTATCCTACAATATTAGAGTGTATGTGTCTAAAGTTTAAAACAATTAATATATATTAGCGAATTGAATGGTGTGAATCAAATGGACATCAAGACCACAGCATCACAAATATTTTATTTTATTAGAATAGTCCAATATCAACGTCACAAGAGGCGCGAGTTTCAGGCGCTTGGTTTGACTCGGCATGAAGGTTCGACAGAGGCAGTTCGGACTAGCAAAACATATCACGAGCATCGCCTTTTCTTACACAAATCAGAAAGGCCCCGCTCAGGTTAATCTCGGTGCCCGATCAAAGTTGTCAAGCACTAACAGAAAACTTCCCATAGTTCCCTGTAATTAGCTACATATATTAGATCAATACTAATAGTTTCTTCCTGTGAATTCCAGCTTCCGGCCATGAAATCAAATGAAACAAGAATATTTGGTTTCCAGTGTTGGAGCGATAGCGTCAACCGTTTAGGAGACAGGGGGAGTGTGGCGAGTTGTTGTCTGTAGGGATGTAGTAGCACAGAGGTGAGCTGTCTCATAGCTACATTGCTGTGTCCAAAAGAGATATATTTTACCTCTGTCAAAAATAGTGCAACAATAGGTATTTTTTTGAATGCCAGGAAATTGCATCTCTATCCATGTTGAAAACATTTCCAGATACCAAATATTGATGCTCTTGCAAGCCCCAATCTACAGATGTCCATTAAAACTTTGAGTGCACTCTGTGAGTCATTTCACCTATCTCTGAATATGAGCTGCAGATAACTTGTTCCTTTATATACCAGAATACTCTCTTGATGGTTTCCCAATGTGGTCATCTGGGGTTCTGCATGTATTGTGACAATAGTGATACAATTGGTTTGCAATATGGTGCATTTTGGATATCTTCATGTCAATGAAGCATGCTTGGGCATTGGATTGAGAGATGCTGGTGGGGACCAAGTGGTGTTAGCTCTTTTGCACCTTGTAGACCAAAACACACTATGATTTTCTCAATACTTGTATGTTGTAAAAATGAGATTGTCCCTGTGATGCAGTCCCTTTTTACTTGAATTCCAACTAACCACTTGTTTTCCTACATTTTTTATTTTAGGCTATTCTTTAAGATTGTCCTTGAATCACATGATAACTAACTTCAAATTTCTGGTCATCATCATATTGTCAACATCAACTGCAGTGACTTTGGCCTGTGAAAACCCTTCCATGGTGAACCTAGATTTGTATTTGGTAATTTTGCCATTTGGTCCATGTTTATACAGCATAATGATCTTCCTATTAATAACATTCACATTTTCTGTTGATCCCATGAGTTCCTGGGTGCTGTATTTGTTGGAATTGGTGATGAAACTTCTTAGGGGCAGTTCACCTATTTCTTCACTTTTTCATAGGAGGATGCTAATTGTGGACCATGTTTTTGGAGGTTAATGCATGCCAGAACCAGTGTACACCTAAACTAGCATCCTACCTACTATGTCAGAAGGTGATTCACTAACTGACACATTGATTGAGACATAAATACTTATATTACAAGACTATTACCACCTTGTTGATTGTGTATTACAATAAGCCAACTCATACTATTTTTAATAGTATTTTGCCTCTTTGACATTCACTGCTGGGTCATCAAATTCTGATATGAAATGGATTTCTCTCAATTAAGTTGAATAATATTAAGTGTGGAGGCCTCATTTGATGAAGTATACTGTAAATCTGCCCTGTCAATGAAGTAAGAGGCTAATACCAGTTGTGAAAGCTCATGGATAATGTGTTGATGGGTTACAACAATTATATAAGAGAAGATTAAAACTAGATTAGAGATACAAATAAACTATTGTACAATTGGAGAGATTTTTTGACTGACTCTCCTTGCTCTTATCATTGCTCTTTCATGCTTTTCTTCATTTAACTATGATTATACTATGACCTAAGAATGAAATCATATGTGACATTGAAATGAGACAAGTTGAATGTTTGTCAAATTTTTTTAAGGTGTCAAATAGAAATTGAGTCAAAGTTTTAGTTGAAGATGAGTGTCACGAATCAATTATTCTTCAATAAAGTCGAATAATATTCTACTGATTGAATCGAAAGCCTCATTCGACGAAGTATATATTCGCCCTGTTGATGAAGTAAGAGGCTATTACCAGTCACGAGAACTCATGGAAGTATTTGTCAAAGAAGTTACGACAAGTTAGAATTACTAGTATCACTAATTTACAGATATTTTGACTGACTTCCCTCGCTCCTTTCGTAGCCCTTTTATGCTTTTCTTCATATTGTTATGACTATGTTATGAACTAATAATGAAATCATACATGACGTCGAAATGAGACATGTCGAAAGAGATTCAATGTTGTCGAATAATGTTCAGGTTGGTCAAGTTGAATTTGATGAGTTGAAGAGTTGTCGAAAGTTACCTTTGATTGTTTGTGACAATGTTGTGACTTGTGATGGTTGTGACAATGAGTCAAAGGATTGTCGAAGATTACCTTGAATGTTTTGTGACAATGTTGTGACTGTGATGGTTGTGACAGTATCCTCCCTTTGTGACTGAGCCCATGAGGTCAGAGTTTGAAAAATTTTCATTGAATTCCATGGATTCAAATTGGAATCCAAATTCTTCAGAACCCTCCAGACTCCAGATATCCAGAACTCCCTGGACTCCTAGTATCTGTCAACACTCTGGCATGTATCTCTGAAATATGGACACCCAAGTGAGTGCATGAGGGTGCGGCACATAAGCTGAAGCCAAGTCTATCTCAGACTCTGGTAATATTCCAATACTCCCCAGACTAATCCCAACTCCATGGACATATTTCTGGGAAAGTGTCCAGAATATCCACTGGAAAATCTGCCCAGAGATCCACAATTGGCCAGTTAATGTAGCATATATTGCATCATAATTATTAGCAACAAAACCTTTTCAATGAGCAGGCCTGACTAAACTATTTTTAGCATGCCTAAAAATGGATATTATGTAATAATATTCTAGGCCATGATTTTACACATGTTTAGCTATATACTGTGTTTTTTTGAGATTTTTTGCTATTTCTTTCCCCCTGGTAGCAGCCTGCCAATATGCAAATGCCAAACATTGAAAAGGTTTTGTGAGTCACTGTAGGTTCTTCACAATCAATTTGATGCCTTTCTGGAATTTCTTCTAAAAAGACTAATAATAATTGATATCAGCCCAATCAAAAACCAAAGACACTTACCAATGCCATCTACTTCTATATTTTCAGGTTCAAAACCCAATATCAAGTGTACAGAAAGACAGAAGGGATAAGAAACTAAGTCAAGATTAAAACTAAGGAGTAAGTACATGACTATGGAAGACTATATAGATGTTCTAATTATTGTACTACAAGTCTGGGAGTATAATAAGACCTATTTGGAACTGTTTCCAAACTAAGCATACAATAACAAGTCAGATAAATGAGGATACAAGGATGGGGACAGATCACGGAATAAGAGCAA
The DNA here is from genome assembly GCA_015178975.1 of Hysterangium stoloniferum. Lineage (NCBI taxonomy): Eukaryota > Fungi > Basidiomycota > Agaricomycetes > Hysterangiales > Hysterangiaceae > Hysterangium > Hysterangium stoloniferum. The sequence goes on from WHVD01000019.1 coordinate 371,727, forward strand.
GAACAATAAACAAATGAATGAACATCTGTCAACCAGTCAGTTACCAAATATGGAACAAAGGAAACAAGTTGGAATATCCATGGATATCTGATACTATCCAGAAATGGATCCTAACACTATAATAATTAAGTGTGCCTATATTATGGGAATGCCACAGGTTCCAGGCAGGTCAGAACATTGGCACATAGAAGTGACAAGGGTTGACAGGGATGATTGAGTGAAGGTCAGGTCATGGATTAAAGATGTATATAGAACAAATGTGGGGAGTCTGGGTCAGGCAATGACCAAGGAAACATGGAGATGCTAGCCAGGAAAGGGCAGAGTCTGATGGGGCCTGGATCATAACAGGAAGTGTGTAGTTGAGGGTAGAATACCAGAATAGGATTTGAGTTGAAGGGTACTTGAGGGATGAGGTCAGGTTCCAGTGGATTCTGGATCTTGATACTAGTCTGGAAGATGATTCAGAACCTGATACATGTATGATGTCCAGGAAATACTCTGTGGAGTCTCTGGGAATGTATCTTCACAACCCTATAAGCAAGGTGGAATGTAAAGGAATTCAAATTGAATGGTATTTTGAAGTTGGGTTGAAAAATTCATAAGTGTTGTTTTTCTTTTTGATTTTGTTGAATTTTTTGTTTTCTAACAATTTTTGTTGTTAGTTGCACAATGTGCTACAATACCAGGATTATGTGTGAGAAAACCAATGCATCCACAAATTGTAATTGATGCTCACAAATGCATCATGCTTGTTATTGGACAGTTAATAGGCCACCTGGAAAACCCTGACAAAGTTGAAAAAAAAGTTGAAAGGTTATTGAGGAATCAGAAGATGGTGAAGTCAAAAATGGCAGTCCAGAGATTTGAAGACTTGGGCAAAGGAAAAATGCTTGTCAAAAAGCTATGTCAAAAATGTTGGTTTTGTCAAGAAGGTTGAATCATTTCTAGGAGGTCAGAAATTGTTTGTTGAGTGGGAGAAAAAAGGTTGGAAAGTAACTTGGAACAGGAAGTCCAATTGTTGTGTGAAGAAATATCGACAATGCAAAACACTATTCATGTTTTGGTAAATGAGGTTAAAGGGTTTAGGGAAGATTATTTGATGATATTGAAAAAATTGGTCAAATATGGTGATTGGAGTGAAATGACTGATATTAGTGTTGGTAACAAGAGTTTTGGAAGGCTTGGCATAAGAAGATGGAGAGGTTGAGAAAGGAAGGTATTTTGGATACTTGATTGTTAATGAATTTTTTTTTAATTTGATTTTTTTGACGTTGAGTTATTGAAAAGTCAAAGAGTTGAAAAAATATTGATAATGATGTTAGTTGAAATTTTGAGATCTTGGTAGTCTTGAATATTTTTGATGAAATTCTTTGATAAGGTTGAAAGCATGTTCAAGATCTTGAGAACCTAACCAAGAAGTTTCTTCATCTGTCCTTTTGTATTATAACCATGCAACTAAATATCACAATGTGTTAAGATCTAAGCCAAGAGGGGGGAAATGCTCTAGTCAGATAGATTACCCCCTCTTAATTTCAGTCCTCTCCTCTCATCATTATATCCTTAGAAGGCATCTTTGGCAAGCTGTGACTCCTTATCCTCTGACTCTTAGTGATTTGGCCCTCCAGTCAATTGAGCTAAGTGTTGATTTATACTTGTAATGTACTATCCACTCTGTTTGAAATACTAGTACAAACTAAGATCACAATAAGATGGAATCAGTAGTATTCCAAAATGGGAATATAATAAGCAAACAAGTGAATACTTGTCAATTGACAAATTACCAAATGTGGAACAAGGGTGAGATATGGAAGTACAGGAACTATAAATGTTCTGTAGTCAGAAGCCGGGATCAGATATTGAGATAGGAAGCCGGATTGGAGACTTGGGGCAGAGGTTGGATGTTCCAGATGATATCAGATATTGAAGTATCTGGGAATGGGTTGTAACAGTACCCCCCTGTTAGGCCAAAGTCCCATAGAGGTGATTAGGTACTGAGCATTGAATTGTCGGTTATGCATTATGTGTTGTGAAATTATGCAAATTTGGAAGTGGGGGGTTTTGGCTGCTGATCTGAGTATAAAAACTTCCAAATATTCAAAATAATGATATTCTTTCTTTAACTTGCATGTTGATTTGTCATCCTTTGTTTGCCACCACTCTGGAAGATTCAGATGCTGAAATTGCTATACTTGCCAAAATGTCGAAGGTCAAAGAACTTCAATGTAAATGACAGAGGATGGAGGAGTTGAGGCAACAACAAGAGGAGGAGGAGGAGAGAGAGTTAATGTGGGAATTGAAGGAGGTGGAACAAGTGGAAAACACGAGTTGGAGCAGGTGAAGGCAGAGAAAGAAGCAGAGGAAAAGAGAAAGGAATGGTTGTGGAAGGTGATGAAAGATTGGAGGTTGCGGGAAGAGGCAGAGAAGAAACAGCAGGATGCCATGGTGGAAGAACAGCAGTTGAAAGAGAAGTGGGACAGAAAAGTAAGTGAGCTGGAAATGTTCCATGTATCCCTGATAACAGTAGACAACAGCAGAAAGCCAATGAAGTGGATGAGGAGGAAGAGGCTGGGCCTTCAAGTCTAAAGGTAAGTGATTTTGTAATAGTTTTGGAATATGACTAATTTCCAAAACAGAAACAAAAGACCAGGGCTCCAGAACAGATGGAGACTGCCCACAAAATTCCATGTCAGTGTTGTGTGAGCTGGGGCATTACTTGTCGGAGACAGAAGGTAAGATGGGGTGGAACCTGTTTCCCTTGCATGGTAAACAAAATTCTTTGCACTCTCACTGTGAAGTGGTGTAGAGAGTTCAATCAGAAAGCAACTTATATGGTTATAGTTTCAAGTCACGTCACAAGCACAAATTCTTATATATACTTTGGCACTCAAGACAAATTCCACACAGCCAAATCAGTTTCATCAATCAGACATGCAAAAAACTCCATCATGTTCAACACTGCATCATCCTCCAAAGTAACCCTCAGTTCCTACTTGAAACTGACTCCTCACTCCCTAATAGAACTCCAGCCAATAACATCTCAATTCTCTTCATGCTCAGACATCATATGTGAGCCTGAACCAGCCTATTCATACTCCTCAAAGAAACACCGTTGTTACCTCCATCAAAAAGGTATTCGACCCCCATATGCTCCAGATGATCCTGTCTTTATCCATCTATATGATAACTCCCATGAACTCTTCCACTATTGATTCGATCAAGTACTCCGGTGAGAGTGTTCCTCACTGTCACAGGGATTCTTTTACAAGGCAGCATTCACTCCAGTAGGAGGTCATAGAGGAACCTTGGTGAGGATGTTCCCAGTTCAAGAAGGGAGTCAAGTAGAGCCTCGTCGAGGTCATTGCCAATTCATGTTCCTTGCATGGTTGTGGAGCCTACTCACCACCTGGTTCTAATGCAGATATTAGTTGCTCCTTCTTATACTGCAAAAGTAGGAACAGAACACATCCAATCTCAGTTCATCGATTGGTAGTATTGTCAAGATTTCAAAATCAAGCATAGCATTTGAGGGTGATGCATTATCATGGGATTCTTGAGTGTTTCTGACTCATTATCATTGATCTTTCATCAGCCATCACTTCTATCACTCCATCTCTCCTATTGTCTGACTCAGTCTCCCCTATTGTTCTATTGTGTTTTCCCATTTATCTGTATCACATGTCTGATCTTATCTTTTGTTTGTCATTCTCTTATTGTCCAGCACAGCCTCCCCTTTTATTATTCACAGCTTTACTAACATTCTTATTGTGATGATTCAGAGATGACTCACACCATATCACATTGTTATTGTGACATCATTTGTAGATGTTTGTTTGACCTGTGCTTCCTCATGTATATAAGGGCCTCTCTTTTGCCCACTATTGAACAAGCAATTTCGTTGTATCTCATTTTGAAGCTCATTCTTAAGGACAATCTCTTAAGTCTTACTCTCAGTCTCACTCCTATGGCCAGTAAGAGATACTGTAGTGTCTCTTATTGTTGAAGTTCTACACTCCTCGACATTGGGCTTATGTCAGCCTTTTGTGTTCATCTTTGATTATGTCATCCAAGGTCTGATCTCTAGCCTCTCGCCCCGAGTGTGTTTGGTTATAGACTGGTTTCATGAATGACTGTGTTAGTGACCATTATAAAGACTTGACCATTGCATGCAGGTTATTAGGTATATTCCTAGTGACAAACTTACAGTGGACTCCAAAAAAAGAAAAGGCTCAAAAGGTAAAAAAGGTGGAAAAAACAGAAAAGGTGGAAAAAGTGCAGTTGTGGAAACCTTGGGAATGGCCAAGCCTGCAGAAACTGAAGTGCCAAATATGGATGATGATACCAGCATTATTGGACTCCTCAGAGATACTATTAATGTGATGGTGTTTATTAGGATGGAGTTAATGAAGGTTTGGGAGGCCTTAGAGCACCATAACAATGTCCAACAGAAGGGTTTCCAGGCATTGAATCAGAACTTCCAGAAACAAAATGAGTTCCTGGAAAAGGTAATGGTCAGCATTGGTATTATTGCAGTTTCTGAAAGGTATGCTGTGTTACAACCCATTCCCAGATGTTTCAATATCTGACTTCCGACCTCCAACTTCCAACTTCCAACCTCCAACTTCCGACTTCCAACCTCCAACTATGGAACATCATAGTTACCGTATCTTCCACATTCTTCCCTTGTTCTGCATTTGGTAATTTGTCCGTTGACAAGTATTCACTCGTTCGTCTATTATATTCCCATTTCGGAATATTGTCTCCCCGATATGTCTTATTGTATTCCCGTTTTAGAATACTCCTATTTCTGTCTTATTATGGTCTTAGTTTGTAGTACAATAACGAGAAGACTTATATTAGTTTCCACGAATTTGTACTTTACTTCAGATCTGATATCGACTTAGTTTCTTATTCCCTCTTCCATCTTTCTGTACACTTGATATTTGGAACTCTTCGGAACTCTGAATATCTGTATCTTCCATTGTAAGTCTCACCTCTGAAATTAAGGACTTTGAGCATTTGTGTAGAGGTGCAGCATATAAGCTGAAGCCAATGTCCTGACCCTATGTTAGGATACGTACAGGGTGGGTTTCCAGAGAAACCTGCAGGATATCCAGTAGGACTTGGCTTCAGCTTATAGGCTGTGCCCTTGCTAGATCGTGTTGTCCAATTTCAGACAGGTGGACGGGAATCCTGGGGAGTCCGGGCGGGGGTCGTGGGTCGGGGGATTGTAGGTCGGAGGTCGTGGGTCATGAGTCGAGTTTGGTAAGAGAGATAGATGTGCCGGAGCCCGTGGGCTCTGACTAGTGCGAGCAGTGTGATTCAAGTAGGGTTTTAGAGCGGAAAATGTATTAGATTACTGGGGGGAATCTAAGCTGATTTTCTGACTGGATTGTATGTACAACATCTGCCAGTTTAAATAGACCGTGGAGTGAATGTCATACTGAATCCAGTAATAATGAAACGGAATGAGCAAAACATAAAACGGGAATAGTAAACAGCAAATTGGTGTTAGGAACAGGACGGAACAGAGCAGAGTCCGAATAGTGACAAATCATAAACCATAATGGGAAATGGAGCAGAAGTGGAGTCTGAATTGTGACAGGTCATTTGACTAAAACAGGAACGGGGCTCTGTTAGAGAGGTGATGGGTTTTCTGAGTGGGGTCCGGTGACTGACACGCGGGACAAGGTCAGAAATAGACAGAGACGGAGTCCAGTGAGTATTCCGGTGACTGAAACACAATGTAATGAAGTCAAATGTAGACAAGTCTGATGTACGGAGTCCAGTGGGAATTCCGGGAAACTGATAATGGGTGCGTATAGGGCGCGGGTGGGTATAAGTTAGTGCCCAGAGTCTGGGTGGGATTTCCAGTTGTAACACCCTATCTGATAGTTCCCAACTTCCCGGTGACTTTCTGATAGTTCCGGAATAAGTTCCTGACATGGCACTTAACATGCTGATAAAGAGTGGGATGAGCTGAATGATCCATTGGTGGATATTGTTGAGAAAGGTGGGTGTTGGGAGAAAGGCTGGAAAGTGAAAATGGGAAGGTGCAGGAAATGGTGGAGAGTGCAGAAATTGTGAATGAGATGGGAGTTGGAGTGGAGGAAGGATTTGGAGTACTGGAAACACTACAATGATTGTATCTTTATTTTTAACTTGCACAAATATATATATTTTTGACATGACTTAAAATTGTGTGAAAGAGTGTTATATTGGAAGTGTTGGAAAACAGACAGGGAAAAAACAGAGGAAATCAGAGTGATGATAAAGGTCTGGGTTTACTAGGAAAGGTGATGTGGAAATCAGTTACAATTTCCATAGTGTGTCCAAGTTCTGTGGCCAATATCCATGAAGTTTCTTCATTGGTACCTTCATAGCCTGCCCATTTGACTAAATAAAGCAGTTTACAAGTCTGTTGGTGACTATCAATTTTAGAATCCAAATCTCGGAAACTTCGAATTTGGGTTCTCTGTCAATGATGACTAGAGGAGGTGGAGGTTGAGTATATTCCAGGATGTTATTGGGAACACAAGGTTCTAACATGGAAACATGGAAAATGGGATGAACTGCTTGCATACTTTCAGCAAGTTGGGAGAGTCCAGGAAAGTGAGCTGGCTTGTGCTATAATCTCCAAAGGACCTATGAATTTCTTGGCAAGTTTTTTGGAAGGTCGTGTAGTTCAGAAGAATTGAGCTTTTACAAAAACCTGGTCTCCAATTTTGAAGTTAGGAGGTGGGATTCTGTTTTTATCTGTGGAATGTTGATAATGTTCCTGAGTGGAAGAAATAGCTTTCTGAAGTTCTTGATGTAACTCATCAAGGTTGGTAATAAATTCTTGAGCACGAGTGGAAGCCAAATCTCATTCAGGATGAACTGCAAGATTAGGATTATATGTATCCTTTATTGGTGAAGAAGGGAGAAATGCCAGTAGTGGTGTTTGGAGAGTTATTGTACATAAGCAAATTCTGCAAGTGGAAGAAGGGATTTCCAGTTGTCCTGTTGGTAGTTGCAATAAATGCAGAGGTATTGTGACACAAATTGGATTTTACTCAATAAAGTTGAATAAACAATTGAAGAATATTCAACAATATTGAATACAGATGCCTCATTCGACAAGGTATTAATTTGTCCTGTTGATAAAGTGTGAGGCAAAGATAGGATACAGAGGCTCACAAATAATTAATAGAAAGGAGGACTTGGAAAAAGTTCAATGATTATATAATACAGTTAATAATATAATTATTGTACAGGTTTTCTGACTGACTTCCTTTGTTCCTATCATTGCCCTTATATACAATATGTCAGGAACCAGAAAACCCGCCAGTCTCCGGCCTCCTGGACCCCATCCTACATGCTCCCGACCCTCTATATTGTATAGTTACAACCAAAGTTCCTGCTGGAGCCTGCATGTCAACTTGTTTATGGCTGACTTTCTGTGTGCACCCCACCCTATCTGCACCCAACTCTCTGTACCCACTACCAGACAACCTGCCGGGGCCCGGGATCCACTGTGTATGCACCTGACCCACTATATGGAACCCAAAATACAGTTCCAACCAGAGTTCCTGCCGGGACCCACCCATCACACCTGTCTGTACCTGACATGTCTGTACCCATACCTGTCTGTATGTGACACTCTGTGTCTCATGCACCAGTCCTCAGACTCTGCCAGACCTCCTGCACATCAAACCTGTCTATACCTGACACTATCTTGTGCACCAAGTCACCGGACTCCGACTGGACTTCCGGAACCCCTCTAACAGAGCATAGAACCCTGCTCCCGTTATGGTCAAACACTCTATCATGTGTCTCATGTACCAGTCATCAGACTCCACTGGACTCCGAACTCCACTCTATATACACCCAACACTCCATATCTCACAGACCAGTCACCGGACTCTGACTGGACTCCCCGGAACCCCTCTAACTGAGCCCCGCTCCAGTTATGGTTAAATGACCTGTTATGTTTTGGACCTGCTCCCATTCTGTTCCATCCCTAATACCTAGTTTGGTATTTACTTGTTTCATTTTATGTTTAATAGTTCTGCCTCTCATTAATACTGGATTTGGTATTATTACATTTCACAGTCTATATAAGTCTCCTATATTCATGTACTTAGAATCCAGTTTCAATCTTGAACAAGTTTGACCCTCGAACAAGTTACACCCTCATCTTGATCCAGTCTCTAGTCCTCTTGTCTGTCTGCATGCTTGATTCCTGGAGCTCCCACGGGAACTCCAGAATCTACATCTTCCTTGTATGCATTCTGTCAGCTCAAAATATGGACATCTGAATGAGTGTACGAGGGCACAGCCCATAAGCTGAAGCCAAGTCTATCTCAGTGTTACTCTTCTGGTAATTATTCTGATACCACACTCCTTGTACTACTAATCCCCGGAAACTCCCCAGACCTATTCCCCAGGGACTCCATGGGACAGTTCCTGGGAAAAAGTGTATTCAGAATAAATTACCAGAAACCTCCATGGGACTTCCTCAGAACTTATCCTCTTTGTTTTGGAACTTAACACAATATATCATTTACCTATGATGATAATATGATATCAAAGTGAAATCATCAAATGACATCAAACTGAGACAAGTTGAAGAATAGTCAAGTGAGAAATTGAGTTGGAAATTGAGTCAGAAAGTCAAAGGAATGTTGAAGAAAGTTAAATTAAATATTATTGAAATATGAGCTTGTATATTCATGACATATTGTTCCAGGGTTTGGTTGACACGTTCCATTTGTCTGTCACCTGGATGATATCCCAAAGCAAAGTGTAATTTCATATTGAGAGCTTTTCCAAGGGCCTTGAAGAAATGGGAAACAAACTTGGAACCTCAATTGGAAGTTATGTGAGATGGAACACCATGTTTGGAAAATATGTGAATGATGAAAAGTTCCACTAATTGCAAGGATGTGATTGTATCATGAGTGGGTATGAAAATTCCTTGTTTTGAGAATCAGTCTACAACAACTAGAATGGATGTAAAGCCTTCAGATGTTAGGAGTTGTTCGATAAAATCCATGGAAATTGAGTTCCAGGGTTTTTCTGGTATCAGAAGTTGCTTGAGAAGGCTGTATGGCTTATGTCTCTGGGATTTAGAGCATAAGCAAGTGGTGCATGACTTACAGAACTGATTTATGAAACCTTGGAGGTTGGGCCAAGTATATTCTATTTGGATTAAACCAAGAGTATTGTTAATGCTGTAATGTCCAGAAATTGGATGATTGTGTTTGTACTGAAGTAGGTGGAGTTGGAGATTGTCAGACTCTGGAACATACATAGATATGTACATCCATCGAGATGGATGAAACCTTGAGAGTCTTAGGACCACCAGGGTTGATTGGGGTCATTGGGAACTTCTAGGTGTGAACTGAGAGCTGGATCAGAAGTAAGTGTGGAAAGGATATCTTGATGGAATTTTTGAGGTATCAGTATTATCTCATAAAATTTTCTTAATTTTCTTTGAAATTAATTAGTATTTTTTGAATTTATTGTATTTTTATTATATTTTTATTGTGAAATATAAGGCCTAATTCCTTTTAAATTTGCATAATAATAGCATATATGAGCTCATATAATGCTATTATATCTTAATTAATTAATTATAATTTTTAACTAATTATTTATCTCTTATTTACTTAGTTATTGTTTCCTAGCACTTTGCTTTACTTGTGCAATGAGCTCTTGAAGTGCAGGAACACATTATGTCATCATTCATGCCTGGCACTTCAAATTTGGGATTGAGGGAATGATTTGTCAGCAGGTGACAATTACAACATGTGACAGCACGAGTCATTGGCTTTTGCTTCCATCCCAGATCCAGATCTTAGCCTCTAAACTTTCGAGTTCAGGCTTAGATTTGAACCCTTGTCTCAGACATGGGAGTCATAGGATAGAAAAAGGGTAATAAATAGTTAAACATGATATTATTATTGACTCAGTGATGATATCATAAAATAATTAAATAGTTAAATAATTAGTTATCAAAATGTATATAAGGAGGGCCAGAAATCCACAATAAATCAACTTATCACACACATATTTTACAGCACAGCTCAGAAGCTTATCTCATCATCCTAAGGACAATAATAGCCTTAGTCTGATATACTAACTTGTTACGACCGTGTCGCAACCCTATCGGCCCCGAGGTTATCGCCACTTGTCAACGTTTCAAGTCGTCCCCTCGGAAACCATCGGCCCCGAAGCTGACGAATGTTTCGCGAAGATCAAACTCCATTTACGCCCACGTCAAATAACTCGTATTGTCTGGTCAAACTTTGATACGTCCCCTTTATTATGTTGATCCGTTCAATCTTATGTTTCGCATATGTCTATCTATATTTGTAGTCCTCGAACCATTTCCTTTTATCGTAATTCCGCTCTCGGTTATCATCGGCCTCCGAACTAATCATAAACTTCCCGTTCCTAGTCAAGCTTATTGTTAATACCGTGTTCCGCCCTTCTCCCCATTAGTATTTTCCAGACGCCTGTTACTTGTATATGAACCCGCTGTAATTGTAGTTACTAGACAATCAGAATATCGACTCAGAACACCCTCATACACCTGTATCAGTCTCATACTAAGACTTCCCCCATCCGCCTTCGCGTGCGCTCGCCCACTCCCGGCCCCGACCCCTTGGCCCGACGCTCGACTTGTCCTTCGATTCCGATCGGTATCACGCTGAAAGGTACTCACTAGGACTAGTCTTCGCCCGCCCGAAATTTAAGGACATCCTGCGGATATTTGCGAGGGCGCAGCCCATAAGCTGAAGCCAAGTCCTTCCGATCGGTCCCTGTCGGCCACCGACATTAGTCAGTTTCCAGTTCTTAACAGTATATTCTGATTTCACACTCGCATTTTCCGTCTAAACATGCCTCCGAGGAAAAATGCCAAGCCTAGCGGCGAAGCAGAATCTTCCACTCTCAAGTCTCCTTTTCTGTATACAGCCCGAGCTACTCAGAAAACTCCGCTACCAGAAACCTCCGAAGAATCTCGCTTTGTGGAGATTACCGGCGATGCTGAAGAAGTAACTGAAGCAACCGATCCCGAAGCAACTGAGGAGATTAACAATCAACCAGTTTCGGAACACGAACCCGAGGATGGTGACCAACCTCAGGCTAGTGGCTCCAAGAAGTCTGCAAAGAAGAAACCGGCTCTCGACCCTGAAGAAACATGGGAATTGTTTTCAGGTACACTAGGATCCCTTAATGAATTCCTTAAAAGCAATATCAAGGAAAAGGAACCTGGGCAAACCCGAGTCAACAAACCCGAGCCATTTACTGGCTCAAACCCGAAGAAATTGCCGACATTCCTTATGCAATGTCGATTCAACTTTCGGGACCGCCCGGCTGCATTCGCAACGGATGACCGAAAGGTAAACTTCGCACTCTCATACCTTAAGGATTCCGCAGCAGCCTGGTTTGAACCCGCATTTTCTGGCCTCACCTCTGAAGACCCCGATTGGCTCCACGATTGGGATGCCTTTGTCGAGGAACTCGAAACCAACTTCGGCCCCTACGACCAAACCGGCGATGCCGAAACCGCGCTTTCTAATCTCAAAATGAAAGACACTCAGCGCATCACCGATTATATCGTCCAGTTCAACAACCTCGCCGCGCGTTGCGACTGGGGCGATTCGGCCCTCCGTTACCAGTTTTACTCCGGCCTTCCGTCTCGCCTCAAAGACGAAGTCTCCAAAGGAGAGACCGGCAAGCCGAAAACCCTCCCTCTCATGCGCCTGAAAGCCCAAAACGCAGACGCTCGATACTGGGAACGACGTTCGGAAATCAGTCGCGAAAACCCGTCGGACAAAAAATCATCGGACAACAAAAATGCCAATAAGTCTGGTAACCAAAACACCAATATAACTGGCAACTCGACTTCCGATAAGAAGTCCGAAAACAAAGGGTCTAACGACAAAAAAGGCAAGGGCAAACAGTCGAATAAGTCTCAAGACAAAGACAAACCCGACCTAACTGGCAAACTCGGCTCCGATGGCAAGCTCCTACCACAGGAAAAGCAACGCCGAATGGACAACAACCTTTGTTTGTTGTGTGCAGATCCCGGACACCGAGTCGCTGCATGCCCAAAAGCCACAAAAGCCCGATCGGCCAACACGGCCACGACCTCACAACCGGCCAAGCCGGCTGCCGAGTCGAAAAAAGATTAAGCAACTCTCTGGATTCCGTGCGGTTGGAGAGTTGCGTTGAATCTCCTCGCACACCGGAAAATTGTCATCTTAACGCATCCGCATTGTATGATCCTAATTCTTTGTTCATAAATCTTACTTCGGAACCTCTCGGGAGTTTCACTTTTCGAGCTCTCATAGATTCAGGTTCAACCCATTGTTTTATAGATACAAGTTTTTCCAGAAAAAATCAGTTGAAAACCTATGCAATAGATCCGATTCCGCTTCGACTTTTTGATGGTACCTCAAACTCCGTAATCTCGCAAGCCTGCGAACTCCGACTTCGGTTCCCGTGTGGAACCTTTCAGACAGTTACGTTTTTTGTAACACAGTTGGACTCGAGCTGCTCCGTGGTTCTAGGACATAACTGGCTCACCCGCTATAATCCGTTGATTGATTGGGTATTGGGCAGTATCCATTTCCGAACCCCGTCGGCACCCGATACGACTGTTCCGTTTCCGCCTGTTTCGGCAAATATGGCCTCTACAGCACCTCCAGCCCCCGTGGCAAATCCGAGCTCTCCGCCGCCTGTCTCTCTAATAAACGCCGCAGCTTTTATGAGAGCCATCAATTTGGACGGCTCCCGAGCATTTACAGTCAATCTTAAAGTTGACGAAGTCACCGGTCGCTTTGCATCCCCGGTGACCGAACCGATCACAGATTTAGAAGGTGTTCCTAAAAAATACCATGAATTTGCAGATGTCTTCAGTAAACAAAAAGCCGATCGACTCGCCCCTCACAGGCCTTACGATTTGAAAATTGATATTGAAGATGGTTCACATCCGCCCCTAGGCCCAGTTTATCCTCTCTCGCAGTCCGAATTATCGGCTATCCGAGATTTCTTGGATGAACATTTGGCTATAGGTTTTATCCGACCCTCAAAGTCTCCCTATGGAGCCCCTGTCCTATTCGTTCGGAAAAAAGACGGTTCCCTTCGACTTTGCGTTGACTTTCGAGGACTAAACGCGATTACTCGAAAAGACAAGTACCCATTACCATTAATCTCCGATTTACTCGACGCCCCTCGGAAGGCCCGAATTTATACAAAGATAGATCTCAAACACGCCTATCATTTGGTTCGGATCGCCGAAGGCGACGAATGGAAAACGGCTTTTCGCACTCGCTATGGCTCCTTTGAATGGTTAGTAATGCCTTTCGGCCTCACCAACGCTCCGTCGGTCTTTCAACGTTTTATCAACGATGTCTTTTCCGACCTCCTTGACGTCTTTGTCATTGTGTACCTAGACGACATCCTCATCTTCTCCGAAGACCCTACACTTCATGATGAACACGTCCGTGAAGTCCTCCGAAGACTCCGAAAACATGGTCTTTTTGCGAATGGTAAAAAATGTTCTTTTGATGTCGACACGGTTGAATACTTAGGCTTCATGATGGGACCCGATGGTCTCCGCATGGACGACGCTAAAATTCAAGTCATTCAAGATTGGCCGGAACCCCGAAAGGTTAAAGATATTCAATCCTTTTTAGGCTTCGCCAATTTTTATCGCCGTTTCATTCACAATTACTCAAAAATTACCGTTCCGCTCACTCGTCTTACTCGCAAAGACACCCCGTGGAATTTCTCCGAAGAATGCCGATCGGCATTCCAGGAATTGAAAAGTGCGTTTACATCCGCCCCTATCTTGTCGCACTGGAAACCCGACGTTCAACTCATCGTGGAAACTGATGCTTCGGACTATGCGCTTGCCGCGATATTGTCCATTCTGGACACCGATGGTGAAGTACACCCAGTAGCTTTTCTGTCTCGCACATTTTCGGCGCCCGAACTCAACTACGACGTTCACGATAAGGAATTACTCGCAATCTTTGAAGCTTTCAAGACATGGCGACATTATTTGGAGGGCTCGGCCCACCCGGTAGATGTTATTACAGACCACAAAAATTTAGTTTACTTTTCAACCACAAAACTTCTCACCCGTCGACAAGCTCGATGGTCCGAATACCTCTCCGCTTTCAACATGGTAATCCGCTTCCGTCCCGGCCGCCTTGGTGGAAAACCCGACGCTATGACTAGACGATGGGACGTCTATCCTAAAGAGGGGAGTAGCGACTACGCCACAGTTAATCCGCATAATTTCAAACCTATGTTTTCATCGGAACAACTGTCCGCATCTATCCGAGCCACTTACCTCATTCATCCAGTCTTGCGAAGTGTTATCCTTATGGATACCGAAAAGTTACATCAAGACATGCTATCGGCAATTCCATTAGACCCAGTCACCAAAGCACACCTCGATAACCCGTCCGACCCCGATCAGCCCCGATGGTCATTAGACTCACAAGGTTTCATTCGACTTGACAATCGCATTTATGTACCGGATTCCGACACCCTTCGGCTGCGAATCCTACAACATAAGCACGACCACCCAATCTCAGGACATTTCGGCCTCAATAAGACCCTCTCACTCATTAGAAGAGAATATACATGGCCCGGCATCCGAGATTTTGTTAAGCACTATTGTAAATCCTGTACTACGTATTTACGCTCTAAATCACAGCGACACAAACCATATGGCCTACTCAAACAATTACCGATACCGGAAAAACCCTGGAACTCGATCTCTATGGATTTTATCGAGCACCTACCGGCATCCTAAGGTCACACAGCAATCCTAGTTGTTGTGGATCGGCTCTCAAAGCAAAGTATTTTCATTCCAACATATGACACGATAACATCTGTACAGTTAGCTGAATTATTCGTTACCCACGTATTTTCCAAGCATGGCGTTCCGTCGCATGTCACATCCGATCGCGGCTCCGAGTTTGTCTCTCACTTCTTTAGGTCACTCGGAAAAGCACTAGACATGAAGTTACACTTCACTTCGGGCTATCACCCGGAAGGCGATGGACAAACTGAACGCATGAATCAAACCTTGGAGCAATACATCCGTGTCTATTGCAACTATCAACAAGACAATTGGAAATCACTACTACCGCTGGCCGAATTCGCATACAACAACGCACCAAATGCCACTACTGGCATTTCGCCTTTCTTCGCAAATAAAGGCTACAACCCCAACATCGCAATCCACCCGGAACGCGATCTCGCATCCGCCCGTGCTCAAGACTTTGTTACAAACCTCGACGAGCTACATCAAGAACTTCGTAAAACTATCGCAATGGCTCAAGAACGATACCAACGGTCTGCGGATAAAAACCGACTTCCACCTCCTGATTTCAAGATCGGAGACCGAGTATTCGTTAAAGCCGAGTTTTTCCGAACTACTAGACCTTCTAAGAAGCTCTCTGAAAAATATTTAGGTCCTTTCGAAGTTATAGCACAAGCCGGCACACTTTCATGGACGCTTCGGCTCCCCGACAACATGCGTGCAGTGCACCCGGTATTTCATGTATCTATGTTAGAACCTTGTGTTCCTAACAATATACCGGATCGCATACAGCCACCACCTCCACCCGTGATTATTGATGGGGAACCCGAATTCGAGATATCAGAAATCCTAGACTCAAAAATCGACAATCGCCGACGCTCATGCAAATTACTTTATTTGGTCAAATGGGCTGGCTATGAAGGTACAGATGAAGAAACTTCATGGATCCTAGCTACAGAGCTCGGTAATGCCTCGGAAATCGTTTTAGGGTTTCACCAAGCTTATCCGAACAAACCCGGTCCTCTCAATTCCTTATAAGACTATCACGCGGTACCCGACCTTTTTCCGACTATGCCTTATGTTTTCACGCTATGATTTGTTTGTTTAAAAAGAAAAACCGATATATTTCACTATCTAATTTTCTCCCTCTACAACTTCTCCCTCCTCTCCGACCTCCGAACCCACCTCCGCACTGACAGCCACCGATACCACATCACCGACCTTCTCCGAAACCCCAATTTCATGCCCACCGCAACTCCAGCCTTGCGCTAACAGATATTGTCAGTAAGGTTCACAAAAGACACCAGAGCCGACTCACTTTTCCCTCCCGCTTTTTTTTCGCCGCCTCCTCCCGTGCCCGATCGGCCTCCTGCTGCTTGTTCTTTGCAAGCACTGCTTCCCAGTGCTTGCGCGCGGCCTCTTCTGCCGCCTGTTTCTTTTCCTCGGCCTCGATGGCCGCCAACTCCTCCTTCTCTTTCTGCTCCTCCTCTTCACGCGCCTTTTTCTTCTGCTCGAGTATACGCCGACGCTCTTTCGCGTTCGCCGTACCACTCGGCGCCGACATGGGCGCAACTGTTAACCTAACCGGGAAGGGCTTTGACCCCGAGCCTATGGTCATGGTGGTTAGAGGAAGGGAAGTGGAATTTCAAGCGCCAGGAACTCTCAAACTTTTATATGCAAACTTTTGCCGAGTCACATGATGTTTGACACACCCAGCCGTACCCGACAAGTTTTTACGTACGGGATCTAGATTTTCGGCCTCCTTGGGATTTCGGCCAAAAGGGGAGATACTGTTACGACCGTGTCGCAACCCTATCGGCCCCGAGGTTATCGCCACTTGTCAACGTTTCAAGTCGTCCCCTCGGAAACCATCGGCCCCGAAGCTGACGAATGTTTCGTGAAGATCAAACTCCATTTACGCCCACGTCAAATAACTCGTATTGTCTGGTCAAACTTTGATACGTCCCCTTTATTATGTTGATCCGTTCAATCTTATGTTTCGCATATGTCTATCTATATTTGTAGTCCTCGAACCATTTCCTTTTATCGTAATTCCGCTCTCGGTTATCATCGGCCTCCGAACTAATCATAAACTTCCCGTTCCTAGTCAAGCTTATTGTTAATACCGTGTTCCGCCCTTCTCCCCATTAGTATTTTCCAGACGCCTGTTACTTGTATATGAACCCGCTGTAATTGTAGTTACTAGACAATCAGAATATCGACTCAGAACACCCTCATACACCTGTATCAGTCTCATACTAAGACTTCCCCCATCCGCCTTCGCGTGCGCTCGCCCACTCCCGGCCCCGACCCCTTGGCCCGACGCTCGACTTGTCCTTCGATTCCGATCGGTATCACGCCGAAAGGTACTCACTAGGACTAGTCTTCGCCCGCCCGAAATTTAAGGACATCCTGCGGATATTTGCGAGGGCGCAGCCCATAAGCTGAAGCCAAGTCCTTCCGATCGGTCCCTGTCGGCCACCGACATTAGTCAGTTTCCAGTTCTTAACATAACTGCAAGCACCTACACTTGCAGAATCTAGAACTCTTTGTCAGCAAGTTGAACTTAGCTAATCATCTAAGTTCCCCCAGCCTCACAGCCACCCCTTAGGCTTATTAAATACATAATAAACCTAATAAGTATTCTCACTGAAATCCCTGCCAACACTTAGATTATTCAAGGCCCATACCTAAGTTAGTGAATTAATCAAGTACAAGCACTGAATTAATCCAATACAAATTATTCTCTCTATTAATAAAATATTTAACTCTTTGTTAAATATCTATTAATAGTTACAAATAAGCATACAAGAAAATGAAGCTTTATGTCAAGTCTCTGCTAAGTTACTGTGCATATACTCAGCTTTTAGCCCCTATTCTCAAGGAATAGCTGTTTATTTGCTAAAAGACTCATACACAGTTCTATTGAACCTTTCAATAATAAAAATTAGCATTGATTTTAGTTGTTTAAGCTTAATAGCACAACTAATTAATCTATCAGTATTTAAATTACTGGACCTTTGCTTGTTTTATTGTTGAAGCTCTGTGACACTATAGCATATATTGAGCTATTTAAGAGAAACCCCTAAATACATTACAGAATTGCTCAGTGTCCATAATCATAATGCTACGCATAATTGGATGGTAGAGAGAAGTTGCTCGGATAGATGTGGAAAGTTACTGTGTTGTAAAAACCAGTTTCATGTTGTGTGGATTAACAATGGTGTAGTTACTTTCTCCCTCTTTAGGATAGATGTCCCATCGTCGAGTCATGGCATCCAGTTTTCCACCAAGGAGGATAACCCAAAACTTTTAAAATGATTTATTCAATAAAGTATATACATTCATAATGTTTGCTGTAGAATTAATATTTAATCAAATTCAGTTGATTAGGTATCACTCTGAAGAATGCAAAAATATTAATATTTATCCTATATCTGACAAAATTTAGTCAAACAATCATCTGTAGATTATTCTTTTGGAATAAATTGCACAATGGGGATTGGTACCCCAGATAGTTCTGGCTAACTCTCTAAACCAACCAAATTTAAATTATATGAAATATATTTGAAAGTTTGCTTGTATACAAGAGAATACATCATAACCCAAAGATTAAGTCATAACCCAAATAATCTAGGTTAACCCAAATAATCTAGGTTAACCCAAATAATCTAGGTTAACCCAAATAATCTAGGTTAACCCAAATAATCTAGGTTAACCCAAATAATCTAGGTTAACCCAAATAATCTAGGTTAACCCAAATAATCTAGGTTAACCCAAATAATCTAGGTTAACCCAAATAATCTAGGTTAACCCAAATAATCTAGGTTAACCCAAATAATCTAGGTTAACCCAAATAATCTAGGTTAACCCAAATAATCTAGGTTAACCCAAATAATCTAGGTTAACCCAAATAATCTAGGTTAACCCAAATAATCTAGGTTAACCCAAATAATCTAGGTTAACCCAAATAATCTAGGTTAACCCAAATAATCTAGGTTAACCCAAATAATCTAGGTTAACCCAAATAATCTAGGTTAACCCAAATAATCTAGGTTAACCCAAATAATCTTGTGTAACTATGTTATTTGTGTGTATTTTAAAAGGGCATGCATATTTTAAAGATGAAATTTCAGATAATTAAATATAAACTCATAGAATAAGTTGTCATGGCCAGAAAGAATAGTCTCACTTAAAGAATATGAGGGTTATTCAGTAAAATTTTGTATATTCAATAAAGTGTGACCATCCTCCCAAGAAGTCCGGATTGGAAATGGATAATCATGTTGAAAGTGGAGAGAAATTTGGACCAGCAGACTTGCTGTCGGGTCAAAGGTTTAGTGGTAGAAAAATACTCCAAATTTTTGTGATTGGTAACAATATCAACAGGAGTTGTGGAACCTTCAAGGTAGTGCCACCAATGTTTGAAAGCCTCAAAGATTGCCAAAAGTTCCTCATCATGAACATTATAATTGAGTTCAGGAACTGAAAGCATCCAAGAAAGAAATGTGACTGGGTGAATTTCACCATTGGAATCTTGAATGGAAAGAATTGTAGCAATTGCATAATCAGAAGCACAATAATCAGAATATCAGGTTTCCAATGAGAAAGAATTGGAGTGGAAGTGAAGGCATTTTTTGGAGTCTGAAAAGCAGAATGGCATTTGTCATCAAAAACCCATGGTTGAGATTTACGGGTAAGGTGAGTGAGTGGTCTTGTAATATCCAAATAGTTCTGAATAAATCAATAGTAGAAATTTGTGAAACCTAAAAATAACTGGATATCCTTGACTTTCGGTGGTTTGGGCCAATCACAGACAACTTGAACCTTGGTTTCATCCATATGGAGACCGTCAGGTCCAATAATGAAACCTAAATATTCAGTAGAATCCATGTCAAAATAGCATTTTTTACCATTAGTGA
The DNA here is from genome assembly GCA_015178975.1 of Hysterangium stoloniferum. Taxonomy (NCBI): domain Eukaryota; kingdom Fungi; phylum Basidiomycota; class Agaricomycetes; order Hysterangiales; family Hysterangiaceae; genus Hysterangium; species Hysterangium stoloniferum. The sequence continues at coordinate 391,479 of WHVD01000019.1, forward strand.
AAAGACCTTTTTTTTGGAGTTTTCGGAAAACTTTGTGGACCTGCTTGTCATGAAGAGCAGGATCCTTGGAAAATACCAAGATGTCATCCAAGTAGACTATAACACATACATCAAGCATGTTGGAAAATATATCTAATATATCATTAACAAAACATTGAAAAGTGGAAGGAGCATTGGTAAGGCCAAAAGGCATTACCAACCATTCAAAGGATCCATAGCAGGTCCAGAAAGCAGTCTTCCCTTCATCACCTTCAGCAATTCAGACCAAATGATAGGTGTGTTTAAGGTCTATTTTAGTGTAAATCTGAGCTTTCTGTGAGGGCATCAAGTAAATCAGTAATGAGTGAAAGTGGATACTTATCTTTCTGTGGTATAGAATTTAAACCTCAGAAATCAACATAGAGTCAAAGGGAACCATCCTTTTTCCTGACAAAAAGGATGGGCACTCCATACAGGGACTTTGAGGGATGGATAAAACCTATTGACAAATGTTCATCCAAGAACTCCCAAATAGACACAAGTTCTGATTGGGACAACAGGTACATAAATAGGTCCTAAGGGTGGGTTTAAACCAGGCTCAATATTGATTTTTAAGTCATAAGGTCTATGTGGTGCGAGCCAGTCAGCTTTCTGCTTACTGAAAATATCTGTGAAATCATGGTATTTTTTGGGAACTCCTTCCAGGTCAGCTTTTAGCTCAGATCATTCTGGAGTTGTAAAATGTCCAGATGCTTCATCAACTTTTAAGCTGATTGAAAAAACACTGTGATCCATCCAGTTTACTCACCTTAACAAATGCTGCAGCATTGATGAGAGAGATTTTCAGAGTTTCGGAGGTTTTGGTAGAAGCCAGAGATGCCGTAGAGACTGAAGAGGCTCTGGCCAGATTAGATGCTGCAGGAGGAATGGAAGTGTTGGGAATCTGGAAATTAATACTGCCCAATACCCAGTCAATCAACAGATTATATTGGGTGAGCCAGTTGTACCCAAGAATGACTGAACAACTAGAGTCCAACTGTGTTACAAGAAAGTAACCATCTGGGATGTTCCACATGGGAACCAGATAGACATGTCACAGGCTTGAGTAATTCCTGTGTTGCTAGTGCCATCAAACAGATGCAAGGAAATTGCAAGAATAGAGTGGAGTTTCAGATTATGTTTTATAGCAAAGGTGGTATCTACAAAACAGTATGTGGAGCCAGAATCTATCAGAGCTCAAAATACTAAATTTCCAAGAAGGTCAGAAACAAGTTTTACAAATAATGAGTTGGGATTAAAGAGAGTGGATGCATTGAGATGGATAATCTCAGAAACACAGAGAGTGTCAATGCAACCCTCTGTCTGTGCAGATTCCAGAGGGTTGCTTACTCTTTTTTCAACTCTGTGGCAGGTTTTTCCTTGGACATTGTAGTCATAGTGGAAGTTGCCATGTGAGCCTTGGAATAGTTACATAGACTTAATGGTGCAATTGGAAACCTTGTGTCCACCTTTTCCACAGAAAAGACAGAGATCATTATCCATGTGATGTTGTTTCTCCTTTGGGGTGAGTTTACCGTTGGAACCTAACAGGTGGGAAATGTTGGGTTTATCAGAAGTTGACTGTTTTTCCTTGTTGGATTTTTTGTCTTTCTTCTGATCATGATTTGATTTGTCAGTATTAGTGCCAGAGTTGCCGGTGTTATTGCCAGAGTTACTGTATTGCCAGAAGACTTGCTAGTCGACACCTTATTGCCTTGGAAACATTCCATCAGATTTTCTCAGGAAATGTCTGCTTTTCATTCCCAATAGCAGGCATTGGATGTCTGAGCTTTCATCTTCATGAGTTGGAGAGTTTTCAGCTTTCCATCTTTGCAGATGTCATCTTTTAGGTATGACAGAAGACCCATATAGAAATGGTGCCTGAGGGCAGAATCATCCCATCCACAGCATGCAGCAAGGGTATTGAACTTGACAAGATAATTGGAAACTTGTGGGATTCTCCTTCATCTTATGCATCATTAGTTCATTTTTTGCTTTGCCAAATTGATTGTAAGGTCCAAAGTTAGTTTCCAGTTCTTTGACAAATTTGTTCCAGTCATCAAGCCACACAGGTGTTGTCAGGGCAATATATACATATAATATATATTTTTGCCATTTATTTTTGATTTTAGTTTATTATATCTACATGTAGCAGTGCAGGCAGGCACAGCAATGATTATGTAATCATGCCACCACTGCCATTGAAAGCAGTCATGCTGTGATGCACAGGTACACTGTGCAGTTGCAAAGTCTGCACACTGCGGAGTCACAAAGTGTGCACACTGCACAGTCACAATGTGCATGCACAGCATAGCGGCATTATGGAATCCTCACGTCGGCACCAATGCAAGGCTGCCACCACCGCCTACACCCTGATGGATATACAGTGCAAAGCATTGAAAAAGAAATCTTCCGATGAACTGACTGAAATGATATTTATCAACTCCATTGTGAAATTCACTGACTATCTGAAATCTGGTGAGGAAAGCAAAGAATCATCCCACACCAGAGTGAAATAATCCAAACCATTTACCAGCAAGGATCCAAAAAAGTTGAAGAATTTCCTTCTCCAGTGCCATTTCAGTTTCCATGATTGACCTGCTGCATTTAAGTCCAACAGTCAAAATGTCAACATCACACTCTCTTATCTTAAGGATACCACTCAGGATTGGTTCAAACCTGGACTTTCTGGAATATCCAATGAGACACCTGTTAGGGCAACACTAACAAGGCTACCAAACACAAGATAGAATATAGAAATATGAAGTGGAGAGAGGACAGCTCAATGACAGGGGAGATCACACTTGTTTTAGTGGGATTCCTAAGAGATTGAAACTAAAGAAATGAGTATGTACAGGTCTACCATTTATACTATTTATTTAATATTTATTTAGTATTTTTTAATTATTAGAACTCTGAGAAAAATACTAAAAATGGCATGTATGCACCCTACTAGCCACACCTCGGCACTTATATAAGCCTACCTGGTGCTGTGTAGGCCTGTGTGGCATGCTGGTGCTTGCATAGGCACCAACTGCATTTGCAGTGCTGACACAAGGAGGCCCCATGGGCACACAGTGGTCCAGTTGTTCTTCTATGTTGTCATCGGAAACCTTGGGGAGCATTGGGATCTTTCACTACCTCAGTAAATTCTTCAATGGAAGCTGATGCTATTGACTGAGCTGGGGTTTCAGGTTGAGTGGCATAAAGTTGCAACAGGGATTGAAGTTTGGATGGTCCTTTGGCAGCTTTGTGTTTGGGACCCATGATGAGTGAGTCACAGAGTTGAGATCTGATATACTGTTAAGTACTGTGTCAGGAACCTATTATGGAACTATCAGAAAGTGTCTGGGAACTCAAAAACTTCCAAATAGGGTCAGGATGTCAGCTTCAGCTTATGTATATCCTGTCCCTCTACACAAATGCTCAGAAGTCCTTAATTTCAGAGATAGGATTTACACTGGAGGATACAGATATTCAGAGTTCTGAAGACTTCTGAATATCAAGCATACAGAGAGAAGGAAGGAATAAGAAACTAAGTTAATATCAGATCTAATGTAAAGTACAAATTCATGGAAAGTAATATAAGTTTTCTCATTATTGTACTACAAACTAAGATCACAATAAGATGGACTAAGGAAAGTATTCTGAAATGGGAATACAATAAGCAAATGAGTGAATACTTGTCAATCGACAAATTGCCAAATGCAGGATAAGGGTGGGGTGGTTCTTCTGATTCATGAATTTCTGTGGCCATTGCATTTTCAAGCATTGTTGAAAATCACAGTTACATAGCTCTCATTGATTTCATCCTCAAGAGTAGCTGCAGTGTTGTGTGGTGGTCAGGGATCAACACTGGGGTTATTGGTATGCCTTTGGGGTATTCAGGTCCATTTTGGCCTCATTCAGTCAGCCTTGTCCACTTGTGATATTATGGATGTATACAGATGGAATGCATGTCTAATTGATCTTCACTGACATGTCTGATCTGGAGTTGACATGATATTCTCAAGATCCTCAAGAGGTTCCATCATTGCAAGTGGGATCTCATCCTACAGTCCATGTTGTACAGGTGTGTTGGTCAGTGTGTTTTCTACAATGCATTGGGTGCTGTCATTCCCTCCTTCCACCAGCACATCATTCAAAATTCTGACAACTGATTCATTGAACTTGACATTTTGTTCCACTGTAACACATTGTTTTCCAGGTGAATAGGTATGGCACTCTTTTCTTTTCTTTCACTGCTGAATCCTACCCAGCCCCCTTTGTTGGCCTTGAGTTCAAGTTTCCTGTGGTTTTCATTAAAGGTGGGATGTGGTTCAATGTTGCCAAATTATAAATGTCTGTTTCAGTGTGCTACAAAGCTTACCACAGCCATGATTGCCTATGATAGAAGAATAATTTGCATGGGGAAGGTTGATAATGCCACACAGGCAACCAAGAAACTTATAGACATCATCAACACTCCTATTACTTCACAAACAGTGTGTCACCACCTCAAAACCATAGGCATGAGGGCTGTGGTAAAGAGAAAAAGGCCACTTCTCAAACCTCGTCATCAGAAATCTCGATTGGAGTTTGCAGAAAGGCATTTGGAATGGACCCTGGAGGACTGGAAGAGGGTCATATGGTCTGATGAGACTAAGATTAATAGGCTGGGATCAGATGGAAGGAAAAATGTGTGGAAAAATGTGGGTGAGGGGTTAAATGATAGGTTAGTAGAGGGAATAGTCAAGTTTGGAGGAGGAAACCTGATGATGTGGGGATGCATGGGCTGGAATGGGGTTGGGTTTGCAACCAAAATTGATGGGAGGATGATGCTGAGCTTTAGGTGGAGATCCTGGATGATGAACTCCAGCAAACCCTCAAATATTACAACAAAACAGTGGCTGACATTGTGTTTCAACAAGACAATGACCCCAAACACACCAGCAAAAAGGCCCAGAAATGGTTCACTGACCATGATGTTACAGTCCTCAAGTGGCCTGCACAATCTCCTGACATGAATCCTATTGAACATCTGTGGAATCATGTCAAAAAGAAGCTGGGGGAGTATGAACAGCCTGCAAATTGTGTTCATGAACTGTGGGAGAGGGTGCAGAAGGTGTGGGAAGAGATTCCAAAGGAGGAGTGTCAGAAGCTTATTGAGAGTATGCCTAGAAGACTTGCAGCAGTGATTAGAGCAAAGGGGGGCCATACTAAATACTAATTTCTTGTAATAATAGTCTCAAAATAGTGTGCAACAAAACCCTTACAATGAGCTATTGGTTTGTGTGTGATGTGGACTTACCAAATAAGGACATGGTGCCTTGTGGCTGTGCATTTCTGGAAGGTATGATGTTGAAGTATATTACATAATAGTTTCAGCAATTTACAGAATTTATTTCTGGAGGAATAGCCATGTCTTTCAAAAAGTGCAAAACATTGTAAGGGCTTTGTTGCCTACCTGTATTAAAGAAAATATAATAGTCCATCCATCTTCTTTACCAATGTTATGTGAACCAAAAAAAATGGTCAGATAGTGAATATGGAGGTTACTTAATGAATATAGATCAGCAATCTTCCATTATAACAGGATCATCTTTTCATGATCATAGTGCAGAGAATAGAGAATTGTTATATAATGCTGTTAATTATTTAAATTCAAAAATTTACATAACAATTTAAAAATCACCTTAAATTCTGTCCCTCAATTCTTCCTTAAGTCTTTAAATGAGCGATCTCTAATTCTAAACAAAAAATGCTATTTACTATTGCTAACAATACTGCTCTCTTTAAAGCCCTATTCTCCAAAGCTCTTTAATATCCTAAACCCGTCAGTAGTATCATCTAAACTGGAAAATACTAGACATGATAAGACTCCTAATCCTCTAGTACTTATTTAAGTCTAAGTGGTCCTTCTTTTTGTCTAACTTATGAAGGGGTTTTGCCGAGTTCCTTAACAAGTCTTTGCTCTACACCTTAGTATACTCAACCAGCGAACTAGTGTTAATTTTGTGGAAGTTTATCCAATATCTTTTTATCAATTATGTATGTATAATATAACAAAATATAATATAATATTAATAAAACAGAATAAAGCAATAATAGCTAAAACTAAAATACTAAAAGCAAAAATTAAAATAGGTTCACTACCCTCACTGATATTTATATTAATACCTATTGAATCATTTGGTTCAATTTTTTTTATATACAAGTTCAATAAAACTTCTTTCTAACTCATTAGTTTCAGAAAAATGTTTATTAAGTAAAGAAATAAAATAATACAGTGAATATTTTAATTCAATTAAATTTTCTCTAATCTGATTAACCTCAAAAAGGTAACCCAGTTCTATCCATCTCAGTTGAGTCTTGGGATAATGAAACTCCTGATACTTGGCTCTGTCGGCATTGGCGAGTGTGAATTGGGATGAGGAGGACGGTGAAGGGGATGATGATTTTTGAGGAGATATGAGGAATGCTCATCGTATATCACTGCCTTAGTGTGCCGATACCATGTTGTGATTGCTAATGGCGGATTTGGGAATAAAAAATGTTCTACCAGTGATCAATAAATTTCGTATGTCATGAATATCAGGGCCTCTAGACATGAATCATGCGATATATATACACTAATATTTATAAACTCGATTTTTTTTGCGGCGCTGTCGTTGATCAGAGTAGAAGGCTGAGGCAACGCTAAAAGTCACCGGCGTCTACCAGAGTGTCGCTGGGCAGACCACCGAAGATTGAACTTTGTCAGCTATGGCGCCCTTGAATTACTAATTAGGAGTCTACTACTGAGCCTGGTCCAAAGGGAGTGATAAGATAGTCGATTCGTGCCGACCTACGCGTGCATCGAACTCTGAGAATCTTGGTGACTTAGTGGTGGGTAGTACACGGTTGGGCGGTACACCTGACAGGGGAGGCTTCAACCCGAGACCAACGGTCACCGAAGCTGACAGGTTGTGGACCGGGGCCAGCAGGTTTCCCTGCTGGATCGGATTTTGTCGGTGTCCATACAGCAAGACGATGGTAGATCAATTGGACATGGGCACTATAACCGCGATCGCGGATTTGTAAACAAAGAATGAATGCTGGAGACGGGGCGACTTCCATTTGGGTCTACCCTCAAGAGAATAAGACAGTGTGGTATAAGAGACGTGTGTCGTTAGCGGTGGCGAGCAGCCCCTTCAAAACACAGTTGATGACTTTTCCCATCATGGTGGTTATCAATGCAACAGAGAGTCAGTTCGAACGTGATTTTGACACCCTGCTATACCTGGGACACCATCTTCATCATTGACGTACGGCGAGTGAAACAGTTATTATTACTATTATTATTATTATTATTGATATTAATGACATTTTTAGGCATCCACGTCTCAATATTCAGCGCGATTGTCTACTTGCTCCTCTACAAACCCGTCGCTGGAAGGGTCGCCTGCCCCTCACTTGTTTACAGTCTTTTGTTATTGGCATGCGGGACGATTAGTGCTGCAAGTGGTATTAGATTTGGCGAGATGGCATGGCTTGGAAATGCAGCGTCGTGCAAGACTGACGGTCTTGCCAGGAGCATGAGTAGGAGCAGTATGGAGACAATGGGGAACGAGGCGTTCGTTGCCGCCAGGAGATAATGGACTTTTAGTTGGCAATATAGTTCTTGATTGATCCAAAGATGCCGCTAATCGTCCAAAATACTGTCCATTATAATAGTTCTTTAGATGTTTCGTCCTCTGGAACCGTAATGGTCGTGTCATTGTGTTTCCTGCATCACTCTTTGTCTCATCTTTCGGTTCGTTCTGCATCTACGTACGATATGCCCTTTGATTTGAGACTCTAGCCCTCTCAATTGTCACTATATATCAGGCCGCAAGACTTGGGATGCTCTGCCGTCACCACAGGAATCCCCTACTGGTGTCTGACAATCGCCTTCAACGTTCTTGCTAGCATGATGATTTGCGGCCGTCTTCTGTGGCATCGCCATACTGTTGCCAAAGTCCTCGGGAAAAGCCATACGACCCTTTATGCTACTCTCTCTGCTATGTTCATAAAGAGTGCAGTTTTATATGTCGTCGTAGGCATCATTCACGTTGTATTGTTTGCACGAGAAAGTAGTTACCATAATATCAGCCTTGGTGTTATGGCTCAAGTGGAGGTAAGCTATTTCATCCGTTTGAACAATAGTATAGTGAAGTATTACTGTTACAATGTATCGCTCCCGACGTAATGATTTTAAGAGTTGCCCTTGGCCGCGCAGGGTCTCTTAAGACGTCCCCACCCACTATCAGCGCGGATATCAAATTCGCTGAAATCTCAAGATGCTCCTCGAGCCTCCATCCAGAAATGGATATTTCTTCCACCGCCGAGACATCCACAGACTTGACTGTTCAAAACTCGAGTGCCGGGTCCCATTACTGTCACCCCGTTTAATCCTGCAACAGAGAGCTCTGTCGTTCCCGGAGTGAAAAATGCATGGTTGGGGCTGCCGTTAAATGGAATTCCGAGCTTGTAAAACGAGCATTATCCCTGACATTAAGGAAGAGCCTTGATCCCTAGCGAGGCACGTCTTAGCTATAGCTAATGAATCGATGACAAAACGACCGGCTCACGGCAATCTGATACAACAGAGGAATGAAACTGAGGATCTATGAGTACATGTTGACAGCAACACTGATATCACGTACGTGACCATAACAGCCGTCATGCCTGGGTTGGCAATGCTGAAGAGCATGATGATAATAGATATGATGGTCACTAAATGTCAGTTACAAAAGGCAACATGTTAATAGCGAATCTCATATAATTATCGATAAATTACCAAATAGTCTGTGCAAGGGAATCACTTTAGTCTGTCTACCCGTGGAAGACATTGAAGGAAACGAACACTACCAAAAAGGCAAGCCCATCTCTAAGAAATGTGTACATCAAGGGTGGCACGCGCCCTAATTGTCGCCAATTAATGAAAATTGCAAAAAATATGAGGGTCAGGTATATGCCTGGTGACAAGGGTTGAATACTGAGAAGGATGCGTTCAGCAAACAAGCCTCACATGAAGAGACTAAGAGTGGAATTCTACAACCGGGGAATAAATTATTTAAAGGCACAGATTATGGTAAATTGTAAAGACTCACAAGTTGATATACATGCTTTGCGGTGCGTTAAGGGGAACACATCCAGTAACTGGCCAGTTGGTTGTGTCAAGGAAGTAAAGCTTAAAAAAGGATAGTGAATTCACTACGAATGGAACCTGAAAGGGGGTGTGGGTCAGTACCAAGGTAACAGAGTACTGTTGTAAGAAGAAAAAAGCTCTACAAACAGCTATGGTGACTATCCCGACATGAGTAATCAGTCAGATGCCGGGATACTATCGTAGAGGGTGCTGACCGGTTAAAGAAAATAGCAGAAATGCAAGTACTAGATCATGATGTCATATATTCAAATTCATGTGAAAAGTGTCAATACAGAACTTCCATACCACGTTTGCTTCTATTGTACAACGCATATATCCACAGGATGAAAAGACCCTCTTCACACACTAATAGAGACATGAACCCACTTGAGAAGTGAGTGAGCTGTCGGTAGGAAGTAATGTTCAATGCGTAGACTCTTGTACTCACAACGTATAAATGAATATCCCTGAGTGGCAACTGAGGCGAAGAAGTCAAGGTCAACCTCTCTCACGGAGGATATGCTCACTACTAACACAAAAATAGTCAGCATTTCATGTGCATTAAATTATCAGATCGCTACCTCAATATCAGGATGCAAAAACAAACTAGCTTTCGAAGGCGGCTCTTAGCTTTACACTTTTGAGCAACACGTCAATACTTACAGACCATAAGGAAACTAGATGAAAGACGATGTTGATCCCGATTAGTTAAACGCTAGTGATAATCCAGACCCTTACTCACAGAATAAATGCAAGCCCAAAATATCGAGCGATTATACACAGGCAGTTTGGCAGTGTCCACTTTTTCCTAGCAGCAAAAGTATAATATGAAGGAGCACCAGCACTACTGGGAACGATCATTAATTACCTCCAAATGTGTTCACTCTTGTATTGCGTGTGAGAAGGTGAAATCTATGGACAAAAGTTGTCGTTATTGTTACCCACCTCCTGATCTAATGTTATAATCCAGTCGTAGGAAGCTAAGGTTGCAGCCATCACTTGAAGAGTAGTAAGTAAAGTATTGTGCCTCTTTGAAGCCTGGTATACCTGTAGTGTAGTTTGCGGTGTGGTTGAATGAAATAATAGTAGCTAGAACACCAGGTTCCAAAAGACGTAAGATACTACTAGACATGAGTGTTGGGTGAATAAAAATCTATAGGAGTGGTGCGCATAATTATATACATGCCCATGCCGTGAAAACGGGCTTGCAAAATTTATGGGCATTGAGTGAGTAATATATATTTGCAAATTGAAATGCTGACATGTCTGTGAATATGGGCTCAACGGCTCCTCGGTGATCTCAGTATATATTGCCGATGCCGAGGTGACCTTATTTTCCCAGGAATATATTGCCATAGACAAATAAAAATAGATTAGCTACCTTTTTTTTCATGATCCGGAATCCCTCCGCCGCACTCAATAACATCGTGAGGCTTAAACGAAAAACACCTTTTAAGGCGTTCCGAAGAATCCACCTAATACCTCCCTCCTACGTAGAGGCATTTCAGCAGTGTCCACTTGTGCCCAAGTTTAAAGCTAGCGACGAATTTGTAAATACAGCTTACAGCTCGGCTGGAGGACGGTTCAGTGCCGCTCGGCACCCGCTGCTGCGATCATCTCATAAAGTTCCAACCATGCGTATCGAGTGACACCCGAAATCCACTGGTTTCGCTGAAAAGAGCCGGATCCGAGTGATTTGTAAATTTTATGTCGACCTGCTAGCCGATGCTATGTAGATCTGGTAAGGTTCCAACGACGTGTGATTGTGTGATTGGCAGGGTGTATACCAAGCACAACTTCCACACATCATCTTTATGCCTGTAGCCAGCATATATTGGCAGCCGCGCATTCCGGGTATGCTGGAGAGAAAGCTACTAATAGTAATTACGTGTTATTTTGGAAATCAGATATATATTCCTCTTTAAAGTCATCGGGGAGGCTAGGGGGGTTGTGAAACAGAATTATTCTATAATATTAGAGTAAAATTTAAACAATTAATATATATTGGCAAATTGAATGGTGTGAATGTTAGAGTATGATATTACAGCTCTTACATAGTCTATGATGTTACCTATATTTTTCTGATATTTGTAGTATTTTTCCCAGCACTGTAGGTGCAGTATTGAGTGAGTTACCTAGTAAGGTAACTGATGTGTAGGTGCTTAGGTAAGCACCCTGTAGTATACTCCGCTGTGGGTGTGGGAAAGTCTCCTTAGTGTTTACTTTCCTCACACTCACAGGGTGTTTGTCAAGAGTTATTCAACTGTTTCAACAGGTTATGGGCCCTGGCTTCTAAACCGGTACATCCAGTTGTCATCTGCGCAATCCATCACTTTGCACATCTTTTCTGACAACTTCTACTTGTCCAAAACACTCTACATTGCGTTTGGATTTTATTTTGGTTATATCTCCTTGGATTTTGGCCTGATTTGGTCGCTTTTTGGACTCACATCTCACACCTGTGATTGTGCGCATTTATCGCCCATTTAGGCGCCCGTGTCTATAAATGGAAATATATTCCCACGCTCCAAATCGCTTGTCGTCGCTCAATTTCCCTTTTTTGGGCAACTTCATTTTTATCACCCTTGTGACTCACCCTGTCACACCCTGTCACCTCTCTCTCCAGTCACACTCTTCCCTCACACCTCAAGCACTTCACAGTATCATCTGGGTCTGTGCCACGTCATTTTCCCTTTTTAACACGGTCTTTTAGATACATTGAACTTGAACTGTTGGCATTGTGCTCTTCAGTGGGCCTTTGTTTTTACCTTCCTTGCAATATCACGGTAACCCTGTTGAGCAAGGCGGTGTTACAACTGCGAGTCCAATTACTTAGTTCTTTTTAAGTTAAATTCTTGGTGGATATTGACGTGTCATGGCATCCAGTGATACTTACAAACGTAGTGTCATATTGGGAGAGAATAATTATGAGGATTGGAGACATGACGTAATTGGTCTTTTGCGTATGGAGAACTGTCTCTCTATTGCCACTGGCAAAGAAAAACAACCTAGTGAGACTAGTTTACAGTCTGCCTGGTTGGAGCGCTCCAATAAAGCAGCTGGTATCATATGGCGCTCTCTTGGACCTACACAGCGCACTCATGTTGACATTGATGATGGTCCTGATGATATGTGGTCTAAAATTGACAAGGCACATAATAAACAACTCCCTGCAGTTCGTTTTAGTGCCTACAATGACCTCTTTAATATTCGGAAGGAACCTGATGAATCTCTAACTTCATTAATGAGTCGTGTTGACAAGGTTTGTGCACGTGTCCAGAACTTGCGTCCAAAGGGGTACACTCTTGCCATGCTGGATGATGAGCTTGCTGCTCTCACTTTACTTCGTTCTCTGCCTGAATCTGACTCTGTGTGGACTTCATCTTTAATGATGAATACTGCTATCACATTCTCTGATGTCAAAACTCACTTTGCATCACAAGAGAGTTTGTAGTCTGCCAGAAGTTTAGAGACGGCGAACAAAATTGTGTCAAAGACTTCCAACACTTCTGGTAAAGTTCCTTGCACATTCTGCAATGGTTCCACCCACACCCAAGACAATTGTTACGAGTATGCAAATGCACAGAAACAGGCAAAGGCCAAAGTTGAGCAGAAGAAAAAGGAGTATAAAGAAAGAAAGACTGCTAAGGCTGACAAAGCTAATGTGTCTGACAAGGTATCAGAGGAGAAGAAACCAGAGAGTGCTGGAAATGCAAGTGTTTCTATCCCTGACTCTACTGATCCATCTTGTGCTCTCCTTGTCAATGCTAGTTCTGACTGGACTGCTGACACAGGTGTTTCTTCGCACATGACTCCCCATCGTCATTGGTTTTCAAGTTATACCCCATTTCAAACACCTATCCAAGTTGCAAATGGACAAATAGTTATGTCTGCAGGGATAGGAGCAGTGCGGTTTAAGCCTAAAGGGAATGGAAATGTAATAATAGAGTTTGAAAGGGTTCTCCATGTTCCCCATCTCACAAGTAACCTCCTCTCCGTTTTGTATTTGACAAAGAGAAAGAATTTCCGTGTCTCTATCTTTCATTCCACCATGTCTTTCTATTTGAGAAAGGTCTTGCGTTTCACTGCCACAGTCAATGAACATAACCAGGCCTATTTGGATGGAATGACGGTACCTATGACGGATTATGCAGGTCTTGTTACAACCTGTCCCTTGGACTCCACACTTTGGCATCATCGCTTTAATCATCTCAATCATGCCGATATCCAGAAGCTCCTCAAAGGTGATTTGGTTGGTGGGATAAAGATTGACTCTCACACGTCTCCTGATCCTATTTGTGAACCTTGTTTGGCTGGAAAACAGAACAGAGTGATTAATAAAATAGCAACAACACGCTATACTAAACCACTTGCACTCATTCACAGTGATGTTCATGGTCCCTTGCCTACACAAACTGTGGAAGGGTTTTGCTACTGGATCACTTTCATTGATGATGCCTCACACTATGCTTCGATTGCATTACTCAAAAATAAGAGTGATGCTTTTCAGGCATTTAAGCAATATAAGGCTAAAGTGGAGAACTTGCTTGGTCAGAAGATCAAGATATTCAGAGATGACAAGGGTGGAGAATATATGTCTAAGGAGTTTGATACCTTCCTTTCCACTGCTGGCATCAGCCGGCAGCATACTGTGCGGAATGAACCACATCAGAATGGGGTTGCTGAACGCTTCAACAGAACATTGGAAGAAGGGGCTACTTCAATTATGGCTGAATCCCACCTCCCTCCCTCATTCTGGGGACATGCTGTCATTGCCATTACTCATGTGCGCAACTGCTCACCTACCACTGCTCTTAAGCATTCTGTGCCTTATACTGTTTGGCATAGTAGGAAACCAGAAGTATCACATCTTAGGGTATTTGGCTGTACTGCTTATGTGCATGTACAGAAGGATCAACATATTGGACTTGGCTCTCATACACAGAAATGTGTCTTTATTGGATATCCTCCAGATTATAAGGGTTGGATGTTTTACAATCCCTTGACTAAGAAGACTATTATCAGTAATAATGCTGTCTTTGATGAGAGAGTCTTACCAGGCTTGTCTAAACCTGCCATACCTTCTACTCCTACTGCTCCTGATGTTCTTCCTGATACTCCACAATTTATTGATTTGTTTATTCCTGGACCCTCTAGGTCTATTCAGGTGGGAGCCCAGCCTAATCAGATGGGAGCTCCACAGGAACCAAATCCAGTGGGAGATGGTCAGAATAATGCTTTGCCTCCTGGTCCTAGTTCCAACTCTGATTCTAATTCTGAACATTCTGAACGTTCACCGAGTCCTCCTCCTCAACCACGTCGCAATCCACCCAGAAACAGAGTTCCTCCTAAGCGTTTCTGGCAAGTTGACCCTGCTCACATCCACAACTATAGAGAATCTAGTTGAGTCCAGTGATGAGGCAGAGGATTCTCCACTACATTCTCCTCCTCCAGTTGAGTCTGAGGAAGAAGCCCTAGCTGCCAGTGAGGGAGATCTTTACATTGGTGTGGATGAAGCCTTTGAGTTTGCCTACAAGGCCAGTGCTCATGATGATGCACCGAGAACTCTCAAAGAGGCCTTACAAAGTCCTGATGCTGACAAGTGGTATGACGCTGCATATGCAGAAATGCAATCCCTGCTTGAAAATGGCACTTTTCGCCTTGCTAAACTACCTGAGGGTCGTAAAGCTATTGGCTCTCGTTGGGTGTTTGTGATCAAGCGTAAGAAGGATGGGTCAATTGACAAGTTCAAAGCTCGTCTTGTTGCAAAAGGCTATGCACAACGACCAGGGTTTGACTTCACTGATACCTTTGCTCCTACTGCCAAATGGGCCACTTTGCGTGCTGTCCTAGCATTGGCTGCACTGGAGGACATGGAACTTGAGAGTGTAGATATCTCCTCTGCATTCTTGAATGGTGAACTTGAAGAGGAAGTAGACTTGCAGCAGCCTGAAGGTTTTCACCAAGGTGCTCGTGATGAGTTCTTACTTCTTCTGAAAGGACTATATGGTTTATGCCAGTCACCTCGTATCTGGCACAAGAAGTTGAATGCTGTCCTGCTCAGTTTGGGTTTCAAACAAGTGCTATGCGATCATAGCATTTGGGTCTTCCAAAAGGGTGATGTCAAAGTCATTATACCAGTATTTGTAGATGACATGACTATTGCATCTAAATCCAAGGAGGCTATCAAAAAGCTCAAAGATGATCTAAAGATCCACTTCAAATTGCATGATCTTGGTCCTACTTCTTACTTGTTAGGTGTTGGCATTGAAAGAGACAGGACAAAGCGTACTATTACTCTATCACAGCGTCAATACATCTTGGACATGTTACAGCGTTATGGTCTTGCTGACTGCAATCCCATTGGTACACCTATGATACCTAACTCAAAATTGAGTAAAGACCAGGCTCCAGTGTCTCCTGAAGAGATTGCATACATGAAGGACATTCCATACATCCATGCTGTTGGTTCTCTTATGTATTTGGCTGTTGCCACTCGTCCAGAAATTGCCTATACTGTTGGAGTATTAGCCAGATTTAATCACAATCCAGGAAAGGCTCATTGGCTAGCAGTACAACATCTCTTTCGATATCTCAAAGGCACCCTTGACTTGGGCTTGACCTTTGGCCCTAGTAATGACAGGGAATTGTTTGTGTCTTATTCAGATGCTGACCATGGAGGTGATAAGTCAACTGGAAAATCTACTGGTGCATATGTGGTTAAGATGGGTACTGGAGCCATTAGCTGGCAGAGCAAACTCCAGACTATTGTAACTCTCTCTACTACTGAAGCAGAGTATATTGCAGCAGTGTCAGCTGGTCAGGAAGTGCTATGGTTGCGAAACTTATTTGAGGAATTGGGATATCCTCAAAAGACTGCATCCACTTTGTATCTTGACAACCAATCTTCTATTGCAGTTGCCAGAGATCCTGAACATCATGGCCGTATGAAGCATCTGGATTTGAGAACATATTGGTTAAGGCAGGAAGTTGATAGTGGGAAGATCAAAGTTGTTCATCTCCCTACTTCAGAGATGCCTGCTGATTTATTGACAAAACCATTGGCTAAGCCAAAGGTAGAATACTTACGAAAACTACTGGGACTAGCATAGAGCTGTCTCATCAGGTGGGAGTGTTAGAGTATGATATTACAGCTCTTACATAGTCTATGATGTTCCCTATAGTTTTCTGATATTTGTAGTATTTTTCCCAGCACTGTAGGTGCAGTATTGAGTGAGTTACCTAGTAAGGTAACTGATGTGTAGGTGCTTAGGTAAGCACCCTGTAGTATACTCCGCTGTGGGTGTGGGAAAGTCTCCTTAGTGTTTACTTTCCTCACACTCACAGGTATGTAGTTATTTCACAGTTGAATACATTAAGTGTTTACTTTCCTCACACTCACAGGGTGTTTGTCAAGAGTTATTCAACTGTTTCAACAGTGAATCAAATGGACATGAAGAACACACTATCACATATATTTCATTTTTTTAGTATAGTCCAATAGAAAACTGAAGGAGGTTGTCAACATCACAAGAGGTGCGAGTTTCAGGTGGTTAGCTTGACTCAAGCAGTCAGATTTATATTAAGATAGGGGGTACTGCAAATCCAGCACCCCCTTACATAAGCAATTGCCATTCAAACTTCTATCCCTTTCAGCAACAGCAAAAAAATATATTAAGTATTATTGCTAGGAACTACATTTCAAAAAAATAATTTAGTTAAAAAGATATTCTTCAAAAAAAACTATTTTTTCTTACTTTTTTTTTGGTGTTCTCTTGCAAATGCTGGTACAGTAGATGTCTCACAATGCATGACCTCACCATGCATGATTCTAATGTTGCATCAAATTTTGTCTGAAACCAGGTTGGTTAGTAATGACTTTGTACTGGGGTTCACACATCACATAATGCATCTAAATTTGTGTACAATTATGCATTGTCAGATCAGGTATTTCCATATTTGGGTCACATTATCTAAGCAACAGTAAGCTGAAAAATCAGAGAAAATCACTGCTTCTGAGAAGAGTCTTTTCCTAGTGCCAAGTTCTGTATCCATGCCTGTCATTGTCACAACTGTCACTGTCACAACATTGTCACAAAAACATTCAAGGTAACATTTGACTTATCTTTGACTCTTTGACTTGACTCTTTGACTTGACTCTTTGACATGTCTCAGTTTGACATCACGAATGATTTCATTATTAAATCATAATGTAGTCATAGGTAAATGATGGAAAGCATAAAAGGGCAATGAAGAGTGAAGGACCTCAGTCAGAAAATCCCTCCATTGTACATTAGTTGTTTGTATTATTAATCTACTCTTGATCTTATCCTTCATAATTGTCAAACCTCTTCAACATTAACATCTGTGAGCCTTTGTGACTGGTATTAGCCTCTCACTTTATTGACAGGGCAAATCTATACTTTATCAAATGAGGCTTCTGTATTTGGTCTAGTAGAATATATTATGATTATTATTCAACTTGATCAAAAGAAATTCAATTCATATCAGTCATACAAAATGTCTCACAGCTTAAACAGAAGCCCCACACTGAGCATGCTCCCTATAAGACTCATATAGCCCAACAAGTCATAAACAAGGATTCTCCCAAGAGCTCTGTCCAAACTGCTTCATCACAAAGGCACAGTGTTAAGATTTAAGCCAAAAGGGGAAAGGAGGGCTCTAAGTTGGGTGTAAAGAGTTGTGTATTCGGACCACTCTGTATATGAAGAATATTGACTATTGCAGTGCGATATTAGAGAGAGTGAGAGAGAGTGAGAGCTAGATGACGAGTTCAAAGCCTGAGATGTTAGTTAGCTCAGATAGTTCAGATAATGCTACTTATGTAGTAGCTGGCATATTACCCTAATCACCGCTCGTAGTAGACCTAGTTTAGTATCTTACAAGTGGTGGTTTCTGGGTAAAAAGTGTGTCTTTCTATTTGGTGCTGAGTGCACCCACAAGTATACACAGCACTTCGAACTAATGAAATGGTGCACTATTCAAAGAATGTAAAGAATAGGAAAATATGAGTGAAATATGTAAAATATAAATAAAATAAAAGGAGTATTTTACTTTAATAAAACTATGGCCAGGGCATATCCCTCACATTGGGGGTCCAATGATTGGAAACAAGCTAATTGGGGGGCCGATGATAGAGATCATACTAGTCGGGAGTGTTACAACCCATTCCCAGATACTTCAATCTTCCATAATTATCCATAACTTTCCATAACTTTCCAACCCAACTTTCCAACCCAACTTCCAACCTAACTTCCACCACAGAACATTTATAGTTCCCCTACTTCCAAACCTCATCCTTGTTCCACAGTTGGTAACTTGTCAGTTGACAAGTATTCATTTGTTTGCTTGTTGTATTCCTGTTTTGTAATACTTACCCTAATCCATCTTATTATGATCCTAGTTTGTAGTACAATAACAAAAGAACTTATGTATATTAGTTTCTGCAAATTTGTACTTTACCTCAGATCTGATATCAACTTAGTTTCTTATTCCTTCCTTCTTTCTGTACACTTGATATTCAGAACTCCTTGGAACTCTAAATATCTATAATCCTCTGGTGTAAATCTGGTCTCTGAAATTGAGGACATTCTGAGCATTTGCATAGGGGTTGTTACGACTGGAAATCCTACTGGACTCCAGGCACTAACTTATATGCACCCACACCCTATACACACCAGTTATCAGTTTACTGGAATACCTGCCAGATGTCAGGAACTGGAATACCCGCCAGCCTCCAGCCTCCTGGACCCCATCCTACATGCTCCCAACCCTCTATATTGTATAGTTACAACCAAAGTTCCTGCCGGAGCCTGCATGTCAACTTGTTTATGGCTGACTCTCTGTGTGCACCCCACCCTATCTGCACCCAACTCTCTATACCCACTACTGGACAACCCACCAGGACCAGGACTCCGCCCTATATGCACCTGACCCACTGTATGGAGCCTAACATACAGTCACAACTGGAGTTCCCGCTGGGACCCGTCCATCACACCTGTCTGTACCCGACACATCTGTACCCATACCTGTCTGTACCCTCTGTGTCTCATGCACCAGTCCTCAGACTCCACCGGACCTCCTGCACATCAAACCTGTCTATACCTGACACTATCTTGTGCACCAAGTCACTGGACTCCGACTGGACTTTCAGAACCCCTCTAACAGAGCATAGAACCCTGCTCCTGTTATGGTCAAATGCTCTGTCATGTGTCTCATGTACCAGTCATCAGACCCCACCGGACTCTGAACTCCACTCTATATACACCTGACACTTGTATCTCACAGACCAGTCACCAGACTCTGACCGGACTCCCCGGAACCCTTCTAACAGAGCCCCGTTCCTGTTATGGTCTAATGACCTGTCATGATTCACACCCTGCCCCCGTTCTGTTCTGTCCCCAATACCTAGTTTAGTATTTACTTGTTTCGTCTTATGTTTAATAGTTCTGTCTCTCATTAATACTGGATTTGGTATTATTACATTTCACAGTCTATGTATATAAGTCTCCTATATTCATGTACTTAGAATCCAGTTTGAATCTCGAACAAGTTTGACCCTCGAACAAGTTTGACCCTCGAACAAGTTACACCCTCATGCTGATCCAGTCTCTAGTCCTCTTGTCTGTCTGCATGCTCAATTCCCGGAACTCCCATGGGAACTCCAGAATCTACATCTTCCTTGTATGCATTCTGTCAGCTCGAAATATGGACATCTGAATGAGTGTATGAGGGTGCAGCCCATAAGCTGAAGCCAAGTCCATCTCAGTGTTACTCTTCTGGTAATTATTCTGATACTACACTCCTTATACTACTAATCCCTGGAAACTCCCCAGACCTATTACCTGGGGACTCCGTGGGACAGTTCCCAGGAAAAAGTGTGTTCAGAATAAATTACCAGAAACCTCCATGGGACTTCCTTGGAACTTATCCTTTATGTTTGGAACTTAACACCAGACTCCAGACATCAGACCTGTCCATGCTTGACCTTCATCACTTCATGTATCAGTCACCAGAATACCTGCTGGAACCTGCTCCTGTCCCATGCACCAGTCACCAGACCCTGCTCAGAAAACCAGACAGCTCTAACTGAGCCCCATTCCCATTATGGTCAAATGACCTGTCACATTTTGGACTCTGCTCCCACCCCATTCCCATTATGGTCTAATGACCTATCATGATTCAGACTCTACTCCACTCCATTCCATTCCATTCCTAACACCAAGTTTGGTGTTTACTTATCTCATTTCATGTTTGCTAGTTTAGATTTCATTATTACCAGATTTGGTATGTTATACATTCCACAGTCTATATAGTCTGGCAGATGTTGTACATACAATCCAGTCAGAAAATCAGCTTAGATTCTCCCCAGTAATCTCAGTACATTTTCTGCTCTAATCTCCTCTTTGAAACACACTGCTCTTTACCTCATCGGAGCCCACAGGCTCTGACCCATGTATCACTTAACCTCCAAACTATCTATCTCAAACCCCAACTCATCTCCACCTGACCCCTTGACTTCTGTGGGATTTCTGCAGTCAACTCCCCAACCTCTCAACCCACAAACCCCTCCCATACTCCCCAGGATTTTTCATCTGCCCATCTGAAATTGGACGACATGATCTCACAAGGGCACAGCCTATAAGCTGAAGCCAAGTCCTACCGGCTTTCCTGTGGGTTTCTCCAGAAACCCTCTGATAAGCTCCATGCATAACACTTAACAGGGGTGCAGCACATAAGCTGAGGCCAATGTCCTGATCCTATCTGAAAGTTCCCAAGTTCCCAGTTATTTTCCAATAGTTCCAGAATAAGTTCCTGACACAGCACTTAACAGTATATCATATCTCAATCCTGTGACTTGCTTATCATGGGTCCAAAATGCAAAGCTGCCAAAGGACCATTCCAACTTCAATCTCCATTGCAACTTTATACTACTCAACCCACAACATCAGCTCAACCCACAACATCAACTCAACCCACAACACCAGCTCAACCCACAACATCAGCTCAACCCACAACATCAGCTCAACCCACAACATCAGCTCAACCCACAACATCAGCTCAACCCACAACATCAGCTCAACCCACAACATCAGCTCAACCCACAACATCAGCTTTCATTGAAGAAGTCATTGAGGTAGCAAAAGATCCCAACACTCCCAAAGTTACCAACAATGACAATGAGGAAAATCAACCAGACAAATCAAAGAAGACATCTTCTGATGATCCAACTGAAATGATGTTTATCAACTCCATTGTGAAATTTGCTGACTACCTGAAATCCATTGAGGAAAGCAAAGAATCATCCTGTACCAGAGTCAAAGAACCTGAACCATTTACTGGCAAGGATCTGAAAAAATTGAAGAATTTCCTGCTTCAATGCCATTTCAGTTTCTGTGATCGACCTGATGCATTTAAATCTGACAGTTGAAAAGTCAAATTTTCACTCTCATATCTCAAGGATACCACTCAGGATTGGTTCGAACCTGGACTTTCCAGAATATCCAATGAGACACTCATATGGATCGATGACTGGGATGCATTTGTTGAAGAACTAGAGACTAATTTTGGACCTTATGATCAATCTGGCAAAGCAGAAAACAAACTAATGGCACTTAAGATGAAGGACAATCAACAAGTTTATGATTATCTCATCAAGTTCAATACCCTTGCTGCATGCTTGTGGATGGGACAATTCCACCCTCAGACACCATTTCTATATAGGTCTTCCATTACACCTAAAAGATGACATCTGCAAAGAAGGAAAGCTGAAAAATCTCCAACTCATGCAGATGAAAGCTCAGAAATCTAATGCCTGCTATTGGAAATGAAAAGTGGAAATTTCCCAAGAAAATCTGACTGAATGTTCTTAAAACAATAAGGCATTGACTAGCAAGTCTTCTGGCAACAACTCTGGCACTAACTCTGGCAACCCTGGCAATAATACCAGCAAATCAAATTCCAATCAGAAGAAAGACAAGAAATCCAACAAGGAAAAACAGTCAACTTCCAATAAACCATTTCTCACTTGTTGGGTTCTACAGTAAACTCATCCCAAAAAAGAAACAATAATGTATAAATAACAACCTCTACCTTTTCTATAGAAAAGGCAGACACAAGGTTTCTGGTTCCACTGTTGAGTCAAACTCTTCAAAGGCTCACACAGCAACTTCCACTACAACTTCAACATCCAAGAAAAAGCCTACCACAGAGTCAAAAAAAAAGAGTAAGCAGCACTCCAGACACTGCATGGACAGAGGGTTGTGTTGACTTTCCCTGTGTTTCCAAGATTATCCATCTCAATGCATCCAATCTTTCTAATCCTGACTCATTATTTGTAAAACTTGTTTCTGACCTTCTTGGAAATTTAGTATTCTGAGCTCTGATAGATTCCAGCTCCATGCACTGTTTTGTAGATACCACCTTTTCCACAAAACATAATCTAAAACTCTGTTCTGTTCCCACAATTTCCTTGCATCTGTTTGATGGCACTAGCAACATGGCAATTACTCAAGCCAACATGTCTATCCATGTGGAACATCCCAGATGGTTATTTTCATAACACAGTTGGACTCTAGCTGTTTGGTCATTCTTGGATATAACTGGCTCACCTGATATAATCCATTGATTGACTGGGTATCTAGGCAGTATTAATTTCCAAATTTCTGACACTTCTGTTCCTCCTGCAGCCTCTAATCTAGCCAGAGTCTCTTCAGTCTCAATGGCAATTCTGGTATCTACTGAAACCTCTGAACCTCCAAAAATCTCTCTTATCAATGCTGCAGTATTTGTTAAGGTGAGTAAACTGGATGGATCACAGTGTTTTTTGACCAGTTTAAAAGTTGATGAAGCATCTGGACATTTTGAAACTCCAGAATTATCTGAGCTAAAAGCCAACCTGGAAGGAGTTTCCAAAAAATACCATTATTTTGGATATTTTCAGTAAGCAACAAGCTGATTGGCTTGCACCACATATGGTGCAGCAGAATTAGTCATCACTACTTTTGTACAGTGGCCAAATTGGCCACAGAATATTTTTTTGAAATTTAGACCTCCAATTTTGAGCTGAAAGAAGATTAAAATTCATGTGTAAAGGCACAATGATTGGCAATTTTTTGACTATTTCTACATACTCTCCAAAATGCCCTACAAGAACAAGTCTAAAAAGAAGTCAATTGCAAATGCATGCAAAGTTAAAGCTCAAAAATGGCTCAACAACATGCACAATGCTTCTGAAACAGATTTAGACTTGGACACCGAGGTTACGGCATGGACAGGGGGTGTGAGCAATCACCTCATTGTCTCCAATGACAGTGATTCAAGTGATGAAGAAGTTGATGAGTTGGTGGAAAGTTTGCGAAGAGAAATCGAGCACGAGATCTGATTGCTGCTGTAAGGGCAACCCCTGCAGCCTGTGGTACTCACCAGTAGTCTAAAAATAACTCTACCTATTACAGAACAGGGGGCCTTCCCCCAATGGAACACTACTACTATGAGAAGGAGAGGGAAAGTGATGGATGGTATGGGTTGGACTGTAGACTCAGGGACTCCAATAAGATGAGGAAATGGTACTTCCTGGGGTCTGTGACAGAGGTCCCCTGACAGCTGCAGGAGCTGGAACCAACACCATATGAGAGTGTTACGACCCATTCCCAGATGTTTCAATATCCGACTTCCGATCTCCGACTATGGAACATCATAGTTACCGTATCTTCCGCATTCTTCCCTTGTTCTGCATTTGATAATTTGTCCGTTGACAAGTATTCACTCGTTTGTTTATTATATTCCCATTTCAGAATATTGTCTCCCTGATATGTCTTATTGTATTTCCGTTTTAAGATTATTTCCGTTTCCATCTTATTATGGTCTTAGTTTGTAGTACAATAACGAGAAGACTTATATTAGTTTCCGTGAATTTGTACTTTACCTTAGATCTGATATCAACTTAGTTTCTTATTCCTTCTCCCGTCTTTCTGTACACTCGATATTCGGAACTCTTCGGAACTCTAAATATACATATCTTCCATCGTAAGTCTCATTTCTGAAATTAAGGACTTTGAGCATTTGTGTAGAGGTGCAGCACATAAGCTGAAGTTGACGTCCTGAGCCTATCTGATAGTTCCCGACTTCCTGGTGACTTTCCGATAGTTCCGGAATAGGTTCCCAACACGGCACTTAACAGAGAGGCTCAGCACTATCAAAATCACTGCAAAGGAGTGGAAAAAGGCAGAGCAGAACCATGGGCTAGGATACAATGGACATGGTGAAGGGACACAGAGGAAGAAACAGCAGGAGATGTGAGAAAAAGCTGAAAAGGACAAAGCTGTGAGAAAAAAATGAATTTTACTTCATAATAACAAGGAATTTTTCTCACAAAATATCAGCAATGGTGCTGCCATGATGTGTGAATTTCTCAGTAAACCAAGGGTTCCCAAAGAAACTGCATCAACAGGAGTACAATGTGTCTGAGACAGAGAACAACAATGCATTGAAGGAGAACAGTGTTCTGCATCCAAATCTGGCTCAGCACAACCCCACACACCAGAAGAAGCCTCTGTCATCACACATGAAATCTTCACAGGATACATATCTGATATTGAGGAAGATGATGACAATGAAATGGATAGGACTCCTTGAGTTGGAGAAGCTGTGGATCTCACAAAAACAACTTATGAGGACTCGGAGTGGGAGGATGTTTCTGAGGGCCTCTTCTGTGTTCAAAATCCACCTCTCAAGCAACAGTGACATAATATTCCCATTCATGTAGCATGGAAGAAGGATAGTCACAATTTGAATATACAAAATTTTATGAAAAACTCCTCATATTTTTAAGTGAGACTACTTCCTCTGGCTATGACTACATGTTTTAGGGGTTTATATTTCATTACCCCAAAATTTGATCTTTAAGATGTCAGGGCAATATATATAATATATCGTTGCCATTTATTTTATTTAAGTTTATTATATTTTTCTACATTTTTTCTACATTTTTCTATATTTTATAAGGTCCATATATGCACCTACACACAGATATAGGTGCGAATGCAATTACATAATCACACCACCATCGAAAGGCCATGCCATCATTGCAAAGTCGTTGCCACTGTTGCCATCATTGCATGGCAGTATCTGCCATCATTGCAAGGCCACAGCCATCGTTGTCATGAGGTCGATGCAGCCATCGTCATCGCGAGGTCACCACAACCACCATTGTCCTAAGGCCGCCACTGCTGCCCATAGCCTGGTTGACACACAGTGCAAAGCACTGTGTGTCTAAAGTCATCCCTGTGCACAGATGTGCACCCACCACTGCAGAACAAAGTCGGCACCAACGCAAATGCTGAGGTGCCAGTTAGACACCGAAGTGCCAGTTTGCTCAATAACAGTGCATATATGCACTTTCTTTTAACTTTTCATAAATAATAACTAGTATAAATAGGGGGCATGTACATAGCTAGTCTTTAGTTTCAATCTCTTAGGAATCCCACTAAAACAAGTGTGATCTCCTCTGTCATTGAGCTATCCCCTCTTCACTTCATATTCTGTGTTTTATCTTGTGTTTGGTAGCCTTGTTAGTGTTGCCCTAACATAAGACTGTATGTTCTTTTAAAATATGCAGAAATGTCATGGTTGTACAAGATTATCTGGGTTGTTACCTAATATTTGGGATAAAATGCATTCTCTAGTATCTCCATGACTTTTAAAATGTCCATAAACATTATAGTTAACCAAAATTACTCAGGTTATGACTTAATCTTTGGGATGAGATGCATTCTCTAGTATCTCTGTGACTTTTAAAATGTCCACAAACATTATAGTTAACCAAAATTATTTGGGTTATGACTTAATATTTGGGATGAAATGCATTCTCTTGTATATTATGCTAACTTTCAAATATAGCTCATATAATTTAAATTTATTTGGTTTAGAAAGTTAACCAGAACTATCTGGCCAACCAATCCATGTTGTGGAATCTATCCCCAAAAGGATAATCTATATATGTTTGTTTGACTAACTTTTGTCAGATACAAGATAAATAATATTTCCTTATTCTCCAGAATGTCATCTGAATTTGCTTAAATATTAATTTCACAACAAACAATATAAATATATACACTTTAGTGGATAAATAACTTTTAAAGTTTTGGGTTATCCTCTGAAAAAGCAAAGAGTTGAAGTGCAACATGAGTTGCAGGAGGCTTTGACAGCAGTAGAGAAGCTTATTGCATCGAAGAAGAGGGTCTTCAAGGCAGGAGAAATAGTCTTCAAGAATATTGACATCAAGCCATCCACATTGCACTTGCACATGGTCTTGCACAACAGGAGCATTGAGGCATCAGAAAGGGCTGCTGAAAGTCAAGGTTTTGCAGCAAAATGGGGTGGCAGACTTGTCCATCAATGGGTCAGGAAATGGGTGACATCGAGAGAGTTACCTGTGTCTTCTCATGGTTCCCATGGAAAAGTTTATTCCCTTCTCGATGATCCAGCCATCTGTGCAGAACTCAGGTCATATCTAAGATCAAACAAATGGTCCATGGATCCCACAAAGCTGGCCAAATTTGTGAAAGCAGAATCAATACCAACTGCCACAGAGAAATATATCTGCCACTTGGTTGATGAAGAGATGCCATGAGGATTGAAGAAATATATGGAATTGGAGTTATTCCCACACATCCAGTATTGCAAGGTTGGCAAAGGCATCACCCTTGAGACAGCACATCAGTTCTTGCACAAGAAAGGCTTCTGATTCACAGAGCACAAGAAAGCTCTATATTACAATGGACGTGAGTGGCCAGATGTTGTGGAATATTGACAGAATGTCTTCCTCCCAGCCATGGAACAGTACCGGCATCATTTGGTGGAATATACTGTCAGTGATGTTAGAAAGGAGCTTGAGAAACAGCTTGCAAATTATGTTGAAACCTGATTAGTTCTTGTCCCACATGACGAGATGACAGTGCAGCAGAATGATGGCAAAAAGAAGAGCTGAGTTCTTGACAGTGAACATGCATTGAAGAAGAAAGGTGTGGGTTGGGGCATTCATGTATCAGGGGTAATCTGTGCAACAAAAGGGTATCTCAATGATGCAGAGCAGACAATGGAATATGGGAAAAATTATGAGGGCTATTGGACAGGTGAATTATTTGTGAAGCAGGTGAGTTTTCAAGTTCAACAACTTTTCCATACAGAAGATTCACTGATATTAAATTTAGCTTCATGAAAAGATTATTCCTGCCTTTGAAAAGGCTCGTGGGCCTGGCTATCAGGCACTCATCATTGTTGACAACTCTCAAGGCCATTCTGCTTAGGGAGGGTGTTTATAATTACTATAATCTCAAATACTTATTAATAAAAGCCTTATTTTTACAAAACTCCATCTTTAAATAGTGATATCTATTCTGAAGCAATTATATTGTCAAAAAACAATCATCAGAAATAGTTCTCCATATTACATTTTATACAACCCATAGTTATTTAATAAATTCTATTGTATATAATTTCCTTCCTTTTACAGATACCTACTAATACTTTTATTAGTACTTTGTTTTTTAAAAATTGTAATGTAGTTATTTCCATGTAAAATATGTAAAATATTATTGGAAATTTTTCATACCACAGTTGTCTTTATTAAGTGAAATCACCTATATATTCTGGGTATGTTGAATCAAGTAGAAATCTGTTCAGATTGACAGATCCATTCTGAAGTAATACATATGTATTTAAAGGTGCCAATGATATACATATGCATGGAATGGACTATCTAAAAGTATCTATTTTTTAAAAGTATTAGTGTTTCAAACTACTAATTTTTTTATTGTCTACTCATGTCCAGATAGATTCTTTAGTCTGTAATGTATGAGAGAGTTTAAAAGTTTTTGAAAGTTTTAAAAACCAAATTATGTTTGAATCACATCCCAAATGTTTAAATGACCTTTAGAGTATATTAGAATTTGGTATACTTAATAGTTTTCAGATATCCTCCTATTCAGAAGATGCTCTCTTGGTATCTCAGATGAATCTTCATCCAGGTGGAAAACAAGCACATATTCACAATGGTTGGTTTATTCACAATGGGGAGAAGATTGACCAACCAATGATGTATCCACCAAATCACCCAGAGTTCCCCAATCAACTGAAGGGTATGTGGGCCATTCTCATGGAGAGAGGACTTTGGACAGATAAACTCTGCATGCAGTGCAAAGGCAACTGTACCTCAAGCTTGTGTTGTGCAAAATGGATCCTTGAGCTTCAGCCTGACTTCAAAGCTCAGCAGTCACTTGTTCAGGAAGTCATTGAAGACATGGGCCATCTTTGCCTCTTTCTCCTGAAATTTCATTGTGAGTTGAATTACATTGAATTCTTCTGGGGTGCAGTCAAATGATGGCTCCATGAAAATTGTGATTACACCTTTCAAGGTTTGCAGGAAAATTTACCAAATGCAATGAGAGCTGTTGCACTTGGCACAGTTTGGAAATGGGAACACCAAATGTATCAATGGATGGATGCTTACCAAGGTGGGTTATCAGCTCGTGATGCTCAATTCAAAGTCAAAGCATTCAGCTCAAGGAAGTACACATCTCACCAATGAGTTCCAGAGTCCTCTTGGTTGATTAGATGACTGTTATCGTATCTTATCATATCCATATATAGATATGCCTTCCATATTATTACATAAGGTGGCCAAATTGGCTGCAATGAATTTTTTTATCTCCACCAGTTTTGAAGTAAATAAAAATCTGTCTGGTAGTTTTCATCAGCTTACCAAAAAGAACATTTTTACCAGACCAATAAGAAAAGGGGGAATTTTTCGGCCTAGTAATTTCTTTGTACAAAAGTAGTAGTGACTAGTATGTTGCACCATAGGCCTTACAGTGGCTCAAAAAATCATTCCAATGTTGTGTTGTGTTGGAAGAAGTGATTCACAATCCAAATACCAGACATCAGAAAATTCTTCAAATATTATCCCATATCGTATAGCATATTAACTTGAAATGGATGCTTAGCTTATGTAATTTGAAGCCAAAATGATCTAAGTTGATCTAAGTCAATATTCTGATTGTCCAATAACTACATTTACAGTGGGTTTATATACAAGTTGTCGGCGTCTAGAAACTACTAACTAAGGGAAGAGCAGAAACACGATTGACAAATAAACTTGACTATAAACTGGAAGGTTATGATGAGATCGGAAGCCGAGATTTAGCTGAGAGCGGGATTACAAGAAAAGGGAATAGTCCACAGGCTACAAGTATATATGGGCATATGTGAAACATAGAGTAAAACAGATCATCATAATGAAAAGGGACGTATCAAAGCATAACCAGATGGTACGAGTATATTTTGACAGGGGCGTAAATGGGGTTTGATCGCCGTGAAGGTACACGTCAGTGTCGGTGTTCCGATGGTTGCCGAAATAATGACCTGATCAATAACTTGGAACATCGATAGATGGTAGTATTCTCAGAGACCATCGGGTTGTGACATGGGTTACGACATGGTCGTAACAGTACCAAACATTGGAAGGGTTTTTTGAGTCACTGTAGCTCTTGAAATCTTGACAATGCTGTTCAAGCTACCCAATTCATTAATTCTACTATCCCCAAATCTGTCACTCTCCAAACAGTCAGGAATGTGCTCAAGAACAATGGTTTTTACTCTGCAACAAAGAAGAAAGGACCCATGTTGAAGAAGACTCATTATGTATTAGAAGTCACTTGAGTTTGCTCAGTACTATGAAAACTGGACTATGACACCTTTCCACCAGATGCAATTTTGTTAATATTGGTCTTATCTATCCACAACACTCTTTTGCAGTCCCCTACAATCCAGGTTTTATGGT
This sequence comes from Hysterangium stoloniferum, assembly GCA_015178975.1. Classification (NCBI taxonomy): domain Eukaryota; kingdom Fungi; phylum Basidiomycota; class Agaricomycetes; order Hysterangiales; family Hysterangiaceae; genus Hysterangium; species Hysterangium stoloniferum. The sequence goes on from WHVD01000019.1 coordinate 421,508, forward strand.
ACTAAGCAAACTCAAGTCACTTCTGATAATGAGCCTTCTTCAACATGGGTCCTTTCTTCTTTGTTGCAGAGTAAAAACCATTGTTCTTGAGTACATTCCTGACTGTTTGGAGAATGACAGATTTGGGGATAGTAGAATTAATGAATTGGGTAGCTTGAACAGCATTGTCAAGATTTCCAGAGCTAATTTGATGGACAATTGACTGTTTGTCGTGAGTAATGAGCTTGGAAGGATGGCCAGCTAGGGTGTTTTCTTTATCCAAAAGTACTTCAGCCTTGATCACACTTATTGTATCCCTTCCTGAGTCAGTGTTAGTCTGGATTTGAGGATAGGAACACCCCTCTGGAAGAAGAGAGATAATATTAAAGTGCTGAGTAGCAAAAATAGCTTTCATAGTACAGTAATGGTAAAAGCTAAGAAGTGGTTGAACCAACTGTCAACATGTCAAACAGATGTAACAAAGTCACATGACATGTTCATTATTATTACAATTGGGTTAGACTTATATTTTTACTGAAATAGTAGCTTTTCTGTTAAAATAATATAGGGTCAAAAAATTGTTCCAATGAGGGATTATCTTGTTTCATTTATTATTCCACCATTTTGGCTTCAAATTACATAAGCTAAGCATCCATTTCAGGCTAATATGATATACTATATGGGATAATATTTTAAGAATTTTCTGATGTCTGGTATTAATAGTGCAACTAATTAATCTATCAGTATTTAAATTACTGGACCTTTGCTTATTTTATTGTTGAAGCTCTGTGACACTATAGCATATATTGAGCTATCTAAGAGAAACCCCTAAATACATTACATATGCCATTGTTAACCCGCACAATATGAAACCAGTCTTTACAATGCAACAACTTTCCACATCTATCTGAGCAACTTCTCTCTTCCATCCAATGATGTGTAGTGTTATGATTATGGACATTGAGAAATTACATCAAGATATCCTCCCCACACTCACTTCCAATCCCACTCTCAAGTCACACCTAGAGATTCCTGAAGATCCCAATGAACCCTGGTGGTCCCAAGATTCTCAAGGTTTCATTCATCTCAATGGATGTATTTATGTTCCAGATTCTGACAATCTCTGACTGTTAGAACTGATTGTGTTGCAAGTCATTCTATGCTCTTTGTTTTTAATGTAGTTTATTTTATGATTGGCTAAGTAGTATTTTACAGTAGCTTAGTCATCAGTTGTATTTTAGTAGGGACTTTGTCACCCCTCACCTGTATGAAAACCCATCATTTATTCTTACACTGACTCCATGTACTTCAGTACAAATGCAAACATCCAATCTCTAGACATTACAGCATTAACAACACTCTTGGTTTAATCCAAAGAGAATATACTTGGCCCAACCTCCAAGATTTTGTAACCCAGTTCTGTAAGTCATCTACTACCTGTTTACACTCCAAATCCCAGATACATAAGCTGTATAGCCTTCTCATGCAACTTCTGATACTGGAAAAACCCTGGAATTTAATTTCCATGGATTTTATCAAACAACTTCCATCTTCTGAAGGCTATACATCCATTCTCATTGTTGTTGTTACGACCGGAAAACCCACCAGACTCCAGGCACTAACTTATATGCACCCACACCCTATACACACCAGTTATCAGTTTACTGGAATACCTGCCAGACTCTGGACATCATATCTATCCACGCTCGACCTTCATTACTTCATGTATCAGTCACAGGAATACCCGCCAGAACCATTTCCTGTCTATCTCCAACCCTGTCCCATGCACCATTCACCAGACCATGCTCAGAAAACCCAACAGCTCTCTAACTGAGCCCCATTCCTGTTATGGTTAAATGTCCTGTCACATTTCGGACTCCACTCCCACCCCATTCCCATCATGGTCTAATGACCTGTCATGATTTGTACTCCGCTCCATTCCATTCCATTCCTAACACCAAGTTTGGTGTTTACTTATCTTGTTTCATGTTTGCTAGTTTAGTTTTCATTATTACTGGATTTGGTATGTTATACATTCCACAGTCTATATAGTCTGGCAGATGTTGTACATACAATCCAGTCAGAAAATCAACTTAGATTCCCCCCAGTAATCTAGTACCCTTTCCACTCTAAACTCCTCTACTGCTTCTGTGATGTATTAGCCTTATTTTAATACTATCTCCTGAAAAAGGAGTCCAGTGCTCTATCAAAATGTGCAACTACTCAATTCACTGCAAGTAAAATAATTTAAGTATTTGATATTAATCAGTGGCAGCCTGAATAGACTTAGAACCCCTGAAGTCAAGAGTTTACTTGAATATATGCACCCTACTTCGCAAAGAAGGTTTTGAGAGCTGCTTTTGCAAGCTGTTCTTTTTCTGTGAAAACAACTACTAAAATATGAATAACAATTTACTGATTCCAAAACTCGATTCGACTTCGATTCTAGCTAGTATATATATATTTTATACTATTTACCAAACAGTAAAAATATTTATAAACAGGTCAAAGATTAAATATAGAATAAAACACTATTTGGCTAATATATGCTTTACTTATACTAACCTACCAGATCTACTGTGATACTAACTTATCAGGATCTTAATGTAGTCTTAAGGATTCTGCAAGAATATTCTCAGTATTTATTTATGCTCAAAACCGGGTAGAAATTAGAAATGTATTCCTAATCTCAACAATGATAACCAACAACTCAACTAGAGGTGGATAAGTAATAAAGGATAGCCAGCTACTTAACAAAGAGGTGGCAAAGAGAACAGTTGATATGTTTATTTATTTATTATTGATTGATAACCAATAACTCAACTAGAGGTTGTTAAGGGATTAGATTATGCTAACAGCTCAACTAGAGGTAGCAATGGGATTGGCTTATGTCAACAGCTCAACTAGAGGTGACTAAGTGTTTGTATGTATTTGTCCAACAGCCCAACTAGGGTGGAATATAACTGCTTGCTGCAGTGGCACACTGATGTGGCTGATAAATGTAGTTAAATTGAGTTTTATTTCAGTGGTGGAACAGAGCTCCCTATATACAGTAAGATCTAAGACATGGGAGAATATTCTAGCTACTTGTTTTACCTATTTTTAGCTATTTTACTTGGAATCTGCTGGAATATTCCAGGAGTTTCTGCTACTTTCCATTGTAGCATATATGCTGATGTAATACTCTCATGTGTCATGTTGATAATTTTTGTGCGAACATACTGATTACTTAATTTTCCCACACCTGTCACTGTGTTTCCATGTGTGACATTATTGTTATTCAGCCGTTTGTGACAGCTGGGTCACATTTGTGACAGCTGGGTCACATTTGTGACAGCTGGGTCACATTTGTGACAGCTGGGTCACATTTGTGACAGCTGGGTCACATTTGTGACAGCTGGGTCACATTTGTGACAGCTGGGTCACATTTGTGACAGCTGGGTCACATTTGTGACAGCTGGGTCACATTTGTGACAGCTGGGTCCCATTTGTGACAGCTGGGTCCCATTTGTGACAGCTGGGTCCCATTTGTGACAGCTGGGTCCCATTTGTGACAGCTGGGTCCCATTTGTGACAGCTGGGTCCCATTTGTGACAGCTGGGTCCCATTTGTGACAGCTGGGTCCCATTTGTGACAGCTGGGTCCCATTTGTGACAGCTGGGTCCCATTTGTGACAGCTGGGTCCCATTTGTGACAGCAGGGTCCCATTTGTGACAGCTGGGTCGTGTTTGTGACAGCTGGGTTGCATTTGTGACAGCTTGTGAGAGGTACTGCGAAATATACTCCAAAACATAGTCTGGACAAGCCTATACTATATTTCCATTATTATTTCTATTTTCTCTCTATTTTATTATACACATATATTTAGTTCAACAACCTATACATTTGGTACATTGACTCTTGTGGGTGCATACATGCCAGACCTATGTACTGTATTCTAGTGCCGATAGTTAGAACTCAGACACTTTTTACCCAGTAACCACGACTTGCCCAGACACACACTTAGTGTCCTGCAAGTTGTGATTGGGGTATGTCTCAACCATCACAGATGGGCTTTAACTACCAGCGCAATCATAGTTTCAAACTACACTAGTCAAAACTCGAACCGTTATCTTGATCCGTGTGGACTATATCCACACTACTCTGTTTATTCAACTCTCTTGTTATTTCCTTAAACACTCGAGTGCTCATAATTGAACTCCAAAGTCAATTCTCTTTTATTCATCTTAGCTATCTATTCTACTTAGGATAGCTAATCCTCTTAACTGTATTGAACTATATAGTCAATACGTGTTTGGCCTGTATTAGACTTACATAGATAGTCAATACATCATTGTGTTGTACCTAAACGGTCGATATTCTTTGTATATAGAACGGTTAGAACTTCCACCACTTCACACAGTGGGGTCAGCTTGTTGTTTGTGACAACTTGTTGTATTTGTGACAATTGTCATGAAATGTGACAATATTGTGCAATAAGCACCAGATAACTGACTTTGAAGATGTTTAGTTAAAAAAGAATAAACAGTAGAAATTCAATAGTTTTCCCAAAATAAATGATAAAAATATGAAATAAATTGTAAAAATCCAGGTTAATTTCAGGAGACTATTGTACAATAATTTTGTCACAATATAAGTACATTTAAACCTGTTTTTATCAATTTATTTGGGGAATTTTGTAAAAAATAGAAAAACCTTAGAAATACATAACAGCTTCAACCTTGTTGGAGCCCACAGGCTCCAACTCTCCTATCACTTGACCTCCAACTTATCAATGACTCCACGGGTTTCCTGCCATTAACCTCCCCGACTCCCGACCTATCATCTATCCCCAGACTCCCTGGGATTCCTGTCCGCCAGTCTGAAATTGGACAACACAATCTTGCGAGGGTGCAGCCTATAAGCTGAAGCCAAGCCCTACTGGCTTTCCTGTGGGTTTCTCCAGAAACCCTCTGATAAGCTCTGTGCACAACTCTTAACAGTTGTAGACCAATTCTCTAAACAAGGAATTTTCATACCCACTCACAATACAATTACATCCTTACAACTAGTGGAACTTTTTATCATTCACATATTTTCCAAACATGGTGTTCCATCTCACATAACTTCCAATAGAGGTTCCAAGTTCATTTCCCATTTCTTCAAGGCTCTTGGAAAAGCTCTCAATATAAAATTACATTACACTTCATCTTGGGATATCATCCAGAAGGTGACAGACAAATGGAACATGTCAACCAAACCCTGGAAAAATACCTCCATATTTATTGCAACTATCAACAGGACAACTGGAAATCCCTTCTTCTGCTTGCAGAATTTGCTTACAATAACTCTCCAAATGTCACTACTGGCATCTCTCCCTTTTTCACCAATAAAGGATACAATCCTAATATTGCAGTACATCCCAAATGAGATCTTGCATCCACTCATGCTCAAGATTTTATTACCAACCTCAATAAGTTACAACTTCAGAAAGCTATTTCTTCTGCCCAGGAACATTATCAACATTCTGCAGATAAAAACAGAATCCTGCCTCCTAACTTCAAGATTGGAGACCATGTTTTCATAAAAGCTCAATTCTTCCAAACTTCCTGGCCTTCCAAAAAACTTGCCAAGAAATTCTTAGGTCCTTTCAAAATCATAGCACAAGCTGGCTCACTTTCCTGGACTCTCTGACTTTCCGATAGTATGCAAGCAGTTCATCCCATTTTCCACATTTCCATGTTAGAACCTTGTGTTCCTAACAACATCCCAGAATGTACTCAACCTCTGCCTCCTCCAGTCATCATTGACAGAGAACCCAAATTCAAAGTTTCTAAGATTTTGGACTCTAAAATCAACAATCACCAATGTACTTGTAAATTGCTCTATTTAGTCAAATGGGCAGGCTATGAAGGTACCAACAAAGAAACTTCGTGGATATTGGCCACGGAACTTGGACATGCTTGTAATCAACTTCCACACCACTTACAGTATCCTAGTAAACCCAGATCTTTATCAGCATTCTGATGCTCTGTTCCCTATCTGTCTGTCTAGTTTCTGACCATTTCCAATCATTTCCCACACTTCTAACTTTAATCTCTTTCACAAAAGTTTTCAAGTCATACCAAGAAATTTTGTGCAAGTCAATATTAAAAAATAAAAATACAATTAGTTCAATATTTCCAGTACTCCAAATCCCTCCACTTCAACTCCCATCTCATCTGAAATCTCTGTCCTAATTTCCACTCCCTTCACCATTTCCTGTATCTCCTCATCTTCACTTTCCAGCTTTTCTCCCAATACCCACCTCTTCTCAACCATATCCACCAATGGACCATTCAGCTGGTCTTTTTCCTTATTGGCATATCTTTCAGAAACTGCAATTATGCTGATACTGACCATTACCTTCTCCAAGAATTTGTTTGGTCTCCAGAAGTTTTGATTCATCATCTGGAATCCCTTTTCTTGCATGTCATTATGATGCTCTAAGGTTTCCTGAGTTTTCATCAACTCCATCCTGATAAATACCATCACATTTACAGTATCTCTGAGGAGTCTGATACTGGTATCATCTTCCACACTTGGCCCTACAGTTTCTAAGGCTTGGTTGTTTCCAAGGTTTCTGCAATCACTATTTTTTCAGCCTTCTCCATTTTTTTCCACCTTTTTTTGGCCTTCTGAACCTTTTGCTTTTAAAGTCTGCTTCACAGCAAGAGCACACAGAATCTTGTTTACCCTGTACATATGTTCCACCCCATTTTACCTTCTGTCTCCAACAAGTAATACCCTGGCTTGTACATCACTGACACAGAACTTTGTGGGCAGTCTCCACATGTTCCAGAGCCCTGGTCCTTTGTTTCTGTTTCAGATATTAGTCACATTCTGGAACTCTTACAAAACAATTCACTTTTGGACTCAAAGGCCCAGCCTCCTCCTCATTCACTTCATAAGCTTTCTGCTATTGTTTTCCATTATTGGAAACATGTGGAACATTACTGGTTCACTCACCTTTCCATCCCATTTAGCCTCTGCTCTTCTGCCTCGGCATTGCTGTTTCTTCTTCACCTCATCCTGCAATCTCCAATCCTCTGCTATTTTCCAAAACCATTCCCTCCTCTGCTCCTCTTTCTCTTTCTCCACCTTAATCCACTCCAACTCATGCTTTTCCACCTCTTCCACCTCTTCCACCTCTCTCAACTCCCATGCCAACTCTTTCACCCTTGTAAGGCTGTGGTATCAGCCTCACTCAGTTGGTAACAGATAGGACAGAATTATTATGTTGGGTGATTCTTCTCTACTCTAAGACAGATGTTTCTTCTAAAATATAGGGATCGGAACCCTATAGTATTTGCAAGTCTATATTGGGGTAAGAAGAGATGAGGGTCCCAACCTTGGTCCAGATCCACTGGGAGGGGAGTATGGAGAAACTGATCTTATTGAGTCTCATCTCAAGTTGGGCTCGGTGAGAGGGAATAATTAGAGTGCAGTTGTGGTTGGCCATGTCTGTGTAGTAAGTTTGTGTGGTAAGACTTCTGGGATCACACACCTCCTCTTGTTGTCACCTTACCTCCTCCATCCTCTGTTATTTGTGTTGAAGTTCTTCAACTTTCAACATTTCAGCAATTTCAGCTTCTGAATCTTCCAGAGTGATGGTAAATAAAGGATGGCAAATTGACATGCAAGTCATGGTTAAAGAAAGAAAAATCACTATTTGAATATTTGAAAGTCTTTATACTCAGATCAGCAGCCAAAACTCTCCACTTCCAAACATGCATTTTTTCATGACACATAATGGATAACTGATGGTTCAATGCTCAGTACCTAATCACCTCTATGGGACTTCGGCCTAACAGGGGGTACTATTATGACCCATTCCCAGATACTTCAATCTTCCATAATTATCCATATCTTTCCTTATCTTTCCAACCTGACTTTCCAACCTGACTTCCAACCACAGAACATTTAGAGTTCTGATACTTCTGAACCTCATCCTTTTTCCACATTTGGTAACTTGTCAGTCAACAAGTATTCATTTGTTTGCTTGTTGTATTCCTGTTTTGGAATACTTACCCTAATCCATCTTATTATGATTTTAGTTTGTAGTACAATAACAAAAGAACTTATAATGTTTTGATGAATTTGTACTTTACCTCAAATCTGATATCAACTTAGTTTCTTATTCCTTCCTTCTTTGTCTACACTCAATATTCAGAACTCTTCAGAACTTTGAATATCTGTAATCCTCTGGCATAAATCCCGTCTCTGAAATTAAGGACATTCTGAGCATTTGTGTAGGGGTGCAGCACATAATCTCAAGCCAATGTCCTGACCCTATCTGGAAGTTCCCAAGTTCCTGGTTATTTTCCAATAGTTCTGGAATAAGTTCCCAACATGGCACTTAACAGGGAGGCCTGACTCTATAAATGTAGTGGAGCCTGGCTTCAACTTATGTATGTGTTGCACCCTTGTACAAACTGTTAGGGTGCTCCAGTATTTCAAACAGAGCAGATAGTACAATAGAGACAAAGTTCAATACTTAGCTCAATTGGCTGGGGGGCTGAAATACTAAGAGTCATAAAGTAAGAGTTCACAGCTTGCCAAAAACATCTTTGAGGGTATTGAGAAGGGAGGAAAGGGACTGAGAACTACAGTAAATAGGGAATAATCTAAGTCAATTTTTGAACTGAAGAACTGTAGTATACATGAAGAAGATTTTATACTACAATGGGATGGATGACTAGAGGGCCAATCAAGGAAGTGAAAGGTTAAATGGATCATAAGAAGTTGATGACAAGGTGGAAAGAGTAAATGTAAGATATTAACAATACTAAAGGGGTCTGAGGTGGCAAGTGAGACATGTAGGAAGAGACAGTGATGGGGGAGCAAATGGGACAGAGATGGGATGAAAAGCCAAAAGGTTAACTATGTATTATACTGAAACAGGTGTTTGGGATGCTGTGAGTGGTGATACCTAGGGTGGGGTTCCAACAGTGAGTCAACAGAGGGTTTTGAGTCTAAGACAGGTTGTGGGGGTCCAAAATGATGGGATCCTAACACACAGCAACCTTACCTTGCATGACTGGATGTCAGTCTTTGCATATATTGATATTAAAAATAGTATGAGTTGACTTATTGTAATACACAATCTACAAGTGGAAAATAGACTTGTAATAATAGTACTTATTTGTCAATCAATGTGTCAGTTAGTGAATCACCTTCTGACTTGATAGGTAGGATGCTAGTTTAGGTGTACACTGGTTCTGGCATGCATTAACCTCAGAAAGCATGGTCCTGTTACGACCCATGGAGGATAGTCACAATTCATTGAATACACAAAATTTTATGAAAAACTCCTCATGTTTTTAAGTGAGACTATTTCTCCTGGCTATGACTACATGTTTTAGGGATTTATATTTCATTAACCCAAAATTTCATCTTTAAGACTTGTACACTCCCTTAAAATATGCACAAATGTCATGATTATACAAGATTATCTGGGTTGTTACCTAATCTTTGGGATAAAATACATTCTCTAGTATCTCCATGACTTTTAAAATGTCCACAAACATTATAGTTAACCAAAATTACTTGGGTTATGACTTAATCTTTGGGATAAGATGGGTTCTCTTGTATATTATGCAAACTTTCAAATATAGTTTATATAATTTAAATTTATTTGGTTTAGAAAGTTAACCAGAACTATCTGGCCAACCAATCCATGTTATGGAATTTATCCCCAAAAGGATAATCTATATATGTTTGTTTGACTAACTTTTGTCAGATACAAGATAAATATTAATATTTCCTTATTCTCCAGAATATTATCTGATAGACTGAATTTGCTTAAATATTAATTCTACAACAAACAATATAAATATATATACTTTAGCGGACAAATAACTTTTAAAATTTTGGGTTATCCTCCCATGTGCTTGGCACACCATCGGACCTGATCGGACCTCATGCAAAACTCCAATTGTTTGCAAACTGTCGGTATTCCGACTAACCCCATTAAGCACCTTCATTGTTCCTGATTAGTATTTCCATCTGCCCCTTATCCTATATAACCAGTTTATGCCTTTTCTGCCCCCATAGTAATCTATGTCCAGATTTATAATGTTCCATCTATTGGTCTCTGTTTTCATGTCACTCTATATGTAGTTCCATCTTCTCCATTAGTACTTTCCTTTGTTCTGTTTTTATTCAGATAAGTGCCAGATTTCCATATATATGCTGCTCATGTATTGTAGTATTAGGACAATCAGAATATTGACTCAGAACACTCCTAAACAACTCTCATAGTCTCACTCTAAATATCCCGCTCTCCACCTCTGCTTGCACTCATATACCTTCAGTTTCCAACTCTCAGTCTCTGACCCTCCAACCAACCCTCAACTAATCCTTCGGCTTCCAATTGGTGACTTACTGAGAGGACTAGTTGACAGGACTAGTTTCCCGCCCACCTGAAATTTAAGGACACCTGACAGTAATTTGCAAGGGTGCAGCACATAAGCTGAAGCCAAGTCCTTCCACTCAGTCCCCATTGGTCTACCAACATCAGTCAGTTTTCTGTTCTTAACAGGACCACAATTAGCATCCTCCTATGAAAAATGAGGAAATAGGTGAACCACCCCTAGGAAAAGAGTGGTTCCATCACCAATTCTAACAATTGATGCCAAGGGTGTAGTTTGAAGCAACCTTGGTCAGGTGGTTTGGCACTGGCAAGACATGTTGTGACTAATCACAGTCACATAGTTATTTAATGTCACAATTGTCTGTAAGTGTATATTCTTAATAGTGCATTATAGAAGTAGCTGTACCAACATTATGCATTGTGACAACATCTACTGATTTTCCATTTTTGAAGGGAAAATTTGGCAGTCATGTGACCTCTTACATGCCCAAATATAGTAAGTGTCAAAATACACACAACAACCCAGGTCAAAAATTTAACAAAAACCAGTCTCAAATGATATTAAGGTATATTTTGTCTTGCACTTCACATTTAAATGGCAAACTGATTAGCCAGATTTATAGATGCTGATATTAAAGGACTCAAGCTGTGGGCAAACATAAAATACCATGGAAATCAAGTTCTGCTGGATAATATCCTCAGAATGTTTGAGGAAGGCCAATCTTTATCACTTTTAATTTTAAAAATCTTTTGTCATATTTCCTAGCCTTGCTCCCTTAAAAAAAAATTCTAAGGGCACATTTGGCACATCATGTGACATAGGCACCCATATTACATCAGGTGCTGGATTTGTGGAGCACCCATTCCTGGTCAGTATTAGGATCCTCACCCTTTTGGGCCCCCACAGCTTAGTCTTACCTTGGTAACCCTTCTGGGACCCTGACACCAGTGCCTTGGACTATGGAGCCACTGCCATAAGACCCCAACACTTGGTTTATGCTGGGATCTCTGTCTTTCAGCCCCTGGAACTTGTTTCTACCCTGGACACCTTTCTGGCACCCTGACATTGGCACCCTGGGGCCACCACCTCAGCACCCTATCACTTGGTTTACTGTAGATTATCCATCTAGTCATTCCATTCAATCTCCATCCTGACACTCCCTTCATCTGCTCTACATGTAACACTATTTGCCACCTCATACTCTTTAGAATACTTTTGTCACATCCCATTTAGTTCTAGTTTGTTCCTTGTTCCTTCCCATGCTTCTTTTGACCTGTCATGACCTCTTGCTTCTCCAATCAGCCTTCCAATCATCCTTTACACTCAGTATAGAGTCTTTCCCATATATGCTACAGTTCCTTAGTTGAAACTCAACTTAGATTATCTAGTGTTTAATTCCCTCTACCATCCTCCTATTCTCATTGAAGATGTCATTGGCCAGCCATAACTCTTACTTCCTTGAACTCTTAGCATTTTGGCTCTCTGGTTGATTGAGCTAAGTGTTGTCTTTAGTCTCCATCATACTATCCACTCTGTTTGAAACACTGGAGCACCCTAACAGTTCTTGTGAGGGTGCAACACATGTACATTGAAGCCAAGCTCCACCTTGTCTTATAGAATTGGACATCCCAATTAGTACAATTCACCATTTTTGGATCTCTGAAATCATCCCCTTTTGCCCCCTTTGCTTAGATCTTAACAGTCAAGTGGTGAATTTTATTTATTTATTTTATTTATGTATCTATTTGTTTCACTTTGGCACAGGTTTGCATAGCTCAGTCCTTGATATCAAGTTAGTGTGAAAGTTTGACAGAGGCAGTTTGGACTAGCAGAAGATATCACAAGCATTGTGTTTTCTCACAGAAATCAGAAGGGCCTGCCCAGCTTGGTGCCTAGTCAAAGTTGTCAAGCACTGACAGAAAACTTCCCATACTTCACTATAATTAGTTACATATCTTAGATTAATACTAATGGTTTCTTAACATGAATTCCACCTTCTAGCCATGAAATCAAATGAACAAAAATATTTGGTTTCCAGATCAAGCTCATTATAGGTGTGCCCACTTGGCTAGCTAGTTAGTATGTACATAACCTCAAATTGTTGAATATGTTGATTTTGGATTATAGTTCACTTTCAGACACTATTGATTGTGCTGATATTTTACACTTTTGTAGTACTGTACAGTTGCTTAATAACAATACCATTGTTTTTGTTCACATCCACCATGTATCTGTATACCTCCCCACCCTAATTCTAACAGGTTATCAGCCCTACAGACACAATGTTGTTCCTTCAAGTAATCACTTATTGTATTATTTTGTTTAGGTAGCTGTATTAAAGGACTTATAGGCTGCATTACTCACATGTGTTAGGATCCTATCATTTCAGACCTCCACAACTTGGTTTTACTCTTGTAACTCTCTGGCACCCTGCTATTGGTATCCCCAACCATGGTCTCACCACCTGTGGCACCCTGACACATGTTTCTTTGTAGATTACCCTTTTAGTCATCCCATCCCATCTCACCCCAATGCCCCCCCATCACCCATCCGACATGCATGCCCCACCTGCCACCCCACAACCCCTAGAACACATGTGTCCCATCACACCCAGCCCCAGCCCAATCCCCATCCCCTCCCCCACTCCCTTGATCAGCCTTCCAATGATCCATCATACTTTGTATAAGAACCCTATCATATATATGCTGTAGTTCTTCAGTTCAAATATCAACTTAGTGAGTATGAAATACCTGTCAGCCTTCCAATATCATTCTCCTTTCTGTCTTTAGACTTTAGATCTTAACAGCATGAGAAGGGTCAGGGCAGTACATTCAACTTGCAGAATACCTCTGCAGTTGGTTAACTCCTGTGGGAAGGGCTCCACACTTCATCTAATAATGGAAAATGAGAATTGCTTTCAGAAACTAGGGGAGGATAATTATAGTACATGTTACGACCGGAATTCCCACTGGACTCCAGGCACTAACTTATATGCACCCATGCCCTATATGCACCCATTGTCAGTTTACTGGAATTCCCACTGGACTCTGTACATCAGACTTGTCTACATTTGACTTCATTACGTTGTGTTTCAGTCACCGGAATACCCACCAGACTCTATTCCTGTCTATGTCCGACCTCATCCCACGCATCAGTCACTGGACCCCCGCTCGGAAAACCCATCACCCCTCTAACAGAGCCCCATTCCCATTTTAGTCAAATGACCTGTCACAATTCGGACTCCGCTCCCGCTCCATTTCCCGTTATGGTTTATGATTTGTCACGATTCAGACTCCACTCCGTTCCATCCCATTCCTAACACCAAATTTGGTGTTTACTATTCCCGTTTTATGTTTTGCTAGTTTCATTTCATTATTACTGGATTTGGTATGACATTCATTCCATGGTCTATTTAGTCTGGCAGATGTTGTACATACAATCCAGTCAGAAAATCAGCTTAGATTCCCCCCAGTAATCTAATATGTTTTCCGCTCTAAACTCCTACTTGAATTACACTGCTCACACTAGTCAGAGCCCACAGGCTCTGGCACATCTATCTCTCTTATTTATCCCGACCTCTTGACCCATGACCTCTGACCTACGACCCCTCAACTCACGAACCCCACCCAGATTCCCCAGGATTCCCATCCGTCTGTCTGAAATTGGACAACATGATCTCACGAGGGCACAGCCTATAAGCTGAAGCCAAGTCCTACTGGATATCCTGTGGGTTTCTCCGGAAACCTGCCATGTACATACCCTAACAGTATTTTCTGACTAAGACTCACAGATTGTTCTCAATATACCACCAAGAAGAAAAGCGCACGCACAGGCATCATTACCTGGACCGTCGACTCTTCATTGCCCGTTAACTTTGTATACCAGCCAGATGCTTGCGAACCAGTCAGAAGCCATGGAAGAAGCCTGTATCAAAGAAGTCCCAGAAAACCAGGATGAATCTGAGCACGAGGACGAATCTGTGGCCCCCAACAAGGGCAAAGGTGTCGAAAATCCTCTGTCCAATGATCGACTGCCACTTTCAGATCCCACCTCTGAGTATTTAGCAATCACTTTAGAAAGGTTGATGAATCATATGCTCGGAGAAGGCAAAAAGAAAGATCTGGAACCCCCACGGTTAAAAGTCAATGCTCAGGAACCCTTCATGGGTTCCAACCCAAACATACTCTCTACCTTCCTCATGCAATGTCGCCTCAATTTCCGCAATCGATCCGCTGCATTCTCCATGGACTCCCAAAAAGTCAACTATGCACTTTCATACTTGTCAGGATCTGCATTGAAATGGTTCAAACTGGCTTTTAGCGGACTTTCCGAGGAAGAGCCACTTTGGCTCGAAGATTGGGATGCTTTTGTTGAGGAGCTTGAAACCAACTTTGGCCTGTATGACCCGACAGGAGAAGCCGAGAACAGTCTCACAAATCTTCATATGAAGGACACACAGTGCATCACGGACTACATCGTCCAATTCAATAATCTTGCAGCTCGTTGTCAGTGGGGCGATCCCGCTCTCCGCCACCAATTCTATGCTGGTCTGCCATCCTGCCTTAAAGATGATGTCTCAAAAGGAGAAGATGGCAAGCCAAAAACCCTGTCCCGTATGCGCCTCAAAGCTCAAAATGCAGACACACGTTATTGGGAACATCATGTGGAAGTTGCCCACGAGACATCTGTGGACAAAGTAAACAAGTCCACAGCCAATAAAACCAACAACAACAACTCATCAACCAGCAACCAAAACTCCATGCAATCTGACAAGAAGAACGATAAAAAGTCTTCTAACAACAACAACAACAACAACAACAACAACAACAACAACAACAAGGGTCAACAGTCCGGCAAGCAAGCTGGAAAACCCAACCTCACAGGCAAACTCGGACCCGATGGCAAATTGACCCCACAGGAAAGACAACGTCGTATGGACAATAACCTCTGTCTCTTGTGCGGGAAACCTGGTCATCAAGTCCCGGAATGTCCACTGGCAAAAGCAAACTCTGCAAAGGGTCAAACAGCCAAGACCTCCACGGAAACCCCATTGAAGGACAAACCGACTTCCGACTCGAAAAAAGAGTAAGCAACCCCATAGACTCCACGCGGGTTGGGGGTTGTGTTGCCTCTCCACACATTCAAGAGTTCACTCGCCTCAACGCATCCGCTCTTTCGCATTCTGATTCATTTTTCATTAAACTTATGTCTAATATGATCCTGAAATTCATTTTTTCAGCTCTTATAGATTCTGACTCAACTCATTGTTTTTTAGATACAAAATTCATGCAAAAAGAATTGTTGTCAACTTATCCAATAAATCCTGTCGGTCTCCGCCTCTTCAATGGCACAAGAAATTCGGTTGTCACCCAAGCTTGTGATTTATCCATCTGTTTCCCGTGTGGAACATCTCAATTGGTCACTTTCTATGTGACCCAGTTAGACTCAAGTTGCTCGGTGGTCCTAGGACACAACTGGCTTACCCACTACAATCCGTTGATTGATTGGATAGCTAACAGTATAACATTCCAGACCCCCGTGGCAGCTGAGGAAACTGTGCCCAACACAGCCTCCACGGCACCCATGGCCTTCCCGGAACCTACAGTCTTGAGGACTCCTGTGATCCCTACAGCACCCATGGCTTCCCCGGAACCCACAGCACCTCCATCTATTTCTCTGATTAATGCTGCAGCCTTTATTAGGGCTTCAAAAATGGATGGGTCCCAGGCGTTCACTATCAACTTAAAAATTGATGAAGCAACTGGTCGTTTTTCAACCCTGGTATCCAAATCTGAGCAAGCCGCTGACCTAGAAGGTGTCCTGGAGAAATATCATGACTTCACAGATGTTTTTGGCAAGCGGAAAGCTGACCGGCTTCTGCCCCATAGAGAATACGACTTAAAAATCGATCTCAAAGACGGCACCCAGCCACCCCTAGGACATATTTACCCACTCTCATCTACGGAACTTTCCACAATCTGTGATTTCCTGGATGAACATTTGTCCATAGGTTTTATCAGACCCTCGAAGTCTCCTTTTGGAGCACCTGTTCTGTTTGTCAGAAAAAAGATGGATCCCTTAGACTATGTGTTGATTTTAAAGGACTCAATGCTGTCACCAAAAAGGATAAGTATCCACTTCCACTTATATCTGATCTGCTTGATGCTCCACGGAATGCACAGATTTACACCAAAATAGATCTCAAACATGCCTATCACTTGGTCCGGATCGCCATGGGTGACAAATGGAAAACCACTTTTAGAACCCACTATGGGCACCTTTGAGTGGTTGGTGATGCCCTTTGGACTCACCAATGCTCTGTCTGTTTTTCAGTGTTTTATCAACGACATTTTCTCTAACATGCTCAATGTATGCTCATTGTTTACTTGGACAACATTCTTATCTACTCTGAGGACCACACAGAACATGACAAACAGGTCCGTGAAGTTCTTCAGAGACTCAGACAACATGGTTTATTCGCAAATGGTAAAAAATGTACTTTTGACACAGACTCCATGGAATACCTGGACTTCATAATGGGACCCGATGGACTCCACATGGATGAAACTAAAGTGCAAGTCATCAAAGATTGGCCTGAACCCCAAAAAGTTAAAGATATACAATCCTTCCTCAGCTTTGCCAATTTTTACAGATGGTTTATCTGCAGATATTCCGACATCATGGTTCCCCTTACCCATCTTACACATAAGGATACTCTGTGAAATTTTAACGATAAGTGTCAAAAAGCTTTCAATCTTTTAAAAAATTCTTTTTCTTCAGCTCCTATTCTGTCACATTGGAAACCAGACTTCCCGCTCATTGTTGAAACGGACGCCTCAGACTATGCACTTGGAGCCATTCTGTCTATCCAGGACTCCGACAGAGAAGTCTACCCCGTGGCTTTTCTGTCCCGGACCTTTACTGGAGCAGACTCAACTATGATGTTCATGATAAGGAACTCCTGGCAATTTCTTCAGCTTTCAAAGCATGGTGACACTATTTGGAAGGCTCGGGAACTCTGATTGACATTGTAACAGATTACAAAAACCTGGGATACTTTTCTACCACAAAACTTTTGACCCGTCGGCAGGCCCACTGGTTTGAATATCTATCTGCTTTCAATATGATTATCCATTTTTGACCCAGCCATCTCAGTGGCAAACCCAACACTTTAACTAGATGATGGGACATCTATCCTAAAGAGGGGAGCAACGACTATGCCATGGTAAACCTGCACAACCTGAAACCCATTTTCATGAATCAACAACTTACTGCATTGGTCTGCGCAACTTTCCTCATCAATCCCATTGTCCGTGGAATTATCATTATGGATATTGAGAAGTTACATTGAGATATTCTATTGGCAATTCCACTAGACCCAATTACTAAAGCTCATCTTGACAATCCCATGGACCCCGATCAACCCCGGTGGTCTCTTGATCAGCATGGTTTCATTAGACTTGACAATCAGATCTATGTACCGGACTCCAACGGCCTCCACCTCAGGATCCTTCAATACAAACATGATCATCCACTTTCAGGACATTTCAGGTACAACAAAACTCTATCATTAATAAGAGGAGAATATACTTGACCCAGACTCCATGGATTTGTTAAGCACTATTTGTCCCCACTCAAAATCTCAGCGACACAAGCCATACAGCCTTTTGAAACAACTCCCAGTACCAGAACATCCGTGGAATTCTATCTCTATGAATTTCATTGAACACCTATCGGATTCTGAAGGCTTTTCTGCCATTCTAGTCGTTGTTGACAGATTGTCAAAACAAGGTATATTCATCCCTACTTATGATACAATTACGTCCATGCAGTTAGCGGAGCGTTTTATTATCCATGTATTTTCCAAGCACGGAGTTCCATCCCATGTAACTTCCGATCAAGGATCAGAGTTCATATCTCACTTCTTTAGATTACTCGGGAAATCCTTGGACATGAAATTACATTTCACGTCTGGACATCACCCGGAAGGTGATGGACAAACTGAACGCATCAATCAGACATTGGAACAATATTGTTATGTATTTTTAGGTTTTTCCGATTTTTAACCAATCTCCCCCTAAACAAATTGATAAAAACAAGTTCAAATGTACTTATATTGCGACGAAATTATTGTACAATATTCTCCTGAATTTAACCTGATTTTTACAATTTATTTCATATTTTTATGATTTAATTTGGGAGAACTATCGAAATTCTACTGTTTATTCTTTTTTAACTAAAAATCTTCGAAGTCGGCCTTCTGGCGCTTATTGCACAACGCGCGGGAATATTCGTCACAACGGTGACATTCGTCACAACGGTGACATTCGTCACAACGGTGACATTCGTCACAACGGTGACATTCGTCACAACGGTGACATTCGTCACAACGGTGACATTCGTCACAACGGTGACATTCGTCACAATGGTGACCTTCGTCACAACGGTGACTGTCGTCACAACAAGTGACTGTCGTCACAACGGTGACTGTCGTCACAACAAGTGACCGTCGTCACAAAATGCGACGACTTGTCACAAACGCGACACGCGCGGGAAAATTATGTAATCAGCGCGCGCACGAAATCAGCAACTTCGCGACGCGCGAGAACATTACATCAGCATATATGCTACAATGGAAAGTAGCAGAAACTCCTGGAATATTCCAGCAGATTCCAGGTAAAATAGCTAAAAATAGGTAAAACAAGTAGCTAGAACATTCTCCCATGTCTCAGATTTTACTGTATATAAGGAGCTCTGCTCCACCACTGAAATATAACTTATTTTTAACCCATTTACTACACCACATCAGTGTGCCACTGCATCAGCAGTTATATTCCACCCCTAGTTGGGCTGTTGGATAAATATATACAAACACTTAGTCACCTCTAGTTGAGCTGCTGACCTAAGCTATCTCAGGATCCCTTTGCCACCTCTAGTTGAGCTTCTGGTAATAATCCTACCCCCTTGTCACCTCTAGTTGAGCTTCTGACAAACAACTTGTTCCCCTTTTGCCACCTCTTAGTTGAGTAGCTGGCTATCCTTTATTACTAATCCACCTCTAGTTGAGTTGTTGGTTATCAGTTAAAGTAATAAATATTTTAGGTTATATTGAGATTAGAAATACATATATTCTAATTTCTACCCGGTTTTTGGCATAAATAAATACTGAGAATATTCTTGCAGAATCCTTAAGACTACATTAAGATCCTGATAAGTTAGTATCACAGTAGACCCTGTAGGTTAGTGTAAATAAAGCATATATTAGCCAAATAGTGTTTTATTCTATATCTAATCTTTTGACCTGTTTATAAATATTTTTACTGTTTGATAAATAGTATAAAATATATATAAACTAGCTAGAATCGAAGTCGAATCTAGTTTCGGAATCAGTGAATTGTTATTCATATTTTAGTAGTGTTTTTACAGAAAAAGAACAAGCTTGCACAAGCAGCTCTCAAAACCTTCTTTGCGAAGTAGGGTGCATATATTCAAGTAAACTCTTGACTTCAGGGGTTCTAAGTCTATTTAGGCTGCCACTGATTAATATCAAATACTTAAATTATTTTACCTTGCAGTGAATTGAGTATTTGCACATTTTGATAGAGCATTGGACTCCTTTTTCGGAAAATAGTATTAAAATAAGGCTAATACATCACAAATATCTCCACATATATTGCAATTATCAACAGGACAATTGGAAATCCTTGCTACCACTTGCAGAATTTGCTTACAACAATGCACCCTCGGCCACTACTGGCGTTTCCCCATCCTTTGCAAATAAAGGATATAATCCAAATATTACAGTACATCCAGAACGAAATCTCACCTCTGCTCGGGCTCAAGAGTTCACCGTGGACCTCCATGAGCTCCAAGAGGAACTCCGGACTGCAATAAAGTCCGCCCAAGAGCAATATCAATATTCAGCGGACAAACACCAGATTCCGTCACCAAACTTCAAGATTGGCAATCGTGTTTTTGTCAAAGCTCAATTCTTCCAGACTACCCATCCATCAAAAAAGCTTGCTGAAAAATATTTAGGTCCTTTTGAATTTATCACACAAGTAGGTTGAGTCTCTTGGACCCTACAGCTTCCAGATAGCATGCGTGCGGTACACCTGGTATTTCATGTCTCTATGTTAGAACCTTGTACTGCTAACACTATCCCGGATTGTGTGCAATCTCCGCCCCCTCCAGTCATTATTGACGGAGAACCCGAGTTTGAAATATCACAAATTTTAGATTCAAAAATTGACAAGTGTCGACGCACTTGTAAACTGCTTTACTTGGTCAAGTGGGTGGGTTACAAGGGCACCGATGAAGAAACTTCATGGATTTTGGCCACGGAACTCGGTAATGCCACAGAAATCATTACTGACTTTCATACAGCTTACCCACTCAAACCTGGACCACTATCGTCTCTCTGACCACACTCCACAGACCCCGTGTTATGTTTGGACTCATTTTCATTATTCCCTGTCACCCTATGTCTCTCTTTGCTTTTACAGGTTCTGACATGTTTTCAAGTCCTTAAGCGGATTCCCCGCAGACTTTGATTCTTATGTTTTTTCACGCTTTACTTTCATTTTCAAAAAATTATTATCAAGTTTTACTTTTATGTTCAGTCTACATTTATGGGGCTATCTTTTTTCCCCACCTCCTTTTTCCCCACCTCAGCCATCTCCTCCGGTAGCTCCACTACCTCCACGGGCACCCCTTCCTCATCTGACCCAGCATCCTCAGAACTCCCAGCCTCTGCCTCCTCATACACAAAACCAGCATACTCCACTAGGAACTTGTAATGTTCCGAGCAGAGTGCACGGAGATCGGTGGCCATCACCACATGCACCTTGTTGCTCTTCCAGAGCAACTCGTTCTGGGCTTCAATGCCCTCAGCGATCCGTCCCAAAACCTCCTCCAGGCTGGAATACCTGTCCGACCTGCTGTTGTCCCGTGCCCTGGACCCCATGGGCTGCTTGTGAATGAGCAAGCACCTCGCTTTGAGGTGCACACACTGATAGCACCCCAGGCCCCGGCCGGACTTCCAATTGCACTCAGTGTTCCAGTCATTACAACTGGAACACCACAGGTCGTTCTGAGCTGGTAGGCGGATCAGTACTGCCTTCCTTGCCTTCTGTTGACATGGTTAGTTCCACAGTACACCCACAGACCTGAGGCTCACCTTCTGGGGGCTCTCCGGCTCCCCCTCGGATTCCGATTAGACCTCTGTCGCCTTGCACTGAAAAACACCAAGTCAGCCACAAAAAAAAAAAATGACAAGTTGAAAAGGGACTTACCTTGCCTGCGACTACTGCAGCCCTCTCCACAGCCGCCCAGGCTTTCTCCATGGCAACCCACACAGCCTCTTCCTCATCCCTCTTCCTCTTCTCCTCTGCCACTTTCTCCGTGGCCAAGGCCACCTGGTATTCCCTATCCAGGGCCTCCTCGACCTCCCTGGCTTCTTTTTCAGCCTCCTCTCATTGTTGACGTTGCTCCTCCTGCTGCGCCAAAATTTGGGCAGTGGTGAGCGGTGCCCAATAGATGTTGCCCATGGAGGGCCTGGCAGTCGGCATTGGCCTGCGTGGTATTGGTTTTGGACCCATTTGGCAAAGATGGGGGGAAGTAAAGAAGAAGAAATTTCATTTTTTCAAATTTTTATATAGGCTTGTCGCGTCTGAACCTTACCTTCCAGATCACCTGACTCTTTGACACATATGTGTAACCAACATGACTTTTGACACATGTGTGTAGCCGACAAGAACCTTATCGAGGTCTAGAGCCTCTTTGGGACTTCGGCATAAAGGGAGGGTACTGTTACAACCAGAATTCCCGCCAGACTCCAGGCACTAACTTATATGCACCTGCACCCATTGTCAGTTTACTGGAATTCCCACCGGACTCCGTACGTCAGACTTATCTATGTTCGACTTTGTTACATTGTGTTTCAGTCACTGGAATACCCACTGGACCCTGCTCGTAAAACCCGTCATCCCTCTAACAGAGCCCCATTCCCATTTTAGTCAAATGACCTGTCACAATTTGGACTCCGCTCCATTCCATCCCATTCCTAACACCAAATTTGGTGTTTACTATTCCCGTTTTATGTTTTTCTAGTTTCGTTTCATTATTACTGGATTTGGTATGTCATTCATTCCATGGTCTATTTAGTCTGGCAGATATTGTACATACAATCCAGTCAGAAAATTGGCTTAGATTCCCCCCAGTAATCTAATACATTTTCCGCTCTAAACTCCTACTTGAATTACACCACTCACACTAGTCGGAGCCCACAGGCTCCGGCACATCTATCTCTCTTATTTATCTCAACTCCCGACCTCTTGACCCATGACCTCTGACCTACGACCCCTCAACTCACAAACCCCACCCGGACTCCCCGGGATTCCCATCCACCTGTCTGAAATTGGACAACACAATCTCATGAGGGCACAGAGCCTATAAGCTGAAGCCAAGTCCTACCAGATATCCCGCAGGTTTCTCCAGAAACCCGCCGTGTATGTACCCTAACAGTACATGTGTAAGGGCAACCCCTGGCCACCTGCAGTACTCACTATTATGGAATGAGGCTAATGCAGGCTTGCTGGGCAAGAGACAATGAAAGGCTAATTTGGGCTAACAATAGTGAGCACCATTTTCAAACATAAATGTTTCACTTTATTTCATAATATTTCTTTTGTCTTGATATTCTTTTGTTCCAAGAGCACTTATAAGTGTACCATACTGTAGGAAATACCTCAGTTGATTCCACTATCCTGTGTCAACTGGGGTAAGTTCTATTTTGTAGTATTGCCAGTCTGTCAATAACTAATCACATCATAGCTATCTTTTGTTGGAATTGGTGATGAAACCACCCTTTTCTTAGGGGCAGTTCACCTATTTCTTCACTTTTTCATAGGAGGATGCTAATTGTGGACCATGTTTTTGGAGGTTAATGCATGCCAGAATCAGTGTACACCTAAACCAGCATCCTACCTACTATATCAGAAGGTGATTCACTAACTGACACATTGATTGAGACATAAATACTTATATTACAAGACTATTACCACCTTGTTGATTGTGTATTACAATAAGCCAACTCATACTATTTTTAATATCTTTATTATAGGTAGTGACATGAAACAGATTTCTCTCAATTAAGTTGAATAATATTCTACAAATTGAGTGTAAAAGCCTCATTCAATGAAGTATAAATTTGCCCTGTCAATAAAGTAAGAGGCTAATACCAGTCATGAAAGCTCATGGATGAAAGTGTCAAAGGGTTATGATGATTATGTAAGAGAAGATCAAAAGTAGATTAGAGATACAAATAAACTATTGTACAATTGGAGAGATTTTCTGACGGACTGTCCTCACTCTTTTCATTGCCCTTTTATGCCTTTCTTTGTTAAACTATGATTATACTATGACCTAAGAATGAAATCATATATGACATTGAAATGAGACAAGTCAAATGTTCCTCAAATGTTTTTTGAAGGTGTTGAAGATATTGAATAGAAGTCAAGTCAAGTTTTGGTTGAAGATGAATCAAAGGATTGTTGAAGTTTACCTTGAATGTTTTGTGACAATGTTGTGACTGTGACTGTCATGACAGTAGATATATACAATCTTAGTCAATTCCACTATCCTGTATCAACTGAGTTATCATTGTTATAGTTTCCAACTGGTTATGGGGCCCATCCCAAAATCATTAGGATACAATAAGACTAAAACCAACCCTGACCTAATCATGAAACTGACCCCAACCTAATTACAAAACTGACCTCGACTGATCACTGAAGTACTAAACTACACTGACCCCAACTCCAACTCAGTTGACCCCAAATGACTCCAGAAATGTCTTCCCAATAACACCTATTCCAGCTTCACAGCTGACAAAAATTTGATGGCATGAAATGGTATTCCTGGAAGAAAATCATTTTGTCAGCAGCTCATGTGAGAGGTGTATATGGATATCTGAGTGGGGGAATTACCAGACCACCAATGACAACATCCTACATCACAGCAACAAGTTACTGGGGATCTAAAACACTGTGTTACGACCAGAATTCCCGCCAGACTCTGGGCACTAACTTATACGCACCCATTGTCAGTTTACCGGAATTTCCACCAGACTCCGTACGTCAGACTTGTCTATGTTCATCTTCGTTACATTGTGTATCAGTCACCGGAATACCCACTGGACTCCGTCCCTGTCTATGTCCGACCTCATCCCACACATCAGTCAACAGACCCTGCTCAGAAAACCCGTCATCCCTCTAACAGAGCCCCGTTCCCATTTTAGTCAAATGACCTGTCACAATTCAGACTCCACTCCCGCTCCATTTCCCATTATGGTTTATGATTTGTGACGATTCGGACTCCGCTCCATTCCGTCCCATTCCTAACACCAAATTTGGTGTTTACTATTCCCGTTTTATGTTTTGCTAGTTTCATTTCATTATTACTGGATTTGGTATGTCACTCATTCCACAGTCTATATAGTCTGGCAGATGTTGTACATACAATCCAGTCAGAAAATCGGCTTAGATTCCCCCCAGTAATCTAATACATTTTCCACTCTAAACTCCTACTTGAATCACACCGCTCATGCTAGTCGGAGCCCACAGGCTCCAGCACATCTATCTCTCTTATCTATCTTGACTCACAACCTCTCAACTCACAACCTCCGACCTACAACCCCTCAACCCACAAACCCCACCCGGACTTCCCAGGATTCCCATCCACCTGTCTGAAATTGGACAACACGATCTCACAAGGGTGCAGCCTATAAGCTGAAGTGCCAAGTCCGACTGGATATTCTGCAGGTTTCTCTGGAAACCCGTCGTGTACGTACCCTAACACACTAACTATAAACAAATGGGATCAACATTGTGAAGGATGGGCTACAAACAGTGCAATACTCTGGGAAGTGAGTATTTCTTTGATTCCTTATTTTTTTCCATATTTTATATTATTTTCCTTTACTCCAAATGCGAGATATATCTTGCATTTAGTAGTGCAAAGGTCCATGTATGCTTGTGGGTGCACAAGTACCCACAAGCTGTTACGACTGGAAATCCCGCTGGACTCCGGGCACCAACTTATACGCACCCATTATCAGTTCACCGGAATTCCCACCGGACTCCGTACGTCAGACTCGTCTACGTTCATCTTCGTTACATTGTGTTTCAGTGTGAAGAGTGGTATAAGTTCTGACCGTTCTATATACGAAGAAATGAGTAGAATGGGAGGAAGGATGATTCGAGTGGAGGCCTCGACTGCTATAGTTCAAGGCCTGGAGTGTTAGATAGTTCAGATATTGCTACCTATGTAGTAGCTGACATGTTACCCTGATCACCACTCGTAGTAGACCTAGTTTATGTCTTACGAGTGGTGGTTCTTGGGTAAAAGTGTGTCTGAGTTCTAATTGTTGGATATGGTTGGTTTGACAGCCTAGACTCAGCTTTAGAGCAGTGCGAATGTGTGACTGTCTCTCACAGTTTCTGTGTATATGGAATGTTAATGGCCATATAGAGTTGACTTCACTACTGAGTACCTAAAGGGTTGGTAACTCAGTGGTAGAGCATCCAGTCTAGATTACAGATGGTCCCAGGTTCAATTCCTGGCCAGTCCAATATTTTCCAATACTAATTGGTGCTGAGTGCACCCACAAGTATACACAATGCTTCGAACTAATGAAATGATGGAATATTTGAAGAATATAAAAGATAGATAAATATGAATAGAATGTGTAAAATATAAATAAAATAAAAGGAGTGTTTTACCACAATGAAACTGTGGTAAAAGCATACTCCTCACATTCAGTCACCGGAATACTCACCGGACCCCGTCTCTGTCTAATTCCGACCTCGTCCCGCGCATCAGTCACTGGACCCTGCTCAGAATACCTGTCATCCCTCTAACCAAGCCCTGTTCCCATTTTAGTCAAATGACCTGTCACGATTTGGACTCCGCTCCCGCTCCATTTCCCATTATGGTTTATGATTTGTCACTATTCAGACTCCGCTCCATTCCGTCCCATTCCTAACACCAATTTGGTGTTTACTATTCCCGTTTTATGTTTTGCTCATTTCGTTTCATTATTACTGGATTCGGTATGACATTTACTCCACAGTCTATTTAAACTGGCAGATGTTGTACATACAATCCAGTCAGAAAATCAGCTTAGATTCCCCCCAGTAATCGAATACATTTTCCACTCTAAA
The DNA here is from genome assembly GCA_015178975.1 of Hysterangium stoloniferum. Lineage (NCBI taxonomy): Eukaryota > Fungi > Basidiomycota > Agaricomycetes > Hysterangiales > Hysterangiaceae > Hysterangium > Hysterangium stoloniferum. The sequence continues at coordinate 448,104 of WHVD01000019.1, forward strand.
AACCCTACTTGATTCACACCACTCGCACTAGTTGGAGCCCACGGGCTCCGGCATATCTATCTCTCTCACCAGTCTCAACTCATGACCCATGATCTCCGACTTACGACTCACAACCCATGATCTCCAACTTACGACTCACAACCCACGACCCCCACCCAGACTCCCTGGGATTCCCATCCGCCTGTCTGAAATTGGACGACACGATCTAGCGAGGGCGCAGCCTATAAGCTGAAGCCAAGTCCTACCGGATATTCCACGGGTTTCTCCGGAGACCCACCCTGTACGTATCCTAACACAAGCCCACAACAGTGACATTTGTAATTGTAGTAGTCACAACCTTAAGACACTTTTAACCCCAACAACCACCACCTGCATCACACAAGTATTGGTTTGGGGTTCCATCTCAATAACATTAATGTTACCACACTTATATTTCAACTGTGAGCAAAACTTCACACTGTAACAGTCAAAGTGTGCTTGCTACTATTCAACTCATCTCCACAGATAAACTTAGCTTAACAGGACACATCCCTCAGGCCATTCACTCCTGTCTCATAGTAGTGATGTTACTCTTACCCTCTCTCCCTATCAATAAGTAATCTCTAATTGCACCTTGAGTTCAATCCTCACTCTTAAGTACTTTGTCTCTTTGATTGCACCTAGAGGTTGATCTTCACTTATAAGTGCTTCGTCTCATCAATTGCAACCTTGAAGGTCAATCCTGCTTCTATCATTTGAGTAGTAGGCTATTATATCATTTACTTACTGCTATCTTAATAAGTTGATCTCACTATTGCACTGTTACAAGTCGATATTGCTCACACATTGAGTGGTTAATTACTCAACTCTTCACAAACATGATGCATATGCAAAGAGTATGATGGCACTCAATGTTAAGAATCCCCTGGGTTTGGGGATCAAGTCCACCCAAAGTGCAGCAGAAGAATGGAAAGCTCTTACTACAACATATGATGCAGTGTCAGATATAGGGAGACTAAATGCTGAAAACACACTATGATCCATCAAATATGAAGATGGGTCAGATATAATGGCTTATTTTGCAGTACTACAAGAAGCATGGGAAATGGCAATTGGCCAGGGAAGTAGGACAGAATTCAGGACAATCATTCTTGGATCCATGCCTGGAGAATGGTCTATACATCAGCTGTCACAAATGTACAATTGCTCCTCTGCAAACCTGTCGCTGGAAAAGTCGCCTGGCCCTCACTTGTTTACAGTCTTTTGTTATTGGCATGGGGGGACGATTAATGTTGCAAGTGGTATTAAATTTAGCGAGACGACATGGCTTAGAAATGCAGCGTCGTGCAAGACTGACGGTCTTGCCAGGAGATGAGTAGAAGGAGTATGGAGACAATGAGGAACGTGGCATTCGTTGCGGCCAATCTCTTCGCTAATGGACTTCTGGTTGGCAATATAGTCCTTGATTGATCCCGGGATGCCGCTAATCGTCCAAAATACTGTCCATTATAATAGTTCTTTAGATGTTTCGTCCTCTGGGACCGTAATGGTCGTGTCATTGTGTTTCCTGCATCACTCTTTGCCTCATCGTTCGGTTCGTTCTGCATCTACGCACGATATGCCCCTTTGATTTGAGACTCTAGCCCTCTCTTCTGTCGCTATATACCAGGCCGCGGGAAGGTCTCTGCCGTCACCAGGCATCCCCTACTGGTGTCTGTCGATCGTCTTCAACGTTCTTGCTAGCATGATGATTTGTGGCCGCCTTCTGTGGCATCACCATACGACCCTTTATGCTACTCTCTCTGCTATGTTCATAGAGAGTGCAGCTTTATATGTCGTCGTAGGCATCATTCACGTTACATTGTTTGTACAAGAAAGTAGTTTCCATAATCCGATCCTTGGTGTTATGGCTTAAGTGGAGGTAATTTATTTCATTCGTTTGAACAATGGTATAGTGAAGTATTACTGTTACAGTGTATTTCTCCCGACGTGATGATTTTAAGAGTTGCCCTGGGCCGCGCAGGGTCTTTTAAGGCGTCCCCACCCACTATCGGCGCGCATCTCAAATTCCCTGAGGTCTCAAGATGCTCCTCGAGCCTCCATCCAGAAATGGATATTTCTTCCACCGCCAAGACATTCACAGACTTGACTGTTCAAAACTCGAATGCCGGGTCCCATTACTGTCACCCCGTTTAAACCTGCAACAAGAGAGAGCTCTGTCGTTCTCGGAGTGAAAAATGCATAGTTGGGCCTGTTAAATGGAATTCCGAGCTTGTAAAACGAGCATTCTCCCTGACATTAAGGAAGAGCCTTGATCCCTAGCGAGGCACGTCTTAGCTATAGCTAATGAATCGATGATAAAATGAACGGCTCACGGCAATCTGATACAACAGAGGAATGAAACTGGGGATCTATCAGTACATGTTCACAGTAACACTGATATCACGTACGTGATCATAACAGCCGTCACACCTGGGTTGGCAACGCTCATGAGTATGATGGTCATAGATATGATGGTCACTAAATGTCAGTTACAAAAGGCAACATCTTAATAGCGAATCTCTTGTAATTATTGATAAATTACCGAATAGTCTGTGCAAGGGAATCACTTTAGTCTGTCTAGCCATGAAAAAAACTGAAGGAAACGAACAATACCAAAAAGGCAAGCCCATCTCTAAGAAATGTATACATCAAGGATGGCACACGCCCTAATTGTCGCCAATTAATGAAAATTGTAAAAAATATGAGGATCAGATATATGCCTGGTGACAAGAGTTGAATACTGAGAAGGGTGCATTCAGCAAACAAGCCTCACATGAAGAGACCAAGAGTGGAATCCTACAACCCGGGGAATAAATTATTCAAAAGCACGTAGATTATGGGAAGCTGTAAAGACTCTCACAAGTTGATATACATGCTTTGCGGTACGTTAACGGGAACACATCCAGTAACTGGCCAGTCGGTTGTGTCATGGAAGTAAACCTTGAAAAATGATAGTGAATTCACTACGAATGGAACCTGAAAGGGGGGTGGGGGTCAGTACCAAGGTAACAGAGTACTGTTGTGAAGAAGAAGAAAAACTCTACAAACAGGTATGGTGACTATCCCGACATAAGTAATCAGTCAGAAGCCGGGATACTATCGTAAGGGGTGCTCACTGGTGAGAGTAAATAGCAGAAATGCAAGCACTAGATCATGATGGCATATATTCAAATTCATGTGAAAAGTGTCAATGCAGAACTTCCATACCACGTTTGGTTCTATTGTACAAGGCATACATCCACAGGATGAAAAGACCCTCTTCACACACTACCAGAAACATGAGCCCACTTGAGAGGTGAGTGAGTTGTCGGTGGGAAGTAATGCTCAATGCGTAGACTAACAAACTCACAACGTATAAACCAATGTCCCTGTGTGGCAACTGAGGCGAAGAAGTCAAGGTTAACCTCTCTCACGGAAGACATGCTCACAACTAACACAAAAATGGTCAGCATTTCATGTGCATTAAATTATCACATCGCTACCTCGATATCAGGATGCAAAAACAAACTAGCTTCCGAAGGCGACTCTTAGCTTTACACTTTTGAGCTGCAAGTCAATGCTTACAGATCATGATAAAACTAGATGAAAGACGATGTTGATGCCGATTAGTTAAACGCTGGTGATAATCCGGACCTTTACTCACAGAATAAATGCAAGCCCAAAATATCGAGCGACTATACAGAGGGAGTTCGGCAGTGTCCACTTTTTACTAGCAGCAAAAGTATAATATGAAGGTGTCCCAGCACTACTGGCAACGATCATTAAATACCTCCAAATGTGTTCACTCTTGTATTGCGTGTGAGAAGGTGAAATTCATGGGCAAAGGTTGTGGTTATTGTTACCCACCTCCTTATCTAATGTTATGATCCAGTCGTAGGAAATCAAGGTTGCAGCCATCACTTGAAGAGTAGTAAGTAGTGTGTTGTGCCTCTTTGAAGCCTGGTATACCTGCAGTGTGGTTTGCAGTGTGGTTGAATGAAACAATAGTGACTAGAACACCAGGTTCGAAAAGAGGTAAAGTACTGTTCGACATGAGTGTTGGGTGAAGAAAAATCTAAAGGAGGGTGCGCATAATTATATACATGCCCATGCTGTGAAAACGGGCTTGCAAAATTTATGGCATTGAGTGAGCAATATATATTGCAAATTGAAATGCTGACATGTTTGTAAATGTAGGCTCAATGGCTCAAGTGGAAGATTCGGTGATCTCCAGCTGAGATCATTCGGGAGGGACTGAAATAGATTGAGTTTCTAGGCAATCGTAGCATTGGTTAGCACAGCGGAGTACTGGTAATAGGCTAGTCTTTGTCAAATATTATTATGGCTGGCTACATTTTTCCTTTCATACTATGCTATTGGCTGGCTAGACCGGGTTAGGGGTAGCTACACCAATCGGGTTTGGACCTAGGGTTGGGAATATACCGGAATCCCTCCGCTGCACTCGATAACATCGTAAGGCGTTCCGGAGAGTCCACCTAATACCGTCCACCTACGTAGAGGCATTTCAGCAATGTCCACTTGTGCCCAAGTTTACAGCTAGCGACGCATCCGTAAATACGGCGTACATCTCGGTTGCTGCGATCATCTCATAAATTTTCAACCCTGGTATCGAGTGACACCGGAGATCGACTGGTTTCGCTGAAAAGAGCCAGATCCGAGTGATTTGTAAATCCTATGTCCCCCCTGCTAACCGATGCTATGTAGATCTGGTAAGGTTATAACATGTGATTGGCAGGGTGTATACCAAGGACAACTTCCACACATCATTTTTATGCCGGTAGCCAGCATATATTGGCAGCCGCGCATTCTGGGTGGAAAGCTACTAATCCTATAATATTAGAGTAAAGTTTAAACAATTAATATATATCAGCAAATTGAATGGTGTGAATCAAATGGACATGAAGAACACACCATCACATGTGTTTCATTTTATTAGTATAGTCCAATAGGAAACTGAAGGAAGACTGTCAACGTCACAAGAGGAGCGAGTTTCAGGCGCTTGGTTTGACTCGGCAGTCAGATTTGCAGCAATGTGGAACGCCCAGGTGGTGAACTTTATTTATTTCACTTATGTATCTATGTATTTGTTTCCCTTTGACACAGGTTTTCACAGCTCAGTCCTTTTATATCGAGTTGGTGTGAAGGTGAAGGTTCGACAGAGGTAATTCGGACTGGCAGAAGATATCACGAGCATCGCGTTTTCTCGCAGAAATCAGAAGGACTGCCCAGCTTAATCTCGGTGCTGCCAAAGATGTGAAGCACTGACAGAAAACTTCCCATAGAGGTCTTATGCGTAACATACTCAGAACAAGAGCGGTAATGAATGTGGGTAATAATGACCCCGGTCACTATACGACTCCGGCTGCTCGCTTTACCCAAAAATCTAACATATTAATAGAGAGTATTTGCTTCTTCCCGTGAATATTAGTTGCAAATACTCTCTAATTCCAGCTTCCGGCATGAAATCAAACGAAACAAAAATATTTGGTTTCCAGATCCAAGGATTTGGCCAAGCTCATTAGGCGCCTTTCGGATTATAATTCACTTTCAGACACAATTGATTGTGCTGATATTTTACACTTTTTGTAGTACTGTACAGTTGCTTAGTAACAAGATGATTATTGTTCAGTACCAAGATTGACTTAGAAGGTGCTTGATGTCTCCTTATCATGCTTATTGCCCATTAAATCAAACAAGTGCGAGATTAAGACTCTACTTATTCACACTAAGTTGTAGTCCCCCCATTGTTGAAGTTTTCGTCGTGCTGTTCCTAGACCAAATAACTTTCCGTTTGTCTCAGTGCCTCATATACCTAGTAACCGCTTACTCATATCCCTGTATGGTTCAAGTTCCTACAGCTACCAAACTACAACTAATTAGAAGCATTTCCAAGCGGAAAAGGCTTATGGCTGCAGATTAAACACTGCCTCAAACACCGCATTTCCAGAGCAAATCTATGCGAAACGTCCAGAAATGCAAACAATCCGAACAAAGACGCGTCCCCGTCACGTGCCGCGTGCTGTATCTCCTTTTCCTCTTCCTACCCTATTGCGCCACAACTACCCCACAGCAACCATGCCTCCTCCGTCCTCAATCTCCCCCGTAAGTCTCCTTTCTCATGGACGAGGATGTTTAACGTCTAAATACCATCCGTAAGATGACCATCAAGCGTATTCACCGCGAGATTTCTGACCTGAAGAAGGAGGACATGGGTGGGATGACATTGGCTCCCACAGAGTCGCTCTTCAATTGGCGTGGGTCTATCCCGGGCCCAGAAGGGTCGTGCTACGAGGGTGGTCTGTTTTGGTTGGATCTTACGCTCCCTGGGGATTATCCGTGAGTGAGGTGCCAGCTGCTGGCAAAGCATTGCCGCTTAGGGGAGCGTTGTTTCAGCTTTTCGGCACCACGGGTTGTGTTCACTACAAGGTTGGCGGATTTACCATTCTTCTTTTCTTGTTTTGGAATATTGGCTGAGTTGCTGGGGCGTGTAGGATTTATCATATGAACATATCTGACCGGTATGGGAACCTTGCCACATAAGCGCTGTATACGTAGCCTGACAGCGCCTTGTCAGAGGCAGCGTTTGTATCGATTTATTGAAGAATAACTGGTCGCCTGCGCTTTCGCTATACAAGGTTCTACTGTCGCTATCTTCACTATTAACCGACCCAAACCCTAGTGAGTAACTCCAACTCCAATTCTGTGTTTTGATGTCATATCGTTCTTTACGAATAATCCCCATTGCAGAAGATCCCCTGGGTGAGTTCAGCTATTAGACAACCTGCTATCGGTCTTAATTCGAGACAGTTCCCCAAATTGCAAACGAGTTTGTGCGGGATCGGACACAGCACAACAAGACTGCCGCACGCTGGACCAAGCTCTACGCCCTCCCTCCCTCAGTGAACTCGACGACATCAGCCTCAACCTCGTCTTCCAAACACCCTCACACTTCGTCTGGCGACGAACCTATTATTATTGATGATTCACCTGAACGACCATCCCGCCGGAAGCGGGAACGAGCTGCTGAACAGGAGGAGGGTAGGAGAAAGCGAACACGGTCTGGGGCTAGCACTAGTGGTGGTGCCAGTGGGAGCAGCACCTCCTCATCCGACGTGATTGTAATAGATGAATAGTTTTACGATCATCTCACATGGGTTCTTTACATATCCAACTTGTTACCAGGGGCTTGTTTACTTTTTAGTTGTTATTGTACTGGCACAGTTATTATCATTAATTAATTACGCGGGAATTATTACAGTATGTAGTGGTACATGGCACTGCTACACCTTCAGGCGCGCCCGCGGCCAGATTTCGCACCTGCCGAGGCCGCTGCCCCACCCGCTCGCCGTTTACCGTTGCGACCTTTCTTGTTGCCCGCGCGTTTGGCTTTGCAGTCATCGCAGTACCATGTTCCCGCCTTGGGAGCATTTGTTAGCCCAATGCAGGCTAGGTGGAACTGAGAGCAAGGGTGAGTAAAAGGATAGAGATATGCATAACTGGAATAAACGGTACCCATTCGAACGCGCATTGTTCGTCATCGCATCCCACCATCTCTCCGTAGCTGTGCCCGTGGCAATAGCAGTAGCGTCCGCCGTCTTGTTCATCACCGCCATCTTGCTCTACTTCCTCGGGTGCAGGAGCCACGTCTTGTTGAACGACGGTGGTGCGAGGCGGTACTGCAGCCGCAGCAGGTACACGGGCAGTGGACGGGTGGTTGACCGGATGGGATGTGACAGACAGCACTGAATCGGCAGATGGCGATCCCGCACGGTGTGCATGTACATGTACAAGCGTCTGCTGCTCTGCCCTGCAAAGAGTGAGAAACCGTCAGCGCGCGTGCACCCCACGGAACAGTTAAGAAGCTGACTTGCGGCTTTTCGCAGCGGACGCGCCGCCGCGGCGGTGCGATGCTGCAGCGGTCGGTTCGCGCTCCTTTCGCGGCGTCGGTGCGCTTTCCTCCTCCTCCCGCACGCGCTTGCGCGACTTGACGGGGCTCAGCGCCTCCACGGCCAGCATGCCCCCCAGCTGACCTCGACCCGCATTCGCTGCAGCCCGGCGGCGCCGGCCGTTTTCCAGTGGGATGATGTCCTGTGGTGGGCGGGGTGGGATATGGGGATATGTTGTGCGGAGATAGAGATGTGCTGGCGTGAAGGACGTGTCGTACTGGGCGATGGTGGTCAACAGGGTGTTCATGTGGCTCTTGTGGGCCATCAGCTGCGGATGGGGGGGGTGAGAAGGCCCTGAGCGGCGGCAGCGTGCACATCACGTACGTTGTCTGCGGCCTGGCTTGCCACCTTGATCTTGTCTTCGCCGCCGAGCTTCAGCCGCTGCGCCTCCTCCCCGATCTGAACGAGCTTCGAAAGCCGCTGCTCCTTCGTCGAGTGCGGGCTCTCGACGAGGTCGATAAGTTCGTATATTTTCTGGGTGACGCTGTGGGTTGACGCGCTGAGCACGGCATCGAGCTCGCGAAGGTCTGCAAACTGGCGTGATAGATCGAGGGGAAGAGAGTCGAGTGTGTGAGCGTACTCGGAGAGCGTCATTAAAGAATGGACATTCGCTATGGATGGCAATGAGGATGAGAGGCCTAGTGAGGACGAGAGGGCCGCCATTGCGCTGCGGTGGTGGTGGGTAGCGGTCAGCCTTGCTACTAATTATTAATAAACGAAGCACCATGAGAAAACTAAATAATCATTTTCTTGTGGCATTTGGTGGTCGTATTTAATATATGAACCTTGACACTCGGCGCCTTGCTAGCTCAATCGGTAGAGCGTAAGACTCTTACAGTCCACCTGACCGGGTAAGCAATCTTAAGGCTGCGGGTTCGACCCCCGCGTGAGGCTAATGTTTTTACATTTTTTTATTTTCTTGGTTTTTGAGACTTGAACTTACATTGAGAGGACAGCAAAAACACATTAAGTTAAGAGTCAGTTTTTGAACCTCTGAACCTGAAAGTCTCAGTGAATCATTTGCCAATCATGATTTCTGGACTGTTACTACAAAGTGTAGGCTTACTAATTTGGAAACTTACTAATACAAAATTTCTCTTTTTGGGGGTCAGAGTCGTCTTAAATTCAGAGACTAACCCCATGTGTAAAATTTAATTCTTGCGTACCTCTTGCATTCGAGGGGATCGCTGTACTTTACCATCATGTAAACATATCGAATGTCCAATCCCTCCCGACGCGAACATATGGTCCGCTTCATATTGGTTCAAGCCAATCCTTATTCTCACACCTCCCAGATATGTCCCTGAGCGAGTCCAACCTGCCACAGTGCTTCTCAAGGCCGTATGCATGTCTTGGCATTATATTGAAGTACACCAGACGGTGCTTATTTTCTTTTGGTGTTCTGATGATATGGTTGTGAACTGGCTGCAACTCACGAAATCTCTTTCATAATGGGCTCTCCGGTTGAAACTTTTCATACTGGTTGCAATGTGGAAAAATGACGTAACACCAAATATAGGCTGGAATATCTTCCAAGCCTTCTTATCATGTGGCCCGAGGACTATAAAATGTGCCCTTATTGCTTAGTCTGCGGCAGACAACCAAGATGCCCGCCTTTTTCAAGTTCCTGACTGGTTTACTTGTCCCCTGTCTTATTCCAGGCCTCGGTCTCATCACACCATGCGCAGAGGCAAAAACCAAGACCCTTCCAGATCTTTACGAGGCTTCCATAGTAGAGCTCCAAAATGGCCTCGAAAGCGGCGATTTCACCAGTGTCGACCTCGTAAAGGTTAGATCGTTGCCTCTAACACCGAATTATCATGGAAACTGAGACAAATAATCAGGCCTACTTTGCGAGAATTGAGGAAGTCAATCACCAGGGTGCTAGTCTTCATGCTGTTATTGAGACCAATCCGACGGCTTTGCTGCAAGCGGAAGCTCTCGATCTCGAACGCAAAACCTCCAAGAGATCTAGGGGACTACTTCATGGAATACCTATCATTGTGAAAGATAATATTGCTACTTTGCACTCAGAAGGTGAGTGGTTACTTCAAAGGAAATTGGACTGACGCTGATCTCCCCAATGCAGGAATGAACACAACCGCGGGTGTGTAATATCCGCTCAGAAATGTTGTCACGACTAACCCTTCTCTCAGGTAGTTTTGCTTTACTCGGGTCAGTTGTTCCTCGTGACGCCATGGTTGCCGCAAAGCTCCGTGCTTCTGGCGCGGTGAGGATTTTTTTTCCGTTGATAAAGGATCAGAATAATTGAAAAAAAAAAAATTCAGATCATTCTCGCAAAAGCGTCACTATCCGAATGGGCAAACTTCCGAGGAAGTGTTCCTTCAGGCTTTTCGGGACGTGGCGGCCAAGCCCTCAACCCATACTTTCCTCAAGCAGATCCCTCCGGCTCCAGCTCAGGAAGCGGCATTTCTTCTGCGATTGGTCTTGCGGCTGGTGAGGTTGCACATCGTATTCGGAAGTGTTCAGAAATCTCATTTAGATATTCTAATGCAGGTGCTCTTGGCAGTGAAACATCTGGAAGTATTCTGTCTCCAAGCAGCAAAAACAATCTCGTTGGCATCAAGCCCACAGTAGGCCTAACCTCGAGGGCCGGTGGTACGCTGGTGTCTTGTTAATCGTTCTAAAATAAATAAATCTCATGTGATCTAGTTATTCCTATTTCCATAAACCAAGATACGGTCGGTCCAATGTGCAGGAGTGTCGCCGATGCAGCAGCCATCCTTTCAGTGATCGCGGGTCCGGATAAACTCGATAACTTTTCGTTGCTTCAGCCGTCTCCCGTCCCGGACTACACAAAGGCTCTTAAACCGAATGCTCTGAAGGGAGTCCGACTTGGAATTCCCCGTTTATTTGGCAGTTCAGATGCGAACATCACCGCTGCATTCAATGCGTCGGTTGAGATCATCAAAAGCCTCGGTGCTATCATCGTCGATCCGGCCGAGTTCCCGAATGCGGTTGAGCTTCGCGCGTCGCACAATTCTAGCATCGTCCTTAGTGCTGATTTCAAGGTGTGCCGCCATCCAGTTATTCCCGTACTTTTGTGTTTATAAAGCTCGTATTCTAGGCGGATGTAAACAACTACATTGCTGGTCTGCTCGAGGTACCCACGGGTGTAACGAACCTCGCTGATCTTATAGCTTTTAACACTGCTCACGCTGACGAGGAACTAATCCCCCCCTTCTACACCTCTCAATCTCAGTACGCATGGTGTTTTTCATGTTATCGATAATAGGAGCTGATAATGCCACCAGATTTATCGCATCCGAAAATACCACACTCAACGATGCGTACTTCACTGCATTGGCATTCGACAAAGAGCTTGGTGCCACAAACGGGATCGACGCCACGCTGAAGAAATTTAATTTGGATGCTATTCTACTTCCAACAGATGGTCGGTCAAGTATCAACTCCACTCGATAATCACTTACAAGCTGGTTTCCCAGGCTTTACTGCGGGTCCAGCAGCGATCGCGGGATACCCCGTTGTCACAGGTAACACCTCTAGCCATTACATTTTCTAATTATTTGACTAACGACACCTTCTCACAAGTACCGCTCGGTTTCCAGCCTGATGGTGTCGTGCCGACCATGGCAAGACCTACCATTTCCAAGGCACCCGGGGTTCCATTCGGAATCTCGTTCATGGGAACGGCATTCTCGGAATTCAAGCTCATCAGCTATGCCTATGCATATGAGCAGAAGACCCATAACCGACTTAAGCGCCTTGCATTCCCGGCAGCCATTCCCAAGACCCAGCTGATAGATGTAATTGGAAAATGAGCTGATTGATTACGAGTCTTCTTTTCCTGTAGGTTTTGGCACGACAACGTGAAGATAAATCGCGTTTATGTTTACTAAGGGGGCAAAGAGGTTCCTAAACATATCCGACCATAAACGGGAGTTATGCAAATGAACTGACGAGTCCGCCACTGTCATACGTCAAAGGGGCTACCACGCCGCTCTATAACTTTTCCAGAAAAATAACTGGGTGTGACATCAGAGAGTGTAACGAAGTTGAACAGAACTTATTTTTAAGCCTGATTTCCGAATGCTTATAGTGAGGGGCGGTAAAATTATGAGATGCATGTGCTGGTGTCCCGGAGTGATATATATATATGTACGGGTCTTTGCGCCAAGGTCACGGTGTTGGGTCTCGTGGCAATTCCAGGGACTTCAATTGAAACCACTGTTAGCTAAATTGTTAGTTTAGTGAGTTCTTCAAGTAGGTGATGTGAACTCTTTGTAAAGTACGCAACGCAGCACTAGATGATATTACATGAAGATGTTACATGTCAACAAACAGCAGAATTTCCAGTCGGAGCCACCCCCCCTAAAGTTCCAAGTTCGGTGGGTTTTCCGCCTAAAACGCTCCCACTAAAAGCTTTTCAGGTTTTTTTCTAATCAGTTTTCAGACGGGAGCGGGTAAGTCTTTTCTACACAGTTTGCATTATCTCCCCCACCGGCCTCTTCACCATTTCCATCCTCTTTATTCTCCTCGGACCCCTCGAACCATTACTGATTCATCAAGTCTCTCATTGTCTGTATCTGGATGAGCCACAAGTGGCTCCTTCCCCGCAACCACCAATTTTTTGCAGGGCTTAGAGCGGTACATACCATTTATATTTCAATATTCTTTTTCTTTAGAATGATTTTCCATTTATAGTTGGTCAAAAACATTTTTGAGGCGGGAAGCAGTAATTCGGTAACAAAATATTAATCTGAGATCAGACTGGGACGGACGGTATAATCCGGGGAAAACTCTGAGCTCTGGAGGCTTGATCAAAAGTCCGGTGAAGTTTTTCAAATTTTGCTCCGCTAGACCTCATCCGCAGAAAGGAAAAAACAGGTCAAATTGAATTTGGCACATCATTTCTGTCCTGGTTGAAAGGGCAAAAATCAGTGATTTTGAGGTCTATGTACAGATTAGTCATGAGACTAAGGGTAGCTGCCTAAATACGCGTAGTAGGGAGAATTTCGTTCCTCCCTTCTCATCGCCCCGTTACCTAGTCTCAAGCTGCATCAATGATGGCCATCCAAATTATGGAGTCTTAGGGCTTTTAATATTTATGATGTATCGAGTTATCACAGTCTTATACGCCTCTAAGGTAAATTTATCATTTATTGTCAATGTCATTCCGTTGTGATGATGATATCCCTCTCGTATCTTCATCGTCGGCTCTTTCATCCACCTCAATCGCCGATGCGCTTTTTTCTACGTTTCCCTAGAATGCGAATGTGTGGTTTCCGTAGCAAGAGCGGTTCTGATATACCAGCCTCACAGCAGCGAAACGGTCGCGTTTGTTCCTTTGATTATTGTTTCCTCTGTCGTTTACACGTCTTCCGTCGATGTCGCTCGACAGATTTATAGTCACAATAATAAAGCACTGATAAAGCATTGCAACGCACACATACTTGGGTCGTTGTCACGTGCCTTTACAAATCGCCGTTGCGTTGGGGTCTATTGGAGACAATCTAATAATTAACGTCGTCCAACCAAGAGATGGAAACGCCATCGCTGCACCAACTTTCAATAGTGGAACGTAAATCTCCCCGTCCGCAGGATCCGTTTCCAAATCCAGATTGTTACCATTCATTCCAAGTAATTCACTCGTTTTGAAAGAAACTGTCGATATTTATGAGCAATTGATGCTAAAACAGTTGAACATGGTTCTTGCTATTTGGACGGAAGAACTACGTTTATTCCGTCAGTTCAGAGTCTAGATAATGCAAAGCTAAGTACCGAAGGTATACCTGTAACTATGCAGAGAGGGCTCTTATGTCAATGGGGACCGCTCCTTAATGATGGAGAGGGGTAGAAGCATTGAGTACTCCAAGGATCTATGAACGGATTTTCGTTCAGAGTGAGTGCACTTCCTCTGAAGCTAGTGAGGCATAGGTATGAGTGACATTCGACTGATTTCGTCTTCCTCCGGAGTAGTCTCGACTGATCATGAGAATGCGTGTTCATCAATTGGACACTGACGGGCAAGTGGGGTGGTGGTGGGGCCTTAAGTATTAGACGAATCTCCACATCAAGAGACTATTGATTGAGAGGGGTCCACAGTCCTAAGTTCATGCAACCTGCTGATAATTTTAGAGCATTGGAACCGTGCTGTTAAATAATAGAAAAAATAGCTAGAAAGAGTGATCACACGACACTGCAGACGTTATCAACACATAATATCATGTATAGAATTGATAATACAAGATTAAGTCTATCTCCTGCCGGATATTCCGACCCACTCATTGATTCCCCAACGTCGAAGCTGAGAGGGATGGTCCTGAGTTCCGCGGAGCAGAACCTTCCATAATCTGCAGGTCCTTCAATCCGTTGTTTATTATACTTGTGAGGTGGGCAAGTCCTTGCTGTTGCTCCGAGAGAATCTAAACCGAAAGTCAGTCAATGAAAAGCAAACAAGCACAGACTAAAATATGACATACACCCGCCAATTTTTCTAATCCTTCCCAATCTACAACTTTCCACTCCACGCCATCACCACCAGCCCCAATCTCTCGTTCCTTCGCAGCCCTGACCGCACCCATCAAGGCCCACAGTTCGTTCAAACGACCTCTACTAGCACCGCTTACCAATTCATCTCGTAAACGCTCCAGTCGGGCACGTAACGCTTCTTCCTCTGGTGATATTGCGGCCGATCGTAGGCTGGGTATGAGAAGATGCAGGTGCTCAACAAGACGGAGGAGGCGATGCGTTATTATCATATGGGTTTGCATTGCTTGGGTGGTTCGTAACGTGTTAGAAAGGATGTGGGTTTGAGAAAGGGCCGCTAGGCGTGTTTGGAGTTCCTAAAAGAGATGTTATATTATTCGTCGAGAATCCTGTGGCATTTCACCTCACCTTGAGTTTCTCATTATGTTGCGTAGCTTGAGAGCTCTGTGCCTCAACGCGCTTTTGAAGATCGTCAAAGCCGACAGCGAGCACAGGTACCATACTGAAATATGGGCTGTTTAGTAAAGATAGTATGTGACAATTAAAAAAGCAAAATTCCGCACGTGGAAGGATCAGGATTTTCCCTCACCGCCTGTTGCCAGAGTGCGTCGTTGGTTACGTTCGCTGGTCGGCCGTACAGGTGAACTTGTCGTGGATCAACTAAGTTATAAAAATAATGCTTCATAGCACATTCCGTAAGTGCTAAGTAACATAACACAAAGAGGACTCTACGCACCTGGAAACGACATTGTGAACTTTGAGGGTTCCAAGCTTCGACAATAGTTTCCACTCGTTGCTGCATATCTGGCTGGGACGTCTGTTGGAACGTTGATGTTGACGAACCAGGAAAGAAAGATGATGATAATGGAGGTTTGGGTCCGAAGGCTGACGTGCCCAGTCCGCTCTGAGGAGTAACGGTGGACGAGAACACATTGCTACCTGGTGCGGCAGCTCCCAAACCGGAAAACGGCGATGGATTCTGGGACTGGGCTTGATTCTGGCCACCTAGATTGGAAAATGGCGATGGATTCTGGGGCTGGGCCTGATTCTGGCCACCTAGATTTGAAAATGGCGATGAATTCTGGGGCTGGGCTTGATTCTGGCCACCTAGATTTGAAAATGGCGATGGATTCTGGGGCTGGGCCTGATTCTGGCCACCTAGATTTGAAAATGGCGATGGATTCTGGGGCTGGGCTTGATTCTGGCCACCTAGATTTGAAAATGGCGATGGATTCTGGGGCTGGGCTTGATTCTGGCCACCTAGATTTGAAAATGGCGATGGATTCTGGGGCTGGGATTGATTCTGGCCACCTAGATTTGAAAATGGCGATTGACCTCCCAATGTTGAAAATAGGGACGAGTTCGGGTTTTGAGCTTGGTTTTGGTTCTGGGGCTGAGCTTGATTCTGACCGCCTAATGCTGAGAAAGGGGACGGGTTTGGGTTTTGAGCCTGGTTTTGATTCTGTGGCTGTGAAAATGGGCTAGTGCCAGAGAATAGACTGGATCCTGACGTGTTTGTGGTACTATTTTGTGCGCCTCCTTGGAATCCACCAAACGGGGATAGGTTTGCTTGCGTCTGATTTTGGTTCTGATTTTGGTTCTGGTTTTGATTCAAGGCCTGTGAGAAAGGGCTAGTACCAAATATCGATGGTGCTTGCTGAGATTGTGGCTGCTGCTGCTGTCCGCCAGGTGCATTATTTGGGGCTGGATTAGTAGGAGTGGCTCCTCCGAAAGCACTAGATTGACCAAAGGTATTCGTTGCAGGTTTATTGAGACCAAACAGAGAAGACATTTCCTGCGCTTGTGATCTTCAAGGCAGAAAGGCGCTGACTTATTGTGGTCTGTACTACACGTGCGGGAAATCGTATGACACTGTCACGTCACGGTTCACGAATAATGTTACTGGAATAAACAACATCAAATAGCCGCATTGCTCTCAGGCTCTCACAACCCTACAGTAAGTTCCATGATAAGAGTCGAGCCTCGATATTAAACACTTCATATGGAGGCTTTTTAGGCCTGCATAACAATTGTCTGAGATGTTGGAAATGATGATAAAACACCATTCTCCTAAGGGCAGTTCACCTATTCCTTCAACTTTTTATATGAAAATGCAAATTGTGGACCATGTTTTTGGAGGCTAATGCATGATTTTACCCATGTACACCTAAACTAGCACCAAACTTATCTCATTGATTGACACACAAGTACTTCTATTACGACTCTATTAAACCCCTTGTAGATTGTGTATTATAATAAGTCAAATCATACTATTTTAATATGAGAATGATGTTAAGACCAATTTCCTTATCGACAACTTACATTGTGGCGAGTTGGTGACATAATCAAAGTTTGGTGTGAGAAAAGAGCTGCGAACAAACTATTCACGTTCCCCTCCAAGCAGAAACCCATGTACCCATGCCCGGGACATTGCCTATTACTAGGTTACATATCATGGTATTCCCTGTTCCCTCGTTGCTAACAATTGTAGTCTCCATATATTAATTTTTCTTGTCATTACCTACATACAACAAGCAATACAATACGCTAGGTTAAATACATGTTTCGAGACAAATCACATAGCACGGGCAAGTGAGGCAGACAATCTTCAAAAATAGCATGTCAGTGAATTTTAACCCACAATATTATAATTATCGTGTTTGCATGCTGTCAATAAGTTCCATGTCGCCGAACTCGTCTATGATAGCGGCGTGGAACGTCCCAAGCGTACTTTGATTCAGGGTGCAGTCGTCACGTTTGACATGTCTCTCCCTTAGATCCAGCTGAAATCGGCAGAGAATGATGACGGATAAACTGGGATCATTTTTATGAGAGTTGATATGAAGCAAAAATAGCGGCGGTTATGTCGAGGGGCACACTTACACACTCTGCACTGGTGCAAGAATCCCTTGTAGGCCGGGCTATCATTGACGTTAGGTACGTTGCATTCGACGTGCTAATTGACTCACCCTAAGTATCTATTTTGAAGACTTAATCAAAAGGGAACTTCAGTTATATAAGAGGAGCTGGCAAACCCTCCATATACCGGCGTGAGTGACGGAAACTGTGAGGACAAAGCTATGCCAGGGGGTTCAACGTTGAAACCTTTTTGAAGAAGGAAAGTAATTACCCATATCTCAGAGCCCCTGAAAGTTTGACATCTGAATCATATATTGCTCGGATAGACTATTTTGTCGTACCTTGGTAAATGATGAGAAATAGAATAGAGTTCTTTGTAGATTGATCCGAAAGAGATCTTTGTTTTCTGACCGTTGATAACATATACCAGAGGGTTATCAGAAGTATGATTGTGTCGTAGCCCACCGTAATTGCACTTTGAATGGAATTTGCTGTCAACAAAATCAGCTGATGTCTGTCTGATGGTGGATGCAAGTTTGTACCTCTTCAAAAATTTATTCGTGATCATGCAACATAGATGAACTGCATCGCAAATGGCTGAACATACCGTATAATGCGCTCTCGTGTATCGAGAGTTAATTGACATGTGTCCAGGATTGTCGTGAACTGGTCCGAATTTGTCAATTAAACAGGATTCATCGAGTGCGGAGGCAAACCTATGAACGTACCACTTTTAATCCTATAACTACAAATACAATAGGCAGTAGTATTACTACCACGAGAATATTCTGGTTTGAGATGGCGTATGCTCTTGCCATAAGCAATCCTAGAGCGTTTGGTTGTTAGACTAGCAATAATGTGACCGAATCACCTGTGATTACCATGCACGCCGATCAAAGGGAAGAAATACAAAAGGCTAATGGCACGGATGAGTGCTGTGCATGTTCTGAGGTAGAAGTCATCGTAAGTCAGGAGCATTACATTGGTATTTAAGTCCCGTACTGTGGCCAGAGTGTATTGTCACAGCGTTTCTCTGAGAAAAGCCACAAAACCACATACCGTGATAGACATTTCCCCCAGGCCAAGATATAAAAGCACGACCGTGAAGAGAAGCAATGGATATCGTGTCGCTTGGTAAAGAACGGTCCCTAACCTGAAGAACGGTCGAGGCTTCCACATGTGTTCCACTTCGCGAGATAATGTGAGCAGGGTATCATATGTGAGAACCGCTGCAGAGAATATAATAAGAATATACCAAAACCACGAAGGGGACTGACCGATTGAAGCGATAATAACATAGTTGAAAGCCTGGCTGTTTAGGCGGACCTTCTCAGCCTGTGATCCCAGATAAACGGCCTGATAGAGCTTACCTATCTGAAACTTGCTGAACAAATGCTGCAGTCTCTTGAGACGTCATGAAGAGATGCAAGAGGTAAAGCAATCGTAAAGAAATGAGTGTTACTTATATGATACGACATCTTTTAGTAATACGATGGATAACCGCTATAGTAGTAGTGCCCTTCTTTGTCTCTGTCCGTGTTTGGTGAGCGGACCCCCAGTGGAAGCGAATCCGGGGGCCGCAGGCTCCATTGCACAAAGCATGCTGATGGGGACATGAGAGCCCCAACAGCATGCCAAACTAGTAGTAAATACATGAAAACTCAATCTAAACTACGAGTTTTAGGGCAATAAAGGAGCAGGATGTTGGATAACACCGTCAAACTTTACAGCTATATTTGGACGGACAAAACACATACAGGGTCGAAATAACAAAGGAACCGCTTGGCAACAAAAGAACTGAGATACAACCTTTTGTTCCCTATGTCTCACACTTCCTTTTGTTCTGTATTTCCTTTGTTTGTATTTCCCCATTGTTATCTTTAGTATATATAATGTAACTCTAACAACCTTACACCTCAGTCCGTTATACACATATATGAGACTGAGGTGAGTCTTTCTTCTCCTACATTTTTATTAATATTCACATGTTGTAGTTTATTATTAGGTACTTAATCCTAGTCCGTTATACACATATACGAGACTGAGTTTATTATTAGGTTACTTTTCTAACACAGGAAAGGGTGGGATGGTGGGAAAAAGAAAAGTACTCAAGGCAAGGCTGAGCAATACCTTGAGGGCCGGCCACTCAGATGATGGTGGCAAGAGACAAAGGCGACAGGAAAGGGTTCCAGTGTAGTGGAGCTTAAACATAGTCCAGAGTGCCGCACAATCCCTGGCTTGCCAGGAGCAGTTTGGCACTCAACGTCCAGCCGAGCGTATGAAGAATGCCCACACTCTTTTTCTCTTACGACGACTTGATCGTCTTTTCTTCTCGACAGTCTTTCACTCTCTGTCATATCAACATTCATTTACTTCTATTTCTCATTGTTTTATCTTACAGGATGACAACTGGACCTGCACCTCAAGGGGTGTTCACACACTTAGGCATCAACTTAGGTGAGCAGAACGCTGCATACCACAACAACACAAGGACAGAAATACCACCATCCGCAGCAGCGGTGGCTGCTGATTCCTCAGCTGTACCACAGGCCAACAGCCCTGATGGCAATGAGCAGAGCCAACTTGCAAGCCCTCCACTGCTGGCAAGTGAAATTGAATGCCTAGACACCCAAATTGCACTACTGATGGCCCAGTGGAGCACACTGGCAAGCAGTTGCACCCCCAGTGAGCGGGTGGGCATGGCAGCACTGGAAGGTCCCCCAGGCATTATGAGATTGTTCTCAGACCCCAACACAGTGCAGTGGGCCAACACTACAGCACTGAATGCTGACAGTTCCAAAGTCAGCAGGAGGACCCCAGTCCCAGATATCATCCCAGGGTTCAAGGCCAATGCTTTAGAGATCCATGAGTGCCTCCTCCCCCCTCCTTCAGTGACTGTGGTCATTTCCATCTGTGGTGCTTGCGGCATGCAGCACCTTACCCATCTGGGGCACCTTGCAGTAAGCAGGCATTTCAGCCCAATCATTCTCACCTGGGGTGCTGCTGGCTCCCAGAAGGATTGTGTTGCGATCTGGAGGGTGCAGCCCATGTTGCCATACTGCCATCTGAAGGACGCAGGGCATGCAGCCAACCTGGCCAGGCATGGGTCACGTACCCCCCCCCCTCCTGCTGAGGGTTTTTTTTTTGTTTTTCCCTTTTTTTTTCGCAACGACCTGGCACTTACAATCCCCCCCCCCACCTTCACTCCTTTCAGCTATACCACAGAAAGTGGAGGAAGCCTTTTGGAACTTGCACTATGTCCCTTACATGGCACTCACAACAGAAGCTCACTGGAAGGCGGAACGGGGCACAGAAGAATTTACCTTCTCGCCATCTGGCAGCATTATGGCTAAAGGGCTAGATCGTGAGAACGAGAAAGGGATTAGCATCATTGACTGGCTAGCTGCTGCTGCAGCGGCAGTCGACCGCACAAGGGCACATGGTGGGGATGCCCGAGCCAATGTACTCATGGCACACCACTCAATTGTAACGACCATCGCAAAGTTGCATAGTTGGGAAGTCGCTATGGACTATGACACCCAGCAACAGGAGGCAGCAGCCCGCAACCTTACCCACGACTTAGGCTGCTTGGACACCAATGCACTCACTGTAATTTCGACACGAGCGGCACTTCAGGCATTGAGGACTAGTGGCCCTTCAATCACCCCTCCAAAGCACCCTCACTCTGCAGGACCCCCAGCCCATCTGTCAGCTTCTCAAAAGAAACCATGCCCTGAGGGGGAGAGGTCTCACTGCTTTCGGTGTGGATCACAAGGACACTTTCCAGCAGATTGCAGTGCCAGGCTCACCACAGCAGGAAGAATGCCGCCCCCATTGTCCAGAGTGCCAGAAACAAGCACACCCTGGCTGCCCCCGATGGCAAGCAGTTCTGCTTCGGCTGGGCGCTGGGATCCCAGTGCAAGTGGGGTGACAATTGCATCAATACACATGCCTGTAGCATCTGCTTCGAGAAAGACCACGGAGCAGGAGCCTGTAGGCAGCTCTGACCCTCGTTGGGTCACCACGCCGCTTGATCCCATCGCAGCGGCAGGTACATTGTGTAAATATGGTATATTCCAGGATTGGCAGAATATTATATCAGGTTTAATAAATGGGTTTGACATTGGAGTTAAAGCCCACTTATCTCACACCCTCATTTTTCGAAAATCACAAATCTTCGCTACTAGACACAGACTTTATTTACAGATACATATTGAGCGAGCAAGAGGCAGGACACTCCAAAGGCTACACACCAGACGAGCTGGAGTGGCTCATTGGCCCATTCCAGACATCACCCTTGGGCCTGATCCCCAAACCGCATTCAGACACTTACTGCCTAATCCAAGACCTTTCCTTCCCATGGGGAGACACAGAACACCCCTCCATAAACAGCAGCATAAACCCAGACGACTTCCCCACAGAATGGGGTACCTTCTTGGATGCCGCAGCTCTGATCCTATCCTTACCAGATGGCTGCATAGCAGCCACATTTGACATTTCAGCTGCATACCGAGTCACTCCAATAAGACCGAACCAACAGAACACATGTTGCATATTCTGGGATGGCAAGGTGTACGTTGACTGAGCAGTGGCATTTGGCCTGGCCTCAAGTGCTGGAGTATTCAGCAGCATTGCTGACATGCTGATAGCACTATACAGGAAGGCTGGCTTCAGGTGGCTCCTCAAATGGGTAGACGACTTCCTCGCCATTCACCCACCTGGGCAATCTTGGACTGAGGAGGACTTCATATCCCTAACATCGCATTTCGGCGTACCATGGAGCCAGAGCAAGATGTGGCCATTCTCCACCAAACAGAAATACATTGGTTTTGTGTGGGACTTGGCTGCCAGGACAGTCGCGATCCCACCAGAGAAGCTACATGCCACCCTCGAGTTGATCAGCCAATGGGCATTGGAGGATGCACTTTTTTCTGCGAATGAGGCGGAAAAGCTACATGGAAAGTTAGTTCACATATCATCCATCTTCCCATGGATACGACCTTTTCTACGCTCCATTACCACATTTGCATCCAGCTTCCAGTCCCGAAGGGCATCGTTACACCCGAGCCCAGCAGTGCTGGCCGACCTCTCATGGATTTGCTTTATTCTACAACATCTTCCAAACGAGCTACCTATCCCCTCATAGGAGGTCATAGACATAGGATGGTGGGGGGATGCCAGCACCTCCTTTGGGTTAGGTGTGGTGGTTGGCGACCAGTGGGTGGTATGGAAGTGGGCACCGGGTTTCAAAGTAGGCCCACACCGCCAATTCAATATTGGATGGGCAGAGGCGGTTGTCGTAGAGTTGGGCTTGAGAATAGCCCTGCAAAATGGATTATTATGCCAGCAGCACCCATCACATTCAACCTTTTTGGTGTGGTCAGACAACAGCAGGGTTGTCACTATCCTGAACAAAGGCAGATCATGCAGCACAGAAACAAACAGAATCCTCAAAGAGATATATGTACAAACTCTTAGCTACGAACTGAATACAACTGAAAGCCAAATACATACCATCAAGGTACAATCTATCAGATGCTCTCTCACATGGGCATATCGCCCAATTCCTCGAAGGCTTTCCAAGGGCACGCACTCATACCAAGATTACTATCCCCAAACACCTGGAGCAATGGATCCAATCATTGTAGCACCAGTCACAATCTCAGCTCCATTCACTCCACCCCCACAGATGCCAGCAACATGCCATTTACACCTCCTCCCATCGACCCTGAGACCATCATGTAAGTCAGGCGAGAGGCTGTTCAGATGGAAAGGGGTCAACACACCTCCACCAGCCACAGTAGACCACCCCATTCTTCACCTACTTGCTGGTATCACCTCAGAGGCGTCACTGCAGGATACCAATGGGTATGGTGCTGGCTTACGCAAATTTCATATTTTTCGTGATATTTTCTCAGTTTCTGAAGCCGAGAGACTCCCAGCATCCTTCCCACTGCTGCACTCCTTTGCACTATGGGCATCAGTGGACCCATCATACCTAGGCAAGAATCTCACTGGTGGTACACCTTTTGAGACAATCTCAGTCAGTGGGACAAGGAAGTACCTCGCAGCAATCAGGGCTTGGCACTTAGCACAGGGTTGGTCACCTCTGCTGTCAGAGGATGAACATTCAAGGATCAACTGGTCACTGCAGGGCCTAGAGAACCTGCAGGGCAGATCATGAAAGTGTCCTCCGCGGCCACCAGTAAAGCTTGGAATGCTAAAGGCCTTGAAGATGGCTCTAGACCTGAACAATACCTTTGATGCTTGCATCTGGGCAGCCACTTCTTGTGCCTTCTGGGGGCTAATGCGTTTTGGTGAAGTCACGGTTCCTGCTTATGCACAATTTGATGCCAGAATACACCTATCGTGAAAGGACGTTTGGATCAGCCACGACATTGATGGTAAACGCTACGCACATTTGGACCTACCATCATCAAAGACATCCAAACCTGGAGTCTCCCAATCAGTGTTCATAACAGACCAGCAAGGAGTCTGCCCAGTCGAGGCCTTAATCAACTTGTCACGAATCGTCCCAGCTGGGCCCAATGATCCCCTATTCTGCTGGCAAGATGGCAATGGCAATATCAGACCTTTAGTGAAGAAAACGGCACTCGAGTGGATTAACTCGATCCTTGGAGCCTGGGGATGGGGAACGACCTATGGCCACTCATTCTGCATTGGTGGCGCTTCCTTTTTCTTAGCGCAAGGAGTCAATCCTAAGATTGTTCAATTAGTGGGCAGATGGAAGTCCTTAGCCTATAAGACATATATCAGGGCCTTTGAGCAAATTGCCTCACGTCACATGGCAAACCTTTCTGTTCAGATGAGGCCTGCCTAGGGTTGGGTAGGTGGCACATCCTCACCGTGGTGGTAGGCAAGCCTTGGTGGGTGAGCGGTGAGTCTTACCACGCATATCTGAAGAGCTAATGCTCTTCCCCTACCCAACCATACAGCTCTTTGTGATTACCAGTTTGGCATAGATGAAGCTGGATAGTTCAGAGTGCCGCACAATCCTCACTCAACGTCCAGCCAAGCATATGAAGAACACCCACACTCTTTTTCTCTTACGATGACTTGATTGTCTTTTCTTCTCGACGGTCTTTCACTCTCTGTCATATCAACATTCGTTTACTTCTATTTCTCATTGTTTTACCCACCTGCCCACCCTCTTTTGGGTTCTAATTACTGCCAGCGTCAATCTGTATTTAATGACAACAATTATAATACCAAACTTATTAATAACGAGAGTTGTAATTGCATAGGGAAGGCCTGCCCTCCTGAGCGGCGAGTCTTACCATGCATATCTGAAGAGCTAACGCTCTTCCCCTACCCAACCATACAGCTCTTCGTGATTACCAGTTTGGCATAGATGAAGCTGGACTCCCATTGCAAAGACCGCGATCTAATTTATTAGACCGTCCCAATAGAGAATAGGTCCCTGCAGCTTGGTCAGCAGATCTTATTCTGGTAGTCTGCATTCCTCTTTATGTAATACAATCCTAAAGCCCTTGCTATGCTGTGGGGCAGTCACAAGGAATGAGTGACCTGCACACCCTTCCGTTACAGGCTTAAGCTTGTTGGGGGGCTTCCCCCCTGAACCCCTGCCCCACAACTTTAATCTGCATCAACAACTCCAAGTATTCTTGAGGCTTATTTGTCAGAGGAAATACATTATAAATTTAAACTGTTATTGACAGTCAACCATTATTAACCACCAACAGTTATCCAGTTATTCACTGTCAATTGTTGAAAGTCAAGGCTCTAGATATTATGCTAATACACCATGAATATAAATATTCAGATACAATATAATGAGTTGCTCACCTCAGTCTCATATAGATATAATAGACTGAGGTCTAGCATAGTAGAAAGGGGTCTTGTATACATATGTGAGGGGAACAATATAGTAGGAAAGGCAAACAACAATGGGAAGTAGCACAAGGGGACTGTGGTCCTGTTAGAATCCCACTGTTTTGGACCCCTGTGACTTGTTTCTCACTAGAAAACACTCATCATCTCATTATTGAAGCCCCTGCTCATGTCATTACCCATTGTGGCACCCCTGATGCTTGTTAATAATTGACATGAATTGGATTTCACTCAATGAAGTTGAATAAACAATTGAAGAATATTCAACAATATCAAGTGCAGATGCCTCATTTGACGAAGTATTAATTCATCCTGTTGATAAAGCATGAGGCAAAGATAGGACACAGAGGCTCACAAATAATTAAGTTGAAGAAGGTCTCGGAAAAGTTTGATGATTATATAATACAGTTAACAATATAATTATTGTACAGGTTTTCTGACTGACTTCCCTCACTTCTATCATTGCCCTTTTATACTATTTGTTAGGGTACGTACATGGTGGGTTTCCAGAGAAACCTGCAGAATATCTGGTAGGACTTGGCTTCAGCTTATAGGCTGCGCCCTCACGAGGTCGTGTTGTCCAATTTCAGACAGGCAGATGGGAATCCCAGGGAGTCTGGGCAGGGTTTGTGGGTCAAGGGGTCATAGGTCGGAGGTCGTGGGTCGAGAGGTCATGAGTCGAGATAGATAAGAGAGATACATAGATGTGCTGGAGCCCATGGACTCCAACCAGCATGAGTGGTGTAATTCAAGTAGTTTAGAGTGGAAAATGTATTAGATTACTGGGGGGAATCTAAGCTGATTTTCTGACTGGATTGTATGTATAACATCTGCCAGACTATATAGATTGTGGAATGAATGACATACCAAATCCAGTAATAATGAAACGAAACTAGCAAAACATAAAATGAGAATAGTAAACACCAAATTTGGTGTTAGGAATGGGACAGAATGGAGTGGAGTCTGAATTGTGACAAATCATAAACCATAACAGGAAATGGAGCAGGAGTGGAGTCCAAATCATGACAGGTCATTTGACTAAAACGGGAACGGGGCTCAGTTAGAGGGGTGACGGGTTTTCTGAGCAGGGTCTGGTGACTGATGCGTGGGATGAGGTCAGACATAGACAGGGATGGAGTCCGGTGGGTATTCCAGTGACTGAATCACAACATAACGAAGTCAAATGTAGACAAGTCTGACATACGGAGGAGTCCAGCGGGAATTCCAGTAAACTGACAATGGGTGCGTATAGGGTGTGGGTGCGTATAAGTTACTGCACAGAGTCTGGCGGGAATTCCAGTCATAACACTATTTATCATTTACCTATGATGATAATATGATATCAGAATGAAATCATCAATGATGTTAAACTGAGACAAGTTGAAGATTAGTTGAAGAATCTTGAAAAATAGTTGAGTTGGAAATCAAGTTGGAAAGTCAAAGGAAAGTCAAATTGAATATTATCAAAATTTGAGCTTGTACATTCATGATAATAATGTGCTAGTGACCTGTTCTGTCTCCGCTCCATCTGTACCTCCATTTCTGTATCCATGTACATATTTGCCACCTAATATTGTTTCTTAGTACTATACATTACTTTCCATTGCTCCCCACCTTGTTATAACTTCCCTCTGATTCATCTTACACCTCACTTCTCTGATTGGCCTTCTGCTCATCTGTGACATGAATCGAATTTTCTTCGATGAAGTTGAATAATAATTGTAATATATTCTACAAAACTGAATACAGAAGCCTCATTTGACAAAGTATAGATTCGCCATGTCAATGAAGTGAGAGGCTAATACCAGTTGTGAAGGCTCACAGATGTTAATGTCGAAGGGTTTCAACTACATATCATGTAAGATAAGATCAAGAGGTAGATTAATAATACAGATAACTAATATACAATGGAGAGATTTTCTGACTGAGGTCCTTTGCTCTTTTCATTGCCCTTTATGCCTTTCTTTGTTAAACTATGATTAAACTATGACCTATGAATGAAATCATATGTGACATTGAAATGAGACAAGTTGAATGTAAGTTGAATAAATTTGAGGGTGTCAAAGATGTCAAATAGAATGTTGAGTCAGAATTTTTGTCAAAGATAAATCAATGTGTTGAAGAGTTGTCAAAAGCTACCTTGAATATTTTGTGACAATGTTGTGACTGTGACAGTTGTGACAATCTGTCTCGATGTAGTATAAAGCTCCTCTCATGTACACTACAGCTCTTCAGTTCAAATATCAACTTAGATTAGCCCCTCTTAGTTTTTCACCTTCTCCTCTCAATGGTATATTCTTAAAGAGTGGTCTTCAGCAAGCCATGGCCCTCTACCTCTCAACTCTTAGTGATTTGGCCCTCCAGTCAACTAAGCTAAGTGTTGACTCCTACTCATATTGTACTATCTGCTCTGTTTGAAATACTGGAGCATCCTGACAGTTTGTACAAGGGTGCAACATATAAGTTGAAGCCAAGCTCCACTACAGTTATAGAGTTGACCTCCCAACTAGTATGATCTCTATCATCGACCCCCCAATCAACTCATTTCCCATCATCAGCCATCTGACTTAGAGCATTTCCCCCATTCCCCCCTTAGATCTTAACAGGTCCTTTGTGTTACTAAAAATAGCTGCACCACTTGACCAGGGTTGGTTATCTGTTGATGTGTGTACTCTAATGGTCCCCCTCAGCAATGGCAATGAGCACTTGGAATTTGTTGTCCATGATGCTCTAAATCCAAAGTTTATTTTTAGAGTCTTGATTCTTAACAGGTTATGCCACATAATATGAACAATGAAACACTGTCCAATCATGGTTTCAAGTCCCAAGACCCCATCATATGTACTTATACTCTAATTTTTTGGCCAATGATCTCTTAGGACCATTCCTGCACAGGGCCACTACAATTATCATCCAAAGCCCACATTCTTCAAGTTTACCATAAATACATATATTCAAGACTATTCAAGGAATACATTATTTCCCTCCAATATCATTTCTATGTATCCTACCAGTTTCTTTTTAACAACAGTATTGCTGTTAAGATCTAAGGTCTAAAGATGAAGGGGAAGTGATATCAGGAGGCTGAAGGGAATTTCATACTGAACTGGGAGGTCTGGTCCTACAAAACAAGTAAAGCTTGGCCTCAACTTATGTGTTGTGCCCTTGCATGAACTGTTAGGATGCTCTGGTTTTTTTAGAAGAGCAAGTAGTATGAAGATGATACTTACATACATGTAGCTGATTCAACCAGAAGGCCAAAATGCTAAGGGTTGTGGAGGTAAGAGTCATGGTTGGCCAATGACGTCTTCAAGAGAATTAGGAGAAAGGAAAGGGACTTTAAAAAACAAAGAAGGGTAATCTACATAAGTTGGTATTAGAACTAAAGGACTATAGCATACATGATAGGATTTTTATACAAAAGTGTAATGGATGATTGGAAGGCTGATCAAGGAAGTGAGAAGTTGTGATGGATCAAGGCAAGCAGGGAAAAGAACAAGGATCAAACTAAAACTAAATGTGATAAAACACAAGTATTCTAAAGGTCATGAGGTGGCAAATAACATTTACATGTAGAGTGGGTGATGGGAAAGCATTGGGATGGAATGGCCAAAAGGGTAATCTACAAAAAGACAGGTGTCAGGGTGCCACAGGCAGTGACACCATGATCAGGGATACCAATAGTGGGGTGCCAGAGGGTTAAGAGGGTCAAAGCCATTAGGTTGAGACCCTTTGAGACCTTTCTAGAAAATGATATCAGGATGCCTCATACACTAAAGTAATAATGAGGTCACTGAAAATTGGAGGGCTGAAATAACCTAGAAAACAAGGAGAGACATAGGGTGATGGGGAGTAATGAAAATGAACCCAGGGGGTATCAGAGGACCTGTGGGTGTTCTACTAAAGAGTCAAAAGGGGTCCCAGCTCACCCAGATTATGAAAGTCTAAAATGACTTCAGATGCATTTCCAAGTTTGGTAGCTAGGATGCAGGATGTTTCTTCATCTGTACCTTCATAGCCAGACCACTTATGTAACTAAGTAGAGTAGCTTGCAAGCACATTACCTGTAATTGACTTTGGAGTCTAATATGGCTTCAATTTCAAATTCAGGCTCCCTGTCAATAATGACAGGTGGGGGAGGAGGTTGGATGCATTCAGGGATCATATTTGGGATGGCTGGTTCTAGTATGGAAATGTAGAAGACCAGGTGAACCACATGCATGGTATCAGGAAAATGAAGGGTGAACAAGTGTGTGCCAGCTTGCACAATAATCCCATATGGACCAAGATACTTTTCACCAAGCTTTTTTGTGGGCCAGGTAGTCCAGAAAAACTCTGCTTTGACAAAAACTTGGTCACTGACTTTGAAATTGGGTGCCCATAGGCATTGATGGTCTGTCTGCTGACATCTGGGTATATGCTTGAGTATGGACTGCTGAAGGGTGTAGTGAAGTTCATCTAAATTAGTGACAAACCCTTGAGCATGCATGGAGGTTAGATCATGCTCTGGGTAGACTGTAATGTTGGGTTGTAGCCTTTGTTCACAAAGAAAGAGGAAACACCTGTAGTGGCATTCAGGGCATTATTGTAGGAAAATTCAGCTAGAGGCAGGAGGTCTGACTAATTGTCCTGTTGATAATTGCAATAGCTACATATATAAGTATTGTTCCAATGTTTGGTTAACTCATTCAGTCTGTCCATCACCTTCTGGGTGGTGTCTCAAAGTGAAATGTAATTTCATGTGAGGGGACTTCTGAGTGACCTCAAGAATTGTGAGACAAATTCAGAGCCCTGATCTGACATGACATGAGATGGAATGCCATTTTTGGAGAAAACATGGATGACAATAGTTTTGCAAGTTCTTGAGAGGTAATTGTGTCATGTGTTGGTATATGTAAAAATACTCTGCTTGGAGAATCTGTCAACAACAAAACAACTAGGATGGAAGTGAATGACTGTGAAACACAGAGGTGCTCAATGAAATCCATGGAAATTGAATTCCACAGGAGCTCTGGTACAGGGAGTTGTTTCAGTAGACCATAGGGTTTGTGTCTTTGGGCTTTGGATCACATACTGTTAAAAGTGTAGAAAATGAATGGCTAGACTGGGAATTGAACCCAGGACTTCTGCATATATAGCAAGGGTGATACCACTACACCACCTGACCCTGGGACACACTGCTAGCATTACTCAATCTAACACACTCCCTTAATGCTAGCACTCAACAATATTATATGCAGATATAGGTCCTCTCTGGCTCTTTTGTCCAGGTTTGTCCACTATACCATACACAAATATAGCTGTTCACTCTACACACAGGAACCATGCCCTATAGCACACAGTGGGACCCATAACCTGTTAAAAGTGTAGAAAATGAATGGCCAGACTGGGAATTGAACCCAAGGTGTTAGGATCCCAGTCATTTGGCCCCCCACAACCTTGTTCTACTCTCTCCACCACCTGGCATCCCACCATCAGTACCCCTGACCATGGTATCACTGCCCACAGCACCCTGACACTTGTGTCAATATGGTTTCCCTTCTTCATCATCCCATCCCATCTCCATCCCGTCTCCATCCCAATGCTCTCCCATCATCCATTCTACTTGTAAATGATATTTTGCCACCTCATACCCTTGATGCTTTTACCACATTGGATTTAGTTCTAGTATGATTCCTACCCTTTCCTGTGCTTCCTTTGACCCATCACAGCTTCCCACTTCCTTGATCAGCCCTCTGCTTATCCATTCCACCTTTGTATAAAGTTTCTACCATGTATGCTACTACTCTTTAGTTCTAATATTGACTTAGATTACCCCCATTTAGTCTTCAGTCTACTTACTCCCTCCCTAATACCCTCTAAGGCATTGTCAGTAAGCTGTGACCCTCTACCTTACAACTCTTAGTATATTGGCCCCCCAGTTGAGTGTGCTAAGGATTGTCTTCAGTTCTTATCATACTTTCCACTCTGTTTGAAATACCAGAGCACCTTCACAGTTTGTATGAGGGCACAATGTCAAGACCCATTCCTGGGAACTCCACGGAGTATCCTCTGGATATTATATTAGGTTCTGAACCATCTTCTGGACCAGTATCAAGATCCGGAATCTACCAAAACCTGACCCTCATCCCTCAAGTACCCTTTGACTCACATCCCATTCTGTCAGTCTGCCCTCTGACTAGACACCTTCTGTTATGACCCGGAATCCATCGGACTCTGCCCTTTCACAGTTGACATCTCTATATGTTCTTGGTCATTTCCCAGACTGGACTCTGGACTGGACTGTTACGACTGTGTCGCAACCTGATGGTCCCCAAGGTTATCGCCACCTATCGACGATTCAAGTCATCACTCAAGTCCCCACATCGGAAGCTGTCAGTTTTCCAATGCTGATGTATACCTTCGCAGTGATCAAACTCCGTTTACGGCCCCATCAAAATATACTCGTACTATCTGGTTAAACTCTGATACGTCCCTTTTTATTATGATGATCCGCTCTACTCTATGTTTCACATATGTCTATATATACCTGTAACCCTCAGACTAATTCCTTTTCTTGTAATTCTGCTCTCGGTTATCCTACGGCCTCCAAACTAATCATAACCTTCCCGTTCCTAGTCAAGCTTATTTGTCAATACGTTTTCCACTCTTCTCCTAGTTAGTATTTCCTAGACGCCGAATACTTGTATATGAACCCGTTGTAGATGTAACTACTAGGCAATCAGAATATCGACACAGAATACCCTCCTACACCTACAGAAGTCTCATACTAAGAACCCCACTAATCCGCCTTTGCGTGCACTCACCCACTCTCGGCCTCCAACCCCTTGGCCCGACACTCGACTTATCCTTCATTTTCCGATCGGTAGTTTCACCGAGAGGTATTCGTTAGGACTAGTCTTTGCCCACCCGAAATTTAAGGACACCCGACGGACAACTGCGAGGGCACAGCACATAAGCTGAAGCCAAGTCCTTCCAATCAGTCCCTGTCGGCCCACCGACATTAGTCAGTTTTCAGTTCTTAACATGGACCTCCCATATTTTTGTACATGCTTCTTAATCTTTGACTCCACCTTATCTGCACCCAACTCTCTATATCCTACTCATCAAGTTACAGTTAACTGGAAAGCCCACCAGACTCTGGACTCCACCCTATATACACCCGACATTCTGTATCTCACAAACCAGTCACTGGACCACTGGCTGGACTCCCGAGAACCCCTCTAACAGAGTCCCATTCCCATTATAGTCTAATGACCTGTCATGATTTGTTCCCCACTTCCATTCCATTCCATCCCGAATTCCCAGTTTAGTATTTACTTGTTTCATTTTATGTTTAATAGTTCTGCCCCTCATTAATACCGGATTTGGTATTATGACATTTCAAAGTCTATATGAGTCTTCCATACTCATGTACTTACAATCCAGTTTCAATCTTGAACTAGTTCCACCCTGAATACATCCTGATCCAGTCTCAACTCCTCTTGTCTGTCTGCATGCTCAATTCCTGGAACTCCCACAGGAACTCTGGAATCTACATCTTCCTTGTATGCATTCCATCAGCTCAAAATATAGACACCCAAATGAGTGTACAAGGGTGCAGCACATAAGCTGAAGCCAAATCCATCTCAGCAGTTACTCTCTGGTAATTATTCTGATACACTGTCTTGTACTAATATCCCTGGAAACTCCCCAGACTGTTATCCGGGGACTCCATGGGACATTCCCAGAAAGTGTTTGGAATAGTTACTGGAAACCTCCATGGGACTTCTTCAGAACTTATCAGTGTTCAGAACTTAACACACAACACATAAGGAGGTTGTCTGTAATCATTATATGTAATATCAAATTTTTACTAATAAAAGCAATATTGCTACAAAACTTCATCTTTAAATAGTGGTATATTCTGAGACTATTATATTGTTAATCACCAACCTTGAGGAATAATTCTCCATGTTACATCCTAAACAAATCAGAGTCAATTAATAGAACCTATTGTATATGATTTTCCAAGTTACAGTGGCTTCCAAAACTGTCCCAATGTTTTGGTAATTCTCAATACATTGTAAATACTTTATAACCTACCAAATAAAATTTCTAAAATAGTGACAATATTCTCACATATACCTTAGCATACTAGCTTTGATATACCCAATATTACATAATATAGATGGATATTGGTGTCACAGTGAATATTTAAAATTGACCAATCATTGGGACAATTTTGCAACCCTCTCTTTTCACACATTTCATTATATCATATTATATTCTAGAGGGCTAGGAAAATTACAAGAAAAATAATGTGACATCAAATGTCACATTTTAACTATCATTCCTATCATGAAAGCTATTTCCCCTCTCAAAAGAGAACAAGCTGTTAGAAAGTAAGACCTAAATATTTGTTACGACCGTGTCGTAACCCATGTCGCAACCCGATGGTCTCCGAGAATACTACAGTCTAGCAATGTTCGAAGTTATTGATCAAGTCATCATTTCGGCAACCTTCGGAACACCGACACTGACGTATACCTTCACGGCGATCAAACCTCGTTTACGCCCCTGTCAAAATATACTCTACCATCTGGTTATGCTTTGATACGTCCCCTTTCATTATGATGATCCGTTTTACTCTATGTTTCACATATGCCCATATATACCTGTAGTCCGTGGACTATTCCCTTTTCTCGTAATTCCGCTCTCGGCTAAATCTCGGCTTCCGATCTTATCGTAACTTTCCGGTTCCTAGTCAAGCTTATTTGTCAATGCCGTTTTCCGCTCTTCCCTTAGTTAGTAGTTTCTAGATGCCAATAACCCATATATAAACCTGCTGTAATGTAACTACTAGACAATCAGAATATCGACTTAGATCGACTTAGAATATCGACTTAGATCGACTTATATATCCCTCTAATTTCCGACTCCATTATCTATTCACGACCACCACATTCCGACTCCATCCGATTTACGATTCAACCTACATTTACGACTTCAACCTCTAATCTCCGACACTCTCAGTCTCCGACTCTCAGTCCCCGACACTCTCAGTCTCCGACTCTCAGTCCCCGACTGTCTCAGTCTCCGACTGTCTCAGTCTCCGACTGTCTCAGTCTCCGACTGTCTCAGTCTCCGACTCTCAGTCTCTGACTCTCTCGGTCTCCGACTCTCTCAGTCTCTGACTCTCTCAGCCTCCGACTCTTGGTCTCCGACCCCTCAACCCAACCCTCAACTTATCCTTCGGTTTCCGATCGGTAGTTTACCGAGAGGTTTACTTGACAGGACTAGTTTTCGCCCGCCCGAAATTTAAGGACACCTGACGGTAACTTGCGAGGGCGCAGCACATAAGCTGAAGCCAAGTCCTTCCGTTCGGTCCCCGTCGGTCTGCCGACATCCGTCAGTTTCTGCTCTTAACAGTATATTCTGATTTCTACTCGCAAACCCGTCCTTATATCTATTCATTTGTTCATCACTCCACATCGGCATCACATTACTTATCTTTTACAGAACCCTTTGTGTTTTCAGACATCACTCTGATTTCCAGATGCAAAGATAAGTTAATGGCCAAAGCTGATCCTGTTTTACTCAGATTCCACTCGTTTTGCCCTGCTTCGATCCTTGTTTTGTCCTGCCCCTGGTTTGCTCGGCTCCCGATTATTTCCGGATATTCCGAATGGACTAATTTACCACTAGTCACCATACTATCGGAATCCGTCGGCCTCCGGAAATATGCTTTGCCTGTCATTTACCTTGATGGTATACTATGGATTCAAGTTCGCAATGTGTTGGCCACCTAGTATTGGTTTTCTTTACAGATATACCTTCCTAAACCATTGCTCATAACTCCAAATCGACATCGCCTTGCTTACCCTTGTTCTTTGCCTCGCCTTCGGACCTTTTTCGGGTCCCGACCCCTTTTCTGAACTTTTGTTTGGACCCTTTTCCGACCTACCCTTTGGTCCATGCTGTCCCATGCATGTTCCTTGCCTTGTCACTACCTTCTGACCCATTCTCCGACTATTCTCCGACTATTCGGATTCCTCTCAACCTCTGCATTGATTCCTACAATGACTCTCCAGACTTTCCGGCTTTTTCGGCAGGTCGGACTCCGAGTCAGGAAGATTTTACGCAGTACCCATCTCTCATCGGCTTTTGCAACCTGGATACATTCCAAACTGCAATACGCTTTCCGGTTCCCTTCTGGGACATTTTCTGGCTCTTTTCAGTTTCTCTGAGGAGCATTTATTTGTTTCCCTTGTGGAACAAATCTGGACGTCACCCCTTTGACTAGCAGTATGAGTTGCTTGATTATTTCTAGGATACCACTGTCTCACCCACTATAATCCGTTGATTTCCGGGTATTGAGCAGTAAATTTTCCGAAACTTCCGATGCCTCTCATTTGACTGTATTGGTCTGCTCTGAATATTTTCAGACATCTCTGGCCTTCGGGCAACCCTTTGCCTTTCTGGGCATTTCTGGCCTTTTGGTACCTCTGGTTCCTTTTGGCATATTCTACTCTTTCAGTCAACTTTGGATTCTTCGGATTCCTTGGATTTCCGGACTTTCCGGAATCTTCGGACCCTTTGGATTTCAATTACCTGTTGAGTATATGCTCGTGAAGATCAGTTTAATCTGGCTTTTCAGGCATCTCTGGCCTTCGGGCACCCATGGCCCTTCTGGGCCTAGTCTTTTCGGCATCTCTGGTCTTTTGGCTTACCACTCTCTCACTTAAACTCGGATTCCATGGTTATTTCCGAACTTTCCGGAACCCTCGGAACTTTTGGATTCTTCGGACTTCCGGACTTTCCGGAATTTCCAGACCCTTTGGATCCTACTTATTTGTTGAGTGATTGTTTGCTGAGATCTGTTAAGAACTAGAAACTGACTAATGTCGGTGGCCGACGGGGACCGATCGGAAGGACTTGGCTTCAGCTTATATGCTGCGCCCTCGCAAATATCCGTAGGTTGTCCTTAAATTTCGGACAGGCGAAGACTAAATCCTAAGAAGAACTTTTCGGCAAGACACCGATCGGAACCGAAGGAAAAGTCAGGTGTCGGGCCAAGGGGTCGGGGCCGAGAGTGGGCGAGCGCACGCGAAGGCGGAAGAGAGATTCTCCTAGTATGAGACTGCTACAGACGTATGAGGGTATTCTGAGTCGATATTCTGATTGCCTAGTAACTACAATTACAGCGAGTTCATATACAAGTAACAGGCGTCTAGAAAGTACTAATGGGGAGGAGGGCGGAAAACGGCATTAACAATAAGCTTGACTAGGAACAGGAAGTTTATGATTAGTTCGGAGGCCGATGATTACCGAGAATGGAAATTACGATAAAAGGAAATAGTTCGAGGACTACAAATATAGTTAGACATATGTGGAACATAAGATGAGACGGATCAACATGATGAAAGGGACATATCAAAACATAACCAGACAGAAAGGCGTAGTCGGGTTTGATTGACCGGAGAGCATACGTCAGCGTCGGGGGTCCGACGGCTTCCGAGGTGTTGTATTGTCGGAGACGTATAACGAGGGTATTCCGTCGGGGGCCGTCGGTTTGCGAAAGGTTACGACACAGTCGTAACAGATCAGTTAATCCAGCCTTTCAGGCACTTTTGGCCTTCGGGCAACCCTCAGCCCTTTTCTTGGGCACCCCTGGCCTCTTTTGGCACTCTTGGCCTTCAGGCAACCCTCGGCCCTTTTTGGGCACCTCAAGCCTTTTGGCATATTTGGCCTTTTAGGCATTTATGGCTGTTTTCGGCATGTTCAACACTTTCACTTAACTTCGGATTCCTCAGATTTCCGGACTTTCCGGAATCCTTGGACCTTTCCGTTCCCAATTATCTGTTGAGTGTTTGCTTGCCAAAAATCAGTTTAATCCAGCCTTTCAGGCAAACTTTGGCCTTCGGGCAATCCTAGCCTTTTGGATCCCTGGCCTCTCTTCCGGCCTTTTCAGCCCTTTTGTCCGACTTCAAATTCTGTGAATTTTCCGACCTTTCTGGAAACCTCGGACTTTCCAAAACCTTTGGATTTTCGGAATTTCTTGGACTTCCGAAATCCTCAAATTTTCGGGACCCTCGGACTTTCCAAAAACCTTGGACTCTCCAAATTTTAACTCTTTATTGAGTTTTCCCTTCTTGCCATGATTGTTTTTATCTTGGTTTTTTTAGCATATATGGCCTTTTGCGCCATTCCAACCCTTTTAGCATACTTGGTCTTTTGGCACCAATGTTTCGACTCAATTTCAGATTTCCGGATTTTTCCGACCTCTCCAAACTTTTGGAAACCTCGGATTCCGAAAATGCCATCACCTGGCCCTTCTCCGAATACCCTTCTGCCTTCAATATGGTCATCCGCTTCCGTCCTGGCCGCCTTGGTGGAAAACCCGACGCTATGACTAGACGATGGGACGTCTATCCTAAAGAGGGGAGTAGCGACTACGCCACAGTTAATCTGGATAATTTCAAGCCTATGTTTTCATCCGAACAACTGTCCGAGTTAATCCGAGCTACTTACCTTATACATCCAATCATGCGCAGTGTTATCCTTATGGACACCGAAAATTACATCAAGATATACTATCGGCAATTCCATTAAACCCAGTCACCAAAGCACACCTCAATAACCCGTCCGACCCCGATCATTCCCGATGGTCACTCGATCCGCAAGGTTTCATTAAACTTGACAATTGCATATATGTTCCGGACTCCGACACTTTCCGACTTCGAGTTTTACAGCATAAACATGACCACCAGATCTCGGGACATTTTCAGTATCAATTTACCATTGGACTTATCCAAAGAGAAAATACATGGCCCGGTCTCCGAGATTTTGTCAAGCATTATTGTAAATCATGCACCAACTGTGCACGTTCCAAATCAAGACGTCACAAACCATATGGCCTACTCAAACAATACCGGAAAAACCCTGGAATTCAATATCAATGGATTTCATCGAACACCTACCGGCATCCAACGGCCATACCACAATTCTCGTTGTTGTGGATCGGCTTACCAAGCAAAGTATTTTCATTCCAACTTATGATACAGTAACATCCATACAGTTGGCCGAATTGTCCGACACTCATGTATTCTCCAAGCATGGCATTCCGTTGCATGTCACTTCCGATCGCAGATCCGAGTTCATCTCTCACTTTTTTAGGTCACTCGGAAAAGCACTTGACATGAAACTCCATTTCATTTCCGGCTACCACCCGGAAAGCGAAGGCCAAACTGAACGCACTAATCAAACATTGGAACAGTACATCCGAGTCTATTGCAACTATCAACAAGACAATTGGAAATCACTTCTACCGCTTGCCGAATTCGCATATAACAACACCCCAAATGCTACTACCGGCATTTCGCCTTTCTTCGCAAATAAAGGCTACAACCCAAATATCGCTATCCATCTGGAACGCGATCTCACTTCAACCCGTGCTCAGGACTTTGTCACAAACCTCAATGAGCTACACCAAGAACTTCGAAAGAACATCACATCGGCCCACGAACATTACCAACACTCCACAGACAAAAATCGGCTGCCGCCCCCTGAACTCAAGATTGGTGACCGAGTATTTGTCAAAACCGAGTTCTTCCAAAAGCCGAGTTCTTCCGAATGACTAGGCCATCCAAAAAGCTCGCCAACAAGTACTTAGGACCTTTTGAAATTATAGCACAAGCAGGCATGCTCTCTTGGACGCTTCAGCTCCCCGAGAATATGCGTGCAGTACACCTAGTACAACCTTCGCCTCCACCCATGGTTATTG
This sequence comes from Hysterangium stoloniferum, assembly GCA_015178975.1. Lineage (NCBI taxonomy): Eukaryota > Fungi > Basidiomycota > Agaricomycetes > Hysterangiales > Hysterangiaceae > Hysterangium > Hysterangium stoloniferum. The sequence continues at coordinate 487,038 of WHVD01000019.1, forward strand.
ATGGGGAACCCGAATTCGAGATATCGGAAATCCTAGATTCAAAGATGGATAATCACTGACGTACCTGCAAACTACTCTATTTGGTCAAGTGGACAGGTTACGAAGGTACCGATGAATAAGTATCCTGGATTCTTGCCACAGAACTCGGAAACACATCGGACATTATCAAAGACTTCCATCAAGCATATCCGAACATATCCGGACCCCTATCATCTACAGCATCCCGACATTTTCCGACACCCATATTTGTGTATCCTGTCTCGTTTCCTTCACTTCCTCCTCAGCCCTCTCAGTGGCTGCCAGCAACTCGGCATTCCCTGTTGCCCCGGTAACACTCCGGCCCCTCATAGGCAATTTCCGGTCCATCTGGACATCTTCTGGCTTTTCCGGCACCTTTCTGTCCTACTGGTTAGCGTTTATTCTCGCACTGCCTTGCACCCTCTGCATTTTGGCATCTTTGGACTTTCGTCACCCCTGTCCCCCTTGCCCTGTTTGTCTGCTCCCACATTTTCAGTATGCTCGGATCCCTTGGAACTTCCGGACTCTGTCCCAGACCTTTTCGGACTTTCAGACCTTATTGGATTTTCGGAATTTTTAGGTTTCCAGACCTTTTCGAGGTTTGAACTTACATTCAAGTATCCAAATATGACCATGACCTCGTCATGACCTTCATCTCGATCTTGACTTTCCGAATCCTTTCTGAATCCTTTCCGAACTTTTCCGAACCTTTTCCGAACCCTTTCCAGCACCTTGCCAAATCCCATCTCTTTCCGACCTTCCTGCTTTCATCTTATTCTTCAGCACTTTTTCGGCCTCCTTGGGATTTCGGCCAAATGGGGGGATACTGTTACGACCGTGTCGTAACCCATGTCGCAACCCGATGGTCTCCGAGAATACTACAGTCTATCAATGTTCGAAGTTATTGATCAAGTCATCATTTCGGCAACCTTCGGAACACCGACACTGACGTATACCTTCACGGCGATCAAACCTCATTTACGCCCCTGTCAAAATATACTCTACCATCTGGTTATGCTTTGATACGTCCCCTTTCATTATGATGATCCGTTTTACTCTATGTTTCACATATGCCCATATATACCTGTAGTCTGTGGACTATTCCCTTTTCTCGTAATTCCGCTCTCGGCTAAATCTCGGCTTCCGATCTTATCGTAACTTTCCGGTTCCTAGTCAAGCTTATTTGTCAATGCCGTTTTCCGCTCTTCCCTTAGTTAGTAGTTTCTAGACGCCAATAACCCATATATAAACCTGCTGTAATGTAACTACTAGACAATCAGAATATCGACTTAGATCGACTTAGAATATCGACTTAGATCGACTTAGAATATCGACTTAGATCGACTTATATATCCCTCTAATTTCCGACTCCATTATCTATTCACGACCACCACATTCCGACTCCATCCGATTTACGATTCAACCTACATTTACGACTTCAACCTCTAATCTCCGACACTCTCAGTCTCCGACTCTCAGTCCCCGACTGTCTCAGTCTCCGACTGTCTCAGTCTCCGACTCTCAGTCTCTGACTCTCTCGGTCTCCGACTCTCTCAGTCTCTGACTCTCTCAGCCTCCGACTCTTGGTCTCCGACCCCTCAACCCAACCCTCAACTTATCCTTCAGTTTCCGATCGGTAGTTTACCGAGAGGTTTACTTGACAGGACTAGTTTTCGCCCGCCCAAAATTTAAGGACACCTGACGGTAACTTGCGAGGGCGCAGCACATAAGCTGAAGCCAAGTCCTTCCGTTCGGTCCCCGTCGGTCTGCCGACATCCGTCAGTTTCTGCTCTTAACAATATTATAGCTCAGTCTTGTATAACAGTAGCGTATAATGGACTGTATTAAGTACCTAAATATTATAGCTAATACACTATTAGTGTTACGACCGTGTCGTAACCCATGTCGCAACCCGATGGTCTCCGAGAATACTACCATCTATCAATGTTTCAAGTTATTGATCAAGTTATCATTTCGGCAACCTTCAGAACACCGACACTGACGTATACCTTCACAGCGATCAAACCTCGTTTATGCCCCTGTCAAAATATACTCTACCATCTGGTTATGCTTTGATACGTCCCCTTTCATTATGATGATCCATTTTACTCTATGTTTCACATATGCCCATATATACCTGTAGCCCGTGGACTATTCCCTTTTCTCGTAATTCCACTCTCGGCTAAATCTCGGCTTCCGATCTTATCGTAACTTTCCGGTTCCTAGTCAAGCTTATTTGTCAATGCCATTTTCCGCTCTTCCCTTAGTTAGTAGTTTCTAGACGCCGATAACCCATATATAAACCCGCTGTAATGTAACTACTAGACAATCAGAATATCGACTTAGATCGACTTAGATACCCTCTAATTTCCGACTCCATTATCTATTCACGACCACCACATTCTGACTCCATCCGATTTACGATTCAACCTACATTTACGACTTCAACCTCTAATCTCTGACTCTCACTCTCCAACTCTCACTCTCCAACTCTCACTCTCCGACTGTCTCAGTCTCCGACTCTCTCAGTCTCCGACTCTCTCAGTCTCCGACTCTCTCAGTCTCCGACTCTCTCAGTCTCCGACTCTCTCAGTCTCTGACTCTCTCAGTCTCCGACTCTCTCAGTCTCTGACTCTCTCAGCCTCCGACTCTTGGTCTCCGACCCCTCAACCCAACCCTCAACTTATCCTTCGGTTTCCGATCGGTAGTTTACCGTGAGGTTTACTTGACAGGACTAGTTTTTGCCCGCCCAAAATTTAAGGACACCTGACGGTAACTTGCGAGGGTGCAGCACATAAGCTGAAGCCAAGTCCTTCCGTTCGGTCCCTGTCGGCCAGCCGACATCTGTCAGTTTCTGCTCTTAACAGTATATTCTGATTTCTACTCGCAAACCCGTCCTTATATCTATTCATTTGTTCATCACTCCACATCAGCATCGCATTACTTATCTTTTACAGAACCCTTTTGTGTTTTCAGACTTCACTCTGATTTCCAGATGCAAAGATAAGTTAATGGCCAAAGCTGATCCTGTTTTACTCAGATTCCACTCATTTTGCCCTGCTTCGATCCTTGTTTTGTCCTGCCCCTGGTTTGCTCGGCTCCCGATTATTTCTGGATATTCCGAATGGACTAATTTACCACTAGTCACCATACTCTTGGAATCCATCGGCTTCCGGAAATTCGCGATGTCTGCCATTTACCTTGATGGTATATTATGGATTCAAGTTCGCAATGTGTTGGCCACCTAATGCTTGGTTTTCTTTACAGATATACCTTCCTAAACCATTGCTCATAACTCCAAATCGACATCGCCTTGCTTACCCTTGTTCTTTGCCTCGCCTTCGGACCTTTTTCGGGTCCCGACCCCTTTTCCGAACTTTTGTTTGGACCCTTTTCCGACCTACCCTTTGGTCCATGCTGTCCCATGCATGTTCCTTGCCTTGTCACTACCTTCCGACCCATTCTCCGACTATTATCCGACTATTCGGATTCCTCTCAACCTCTGCATTGATTCCTACAATGACTCTCCAGACTTTCCGGTTTTTTCGGCAGGTCGGACTCTGAGTCAGGAAGATTTTATGCAGTATGCATCTCTCATTGGCTTTTGCAACCTGGATACATTCCAAACTGCAATACACTTTCCGGTTCCCTTCTGGGACATTTTCTGACTCTCTTCAGTTTCTCTGAGGAGCATTTATTTGTTTCCCTTGTGGAACAATTCTGGACATCACCCCTTTGACTAGCAGTATGAGTTGCTTGATTATTTCTAGGATACCACTGTCTCACCCACTATAATCCGTTGATTTCCGGGTATTGAGCAGTAAATTTTCCGAAACTTCCGATGCCTCTCATTTGACTGTATTGGTCTGCTCTGAATATTTTCAGACATCTCTGGCCTTCGGGCAACCTTTTGCCTTTCTGGGCATTTTCTGGCCTTTTGGTACCTCTGGTCCCTTTTGGCATGTTCTACTCTTTCAGTCAACTTTGGATTCTTTGGATTCCTTGGATTTCCGGATTTTCTGGAATCTTCGGACCCTTTGGATTTCAATTACCTGTTGAGTATATGCTCGTGAAGATCAGTTTAATCTGGCTTTTCAGGCATCTCTGGCCTTCGGGCACCCATGGCCCTTCTGGGCCTAGCCTTTTCGGCATCTCTGGTCTTTTGGCTTACCACTCTCTCACTTAAACTTAGATTCCATGGTTATTTCCGAACTTTCCGGAACCCTCGGAACTTTTGGATTCTTCAGACTTCCGGACTTTCCGGAATTTCCAGACCCTTTGGATCCTACTTATTTGTTGAGTGATTGTTTGCTGAGATCAGTTAATCCGGCCTTTCAGGCACTTTTGGCCTTCGGGCAACCCTCAGCCCTTTTCTCGGGCACCCCTGGCCTCTTTTGGCACTCTTGGCCTTCGGGCAACCCTCGGCCCTTTTGGGCACCTCAAGCCTTTTGGCATATTCGGCCCTTTAGGCATTTATGGCTGTTTTCGGCATGTTCAACACTTTCACTTAACTTCGGATTCCTCAGATTTCCGGACTTTCCGGAATCCTCGGATCTTTTCATTCCCAATTATCTGTTGAGTGTTTGCTTGCCAAAAATCAGTTTAATCCAGCCTTTCAGGCAAACTTTGGCCTTCGGGCAATCCTAGCCGTTTGGATCCCTGGCGTTTATTCCAACCTTTTCAGCCCTTTTGTCCGACTTCAAATTCTATGAATTTTCAGACCTTTCCAGAACCCTTGGACTTTCCGAAAACCTTAGACTCTCCGAATTTTAACTCTTTGTTGAGTTTTCCTTCTTGCCATGATTGTTTTTATCTCGGCTTTTTAGCATATATGGCCTTTTGTGCCATTCCAACCCTTTTAGCATACTTGGTCTTTTGGCACCAATGTTTCAGCTCAATTTCAGATTTCCGGATTTTCTGACCTCTCCAAACTTTTGGAAACTTCGGATTCCGAAAATGCTGTCACCCGGCCCTTCTCCGAATACCTTTCTGCCTTCAATATGGTCATCCGCTTCTGTCCCGGCCGCCTTGGTGGAAAACCTGACGCTATGACTAGACGATGGGTCGTCTATCCTAAAGAGGAGAGTAGCGACTACACCACAGTTAATCTGCATATTTTCAAGCCTATGTTTTCATCGGAACAACTGTCTGAGTTAATCCGAGCTACTTACCTTATACATCCAGTCATGCGCAGTGTTATCCTTATGGACACCAAAAATTACATCAAGATATACTATCGGCAATTCCATTAGACCCAGTCACCAAAGCACACCTCGATAACCCATCCAACCCCGATCATTCCCGATGGACACTCAACCCGCAAGGTTTCATTAAACTTGACAATTGCATATATGTTCCAGACTCCGACACTCTCCGACTTTGAGTCTTACAGTATAAACACAACCACCTGATCTCAGGACATTTCAGTATCAATTTACCATCGGACTTATCCGAAGAGAATATACATGGCCCGGTCTCTGAGATTTTGTCAAGCATTATTGTAAATCATGCACCAACTCTGCACATTCCAAATCAAGACGTCACAAACCATATGGCCTACTCAAACAATACCGGAAAACTCCTGGAATTCAATATCAATGGATTTCATCGGACACCCACCGGCATCTAACGGCCATACCACAATTCTCGTTGTTGTGGATCGGCTTACCAAGCAAAGTATTTTCATTCCAACTTATGATACAGTAACATCCATACAGTTCGCCAAATTGTTCAACACTCATGTATTCTCCAAGCATGGCATTTCCGTTGCATGTCACTTCCAATTGCAGATCCGAGTTCATCTCTCACTTTTTTAGGTCACTCGGAAAAGCACTTGACATGAAACTCCATTTCACTTCCGGCTACCACCCGGAAAGTGATGGCCAAACCAAACACACTAATCAAACATTGGAACAGTACATCCGAGTCTATTGCAACTATCAACAAGACAATTGGAAATCACTTCTACCGCTTGCCGAATTCACATATAACAACACCCCAAATGCTACTACTGGCATTTCGCCTTTCTTCGCAAATAAAGGCTACAACCCCAACATCGCTATCCATCTGGAACGCGATCTCACTTCAACCCGTGCTCAGGACTTTGTCACAAACCTCAACGAGCTACACCAAGAACTTCGAAAGAACATCACATCGGCCCACGAACATTACCAACACTCCACAGATAAAAATCGGCTGCCGCCCCCTGAACTCAAGATTGGTGACCGATTATTTGTCAAAACCGAGTTCTTCCAAAAGCCGAGTTCTTCCGAATGACTAGGCCATCCAAAAAGCTCGCCAACAAGTACTTAGGACCTTTTTGAAATTATAGCACAAGCAGGCATGCTCTCTTGGAACACTTCAGCTCCCCGAGAATATGCGTGCAGTACACCTAGTACAACCTCCGCCTGTGGTTATTGATGGGGAACCCGAATTCGAGATATCGGAAATCCTAGATTCAAAGATGGATAATCACCGACGTACCTGCAAACTACTCTATTTGGTCAAGTGGACAGGTTACGAAGGTACCAATAAATAAGCATCCTGGATTCTTGCCACAGAACTCAGAAACACATTGGACATTATCAAAGACTTTCATCAAGCAACATTTTCCGACACCCATATTTGTGTATCCTGTTTCGTTTCCTTCACTTCCTCCTCAGCCCTCTCAGTGGCTGCCAGCAACTCGGCATTCCCTGTTGCCCCTGGTAACACTCCGGCCCCTCATAGGCAATTTCCGGTCCATCTGGACATCTTCTGGCCTTTCTGGCACCTTTCTGTCCTACTGGTTAGCGTTTATTCTCGCACTGCCTTGCACCCTCTGCATTTTGGCATCTTTGGACTTTTGTCACCCCTGTCCCCCTTGTCCTGTTTGTCTGCTCCCACATTTTCAGTGTGCTCGGATCCCTCGGAACTTCCAGACTCTGTCCCAGACCTTTTCGGACTTTCAGACCTTATTGGATTTTCGGAATTTTTAGGTTTCTGGACCTTTTCGAGGTTTGAACTTACATTCAAGTATCCAAATATGACCATGGCCTCGTCATGACCTTCATCTTGATCTTGACTTTCCGAATCCTCTCCGAATCCTTTCTGAATCCATTCCGAACCTTTCCGAACCTTTTCCGAACCCTTTCCAGCACCTTGCCAAATCCCATCTCTTTCCGACCTTCCTGCTTTCATCTTATTCTTCAGCACTTTTTCGGCCTCCTTGGGATTTCGGCCAAATGGGGGGATACTGTTATGACCGTGTCATAACCCATGTCGCAACCCGATGGTCTCCAAGAATACTACCATCTATCAATGTTTCAAGTTATTGATCAAGTTATCATTTCAGCAACCTTCGGAACACCGACACTGACGTATACCTTCACGGCGATCAAACCTCGTTTACGCCCCTGTCAAAATATACTCTACCATCTGGTTATGCTTTGATACGTCCCCTTTCATTATGATGATCCATTTTACTCTATGTTTCACATATGCCCATATATACCTGTAGCCCGTGGACTATTCCCTTTTCTCGTAATTCCACTCTCGGCTAAATCTCGGCTTCCGATCTTATCGTAACTTTCCGGTTCCTAGTCAAGCTTATTTGTCAATGCCGTTTTCCGCTCTTCCCTTAGTTAGTAGTTTCTAGACGCCGATAACCCATATATAAACCTGCTGTAATGTAACTACTAGACAATCAGAATATCGACTTAGATCGACTTAGATACCCTCTAATTTCCGACTCCATTATCTATTCACAACCACCACATTCCAACTCCATCCGATTTACGATTCAACCTACATTTATGACTTCAACCTCTAATCTCCGACTCTCACTCTCCAACTCTCAGTCTCCGACTCTCTCAGTCTCCGACTCTCAGTCTCCGACTCTCTCAGTCTCTGACTCTCAGTCTCCGACTCTCTCAGTCTCCGACTCTCTCAGTCTCCGACTCTCTCAGTCTCCGACTCTCTCAGTCTCCGACTGTCTCAGTCTCTGACTGCCTCAGTCTCTGACTCTCTCAGCCTCCGACTCTTGGTCTCCGACCCCTCAACCCAACCCTCAACTTATCCTTTGGTTTCCGATCGGTAGTTTACCGTGAGGTTTACTTGACAGGACTAGTTTTCACCCGCCCGAAATTTAAGGACACCTGACAGTAACTTGCGAGGGCGCAGCACATAAGCTGAAGCCAAGTCCTTCCGTTCGGTCCCTGTCGGCCAGCCGACATCTGTCAGTTTCTGCTCTTAACAATTAGTATAAATATTTAAGTACTGGTATTAAAGGATTGCTCACCTCAGTCTCGTATAACAGTAGCGTATAACGGACTGAGGTCTAGTATAATAGAAAGGATAGTTTATATATGTGAAGGGAACAATGGGAATGGTATGAGACAATGCGAGTGGCACGGTCCCATTGTGTAGCCAAAAATAGCCGCGCTACTTGATCGCGTTGTCTCGGAATTTAGTGTTGTCCACGATGCTCGAATTCTAACACTCCTCCTCAGCGTGGACAACATTTGCTCCTCCTCACATGTGGGATTACCAGGCTAGGCTAGTATAGCCCCAAGAATCCGCGGAAGTACAAGGAAAACAAATGCCCATGAGTAAGGCATGAAGCCAAGTTCCCTCCTTGATGGCCTCAAATCCGGCTACATATTCAGCCTCACAAGATGAAGCCGCAACAGTCTTCTGCTTTTTGGTGCCCCATGAGATAACACCAGAGCCCAAGGTAAAAGCATAGCTGCTAATACTGCGGCGGGTATCGAGGCAATTAGCCCAATCAGAATCAGTATATCCGGTAAGGTTGAGACTGCTAGGGCAACCCAGGTGCAACTTGAGGGTCCTAGTGCCTTTCAAATAACGAACGACCCGAATTGCTGCAGCCCAGTGTAGAGTCGAATAGCTATCAAGGAATTGGGACAGTTGTTGAACAGCATAAGAAATGTCAGGACGAGTGGAAATAGCCAGGTAAAGTAAGCACCCAACCAAAGAACGATAGGGTAGTCTAAGCAAGTTGTTAAGTTCAACGTTCGATAAGGATGTACGGTCAAAACAGCAGAGTTTGAGACTGTGATCGAAGGGAGTGGAGACAGTAGTTGCCGTAGTTTGCCCGAATTGATGTATAATTTTATCGATTAGTGCTGTTTGAGAAAGAGAAACAGATTTATGAGGCCGATCCCACTCTATAGCAATTCCAACAACAAAACGGGCAGTACCAAGATTGGAAATAGTCCACACACTGTGCATCTCCTGCTTGAAGGTTTCATTTTCTGTAGCTGTACTAGCAATGGAAAGGAAATCATCGACATGCACAGCAGCGATAATGGTACCTGTGGTACTGCGTCTGTAGTAAATGCAAGATTCCGAGGTTAATCTGGTAAAGCCCCAAGCCAACATCTGTTCGTTCATAGTTCTATTCCAGATTTGACCACTCTGTTTCATCCCATATAAACCTCGGAGTATCATCCAAACGTAATCCTCTTTACCAGGTTCAACAAATCCTTCAGGTTGTTCCATAAATTGGATTTCGTCCTCAGGAAGTAACCCATAAAGGAAAGCCATCTTAATATTGATTTGTTGTGCATCCCAACCAAGAGTGGCAGCTATATGGAGAAAAACACGCCAAGATTCCATATGCGCAGTAGGAGAGGTTGTCTTATGGTAATCTTTGCCATAGATTTGTTCAAAACCTTTGAAAACTAACCGTACCTTCCATCGGACCACCTTACCAGATTCATCTCTCTTTATTCAGAAGACAGGCCACCCTTTATGTACTTTACATCCCTGAGGGACTTCCATACGAGGGACAAGTTTATAAACCGCCATAGCCTTGAGAGAGTCCAGTTCTTCCTGGAACCCAGCCCACCATCTTGAGGCATCCCCCGATTGGAGGGCTTCTGCCCATGTCTGTGGCTCATCATTGCACATTAATGGATCGACCCCAAGTGTATCAGAGGTGCTTTCCAAGTTAAGATTTAAGTTTGGTAAGTCTGACGTAAATTGGATTGACGAAAGATTCTGTTGTAATTCATCATGATTCACAAGTGATGCTGGAGGTTCTGCGATAGTGTTGTGTAATTTGTTAATGGTGTGCAGATGTTCCTGTTTTTGCAATCGCAACCTCTCAGCACTGTCCTTGGACTCCTGAATAGCATGTTCAAGTCTCACCGTCGAAACTGGTTGTCCGGCTGTAGTACGATTGGAATGTCGATGAGGAGGTGGATCAATGATTGGTGTGGGAACAGAATGTGGTTCGAGCTGTGGTAAGGCTGGAGAAGAATCAATGGGAAGTTCAGTTGGTAGAATGGGGGAATATATATCAGAGGAAGTGCGCTCAAATGACGTAGTAGGGTTGTTACTCAGTTCAACACTAGGTTCCATCACAGGAGTACGTGGATGTCCATCATGACTCTCCAGGAATCAAACATGATAAGAACTGTAAATTTGTCGTGTTTTTGGGTCATAGCACCTATATGTTTTCGATTTGCCATCATATCCAACAAGAATACACTCAATTGACCATTTGTAAATTTTAGGATTTGTCCTATTCTGAATTAAGACGAAAGCCCGACAGCCAATTTCACACATATAAGAATAATCTGGAGTGTGGCCATACCACAGTTCCCAAGGTGTCTTGTCCTTCAGAGATTTAGTGGTAGTTTTAACATGTAGGTGATGTTACGACCGTGTCGCAACCCTATCGGCCCCGAGGTTATCGCCACTTGTCAACGTTTCAAGTCATCCTCTCGGAAACCATCGGCCCCGAAGCTGACGAATGTTTCGCGAAGATCAAACTCCATTTACGCCCACGTCAAAATAACTCGTATTGTCTGGTCAAACTTTGATACGTCCCCTTTATTATGTTGATCCGTTCAATCTTATGTTTTGCATATGTCTATCTATATTTGTAGTCCTTGAACCATTTCCTTTTATCGTAATCCCACTCTCGGTTATCATCGGCCTCTGAACTAATCATAAACTTCCCGTTCCTAGTCAAGCTTATTGTTAATACCGTGTTCCGCCCTTCTCCCCATTAGTATTTTCCAGACACCTGTTACTTGTATATGAACCCGCTGTAATTGTAGTTACCAGGCAATCAGAATATCGACTCAGAATACCCTCATACGTCTGTAGCAGTCTCATACTAGAAGAACCCCCTTCCGCCTTTGCGTGCGCTCGCCCATTCTCGGCCCGATCCCTTGGCCCGACACTTGACCTGTCCTTCGGTTCCGATCGGTATCTCACCGAAAGGTCCTTCTTAGGATTTAGTCTTCGCCTGTCTGAAATTTAAGGACAACCTACGGATATTTGCAAGGGCGCAGCACATAAGCTGAAGCCAAGTCCTTCCGATCAGTCCCCGTCAGCCACCGACATTAGTCAGTTTCCAGTTCTTAACAGGTGAGCAGCAGTGAGGTAGAATTCGTCCCATAGATATGCAGGCAAACTGGCATAGATACGCATGGTTCTCGCCTTTGACATTAAGGTGCAATGGAGTCTTTCCACACGCCCAATATGTGCTGATGTGTATGGAGCGGTATATTGGTGGTCTGTTCCTCGTGAGGCTACGTATCATGGCTTTTGAGTTCACCATTGTCTGTTCTATAAATACCAACCTTTAATCCAGTCTCAACTTCTCGAGCCTGTTCCCAAATTTGAAGCTGGGTAAAGGTGTCACTTTTTAGTTTAAGTAGGATTGTCCAAGTGAAACTAGAGTAGTCGTCTACAATGTTCATGGCATAGTTGAATCCAGCATGTGAAGTGACATGATTAGGTCCTGATAAATCTACCCACACCTTTTCCAACTTCCTTGACCCATTCCCTCCTCCCGCTTCTTTGGAACAGGTGTTTTACTCTGTTTCCCGAGAATGCAGGAGTCACATTTAGAATGAGTTGAGGAAGAGGTTGGTGTCGCACCTTTGAGAAGGCCACTATTGAACATGTCATGAATAGATTGATAATTTGCATGTCCAAGGCGGCGATGCCAAGTTTCAAGTGTGGATGCACGATATGTGACGAGAACATGTTCAGCATGGGTGGAATAGATATTTAAGTAAAGACTTTTTTGTGGAAGTAGGTTACCCCGAGCAATAGTTGCACCAGACAATTTGCTACTAAGCCAACAGGAGGTATCGTCAAAATGTGCAATAACATTTGAATCCTTTGTAAGGCAATGGATTGAAATCAACCATACTGTAGCATCTGGAATATAGAGAACATTCTGGAAAATTAAGGATGTCCCCCGGCCTATGCGAAGTTTGATATCCCCAATACCGATTGCCCATATAGATGAACCACCAATTCCTTTGACTGAGCGAGGAGTGACAGCTTTCAAGGTCATAAAATCAGTACGATCAGGGGAAATGTGTACAGATGCACCACTATCCATCCAGAATGGATGTGAGTCAGTTGAAATAGGTGTGCGATTTGATTGGGAAATGGGGGAGATATCGGAAGTATTAATTGTTGTCATGGTGGATGGGGTACTTTGTTTGGACCAATCCATATTCGTTGTCAACTCCTCCTCAATGACGAGCCAGCCATCATACTCCACGATATCCTGTTTCAAAATGAGGGATGAAGAAGGGGCCAGGGATGACTGAGGGAAAGGAGAGTTAGAGGGGATCATAGCCAGGTTGGCAGTAGGGATTTCTGAAGAAGAAAAATTGGAAGAGTCCATATTGACAATATAGATACGACCATCAGCACCCTGTAACTTAATAGGGACTTTTGGCATAGTAGAGGTAGGAGTGGTTGAGTTAGTGGGTGCTGGTGTAGAACTGTTCAACTTGGAACCCCGAGCAAGGCGACGAGCCTGCTTGGATTCATCAAGAGTCTTGCCTGCCATGTCCCCACCAGGACGGATGCAATACTCGGCTTCATGGAAATTGTGTTTGCAGTTAGAACAACTGACAGAGGACTTTGAAGATTGCTGGGCAGAGAGGGCAACTGATTCAGGAAGGGTGACTTTATCCGAGTTTATGAGAGTTTGCTCATTATCCAAATAAACACGGAGTTGAGTAGATGTAAAAGGGGTAGAGTCAGTAGAGGCAGAGATATCCCGAGTGATAATAGAACAAACATTCCCAAAATTGGTGCCAAGGGAACCCAGGAGGGCAATGCATTTCAAAAGGTCCTTAGAAATGTCGCCCATTTCATAGGCACGGTCGATCAAAGAGCAAATATTTTCTGCGGTAACGGGTAAAGGGTTGGTACGGGTGCAACAAGTGGTAAGGGCTTCTTGCAGTAACTGTACTTGATGTATAGGGCCTTCACTCTGGTGGCATTGTCGGATAGTCTCCCAACAAGCTTTTGCACCCAGTTTTCAGTTGAGGTACTCCTGCTCAGATGTCTCCACAGTAGAGATGATAAGGGCAGCGGCCAAAGAGTTGTTCGCCAGCCAGTTGGCTCGGGCACGCGGTTCAGTATCAGTGGGCTCTGGGATTGTACCATCGACATAACCAGAAAGTCCAGTGAGGGTAATGAAAAGGTCCACAGCACGAAGCCAAGGGCGATAGTTTAATTTAAGCTTATCGAGCTTGGGTCCCGAATAAGTGATGTTGGTACAGATAAGGGTGATAGATGGTGCAAGAGTGTCTGTGGAAGTTTGGGTAGTCATCGGTAAAAAAAAATAGTGGTCCTACTTAAAAGCAAAGGCCCATAACCTGTTAGAAAGTAAGACCTAAATATTATAGCTCAGTCTCGTATAACAGTAGCGTATAACGGACTGTATTAAGTACCTAAATATTATACCTAATACACTATTAGTATAAATATTTAAGTACTGGTATTAAAGGATTGCTCACCTCAGTCTCGTATAACAGTAGCATATAACGGACTGAGGTCTAGTATAATAGAAAGGATAGTTTATATATGTGAAGGGAACAATGGGAATGGTATGAGACAATGCGAGTGGCACGGTCCCATTGTGTAGCCAAAAATAGCCACACTACTTGATCACGTTGTCTTGGAATTTAGTGTTGTCCACGATGCTCAAATTCTAACACAAGCCATCTCCCTCCTACAAAATGGACTCTCCAATAGGAATGTAGCCTCTACAACAGGTGTTGCCAAGTCTACTATCAGTAGAATTGCTCAGGAGAGATAGATAGACAAAGAAAACCTGAAAGGAGGATGTCCATCCAAGCTTTCTCCTGCTGACCAAAGGAGGATCATGCATCAAATCACCTCTGGTCAGCTAGATAATGCTGTCCAAGCCACACATTACATTAACAATATCAATCAATATAATGTGTCACCTAGCACAGTCAGGAGGACCTTGAAACAGCATGGTTTCAAAGCAGTAGTCAAGGCAAAAAGGCCCTTGTTGAAGGCTCAACATAGAAAGGCCAGGTTAAGCTTTGCATCCCCCCCCCTCAAATACCAACACTGGACAGTGGATGACTGGAAGAGGGTATTGTGGACTGATGAGACCAAAATCAATAGGATTGGGTCAGATGGACATCAATATGTGTGGAAGAAAGTTGGAGAACCACTTTCTGATAGGATAACCCAACCTACTGTCAAGCATGGAGGTGGAAATATCATGGTCTTGGGGCTGTATGAGTTGGAATGGAGTGGAAAGGCTTGCAGAGATTGAAGGAAGGATGGATTCTGCACAATATGTGGAGATATTGGATCAGAATTTGTCCCAGAGCATTAGAGATTTGGAGATTCCAGAAGATGAGGCCATTTTCCAACAAGACAATGACCCAAAGTATACATTCAAGATGGCACAAAAATGGCTTTCTGAAATCAGATTCGGGTATTAGACTGGCCAGCACAGTCTCTTGACCTCAATCCCAAAAAAATCTTTGGAATCACCTGAAGAAACAGCTACAAAAATATTCCTCACCACCAAAGGGAGTTTGGGAGTTATGGGAGAGGGTGGAAGTGGAATGGCCAAAGATTGAGCCTCAGGAGTGTCAGAAACTGATAGAAAGTATGCCCAGAAGACTTGATGCTGTAATAAAGGCTAAGGGAGGCCATACAAAGTACTAGAATAACAAGATATCTGATTCAAAAAGAGTGGTTGCAAAACTGTCCCAATGATTGGTCATTATTAAATATTCACTGTGACACCAATATCCATCTATATTATGTAATATTTGGGTATATCAAAGCTAGTATGCTAAGGTATATGTAGAATATTTTCACTATTTTAGAAATTTTATTTGGTAGGTTATAAAGCATTTATTGAGAACAAGATTAACAGAATTGGATCTGATGGAAAGGTGTATGTTTAGAAAGAATGGGGGTGTGAAGAGTTATGGAAGTTCTAACCGTTCTATATATGTATGAAGAATATCAACTGTTTAGGTATGACATGATGATGTATTGACTATCTAAGTCTAATACAGATTGAAATGTGTATTGAGAAAGGATGGCTGTAAAGGTTGCTCAGAGGTGATAAATGTGCCATTGAGCATAGAAAGCCAATAGAGAAATGATGGTGAAAATTTCACTCAGAGGCAATGTAAAATGATGGTTTGGAATATCATACAAAATGTTTGCTCAGAGGTGACAATAAGACAATGGTCCAGATCAGTAAACTTAAAATCTGCTCAGAGGTGACAATAAGATGGTGATGCAGATTGGCACACTAAAAAATTGCTCAGAAGCAATCATAAAATGATGATGCAGATAGCACATGAAGAATTTGCTCAAAGATGATAATAAAATAACTGCACCCAGTGACATGCAAAAAATTTGCTTGGAGGTGAAAAGAAGATGACAGCACCAAAGATATTGAGTGCAGATGCAACATATGTGGTTGCAATGTGATAATAAGATAGAAACAATTATGCTCCAAATTGGAGAGGGCAAGAGATTGAAAGAGGTGCTAAAGGGTGGTGGAAATGATGGCAGACATGATGTGGTATCCTGATTCTCAATGCTTCTCCTCACCATTCCATTTCTTTTGTAACATAGCTTCATAGCATAAGCCAAGAAGGCCATGTAATTGAATTTACTAGGTTTGTGTGAGAGGAGATATGATTGGTCTATTAGTTGTAAAACTGTGTGGAAGTAACTTAGTTAGGGAGGTGACAGTAAAGATAGAGGTCAGGATAGTACTTGAATGACATTATCTTCAAACCACTGTTTGGCCTTCCTAGATGTATGTTTTGGATCATTGTCCTGTTGAAAGTAGTGTTTGCCCTCCTCCATTTCCAGCATTTCAAAGCTTTCTGCCACTCCATCCTCCAAAATTTCCACATACTGACCAGCATCCATTGTTCCTTGAACCTCCACTAACTTTCCCACCCCATTCCACCCCATACAGCCCCATACCATGAGATTATTTCCTCCTCCATGCTTGACAGTTGGTGTTGTTGTTCAGTTAGATATAGATTCCCCCTTGTGAGAGGTACCATGAAATATATTCCAAAATATAGTCCAGATGGGCCCACACTATATTTTAATTATTATTTCAATTTTCTCTCTATTTTATCATACACATATATTAGTTTGACAATCTATGTACTCCTATGGGTACATAGACTCTTGTGGGTGCATACACACTAGATCTATGTACTTTAGTGCCTATAGTTAAAACTCAGACACTTTTTACCCTGTAACCACGACTTGCCCAGACACCCATTTAGTGTCCTGCAAGTTGTGATTGGGGTATCATCTCAACCATCACAGACGGGCTTTAACTATCAGCACAATCACTGTTTTGAACTATGTATATTAGTCGAAACCCAAGCTATTATCCTAATCTGCATGGACTACATCCATGCTACTCTGCCCTTGCTCGACTCTCTTATTACTTCCTTAATCATTAGAGCAGTTGCCCAGAATCATACTGTAAGGTTGATTCTCCTTCCAGTCATCTTAGCTATCTATTCAGTACTTAAGACAACTAATCCTTTCAGTTGTATTGAACTTAGACAGTGACTATATAGAATATCTGTTAATTGTACTACTAATATGAAAGTACAATAAAACATATCTGGAAGTATTCTCCAGAGATGGGGAATAATAACAATTGCAAAGGAATTGAGTCAGAATATCCAATATTGTCTGGAAATGGATTACTGAAGCATCTATAAGAATGTGGGGAGTCCAACCAGAGTCTGGGTCAGGCAAGTCTGATGGGTTCCATGGAAGTGGGAACATTGGTTTAGAGAAAGTGACAAGGGGCAAGACAGATAATCTGGTGAGGGTTGAGTCATGAATTACTGAAGCATTTAGAGGAACATAGGGAGTCTATGTCAGGCAATGACCAAGGATACTTGGAGAAGTTGGCTGGGAAGGGGCAGAGTCTGATGGGTTCTGGGACATAAGAAGAGGTATCTAGTTGAGGGTGGAATATCTGACTGGGGACTGAGTTGAAGGATAATTGAGGGATGAGGGTCAGGTTCTGGTGGATTCTGGATCCTAACACTAATCCAGAGTATGTTTCAGAAACTGATATTATATCTGGAAAATAGTCTGAGGAGTTTCTGGCAATGGATCTTCACACATGTGTGAAGGGGAACATTGTTAGAGTATGATACTACAGCTCTAATATAGTCTATTATGTTACCTATATTTCTCTCTATGCTTTTCTCATATTTGTAGTATTTTTCCCAGCACTGTAGGTGCAGTATT
Organism: Hysterangium stoloniferum; assembly: GCA_015178975.1. NCBI lineage: Eukaryota > Fungi > Basidiomycota > Agaricomycetes > Hysterangiales > Hysterangiaceae > Hysterangium > Hysterangium stoloniferum. Next base: position 504,633 of record WHVD01000019.1, read on the forward strand.
TAGTGAGTTACTTAGTTTGTAACTCCTATGTGCTTAGATAAACACCCAGTAGAATACTCCACTGTGTGTTAGAATATTGCAAGCTGTTGAGAGTGCTCACAGTCTGACTACACTCGGGTATTTAGTACTGTACAGTAGCTTAGTCATCACATGTATTTCGGTAGGGACTTTGTCATCCCCTCACCCACATGAAATCCCATTGTATATTCTTACACTGTGAGTGTGGGAAAGTCTCCTTAGTGTTTACTTTCCAATCACACACTCACAGGATGAAAGTCCTCACCTTTTTGAGGTGCCACCAATCACAACTACCACCAATATCATAATCAACGACAGTTGTGATAGAGATGGATGTGAAAGTATGGCACGCAGGAACACCCAGCGGATGACTGAGGTAGTGGCTGACCACAGTCTCATCATGAGCCAGAGGGATGGAAGAGCCCTACTGGAGGGAATGCTGAACTGGGTGATTAGCTGGATGGGCGAGGGAAGGTTGGTGATGGGGTGACAAATTGGAAGAAGAAAATTAAGAATTTTACTTCTTCGAGGCACATCACAGGATGACAACAACTGGTGACTGACTTTCTCACCAGTTGTTAAGAACTGGAAACTGACTAATGTCGGTGGCCAACAGGGACCGATCGGAAGGACTTGGCTTCAGCTTATGTGCTGCGCCCTTGCAAATATCCGTAGGATGTCCTTAAATTTCGGGCGGGCGAAGACCAATCCTAGCGAGTACCTTTCGGTGTGATACCGATCGGAATCGAAGGACAAGTTGAGTGTCAGGCCAAGGGGTCGGGGCTGGAAGTGGGCGAGTGCACGTGAAGGCGGATGGGGGGATTCTGAGTATGAGACTGATACAGGCGTATGAGGGTATTCTGAGTCGATATTCTGATTGCCTGGTAACTACAACTACAGCGGGTTCATATACAAGTAACAGGCGTCTGGAAAATACTAATGGGGAGAAGGGCGGAACACGGTATTAACAATAAGCTTGACTAGGAACGGGAAGTTTATGATTAGTTCGGAGGCCGATGATAACCGAGAGCGGGATTACGATAAAAGGAAATAGTTCAAGGACTACAAATATAGATAGACATATGTGAAACATAAGATTGAACGGATCAACATAATAAAGGGGATGTATCAAAGTTTGACCAGACAATACGAGTTGTTTTGACATGGGCGTAAACGGAGTTTGATCTTCGCGAAAACATTCGTCAGCTTCGGGGCCGATGGTTTCCGAGAGGGTGACTTGTCGTTGACAAGTGGCGATGACCTCGGGACCGATAGGGTTGCGACACGGTCGTAACACCAGTGCACAAACTCTCACACATTTCGGATTGTTTGCACCTCAATGCTGCATGATATATTCCTGAGCCTCTATGCTCAAGGGAGTGTATTGGAGTATTACAAGCACTAAGGCTCAAGTCACAATGGTCAGAGACTGTCCACATCCACGATGGTTCTAAGTTGGCACATAACCGCCATATATCACCATGTATCAAGAAACCGACTGTCAATGTCACACATCATTTATTACTTATCACACATCACCTTTTCACTACGACACTCATTAATGCCTACATTCACATAACAACAATCCTTATGATCCACATTTATCATTGCCTGCCCATTGGAAGAGCCAAATCATGATTTTACTATTCAGCAGATTTGTCCTGGATCACTGTCGAACATTGCCACTTGCCAATATCGCCTGTAATATCCGGGATAGGATTTGTGATTGGATTGGGAGTGGGAGTTGAAGTGATGGACAATTGTGTGGAAGTATTCATGGTTCTAGGAGCGCATTTGAGAGCAATTTGAAGGTTGTTGCAGTCATCTCAAGAAGTTCAGGCAGGCAAAGTCAGGGAACTTAGGCTTCAGGGAGTGCTATGGTTACTGTGAGTCCCTTTTGCTCGAGGGAGTGTGTTAACTTTTGGGAATTCGGTAAATGAGGGGCAAGGACTCAAACCATACAGGGGTATTAGTAAGCGGGTTACTAGGCTATATAAGGATGAGTCATGTATAAGTAGTAGTACTCATCCGTTTACAACGAGTTAACTGTCACCTACTCAGACAAACGGAAAGTTATACGGTCTAAGAACAGCACCACTGAAAACTTAACACACTATCCGTCTGCCTACGAGCTCACTAGGTCAAACGATATAGATTTACCTTTTGCGTACCACTTAACGTTCTTTTCTCGATACGCTTATTCTAACAAGATGCACGACGATTATTACGCAGTAATTGTTTGAATAAGCATTTAAAATCAAGTATATCAATTTTTAATGCGATCCTTTGTTTTGTTAATCGTAGCTTTCCGAATTCGCGTGACACTCTTATTGTCACGTCGCGTTGTTCTCCATTCTACCCCCCATGTCCTGGGACATAACAGTGCATCATTTGACAGATGACCCGATTGCCTCGATATCAGACGACATATTGACGGCCGCGCAGAACCTAATAGAAGCGTCTGTTGCCAGTTCAATACACTGGCATCCGGTTTCCAGTTCAAGCTCGTTCCACTGTGTGTTCACAATGGTATCATAGTGGATGGTTCACTGATTAATGTAATACCATTAGACACGTCTTCTTCTAAGGCTCAATGCTTTACCTTGGCTCGGGAGCCTCCTCGGATAAAGCTAAAAGCTTCGTTCCATCTGTCTCAGCTACCAGACTGGGATGCCTCTTGTTCAGATGATGAAGAAACTACTAATCTCCTTGAATTTGAGAGCACAAATTTCAACCCTGGATTCGAATTCATCAAACGTCGGCCATTCAAACGGAAACTACCTTTGCAAGGCCTACACGTCGACCGTCGGTTTGCGAACGATGTGGATATCAACGCAGAGCAACGCTCTTATAAGCGCATTCGCCCACCATATTTAGTTGCCTCATTATCCATATCGATATCAACCCTTATTGCATATGTATGTTGGACTTCTGCATTTACTGTACCGTGCCTCAGCCCATTTTTAACCCTTTTTAGCCTCACTATCACGCCTCACCTTATCCTGCAAACCCACCACCACCCGGAATCGATGAAATACCAGAATTCCGCGTAAAGCGACGTATTTCTCACGTTCATCTGGAAACACCGTTTGCTAGGACGGCATGGCTTGTGCCGTTACGGGGCGACCATCCCATCGGTGACGCTTCCGACGCGCAGTTATACGAGTCATTGCCATCTGACAAGTCTCACGACGGCATACAATGGATACCCTGTGCAATCACGCAATTTTGGGCGTTTCTCTTGCGACAGCGGTCTATGAATAATTTTGGCCCAATCGCTATTGCCTATACCTTTGGTCCCGCGGCTGCTGTGGTTGAAACGTTGAAGAAAGGTTCGGCACAGCAGAGTACGTGGGAGTACATTAAGATATACCACGATTCACGGTATGCCTTGAAACTACGAAGTGTATTGGATAGTTTTCGCTGGGAGGATCAATTCGATGATCATCGAAGACATCAGATTCAACGACATCGTGTTTTGAAGGGATCAACCCTAATCCTAGTAGATGAGAAAGGGAATCCAATTCTACTTGCATGACATCTCGTGAAGCCTAAAGGGGACACTTGTACACGATTTGATTTTGTTTGATTTATTTGAACTCATGGTCTTTGTCTAGAATTTCATAATGGTGTCAAAATAACCAAGGGTTTTAGAATGTAAATGAGATACAGCAAGTGGACCCACATACGCCTATGGGTTGACTTCAATTTCGCCAGTCGATTTTAATTCACGAGGACGGGGGTTAGATAGAATCTCAGGTCGCTCTTAATACTCATGGCATCGGCGTTGTAAAACGTAAGATTTTTATCTGCAATTTTAGGGTGTTTCCGCCACGGTGCACGCAATAATGCCAGGCAGTATCCTCCCTGAGGCCATGATATACTTTCGAGGATTGCAATGAGACTTCACATTAGTCATGCGAAGCGTTGAGCACTGCTATGTTTATTACGTTACGTGGCATCTGCGCGGACGGGAGGATAAATGGGACCTAGCTCAGCAAGATTGATGTTCTGCAAAGTCGAATTGCCACCGTGGGCACTTTCGACTTTTTTAAAAAATGACTCCGCCGTCGAGCATTGCGTCTACACGATCTTCTGACATATTGAGTACTGTACGTTGACCACCTATATTGAAGATTCGCATGTCCATGATGTTTGACCATGATATTTGACTATTTTCCAGCCAGCGCTTACGGAGGACCACTTCCACCCAGACTTTTGTTCTAGCAATAGCGATGTCGTTATAGTCTCCTGCGAAGGCGTCAAATTCGGCACTCACAGTTTTGTGCTGAAAAGTGCATCCGGAATATTTCGTGCCACTCTTTCGCTTCCTCAAACAGGCGGTGCGAGTGCAAATAACCAAGTTATTACGTTGTCTGAAGATGCACGTACCATCAATGCTATCTTACGAATGATTTCCGGGATGGAAATCCCGCCCCTCGACAATTTTTCCGATCTCGAAAAAGTCCTTCTCGCTGCGAAGAAATGGGAGATGCCTGGACCGCCATCTATTATCCACCGTATGGTAATACCCCCGGTGTTGTTAGACGATCCGGTCCGGTTCTATGCTCTTGCATGTAGGACCGGCTGGAATGATGCTATTGCAGTAGCCGCGGCTCACACACTCGATGTCGATTTGCAACATGAAGAGACATTGCCAATATTACGGAAGATGGAATCCAATGATGTGCTCAAACTTATAGACCTTCGAACCCGTCGTCGTGATGCAATATTAGACTTTTTCCTGGCATATCCAATCTCAGGATGCCTGTCGCATCTTCCCCATTTGGACCGGCCAAGTGCCTCTGATCACGAGCTGTCCATCCAATGGCAATGGAAAGCGCTCATTTTTACGGCATTTATCGCCATGGATCGACATCCATCTGGAAAAACCTTGCTTGGTCCGAATTCAGTTCTGCAAGCGGATCTGGACGACATGCGAAACACGAGATGTCCAGAGCTTGATACTGGCACCGCTGCGTTTGATGTCGATGCGCTGGAGAAAGCATTACAGAAACAAGTGTCTGAACTTCCAATCACTATCTAATTTACGATAGTTGTGAGGCTAACTAAGAAACAAACGGCCATGGTGTTTTTTTTTGCTTTTTGTTTGTGCTCTTATTTACTCATTTGCAGATACATACCTGTTCCGCCATGGGATAATCTAGAATATTAACTACACCGTCATTATTGCTCTGATATAGTCTGAATGTTGTTGTGAACAGCTGTCGTCAAACCTGGTTAGAATGCCAACAATTCATAACGCATGTGCAAATAGCACAGTCTGCTAGTTTTCTGATCGGATATTCAAGTGGATTGAAAGCGCTTAACAAGCGTAAGGTATTAGGATATATACTAATTTTAGTTACAAATGTCACTTACTGTGTTTTGACACATCGACAATTCCCAATTATATATCGCCACATCCATCAATGTCGGGTATAATGAACCCGATGGACAGGGTTTTGCTGATGAATTTGTGGCGGTGAGATTTTGGTCACTGATGTGCTAGGGCCACGATCAAGACGGTGAGTGAAAGGCTGCTGTCTAATGCAGCCTTACATTGGCATCGGTCCAGACGTTGATAGGACCAAACTGTATTCCTCGAGAACGGCGAGTACGATACACGATGATGACGGTAAGTAAAACGATTATCTAAAAATGATACTACACGCGTCTGTGATAATGTAATCGGTATGTCGTAAGACCAGGCTTACAGTGAGGGCGCTTTCTTTTGAGAATATATTACACCTTATTCGCAAAGTAGTCTAACTCTTACACAGAGCCCATAATGGCAATTTACAGAAAAGTCCAACCTTAATCAGAATTGAAAGGAGTCGAGGAACTGTTGGAAATGGTGACGAAATACCCACCTCTCTAGGGGTCTCCTCCTACCAAATACTTGAAAATGCATATTGTGGATTATTTCAGTGAGGCTGATGCATGATTTAACCCATGTACATATTTACCAAACTTATCATATCAGAAGGTGATTCACTGACTGACACATTGATACAAGTACTTCATTACAAGCTTATTAAACCCTTGTAGTTTGTTCATTTACAATAAGCCAACTCATACTGTCTTTAATAGGAACTCTAGGGTAACTGATTGTCTCCACAAACCCTCTTGCCACTGATGATGATGTTTGAACTAGTGGCAGCCTGCACACTATATGTGGCAATTATTTGTAAACTCTGACGGGTTTGTCAAAAGATGATAATATTATACTATTCAAGACTAAATAAATACTAACTAATTACTAATATTTCCGGATACGGGATATCGAGTTGCCGGCCCCACAACATAGCATTAGTGAGCCGCTGACTCGTTACACTGGAATGTGATGGAGTCGTCGGGAACCTTTACTAATAGGGTTCATCAGCAAGCAGCATTCAAAGCAGCTCATGCGTGCCCAAGCCAGCAAAGCATCTCACTTAATCTATATTTAATTTGCATGCTGTGATCAAGCCGATGAGCCAGATTCGTACATCTCTTTGAAACAGGGGTCATTCATGGTTTATGTAAGTAATCATGTGAATGTTTAATTGCCAAGTTGTGATTCTCGCCCTTGGTGTTACTGAAGTGGAGTTTGGCCTAATATATCTTATACATATATACCATATGGCATTTCAAACGGGTTCGCTGCATACTATGATCAACTAGGTGATTAATAACTAAATAGATACAAATGCGTTCTTATGCTCCTATTAATATATTACACGGAGTAATTATTTAACATATGACCTAGCTATACCCAATAATTTCTTCAAGGGTTTTATCCTTCCTACTTAGACCACACACCCATAACGAGTCTAGTAGTTAGATCGCACTCTTCTGGGAGTTATTAGGTCGGTTATTATCTATACCGGCTGCTGGTGCAGTGCTTGCCCTTAAATCCACCCGTTTCCGTTGGCACTGAAGAAATGTGAATCAACGGTGGCTCATGCATATGCTCTTCTCCGTAGCGGAGTAGCCGGATCATCAACGGGAGAAAGACGTGCATGATGTGCCAAAGAATGCAGAACACCTTCCCACTTATTCCGTCTTGAATATTTAGCAGACTGGCATCTTGTCATCCCCGTGGAAGTCCAAGTACTCACAGAAGAGCATGACGTTCGCAATGGACACCCCCGAAGCGTTTCTTTACATGTCACACACATTCTACTTTCATGTCGGTATGTCTCCCGCTCGAACTTTTGTACTCTCGGTGTAGGCTAAATGTGGTTGCAAGTGGCAGCTACAGCATTATTCTGTTGGGATACTGCTCTCACCTTTCCTGCAGAGGTAAGGACTCTGTGTTATTTGCTATATCCATGATGGCAGCCTGACAAGCTTACAGGTCAAATTTATCTGGAGGTACAACGCCTTGTCCCCTCTTTCCGGGATGCCTAACAATACATATTTAGACGTAAGATGACTGAGGTGGACTACCTATTTATTTTAATCAAGTTTCTCTGTTTAGTGACGCAATGGTGGGCAAAATCTACTCTAAACCTGAGCGAGATGGTACTAAACTTTGCACCGCAGTATGAATTTGATGTTTACAACCCACATAGACGGGGCCATAATCCCATCCCTTAAGCTATGCTCAGTGTGGATATGGTATCAAACAGTCGTCGTTCTCATATGTTTTACTTGCTTCAACACGATTTTAATTCTGCGAGGTAATGTCTATTGACTCCCCGACATCCTGTAGTTATATGCTGACTATATAACTGTATATGTCCAGGTGTTGCGCTCTACGGAGGATGCAAAATGTGGCTTTTTAGTTTCCTCGCCCTTCTTGCTCTCTGTAACGCTACGGCAATTACGCTGATCGTTTTGGCTTCACCAGCCAGTACCGTTGCTCAAGTTGATATTCCATCTGGTAAACATTTTTATAGATGTCTCCTTCTGGGTGCAAAAAATCCTAGATTTCTCTCACATATATGGTATAAACAATTCTGTGCTGGTGGTCATTCTGTTTGATCTATAATTTGACGACAGGATACCAGAAGTGGTCTTCCAATGCCTTTTGTTTCTCGTTGTCCTTCATAAATTCGTCGGGATGAATTGGCGAGCTCAACATAGGACGTCGTTCACTTTGCTGGTCTTCATAAGGGATGGTATATGGACTTTCGCCATAACCTTGTGTAATGTTTCTTCCACCTTCACTCGTTGGTGTTACTGAGCCTTCAATCCTCAGTATTCTTGGTTCTGTGTTTGGTAGTATACGAAACAAATCCACCATTCGCTCCAGTCATCCCATTGTAAGTGCAAGCTATGGAAGTACTACGTATGTGATACCAATTGCTCATCCAGTGTTTTAGCTGGGCCCTCACTTTAATTGGCATTTGCGTGAGTTCGTTTATGCCCCACCCCACTTTGGTGATCTAAGTTTCAGTAGGCTTCAAGGCTTGTATTGAACTTGCGTTCATCGGAATCGAGATGGCAAAGCCTAGAAATAGATGCCAACATCTGTTTCCAGACGTCCCGGTTACACCAGGCCGAACTTGAATTTAGAGAGTGTGCATGACATTTCACAGACTCGGCTCTTATTGTAAGGTGGACCTCACATCACTTTTGAGCTCCCACTACGTAAATGTAGTAGAAAAGTTGTCTGAACGTAGTCTAATATCGACTTCAAGTTCTGCTGAGGGATAAACCAGGAATAGTTATATGCACAATGATTGACTACCCATACCACGGTCCCTTAATCCCATATCTACAATCGTGCAATGTATGTGTCGTCGCCTCAAGGAGGTCATCTAGACCAGAGTCCGTAAGAGTTGAAATATCACATGGGGGATAAACAGTTAGCTCGTTTTTCAAAGACAGCAAAAGGAAATTAAACCATAATTGTGTATATATTAGGGACGGCGGATAGCAAATTTGTCCCAGCGAGGTTCAAGTAAACAGGCGTATTTCCCAAGGAGTCCCAAGTGCATCTAGAGATTCTTGCGTTGCAGGTAGGTAACTTTTCTTTTTTTGGGGCGGTTGTTTTTCGTGAGGTGAGGCCTTTCAGCTCTCAAACAAAAGCCATGTTTATAAAAGTATGACCGACGTATCTTCTAATGCTATCCGAATTCAGTGAAAGCGGGAACAATAATCGTATTGGGTATCATGCAACGCGATTGCCGAAGTCATTACTTCCCTTTAAATAAGTTTAAACCATAAGCAACATCCTACAGTAGCCTTCACCAATGCAGCGAATACAACCGATATTTACCAATGAAATTTCTACTTCTTTCGTTTTTTGTCGGCCTTCTCCTTGAGCTTCTTCTCTTTCTCTGCCTGTGCCTCTTTCTTGGCTTTTTCGTGGATTTCGTCGTTCAACCCTAGACGGTTACGGGCGATCTGGTGGGGGTTAAGTCAGAATCAAGCCAGGATACTGGGAAGGTCGCTGCTATGATGGGGGTCTATATACCTCTATAGCATAAAACTGCATTCGGGTAACTATGTCGAAGGCGAGGTATAAATATTATATTGCACGTTGATTGTTGTGCACATACCGAAAATCGAGTTATGTTGTGCGTATTCGTCTTTGGCGTCAACACGAATAAGGGATCCAAAATTGAAATCCTTGACAGTCTTTTCGTATCTTGAAATATTTGACGTAAGCAAGTCATTTGGTATCCAGGGTATCCACGCAATACCCACTTGTTTATGAACACACGCCATCGTTCTTTTCCTTGTTCATTCTTCATCATTTCCTCATCAAGCTTTATGAGATTGTCATACGGGGCCTCCACGAGCTCTGGGAACGCCGTAGAGAGATGTTCAAAAATCTCATCATCAAGTCTGGTACGTCAACGTCAGGGTGCGGTGTTGGACATGTTCGCCAAAAACCCTCACTTTGTCAACCGTAATTCTCTGGGTTTAACTGATGCGATTAGGTTCCAATACGTCTATATTAAAAGAGGAGTGATGAGTGAAGTCCAAGTCGGAACCTGCGGCGTTTCAGAATCACAGATATACATACTCACTTGAGCTTGTTCTACTGCCACGACAGCGAATTGCTTCTCAATCTGGTGAAGAACCTTCAAACTAAAATCCTCGAAAATCTACGAAAGACCAACCTCGACCATATTTTGTGCATTTTGAGGATCGAATTTAGACATCGTGACTTGGCAAGGTGTTGGGGGGACGGGAATAAACTGGAGCACTGGTCACACAAGGTCAATACGCCGCGGAAGCAAACGTTGCCACTTAAATATTTTCTCATACGCTTGAACCACTAATCCCAGGGTCAGCATAGGTTAGCCGTCCCGAAGCTTTCTACGCACTCTTTATTATTAACAGATACTATTCAAGTATATTTTCTATAACGCTTATAACGAAGATTAAAAGTGATCAAAAGGAAAAAGGAGTCAAAGCTGTCTTGGGGTCTCGCAAGCACTGGTCAGTCGGTGACAGGCCACACGCCCAATGGACGATTCCAGAGCCCTAACGTCCGTGTGCCCACATGTTCGATCTTCTTTCAGTAATCTCACGCGCCCATCAGCACAGGCTCGCCACTTTGGACGCTTTCCTAGAGTCCCAACGCGACCTCCTAGCGCGGACACAAGCCGACTTGTACAAGCTTGCGGAATTGCGAGAGCGCGCTCTTGATGATCCAGAAGAGTTTGTTGAAAATGTAGAGGATGATGTGAGTACGTCAGGTGATGGAATATTGCCAAGTTCTGATTCGACGCGTCATCAACAGCTTAGCGACCCATCGTTCAAGATGAGTGAGTATTTCCCCCCTCGGGTACCGGAAGATATCGATTGGGATTTATTTTCGTCCATTGGTGCGTCTTTTACGTGTTAATTGAGTTCCCTCTGTTCTCATTGAATGTAGATCCCACAGCATTCTCACAAATCCCTATACCGGGGGCGCAATCTCCCCCAAAAGCTCAGCAATCGTCGCCTTCAGAATTACAACTCATTGTTCGTCAGGCAGCCAAAGATGTACTTGGTAACTTTCATCCGTTCGAAGAGCCCGAGGAGGAGGAAGATAAGGGAGTTGCGGAAGCTGAGGCAGCAAATGAACAGCGCCTAGCCGAGCTCGTCAATCTTGGAAGAGGTGACCTCCCAGTTACAAACATGTCAATGCCTCTTCAACGTGGCAATGCATGCTCAAAAATCAGGTTGAAACACGAAAATGAACTTTCCGGAACCAATGCAAAAAGCAAAGGCAAAGTTGATAAAGGAGGTGCTCGACTGAATAAAAAGAGAACTGAAAAGTATGTCATATCCTTTTTCCATTTATATCATACATTATATATATTATATTTCACTGGAAGCAGCGAACCTGTAGTCCGATTGCGCTCTCAGCGACTCCGTAGGCCAACCACCAGAGCAGATCAAATATATACCCCATTATCACCAGCCATCCCATCACCACAACCACCTCTCACTCCCAAATTACCATCTCCGGAGTCCTTGCCGCTTCCGGATCCCGATGTGACAATGGCTGACGAGCTGCAGTCCGAGGCTACGTCGCCAGACTCGTCAGTACCTGGGACTGTGTCACGGCGACCGAAGCAGAAAGCAAAAGACAGCGTTAAATCTGGCAGACGCGCTTTACCATCTGAAACATTCAATGTGCCGTGGTCGATTGCGGAGCAACATTTGCTTGAAAAATTACTCGAGGAGATTCCTAGCGGCGAAAAGAATAGGTAAGTGATTCGCACCCGTTTCCTCTTCTTCATTCCGGTACTGACACAACCGCTTTTAGATGGGCCAAGATCTCAAAGGCAATGTCCGGGAAAAGAACACCAAGACAGGTTGCAAGTCGTGTCCAGAAGTATTTCGAGAAATTAAAGAAATTCGGTGTAGAACCTGGTACATGATTAATATTCGTAATGGCTAGGAATCAATCGACATAATGGCTATTCTATATTTGGTCTACACCTCACTTGTGCATGAACTTACTAGGTTGCAAGTTTGCAAGCTTCCACGCCTTGCCTAGGCTACCTTCCATGACAATTTCTGCCACTGCCTTCCCTGTAGCCGGTCCATTGCAAATTCCCCAAACCGCATGTCCCGTCGCAATAATTAATCCCTGCACATTATCCACTGCACCAATTATTGGTCCACCAAATGGTATATAGCAAGCTTGCTCATGTTCAACTGTACCATTTCTTAAGGCAGCCGATATACTGGTTACATCTCTACGTAGGTCGGAAATAGCGGTCGCAGATGTCTGGACGAGGGATGCCAACCTGGGTAAAGGCTCGTCGTCCGGGTGACTGGAAGCATACACCCTGTTGTGAGGTCGTGGATATATCTCCGGTGCAGTGATATACTGCGGATACCTGATTGAGGTAAAAAGCACATGAGGCGATACTGGTGAAGCAGGCTCAATCACAATTGAATGGGAGCGCGACGAAGTTATGGGAAGATCGGGCAAGATGGTACGTGACCACGGCCCAGCCGCAAGAATGACGGTATCTGCAGGTATACAAACTACGTGAGACCCCTTCTGTCTATACGTCACGCCGACTATTGCATCGCCGCTCCCGTCACGCCGAGGTTTCCACTCTATGGAACGGACCTTTGCACCCTCGAGTACCTCGAGTTGTTCGCCAGCGACTTCGCGTGCAAGCGCCAGCATCGATGTTGTGAATTCATAAGGGTGTACTTGGGCTGTATCGTCCGGGGTTCCGAGCGGTTCGTATGACTTTGTGAGCCCCTCATCTATCCAGATCAAGTCACCTGGAAGCTTCGAGCCACGCGCCTTGGTGCGTCGGTGTAGCCCAGCCCCAGCAGTACCTTCAGCAGACAATGCATGTTCGCCTCCCGCACGGCCCTCCCACTGTGCACACGAGACTTTTCGCCAGCCCCATCGTTCGGCCCCCCCATGTTCCTCTGCAAGTCGTTTATGCTCCTCAAAAGATATAGGACCAAGTTCGCTCGGGTATGCCCATCTCGCAACGAGCCCAGCTGCCTTTCCGGACGCACCAGCAGCGATTGTGCTAGCCTCAAACAAGGTAATGTGCATACGAGACATATCGAATTGGGGATGTCGGGTCAGGTAGTAGGCGGAGGTGCATCCCATGATTCCTCCGCCTATGATTACTATACGACGCTCCTGTAGAGACTGTGTTGAGGAGCTCATACGTGAAGGATGAAATGTATTCGGATGCTTATTAGGACAATGTTAATTTCCGAACTTTTTGCGGTCACACTCCAGCCGAGGTGGTCACGCGATCACGTGCTCCCATCTTTTTATTATTATTAATACATTTATATACCGCATCGCATAACTAAGATACATAGCGGTTGGGAGACAAAGTACCCTAATGGTAGGTGGGGGGCGGGGCAGGATATGCATGTAGCTGGTTGGTATGGGCAAGAGGGTCAAATGTAGGGAAGGGCGGGGATGGTGGGCCGGTTATGCTTTCCGGAAAGTGTCAGAGGCGGCGATGAACTCAGCTAGGGCTTCAAGGCCCTTGTGCGTGCTCCCATCATAATGCTGGCTTAATCTCCAATCAAAATTGCTACTTTGAGCTTGCAACGACTCAAATTTGAATATCGCGACCGCGAGAAAACCTATTCAATTTGGCAAGGTCGAACTCGTGATCTTTTTCAATTCACGCATCCTGAAGGAGCTTCCGGGGGGGGGGGGGGGGGGGAATAACTTGAAGTGAGAGCCCCTGCTGATGACTGCGGGAGATTCCAAGATCGTAATTACATAATTACGGGACAGCAAAGTAAATCAAATAATTAACACAACGACATGATCATCCCAGATCATCCCAGATACCATCATAGAGCGTACGAGGGAATGATATTGTGGGCATGGCCAAAGGGAAGGTTTCGAAGCTGAACGACGACACAGGAAGAAGACAGAACAAGAAGCTGGCGCTATTAGCAGCGCGGTAGCGTTGCGCAAAAAAATTCTAATGTTCTTGTGTTTAATGGTGAATCCCTGTGTGATACAAATTTCTTGTGAGCAGTAGTAATTGGCAGGTTATTCATTGAACTCAACAAAGGAGGAACCCATTCTAAGCCCCTTCTCTACTTTATATCTCCCTCGCATCAGTCCCTATTCAGAGCATTCAAATCACAAAGGAGATCCGAAGGACCCGGGCGAATTTAAGCTGTGGCAACGCGAAGTTTTGAATTTTCAAATTGGAAATGTCTCTGGCATGGATAGCGAACGTTGGTTATTTGTCGTTGCTGGAATTTGACTCGCTTTGTCTTTTGTAGTGCCAAAATCCCTGGAATCAATTCTCTTAATCATTGCTCTTAGGGTTGGACCGTGCAACGATTTGGGTCCGGAAGGCTGAAGCTACATTTATCAAGTTATTTCTGGGATCTTTCCGATGACGTGGTGACCTTGTAGTATCATCAGTAAAATGCTTTTTGATCTGGAGGGCGCTTGGCGGAGATCCCCCAACTTGCTTCCACAAGCCTCCTGAACGCTATAGAGGCCGGGAGTCATGGGAGGAAGTCCGGACGCTGAAAATCATTTTTTTAAATACATATATCCAGCACTGGTAATGGAGAATTCTAAGCTGAGTTTTCGAGCTGTAATGTAAAGGTTGAACTGACACGCCGCTCAGGAGGGCGGTGAGTCTGCTCGGCGATTCGCTCGAATTATAGCTTGAATTTAATTAGGTTTGTCCCATATCTTCTATTATAGTGATTACCCTAATATCTTGTTGATGATAATTATATTTCCCAATTAAAGGGATGTCTTGGGCCAAGAAAGATGACAGGGATGTTAATGTCAGTAAAATTCCAGTGATTGCACACAGAATTCAAAATGTCTACTTCTTTTACGTAGACCCTTAAGTCTCCTGTCTAGAGTACTAGTGGCCATTGGTCCCGCTCACTGGAGGAGGTTGTGTGCCGTCTTACTTCCGGATGGGCGGAATATTTGCAAAGTAATAGATATTAACGAACGAAGTTAGTCGGACAATAGCAGACGGCACTACTGTCTTCAGTTTCCAAATCAGCAATGTGAATGGGATTATGGCAACATCACTAGATCGGAATTATTCACTCAACACTGGTTAGCGCCCGTGTCGTAAATGAATGTGAAGAAGACTGATGCACCAGCTTGTGCTGTTGGCAGCTTAGATGAGAGGACACCTCAACATGCCAACGACACAATCACAAACATGCGAACCTCCGAGACTGAATTACAGTAAAATAGGAAGGAGGACTTCATGAGTCTCGAATGGGAACGCTCATGCCTGATGAAGTAGCTCGGAATGTTCTTAATGCGAAGCTACTATAGGTAATATTAGTGTGAGTATGGAATAATACCTACTCAGGAAATATATCTGAACCAAAAATATGGGCCAACTTCTGTTAGCTTGGCATTCCTACCAGAGGATGACATTTATATTTGTCTATAGATAACCAGCCACAAATCAGACACATTCGGATAGCCACTGGCTTTACCGATGCAGGGTTTACGGTGTCCCGGCGCGTATCCACATCAAATTCCCGAGATGCAGCGAAAATATTAATTGGGCTTCGGGACATTTAGATGAAGCTACGTTGTAGCCCTTCAAAAGACTGGAGAACCACCAGCTTTTCTTCCTGACCATCCTTAGCTGCACGCTCATATTAAATGGTTGTCCTTGAAAGTGTGTACCACCGCCATCACTTGCAGAATGTTACGGTGCTGGAGGGTAAATCCATAAATTCTACCGTTACTTCTACCTCATTTTTTAAAAGGCTTTTCCTATTCCCTGGCGACACAAATTAGTTCCGATGGTACCATGTTGGGTAGATCGGCAGGTGTGGGCTACAAATTATCTTCATTTCTCATTTTAAACACCATGATGTAGCGGCAGCCCTTACATTGGTTTTCTTCGATTATTTTCTTACACTGGATGCTGAAGTACGTTCTTCGCGGATCACACTCTATCATTTTCAAAGTGAATGATTTAAAATTCTATTTCTTCTAGATGACTTATGTCTGGAGGTACTGTATTTTTAAACTATCCAAGGTCGCACTCGCTGACCATAGCTATTCATTAGACGAACATGGACACTTACGAAATTTCTGTTTTTTCTGTGCCGATATATAGGCATCTTTAATTCACTGTGGGTGGTAATTTGGTGGAATCTTCGGGTTGTTGATGTACCATTCATTTAGCCTCCTTGCAATAGGTAATTCAGGAAGTTGCTGCACCATGACATCGCTCATATATGTATGCTATTCCAGTGTTTACGCACGGAGTCCCCATCTATGTGCGTAGCAATATGATTTTTTCAATTAATTTAATAATTTATTCTACAGTTGTCAGTATTATTTTGCTCACTTTTTTTCATATATTCTGAAGAACATGTCGACGTAGGTGTCGATCATGGTCCTGGTATTCTACGTTGTGAGTAGAAATGATCATATTACTAGGTTATATTTTAATGTCCCTTGCATGATAGAGGCATTGTACTTGCTACAATTATGACCACCGATGCTCTTATGGCTCTTCGACTCGTTAGTCTGTTCAGGGATAACAAATCCAGTTCGTGACAACCAAATATTACTCCTTCCAAAATTTGCTTATATCGCTCATAGTACGATATCTTGTGTCAATACTATTCGCACGTGAGTGGCTATCCTTTTTATTTTACGAAAAATAATTATGTGGTCTTATATGGGATAGTCGAGCATGCGGTATGTTCCGAATGCACCTAATCTCCAGAATCTCTTTTATGAAGCATCCACAGGGAATATTCGTGATTTTCTTTCTGCTAGCCCGTGATTCTGCAGGGGCAAATCATACACCGAATATTATGCCTGGATGCTCGCAGTTGTCATTTGCCCCCCATATCATCATAATAATGACACCGTAGGCCATGTATCATTTTGACAATTAAGGAGCCACTGACAAGATCTTGACAGACTTCCTACCTTGATCGTCACGAGTAACATGCACTTTTATTTGAGCGAGTTACATCTCTAACATCTTTTTTATTCAGGCATTTATTTGATTCTGGTGTTTTATAAGTTCTACGGGCTCATGCAGGAAAGATCACGCTTCCAAGGCCACGCCACTTTCAGAGACCGGATCCCATCCGGCTTTTCGCTAATTATCAGAAGTAGTATTACTTTCTATCTCGCGTGAGTGGATATTCTGAATTAGCGCACCGTCTTGATTCACGAAAATCCTTTGTTTTGTGTAGATGTTCCGGTTAATACATTCTAAAAAAATGGATTAGCTGAGGGGTGCTGACTATTTTATGCAGGAATTGTGTTGATTAATGGTGCATTTATCCTGGGTTTTTCACACCGTGTGTTGCAATCGGTCGCATTTCCGTGAGTCGTTGTCTTTCCCATCAACACGAGCTCAGCGGAATTCACACTTGCCCTAGATGGCTCGTTGCCGTATACACTATTACTGTGTGTCTAGATTATTCCAGGTGCATTCACTACAAACTTAGTACTCCATTTTATTCAGGGATCCCGACTGGTAACTGTGCTTGGGGGGGACATTCAAAATTCTCCAGGAGTACATATATATAAAACAGAGAATAGGTCTGGAATCGAGACGATGAACGAGTATGAACTAAGGCCGCAGCAAGACGTTTTGGCCATACCCAACCAGGAGACGACAGAAAAGAGAGGTCCTTCATTCTTCACTCTGGAATAAGTGTTTGTACATGTAACGACTTGTATTACTAGCAGTTGGCTCAAGTTTGCTTGAAAGGAAGCACCTTGTTAAAAATATGACAACTATAACGAAAGTAATAACTCAGTCGATATGGAAGGGTAAATCGACTGAGGTACTTGCGTTTCTATCTGTACGTATTTATACGGTACCGAGACAACAAGGGAACAAATAAAGTACGGGCAAGTAAAATGGTTGCAAGATACGGTAAGGGTAAGGGTTGTAAATATGATCGAGTCGAAACAAGATGATCGAATAAAACATTGAGGGACAAATGAAGAACTAAGAGAAATAGGTGTTGGAATTGCAAGCCTGCGCGTATTTTGACAATCGATTACCAAAACAGGTTGTATGAACATGTATTTCCATTTATGCTCGTTTCGTCATTCGCTCCAATTATCTCATATACACAGCATGACATATATCTTAGAGCTGTATTATATATATATACCTCAGATGTTGTATCTCAATATATATAATGAACTTTTAGCGTTACTCTGTTTATTTGAACTTTGCGTGCACCTTTATCAAAACTATAGGTTATGGGCCTGAGCCTGCCTATTGAAACACCAACACAAGTTTTTCGTACCATAATTTTCAATCATGACCGACACTGTAGCAATCCCTGTGACTATGGACAATCTACCTTCGACTGTACCCAAGCTGGATGTCAATGGGGTGAATTGGGCCATTTTCCAGCTTCGTTGTCAGGCTGCTGTTGAGGCAAGGGTCTTTGGAAGCAGTACGATGGCAGTGACCCTGAACCTGCTGTGACTTCTGCATCTGGGATGCCTCCCAGCACTGAGAAAATGGCTGAAGTTACCAAATGGAAGAGGGACGAGAGCAGTGCAAAAAATTTTCTTATTCAAAAGATTCCCGATTCCACAGCTCTTTGTGTCTACAATATGGTAAATGTTGCTCACATGTGGGCAGAGATCAAGCATGAGTATACAGAGAAAGGTGCATATGCACAGATGGATCTTTGTACTTGATTCTTGGAGTCAAAATGTCCCACAGGAGGAAGTGTCCAACAGTTCCTTGACAGCTGTGATGTATTAGCCTTATTTTAATACTATCTTCTGAAAAAGGAGTCCAATGCTCTATCAAAATGTGCAAATACTCAATTCACTGCAAGGTAAAATAATTTAAGTATTTGATATTAATCAGTGGCAGCCTGAATAGACTTAGAACCCCTGAAGTCAAGAGTTTACTTGAATATATGCACCCTACTTCACAAAGAAGGTTTTGAGAGCTGTTTTGCAAGCTGTTCTTTTTCTGTGAAAATAATTACTAAAATATGAATAACAATTCACTGATTCCAAAACTAGATTTGACTTTGATTCTAGCTAGTTTATATATATTTTATACTATTTAGCAAACAGTAAAAATATTTATAAATAGGTCAAAAGATTAGTTATAGAATAAAGGAAAGCCAGCTACTCAACTAAGAGGTGGCAAAGGGGAACAAGATTGTTTGTCAGAAGCTCAAATACTTATTAGGTTTATTATGTAATTAATAAGCCTAAAGGGTAGCTGTGAGGCTGGGGGAACTTAGATGATTAGCTAAGTTCAAGAGTGCTGACAAAGAGTTCTAGATTCTGCAAGTGTAGGTGCTTGCAGTTAGTGTATCAGACTAAGGCTATTATTGTCCTTAGGATGATGAGATAAGCTTCTGAGCTGTGCAGTAAAATATGTGTGTGATGATTGATTTTATTGGAAACTTGGCCCTCCTTATATACATTTTGATAACTAAATAATTAACTATTTATTTTATGAGGTCATTATTTAGGTCATAATGACCTCATATTCTACTTATTTTTTACCCTTCATTTATCATATGACTCCCCTCTCTGAGACAAGGGTTCCAACCTTTTGCTTGAACATGAAGGTTCAAGGCCGTGGTCCTGGGACAGAAGCAATTGCTGAGTTGGTGGAATCAAATAATGAGTCGAGTATATTATTACAGTCACATTCGTGACTGTATGATATCCTGAGTCTTTGTCTCTGTCTGTGTTTGGGTGAGTGGACCCCCAGTAGAAGCGAATCCAGGGGCCACAGGCTCCATTGTGCAAAACATGCTGATGGGGACATGAGCGAGCCCATAAGAAGAATGGAGTGGAGGCACAGAGGGCCGGGAGCGAACATATCACAAATGTCACCAAAAGAATGTGGTGGAAGGATCCTGCCAGGATGAGGAGAGGGAAGACAGAAAAGCTGTCTCTTCAAAGAGCCACTGGATTATCATAGGAACATAGGCAGCAAAAGGGCTGACACGGTCGGCATAGTGTAGGATAGCCATTATGGTTCAATCATAGGAACATGGCAGCGATGGGTTGACGAAGTCATAGCATAAGCCATTATGGTTCGAAGATCCAGAGTGGTTGACAGAAAAGCAGGATGGACTTCAAGAGGGTGAAGGATATCTGTGCCACCCATTTTCCGAACCCCCTGCTGGGAAGGACGAATAGACCTCTCTATTGGCAGTGCCAAAACTAGAGTGGTGTCTGGGTGGAGATTCCAAGGAAAAAAGAAAATTATTCAAGGAAAGGCTGAGCAATCCTTGAGGGCCGGCCACTCAGATGATGGTGGCAAGAGACAAAAGGTGGTGGGAGCTGACTGCACAATGGTGGAGCTTAAAAGGGAAACACTCCCATTACAAAGAAAATGGACTAATGAGATTAGTCCGTTCCAGTTGGAGGCTTATCTAATAAGTCACATGACTCCAAAAATGTGCACATAGGAGCAAGCAATGTGCTGAGAAGCAATAACTAAGCAAATAAAATATAACTAATTAGTTAAAAATTATAATAAATTAACTAAGATATATAATAGCATTATATGAGTTCATATATGCTATTATTATGCGAAGTTAAAGGAACTAGGCCTTATATTTCACAATAAAAATATAATAAAAATACAATAAATTCGAGAAAATATTAAATAATTTAAAGAAAATTAAGAGAACCTTATGAGATAATGCTGATACCTCACAGCTGGCCTTCAAAGAAGATGGGAGGAGGAGGCATCATGAGGTCAGGTACAACTTGATTTATGTTTTGTTCACTCGATTTTGACTGGATGGAAGATGTATCGGGGATATTCACATCATCTATCGAGAGAACACTAAATCTATTGGACTGAGGCAATGAGGGCACACCCTTCACTCACTGCCATCGGGAAAATCCTCTGGTTCTTTGTATCAAGGCAAGTTTTCGACTTCAACTGTCCTGGTCTGGGTGAGGTGGATGTCTGCTTGCATGGGCAGAAGTTCTGTCACCACAGCCTGGTCTTCCTCATTGAGGTCTGCCAGCAGCACATGTATCTTGTGTTGCCTCATCGGACAGTTCTGACTGATATGGCCAGGTTGGTGGCAGTTGTAGCAGACCATGGATTGGAGGCCACGACTTTTGGTTGTGTCGACATCCATAGCATCAGATGTCCTCAGTGGTGGCAACGACAGTGGTACCACTGGTGTGGCTCAGGGTGCGACTGCAGGGTTCACCACAATGATCAGGAGCCAAGTTAAAGAAGCTTGTAGGGTTGGTTCTGGCAGTTTCTCCATTGTCACAACAGTGTCCTGGATGTGCCCGCTCAAACTGTGTCGATACCTTATGACAATCAATAGGGAGTCTGTGTAGCCAGCCAGGTCAATGAGTTCCCAAAACTCATCTGTATACTCATCGACCATTCAATGACCCTGATGATAGGTCATTCCTTCAAGCTTCATTCGTGCTACCTTTGCCTCATTTGGTGGGAAGAACTCCCTTGCAAACATTGTCGCAAAGTCTGCCCAGTTCCCAGTTGGAGTGCCCGTCATCCACAACTTGACAAGTCTATTGGCAACTAGGGCCACTCACCCCATCTTCATGAGTGACATGATCCAATGGATCTTGTGTTCATTGGTTGGGAACTTGGCAATGTTCATGGTGATGTAGAGGAGACACACATTGTAGAACATGTGACCCTTTGAACAGTCCCCATTGTAGTCATTTAGGAGGGGCATCTTTGGTATGACTGTTGTCAGAGGCATAGAGGATATCATGGTAGGTACTGCTGGTGTGATGGGAGGGTTCTGTGGAATTGGAGCAGCTTGAGCAGTTTGAAGAGCCTGTAACTGTGCCTGACTCTGCTGCAACAGAGTCGTGGCCTGTGCTTGCTCATTTCGAAGGGTTTGGAGGTCTTGCATGTGCTGGGTAAGCACTTGGTTCACATTGGTCATTGTGTTTGAAACACGTGGGAAGTGAGGGGGACTGTGTACTGATTCAAAGTTGGTTGAGATTGACTCAGAGTCTCTACTGTCAAGATTGGAGTTGTCAAGTGCAAATCGTCAAAGTATGGTGGCAGCAGTTCCAGTCACTTGGGGAGATCTGTTATTCTGTAAGGGCAACTCCCTAGTTCATACAAACCAGCACATGAGGGCTCAGGTGTGAGACTAGTAGAGGGGATCCAAAGATAAATCTATTGCATACTAACACCATATCATACAACTCACCTAGTAGAGGGGATCCAAAGATAACAGATCTATGGAGCCTTCTACTAGTTACAGGCTTAACTAGAAAGAGATGGAACATATCACCGGTCAGGGGAGACCGACCAGATGCAGCCCGAGTCCCTTATGGCCTCGGATGTCTGATGCAGTCTCAAAGTAGCATCAAGTTGAATGAAGTTCAACTAGTCGCAGATGAAACCTGACCATTGAACCATGGTTGAGACAGCTGGAGATGGAGTTGAATGAAGTTCAACTAGTTGCAGATTGTTTGTTGGTCGAAATGGCCGGCTGAAAAGGAAGGTGAAGACATCCCCTTACACAAGGAGTATCAGAATATCAGAATAATTGGAGTGCTGAGATGGACTTGGCTTCAGCTTATATGGTGTGTCCTTGTACACATTCAGGTGTCCATATTTTGAGCTGACAGGACACCTACAAGGAAGATGTAGATTCCAGAGTTCCCATGGGAGTTCCAGGAATCAAGCATACAGACAGACAAGAGGAGTAGAGACTGGATCAGGACATATTCAGGGTGTAACTAGTTGAGATTAAAACTGGATTGTAAGTATGTACATGAGTATGGGAGACTATATAGACTTTGAAATATATGCAATACCAAATCTGGTAATAATGAGGTGCAAAAGAAGTAAACATAAAATGAGACAAGCAAATACCAAACTGGGTATTAACATATCAACCTGTTTATACCCGACTCTCTGTTCCCATCACCAGACTCTGACTGGACTCCCAGAACCCCTCTAACAGAGCATAGAACCCTGCTCCTGTTATGGTCTTTCCCTGCATCTCATGCACCAGTCATCAGAATACCTGCTGGGACCTGTACATGTCAAATCTGTCTATATCCAACTCTGTCTCATGTACCCATCACTGGACTCCGACCGGACTCCTGGAACCCCTCTAACAGAGCATAGAACCCCATTCCTGTTATGGTCAAATAACCTGTCATGTTTCACACCCTGCTCATGTTCTGTTCCATCCCAGGTCTGGCAGAGTCTGATGACTGGTACATACATGAGACACAGTGTTAGATATAGACAGGTTGATGTGTGGGTCCCAGTGGGTACTCAAGTTGTAACTGTACCTTGGGTACAATATAGAGAGTTGGGTGCATATAGGGTGGGGTCCAGGTCCTGGCAGGCTTTCCGGTCTTAACAGAAGGGGTACTCATATCATTCTGAAAAATGTCCTCTACATCCCTGATACCATTGTCTGACTAGTATCAGTTCAATATCTTACCCAGGACTCCAACCTTATTGCACACTTTGATAATCACTGTTGTTGGCTCAGCACAAAATCTTCAAAATCTATTACTTACTTACCCATAAAAACCTATATTCCTTAAAACTGCATTCTACCCAAGTGGAACATGCCCTTATTGCACAAAGAACACCTACTGTGAGAGGTACGGTGAAATATACTCTGGAAATATAGTCTGGATGAGCTCATACTATATTTCCATTATTATTTCTACTTTCTCTCTATTTTATTATACACATATAATTAGTTCGACAACCTATGCATTCAGTACATCGACTCTTGTGGGTGCATACACGCCAGACTTATATATTCTAGCGCTGGTAGTTAGAACTCAGACACTTTTTACCCCACAACCACGACTTACCCAGACACCCAGTTAGTGTCCTGTAAGCTGTGATTGGGGTATCGTCTCAACCATCACAGACAGGCTTTAACTATCTGTGCAATCAGAGTTTCAAACTATATTAGTTGAAACTCAACCTTTATCTCAATCTGCGTGGACTACATCCACGCTACTCTGTTATTTGACTCTTTTGTTATTCTCTTCAACACTTGAGCAGTCGTTCAGAATTGTACTTTATAGTTGATTCTCCTTATTTGTTTTAGCTCTCTATTCTATTTTAGATAGCTATTTCATTTGACTGTATTGAACTAAACAGTCAATACACGTTCAGTCTGTATTAGACTTAGATAGTCAATACATCTTTGTGTCGTACCTAAACGGTCGATATTCTTCGTATATATGTTAAGAACTGAAACCTGACTAATGTCGGTGGCCGACAGGGACTGATCGGAAGGACTTGGCTTCAGCTTATGTGCTGCGCCCTCGCAAATATCCATAGGGTGTCCTTAGATTTCGGGCAGGCGAAGACTAATCCTAAGGCGCTCCTTTCAGCGAGATACCGATCGGAACTGAAGGACAAGTTGAGCATCGGGCCTAGGGGTCGGGGCCGGGAGTGGGCGAGCGCACGCGAAGGCGGATGGGGGGGGTTCTTAGTATGGGACTGTTACAGACGTATGAGGGTATTCTGAGTCGATATTCTGATTGCCTAGTAACTACAACTACAGCGGGTTCATATACAAGTAACAGGCATCTAGAAAATACTAATGGGGAGAAGGGCGGAACACGGCATTAACAATTAACTTGACTAGGAACGGGAAGTTTATGATTAGTTCGGAGGCCAATGATAACCGAGAGTGGGATTATGATAAAAGGAAATAGTTCAAGGACTACAAATATAGATAGACATATGTGAAACATAAGATTGAACGGATCAATATAATAAAAGGGACGTATCAAAAGTTTGACCAGACAATATGAGTTATTTTGACGTGGGTGTAAACGGAGTTTGATCTTCACGAAAACATACGTCAGCTTTGGGGCCGATGGTTTCCGAGATGGTGACTTGAAACATTGATAAGTGGCAATAACCTCGGGACTGATAGGGTTGCAACACGGTCGTAACAATATAGAACGGTTAGAACTTCCACCACTCTTCACACCTACACTCAAAACTTGGCACCACTGCCTTGGGCATGCCAATTACAAGTCAGTCAGTGACATGCTCAATAGTGGTGTAAGAGGTACGGTGAAATATACTCAGGAAATATCTGGATGAGCTCATACTATATTTCTATTATTATTTCTACTTTCTCTCTATTTTATTATACACTTATAATTAGTTCGACGACCTATGTATGTGGTACATCGACTCTTGTGGGTGCATACATGCCAAACTTATGTATTCTAGCGCCCATAGTTAGAACTCAGACACTTTTTACCCTGCAACCACGACTTACCCAGACACCGATTAGTGTCCTGTAAGTTGTGATTGGGGTATCATCTCAACTGTCACAGACGGGCTTTGACTATCGACGCAACCAGAGTTTCGAACTATACTAGTCAAAACTTCACCTTTATCTCAATCTGTGCGGACTACATCCACGCTACTCCATTATTTGACTCTCTCGTTATTCTCTTCTACACTTGAGCAGTCCCTCAGAATTGTACTTCATAGTCAATTCTCCTTATTTGTTTTAGCTCTTTATTCTACTTTAGATAGCTATTTCACCCGACCATATTGAACTAAACAGTCAATACACATTTGGTCCATATTAGACTTAGATAGTCAATACATCTTTGTGTCATACCTAAACAGTCAATATTCTTCATATATAGAATGGTTAGAACTTCCACCACTCTTCACAAGTGGTCTCATTAAAGGTGTGTGACCATCCTCCACTACAGTCCCCTTGGAGTGTGACTCATGCATCCTTGGAAAACAGACAAAGTCTCCTATTCCAAAGATGCATGAGGAAGGGATAGGGCATAAGGCAACTAGGAAGCTTGTAAAGGTCTGGGTGGATTTGTCTGGACCACAAGCCATAACATCACAAACTGGCAATAACTATGTCATGAATATAGTAGATGATTACACAAACTTTGTGTTAAGAACTGAAAACTGACTAATGTCGGTAGGCCAACAGGGACTGATCAGAAGGACTTGACTTCAGCTTATGTCCTGCATATCTGTCAGGTGTCCTTAAATTTCGGATGGGTGAAGACTAGTCCTAATGAGTACCTCTCGGCGAGTTACTGATCAGGACTGAAGGATAAGTCGAGTGTCGGGCCAAGGGGTAGGGGACCGAGAGTGGGCAAGTGCATGTGAAGGTGGAGGGCGGAATACTTAGTATGAGACTTAGAGCAGAAAACATTATTGACAATAAGCTTGACTAGGAATGGGAAGGTTATGATTTGTTTGGAGGCCGTGAAATAACTGAGAGCGGGATTATGAGAAAAGGAAATAGTCCGAGGGTTACAAGTATATATAGACATACATATGTGAAACATAGAATAGAACGGATCATCATAATAAAAAGGGATGTATCAGAGTTTAACCAGATAGTACGAGTATATTTTGACAAGGGCGTAAACGGAGTTTGATCGCCGTGAAAGCATACATCAGTGTTGGGAGACCGACGGTTTCTGATGCAATGACTTGAACAATAACTTGAAACGTCAATAGGTGGTGATAACCTTGGGGACCATCAGGTTGCGACATAGTCGTAACACTTTGTTATTGAAAGCAAAGAGTGACACTTTCCCTTTCCTTCAAACCTGGCAGCAGGCCAGAGAAACTGAAATTGGCCACAAATTTGGCCTATACTGTACTGACAATGGTGCACTTAAGAGCCACAAAATGGCTAATTGGTTGGAGTCATGGGGCATAGAACATCAGTTCATGGCACCTTACACAATTAACCTTTATCTGTAAATGTCACCCCAGACGTTCAGTTTGTAAGGCTTTAAAAATTGTTTACCAAGATGCTGTAGCAGTCTGGTTTGCCTGCCTTAAGTAATACTACTATATATACTACAGTGGAGGGTCAACCTATACTTATATTCCTTTTACAGAGGGTCTTAGTAAAAATCACATGGTACCTATTTGAAAATCACTTATTTGAAAAATCATACTGTACACCCTTTGTCCTCTGAGACATTTATAGCATTTCCCATGTGCCACTTTATTGTCATTATCTTTTTTATGTGAGCTAAAAGGGTCTCTAGTTAGTATAATGCGAACCATTTTTGTTAATTGCACCTCAGCTATTTGCCTTCGCTACCGCATACAGATACTGAGATACTATTTTATTATCTAGTATTTAATTCTCACATTCAACCGTCAGTGTCGACCGTATGATTAGTGCCCAATTGGTAGTTGCGCCCAAATGCTGATGGCCAAAAGATGTCTATTTGCGTTATAAATAAGAACTGGAAATAAGCGAGGAAGCGCCTGGATCTGAGGCCGCTTATCTTCGACACCACCACGTGCAGCGGCTGTGTAGCAAAGCCACAACGGCGAAATCAATCTGAGATTTTACAAAAATTAATTTTTTCATTCCTGCCATTTGGATAAGTCTCAAAGCCTCTGTGATATATTCTGCTATCTCATACATGCATTGAAAGTCGAAACTGCCAAACAGAGGGCGGCATCAATGCAAACGCCCATGCTTTTTGCCATCATTGAACACTCGAGTCTCTGATCCCTTGAATCAGCTCAATTCAGCACCCTATGAAGTGGAAACACAGAATGATCCGGTGATGGAGGCATACAGTGATGAGAAGAGTGCAAGAGATGCACAGTTTGAGGTAAAGAAGTGTATATCTCACACCATAAAGTGCAGGCAATGTATATCCTTATTTGGCAATTATGCACCCATAGGCGAAATCCATGGCAATCTTGAATTTACAACTCCCTCACTTTTGGCCCAATTAAAAATCTGAACATTGTTCCTATTACTAAAAAGATAATTTTTACCAGACGGATAAGAAAAAGCAAAAGGGCCAGAATTGACCTGCTATGCAAATTTGATGGTGTTTAGATCACCGCAACATATGGTCATCAGTGGCAAATCATGCTTATCAGCGTAACCTCCCACGGAAGTTCATCAGCGTCAAATCAAGTGGCGGGCGTGGCCATGGCTAACTCAGTTGAGATCGTTGGCCATTGCCCATGTATAACTTGCAGGACTCGGATCGTGCATATTTTCAGCAATTTAAAGGACTGCCTAGTATCTACTATAGAGTTTGTTATTCTCAACAGTGTTGACGAGGTCACGGATATGGTCAACATGACGCTGACAACTAGTTCGTCTAAAACAATTTTATCATTGCTCATCGTTCATCTCTCGTGTAGTGTTTACGAACACCACTCAAATCCAGGCCGCTTCCGATAGTCATAATTGGGGTAAATCAGCAGGTAGGCATTGTTTATGTCGCTTTGCTCACTACTATGTCGAACTTTTGGCAAATGTAGCGGGAGGTGCCGCCCTGGTATTATTCGATTATTTTCTGACACTGGACGCTGAAGTACGTTTATCCAAATACTGAATATTTAAGAGTGGTTAACTGACAATCCAATTTTCGTTTAGATAACCCATGTCTGGAGGTAGAAAATATTTCATTATCACGGCCCCACTCGCAGTATTATTAACCATTGGTATCCTTTAGACGATCATGGTCACTCACGAAAATGATATATTTTTTCGGCCGCTATGTGGGCATAATAAATTCTCTGTGAGCATAAAGAGGATTTTGGCAGAATTTTCTATTTTCTAACCTATCCTTTCAGCCTTCTTGCAACCAGTAAGTCATGGAAGGCCATCATTGTGGCCCAAGTACTCAACTATGTGTAATATAGTGACGACGGTTCATCAGTCATCAGTTACTGTGCGTAAAATTTGCCATGTTTGTCTGTGTTACTGAGTGATTTATCTTTGCACAATAGTTGTCGGTATTATGCCCCCACCACTGTACCCATTCAGTTCACAGATGTACCTACTATTAGATGTCAAAATTGGCTCTGGTACTCTTCTCTGTAAGTGCTCATGATTTGGAGATAGATCGTGTATTCAAGTTAACTCTCTTTTCCGTGGTAGAGGCATTGTGGTAACTGCATTTGCACCCACCAACGCTCTTATGGCCCTTCGGCTCCATAATCTGTTTAGAGATACCAAATACAGTTCGTAAACACCAAAACAACCCTCGAAATATGCTCATATCCCCCCAGTGCGATTTATTTTGCTAGGGCTGTTTACACGTTGAGTCGCCACTTTACATTTTCTTTGTCCGTAAATTACCCACTCCCATATCTTACTGCAGTTGAGCATGGAGTACGTTCCATACCTCTTATGCCTCAGATGAAGTATTAACGACCATTCGCAGCTATTTATCGTGGCATACTCTGTGATATCCCACCATTCCCAAGGCACGATAATGGTATCCAAGCAACTTATGGGATGCTTTCAAGTAACATCCGGTAACTTTCGCGTGCTCGCCCTAACAGCGGCGTGCGTACTCTCGGTATTTTAAGTTCACCATCGTTGACGAACCTGTAACAGAATTCTAAACTTAACTGTAACCAGTACCTACCCTCTCCCTCAGTTTTTGCTACGTGTTAACATATTACACAGGCATTTACTTAGTGTTTGTATTGCAAAAGTTCTCTGGTTTTATGGAGGAAAGGTCACGCTTGAAAGGTCTTACATGTCTTCGGGACGGCAATAAATTCGTGTCTGGGTTTTCATTATTGTTGAGAAGTAGTGTTATATTTTATCTCATGTGTGTTGCTACACCCAAAACTCACTACCTGCATTTGCTGAATATTTACTTTTAATTTAGATGTTTTGGTTAGTTCAAGGTCTTATAGTTTACATTCACTTCGGGAGAGCTAATTATATGATCCAGGAGCTGTATTTGTCAACTGTTTATATATCCTGGATTACAAAACTCGCCTTCTTCAGTCAATAGCCGTCCCGTAAGTACTTATATACGTATCTCGGAAAATAGAACTGACATTGAGACTAGATGGTTTGTCGCAATATACAACATCGCTGTATGTTTACTTGTCCAGATGTAGTGTTTAGATGTGCACTGATTCCACCTATTAGGGCTCACGACTTGTAATGTTACATGGAGGCAATCTCAACGATTCTTCTGGCGTATATGAAAACGGGAATGAGTTTCGAATCGACATGATCCCCGAATATGATCTGAGCCCCACGCGGTCCATTGTACTCTGTATGGAGGAGAGTACTTAATCAGTCTTCCGTCCCCAAGTAGCTCCTTAAGTGGTTGCAAAAGTTATCGTTGTATGGTTTGGCGCATTTCTGCCCCTTTATACAGGTATAATGTGTGATAAAAGCATGTGGATACCAGGACACCAACCCCTTAATGTATTTAGATGGAATCAGAAAGACTAAAGGATAGAAACATTGGATAATATAATTTATAAATACGTAGAGTTAGTTCCTAGCAGTGCGGTTCTTACCCAGGAAAACTGTTTTTTTTTGCGGGCCGAGAATCTTCGTCAATGATTTGCGTATGATAATGTACATGGGTGAGTTGCTATAACCGTGCCTCGTGAACATGCACAGAACAGAAAAAAAAGACAGCCTTTCCTCCTCTTCCCGTTAAGGGAAAACTGATCATTTGATATTACGAAAGGTGCAATCCTGGTGACACAGTCTTACTACTTGCCATCCTCGTTTTACACTACTCTACCCCCTCCCCTCCACCTCTATCCAGAACATTTCGAACAATCAAGATTACCTCATACCACGGCCATCCTTGACCACACCTCGAGGAAACTTTTCAGTTGCTTACGGATCGGGACCTTTCGGACTTCTTTCTCTTAATGAACATTGATTTCGCTCCGATTGTATACCACAGTCCAAAAAAGGCTGAGTTTCGTCATGTCTGTTTCCGACCAAATGAGGCTGAATACCACCATCCTTTCAGAAGGAATACTTCCCCTGGGAATGATACTTGTTGGTCTGTATCCACCAATGGTAACTTGATGGGAAAAGCAGGAAGCTATGATGTCCCCAGTGCCTGCCCAGGGTCTTGTCTGTTGTCTTTAGTATTGCCTTCTTAATAGAAAATGTGAGCTCTAGAGGATGGAAGACCCACTGGATGATTGTGGGACAAGACAAGAAAGGTCTGCATACACAGTAGTTAAAAAACCATCCAAATGTTTCGTACTTTTGGAAAGATAAGTAATTAGATAGGAAGTGATCTAGCAACATTCAAACCACGGCGTTTTGGGGACTTATAGTTAATTATCGAGTAGCTAGAGATAAAATACCAAATCTCGAGTAGTCAAGGTTAGCTTGGGTAGATGGCATGTGGACTGGTGTGTTCAGTTTAAGCAGAAAGTACATTTTGAAACCAACTGTTTTTATTTGATATTCCAGTAGGTTGAGGAGTAAAGGTCCAGCTAGCTAGGTCCAGGTGTCCCTGAATTGGACTCTTTGAGAGTTTTGAGGAAACCCCTTCCAGCCATCATTTCTCCTCACAAACGAAAGGTCTCAACCAAAGATCACATGGACATAGATCTGGAGAGTCCAACAAAGAAATCAAGAGCATCTTAAACTATAGTATGTCGTAATTGTTACATCTGGTTCTTGGACTTCATTAACAATGCATTCTCTCTCAGACTGTTATTATCACCCAGTCTTGTTAGAATTACATAATAGGGTGAAAAGTATGAGTTTATAGTCGATTGGTACCACTCTGATGTTCTTGAGGAGATCTGATGGCATCAAAAGTGAACTGACTCGAGGGTTGGCTTGTCCCACAAGAAGACCCCCAGCCACTCCATTAAACTAATAATATCCACAAACAGTATTGTATGCGATTCTGGCAAGTATGCTGCAGGACACCCATCATTACTTAGTATATTATGTATTATCGTGAATTTAAAAGAATGTCAACTTTTTTAACTATCAATAAAAGATTGAGGTACACAAGAAAGAAAGAGAAAGCAAGCAGCAGAGATGGAAGAGTATAAAGAGTTCTGGCATGAGCATCTGTCAAAATCAATCAATGTGACAGACTTGACATTCCAAAATATGAGCTTTGAACTCTTTTGGAATGCACCATCACCATGCTGCCCATTCAATTGTTTGAAGTGGTAAGTATCCATATAAAAACTAGAATATGTATTCTAATATAATACCCTAATTATAGCTGCCATTCAGAAACACACAGTGACTGCACAAGATGTAGAATTGCGAAGTACTTATGATTGTGCCATTGCATTGCAAGCCTCTGTGGAGCTCCAAAAGTCAACACCTAAGCATGCTCTGGAGTCTGGGGGAGATGTACAAAGGGCCTCAAAAAGGTTGTGCAAAACAGAGATGGAGCTATGTGATAATTATTCCAGACTGCCTAAATTACAAAGCAGAAGTTTTGGCACTGTATTCAGACCATCACTGAGCCATCCCAATGAACTCTTCAATCCAACAAAGCCATCCAATACTTACATCCTACACCCGCCACAATATCCATCCCCAGCATTCAGCTACAACTCCTCCTGCATTGTGTCATCAAAGCAATGCCATAATGCAGGTTCCAGTCTGCTTTATCCCGAACAGATCCACAACCTCTTGCCCCAACACCATTCCATACCATACCCCAATGTTTCACCATATCATCCAGTACCACCCATCTTTCAGAAAACTGCTGCAAAGGAACCACAGCGAAGGCACTGCAGTGAAGGAACTGCCACAAAGGAACTGCAGCTAAGGAACCACAGCAAAGGAACCACAGTGAAGGAACTGAACGTAGATGGTGCCAGGGGAGGCAATGCTGGGAGAAGAAATGATATGAAAGAATACATTTAGATTATCATGCTAGTCCTTTTGATTCTTGTTCTCATGAGATTGCAAATTTTGATAATCATTCTCAACATTTTATGATTTTATGACAAGGTTCTGCAAATACAGGGCTACCCATAACCTCAATCAGTAACCAACACTTTGCAACAAACATAGCAATAATATATCTCCCCAAGCCGGCCCCAAATCCATAATCCATTTTTGTGTCCTTGTAATGCTCATCCCAACTGTCCGTCATGTGTCCTGATCCCAGACTTTCCAAATTGCATCAGTGCCAGCACTAATGATGGTGGAAACAAAGGATAAAAGGATATGTAGTACATGCATCTCTGGCAGTAAGGATGTGGTTATGTTGCACACAAGGTGGCCGGCTGAGGTTCACACATTTCGATGTGCACTGGATGGTTTGAAAGGCTAGAGGAAGTTTGAGGTCTAGCACAAAGGAAAGGATGTGTTTCAGCACTGAACAGAATGAGATGTCACAAAGGGCATTACCTGGTTGAAGTTGGGGCCAATGGTAAAGATGTATGACTTGTGATGCAATAGCCGTTGGTGGGTAGGATGGTTCGAAAGGCTAGAGGAAGTTTGAGGCCTAGCACAAAGGAAAGGATGTGTCTCAGCACTGAACAGAACAAGATGTTACAAAGGGCATTACCTGGTTGAAGTTGGGGCCAATGGTAAAGATGTACGACTTGTGACACAATAGCCATTGGTGGGTAGGATGGTTTGAAAGGCTAGAGGAAGTTTGAGACCTAGTGGGAAGATAAGGATGTGTTTCAGCACTGGACAGAATGAAATATGACACAGGACATTACCTGTTTGAAGTTGGGGCCAGCAGTAAAGATGTATGAGATCCTCAATGGAGAAGGAGAATGGCCTCGATAATGGTGCTGTTGTTAAAGGGGATATGTCACTTGTCGACCTTCCTGTAGCACATTTGTAAACCAATGTTGCCCATTTTCGTCAACTCAGCACTGGACAAGTGCTATTAGTCGATATCTGAAGCATGCATTATGTGTTATGCCAACTAAGGCCATACGTCACAGTAAATATTGGCACCCCTCATTTTGCAGGAGTCTGGGGGACATACTGTATGTCTGGCAGCTCTTCTGAAGTGATCACATCGCTTGTGAACATCCAGATCTGACCACCGACATGCTGAGTGGTACCAATCAACTGAACACTGAAAAGTATTGACCTAAGCTGGATTTGAACCAGCAACCACTATGTCTGGATTACATATCTAGTGCTCTTAACCCCTGAGCTATCAGGCCATTAAGAGTAGTTCTATTAAGAACCAGTTACTACTGAGATTATTAGTCATCAGTAAGATATTAATATATCAGGTCAACCATTGCTCATTCAAACAAGTCTTTACTTTGAAACTGATTTTTTGATTTCAGAAAACTTCCTCATTCTTTCACTTATGCTTTATGTGATACCTAAGTCACTCGAGTGAGTGTTTTAAAAACTCAATTACACTTTAATTTATGTCGTTTTACTATTCTTGCGGCGGCCAAGGGTTCTGCTGTCGCAAGACGGCGCTTTCCGAATGGTATACACGGGCGATTTATTTAACATTTGATCCAAGGCTCGTACTTGACCATCTGAAAACATTCAATCATTCAAAAAATGTGGGTTGCTCATTTTGCTCCAGGTATGTGTCAACTTCAAGTTTTCATAATGTTAGCTTTACTTTGAAGACCGCTTTAATTATATCAAGAATTCATGGCCAAACCATTTATTCTTGAAGTCCCTCTCTAAGTCCCTCTCTGGTTCCTCGCACTGGGATGTGCACTAAACGACACATTAAACTTTGTGCTTAATTTTCTCAGAATTATTCAATCTCGGCCCTACTCTGGTTTGGAGAGGCTGTTTCCCATATCCTAATAGCTATCTCTTCAAGCACGCGCTGCTGGGCATGGTCGCCACTGGTATGCCTTATATTTCTCTCGTTAAGTACAAACACCACCAGAGCTAATTGTGTCACAGGCAGAGTATATTGCCCCAGGTTCATCTTTGACCAGACGTAAGAGCACGCCCTTGCATTCGCTGTCGTAGTCTCTCATTTCTTGTTGGAAATTCCGTCTCATCGTCGCGGTGTCTTCTGTCCCATACTTTATAATATAATCACGCAGTCCCCATTGACAATGTTGCATTGGGAGAAAATCTGTTCAACCGCCTCTCCTCAACTTCCTTCTATTAGTTGGGATCCTATTTGCGTCATTTGTTGTATTCAATATAGCCGCTGACTCGTTATACTAGAATATGATGAAGTCATCTAGGAATGTTTACTAATATCTATTGTCTTATCAACAACATACCTGGAGTTCACGAGGAAATATTTCATTATCCGGCCCCCCTTGCTCTATTACTGATCATTGAAATCCTTTAGATGATCATGGTCACTCACAAGAATGATATTTTTTCTGCCGCGAAGTGGGGATGCTAAATTCTCTGTGAGTATAAAGCTGAATTTGGCAGGTTTTCTATTTTTCTGACGTATTCCTTGAGCCTTCTCCCGATCAGTGAGTCATAGAAAGCCATCATGGTAGCGCAATTGCTTAATCGACGTGTTATTATAGTAGACGGTTCATCAGTCATCATTTACTGTACGTGAAAAATCACCACGTTCACCTGTGGTACTGACTGAGTGCTTTCCCCTTTCAGCTCACAGATGTACCCACTATTAGATGTCATTGGCTCTGGTACTCTACTCTGTAAGTGCTCATAATACCGGAAACAGATCATATTTTCAAGTTAACTCTCCTTTGCGTGGTAGAGGCATTGTGTTAACTGCATTTGCGCCTACCAATACTATTTTGAACCTCCGGCTGCATAATTTGTTCAGAGATATCGAATACAGTTTGTGAAAACCAAACCTGCTCTAGAAATGCGCTCATATCCCTCTAGTGCAATATATCTTGCTACTTGTGTTTAAATGTTGAGCCGCCATTTAGATCCCATTTGTCTAGAAATTTTAATGCACTCCAATTGATTATCCACGATCGAGCATTAATAGCAACTTTAAGTCTCAGCGATATGCGATTCGCTATATATACGTTACCTAATAGGAAGTTAAGCTACAAATACATATGAGTTTGTTTTTGTAAATGATAACACCTAAGTACTTACTCTCAGCGATATGCGATTCGCTGAGAGTTCCACTGTACTATAGTATACTACACATATATAACAATACATTTTAAGGGGAGATTCAAACCGAAGTTAATTATGTCATTTCGAGACATACACTGTCTCATTTTTCCGTTTGCGCATTCTTCAAGGCTCGATTACTTAACAAGCATGTACCAGTAGTACGTTAGAGATACTTCCATGGCTCAACTGATTTGTGCAGAGGTCTGGGACGGAATACCAATTTGACATCATAAGTTCATGGAAGAGCATTCTAAATGGAATCGGAAATCGACCAGGTGCCAAAAAGAATGATAATATTCTCTCGACGGGAGATATGACAAAATATTGGGAGAGAGCCATGCCTGCTGACCACAGGGAAATAAGAAAATGAACATGCGGAGATTGCGGCAAGATAAGAAAACCTAGGTTGCCCAAATCCGATCTTATGCAAGTCTGAGACAAAGCCTCTCTTGGACAAGCTATACCAGAAATGGGATCCAGGGTGAGGAAAGGCAGCACAGGCTGGAAGAGACCAATAACACGGGCCAAGGAAAAAGGGCTTTCAACCCAGATAATATGCTCACCATGGATTCCGTGTCATAGCGCCAGAAACGCGTATATCCCAGATGCCTCCGACTAGGAAAGCCATATTCGAGAAAGTTAAAGGCCATAGCGGTGATATCGGAAATGGCAGCGCTGATGTTGAGGCCGCTAAAGGGGTGGAAGGGGCCATGCTGAGCTTGTTAAACCTGACCATCCCTGATACATATGAGATCAGGGGTATGAAGCTCTCCACCGCGACCCTGCTATATATGGATCTTCTACACCTGAAGGAGTAGAGGGAACATTAACCTTGTCATCGAGATGATCGAGTTCGATGTGGATGGTGGTCAGGACATATACCAGCGGAAGAACGGGTATGCATCTCCATCAGATTTAAAGACATTAGCAGAATATGCGAAACATCTTCTGAAGAGCCATTCATAAGTCATGTCAATTGAGAAAATGGTGGTTAAACATACCAACTTATGAGATTAAGGCGGACTGCCTTGAGTGTGAATTCATCGAAGTGCACTGTATCAGGGCAAAGTAAAATATGGGATTTAACAAAAACACCTATGGCTCACGACTGGCAAGCAGTGGCCAGTAGCTCAATTGGGGATTATCTTAGGCTGTGGTCTAACAGCCTACAAGGATGATGGAAACCTGATACAGGTGAGCTGCCTGTTTCGAATTATTGTCTTGGAGGCGGCCTACATAATTTGAAAGACAAGGTGTAACTGGAGAATATCTAAATATTGGGACCCTGAACCAGAGGTATGACCAGTAACCTTGAAATCACAAACCTCTGGGTATAATTTACAGCGGGGTGAAGGAGGGTGGCTAGTCTCCCTGTCCTCAAAAACGCTTCACAGAAAGTGAATAATTAATAATAATAATAAATATTCCGCTAACCGATTCGCCTATAGTGGGGAAGTTCGAAGCCACGCGTGACATGTTGTGACTGCGCGAAGTTCAGTAAGGGTTCCCTCAGGCCTCCATCGAGCAAGGCGAGCAGGTTTCGGCGGGGGTTACCAAACCAGGATATCTTCAGTCTGATTATATCGTTTCATCTTCTAGTATAATATCACTAACGAACACTTACACAACTGGTTTCGAGGATTGAACACACTATGTATTCAGGAAATCACCGCTCAACTTTGTCAAGTCCAGATCTATCACCTCAAAGTCTCAAGCAAACACGTCGTATGACCTCCCCAGTACCCCCGCCAGCCCCTTTGAACCTTGTGAGTCTCAAAAAAGTTATCAACTCCCCTCGCTGACCAGTAAGATTGGAAGCCGGAAATGCCAGCATCCCACGCATTCGCACCACATACTCCATCTCGCTCACCTCTCAGGAATGGTGTTACCTTAGATCCTGCTACTGGAACGCTCAGCGAAGACGGTTCTTCTAATGAGATCGATGTTCATGATCCATGGGGAAGAAGCGAAATGAGCCATTCTCCAGCATCTTCTATTAACCAATTTGCCTCTTCATTCGCGCAGAGGGTCGGTTCACTCGTATCTTCTGTTAGCCCAGGTTCTCAAAATGCACGTCTTCCAACTGAAGCTGAACTCGAGGCGGAAGCAGAATCACAACGAGAAAGAAGCAGGCGCGAGGCAGAACGCATCCTTACTCGCGAAGCTGTGGAGAGGAAGAAAGTAGAGGACAGAGTACTCGAAATGCTCGAGGCCTCCAAAACGCGACCAACGCGTTCACAAACGACACCGTCACCCGGCGCGCCTTCCAGTCCTTCGACTTCCCACAAGGAAGGTAGCAGTTGGTGGACCGCCGCGAAGAGTAAATTAACGCCTACAAAGGAGTTAACTCCAGCCCAACAAATAGTATTAGATACGAAAGCGAAAGAGAAAGAGAAGCGCAAGAGCCGAGATAAGGACTGGCCCACCAATCCTGCTGGTAAATTTCAGGACCCTACTTATCAGTCACTTTCATTGCCACCTGGTGCACGACCTGCAAGTGCAATGGTTGGCGGAGGTGCGAATGTAGTCCCTGGCCATCCAATGTCGCCCAGCCCGCAGTCCAATCGCCCAGTGCAACAATTAGGCGGCGGCCCGCGCACGCCTTCACCCTCTAGGAACTCCACTCATATGTCTCTCAATTTGTCTAATAATGGGTCAACTCCTGATCTTTCACGCTTGCCTGGTTCATCACCAGCCCCTTCGGCTTCTTCCAGAGATCCGCCTCCTTTGTACGCCCAATTCTCTCCCCAAGGAACACTCGATGTTCCAGGTGCGTGTAGTCACGTGCCTAATATGATTGGGACTCATATATGATCAGCCACGCTATTGACCATTGCTCGCCGGTTCGAAAAGCTGGAACGCTGGGCTGTGGGCCATGTCCGCGCTCTCGAGGAACGTATGGGCGACGTGGAAAAGTGGCTTGTGGATAAAGAGCGCCAACGGGAGCGTGAACATGATTCAGCTTCATCAAAAATCTCTTTGGACAACAAGATTGACACTGAACCTCGAGACGCCGACCGCAATGTCTTAACGCCTACTCAGGTTGTACGTGAGGTGACCATTGAACGTAAAACAGTGGAAGTAGATCAGGAAGTCAAGCGCAATGTTAATGAGATGAAGGACGAACTAGGCGAACTCCGTAATCGTGTCGGTGAACTAGGACGGGAAATGGCCCGTATTGTCACCTCTGCCCACAACGCCGTCACTCATCCCGTCTCTCCGTCGGAGGTCTCGGGCTTCGGAATAGGCAGACTAGGTTCTCCCGGAGTAGATAGCACCGACGGGACGGGACCCAATACACCAGTTGTATCAAGTGCGCGCATATTACCTTTAGTACCGATTGAGCAGAATCTTCCGCGACACACACAATCGCCCTCTGCGCATTCGATTGCACAATCTGAAACTGCTAGCATCATATCGACCAGTACAGCAACGCGTACAAAGTTACCATACCCCACTGGTGACTATACTTCTCCATCACCGCCCAGTTCCCCTCGCCCATCTACTAACCATATCGGAAATTATACCGCCAATAACGCAGCCTCGAATATATCCCGGACTAGACCAATATCCCATGCCGATCTTCCCATGCCTCAGAGCAATATCCCTGCTTCAGGTATTGTCCGTGCTACTGCGTCGGCTGCCAGTTCCAATTCCGTATCCCCTTCAGTTTCACAGCCCACCAATGCTGGATCTATGTCTATCAGCCCCTCGCCACGGAAACGTTATACTGTGGCACTTGGACAGCCTCTTTCCTCCTCGCCGTCAACATCTTCACAGTCCCCTGTACCACCTAGTAATATGAGTCGAGATCTTAAGAAAGATGATTTCGGAGACAATCTCTTCTCGGAACCTCAAGAGCTTAAACTACATACGGCATTTTTCTCGCATGTCCCTATTGAAAATGATGACGACGACGACGACGACGAAAACCCAGCGGATGTTGAGGAAGAGGGTGAGGGCCAAGGGACGTCCCTACGTCGACAGGAAACTATAGGCAAGACAGCGATCACACTTTCCCGACTTTCCACCTCTCCTCCTCCATCACAGACCTCCTCGCCCAACAGAAGCGCCGGCGGATTACACCGCGGCTCCCCACGTCACTCACCATCCAATCCTCGCCTCCGCGCACAGTCAACATACGGCGTACCTGGCTCTTCGTCTGTCTCCCTTACTGGCACCCCTGCCACTCGTTCCCCCACTGGTGAGTCCAGTAGCGGTGGCAGCAGGGCTCTTGCTAAAGATAATGACGGCAAAGGGAGCTGGAAGTCTCGCTCCCGCAGTATTGATCGATTTAATGTTGGACCCAGTTCAGAGGGCACGCGGAATTTTATGGATCCGCTTGTCATACGAAAGAAGGAGAAAACTGCTGCAAGGAATTCTGTTGTCCTCTCTCCTGGGGGACCCAGGGGGAGGGTGGCGGATTTGTTGGCTTTCTTTGATGCCGATAAGCAACAATAGCAGTAGCTATAGTTATTCATCTGATGGCTGTCTGGTGAAGTTGTCTCGATGGATCTAATAACTGGACTACCCCCCTCTGGGAAAACTCACATTCTGCAATTTTCATCAGAATGGAAGGAGAATTTTTGATTTTTCCCATGCCTTTATTCTTACGACATGACGACGACATCATTTTTTCTGTGTTGCATACCAGTATTCGTGTTCATGTTTAGGCCTCCTATGAGCCTTGTTTGCGTATGCAATCGTAATATAAATATGCGTAATGGGCTGATAAAATATGCTCCATCATATAAAGGGATTCATAAGTCACAGCGATATCCAAACCTGCCTTTTAATGGGACGGGTGCAAGTGAGTCAATTGGTTTGGAGAAGATGATAGATTATTGCATAAATTCTGGCACGAGGTTTCTTAAAGGCGTCTTCCTGTTAATCTAGGGTTCCGAGAAGATATAAAATTTCTCTCGGAAATACCGGTGCATGAACGAAATGAGAATTCGACATGGGCGGCACGCACACTGGAACAAAACGAGTTTTCTTACTTTGACATTTGCATATCATGTGAGATAAGGTTTACGATTCAAAGTGGAGGTATGCCTGTACCAGTACCAAAAACATAAACAAACCTAATCGGCGTCGGGGATCACGCTTTGCGCTCGCTTGAGCTCTAGGAGGTGTTGCCATGTTGAATACAACAAATGAGGCAAGCAGGATAGATCCCACTTCTAGAAGGAAGTTGGGGAGGGCGGTCGAACAGAGTTTCCCCTAGTGTAACGTTATCACGGGGTATTTTGATATTTAGCAGGCTCAATCGTCAGATGTGTTATCAATATAACATACGGAATATAAGGTACCGCGGCGGTGAGGGAGTTTCCGAAGAGAAATGAGAGACTACGACAGCAAACGCAAGAGCTTGCTCCCATGCCGTCATTTTGCGTCTGGTCAAAGATGAGTATACAGAAACATACACTATATCTGTGAAATAATCAGCTCTGGCGGGGTTATTGTAATTAATGAAATAATTACGAGACCTAGCAATGGCAATCATGCCAAGCAGAGAGTGCGTGAAGAGATAATTATTAGAATATGGGACACAACCTTGCGGAACCAGTATAGGGTCGAAGTGGAAGGATTCTATGCAGAGGAAATTAAGAACAAAGTAAAGTGCTTCGGGGAGTGAGCCTCCCAGTGCGAGGAGCTAGAGGGAACGTCAGGAATAAACGGTTTGGCCATGAGTACTCTATGAAATTTGAAGGTAAAGTCAATCATTACGAGAAATCGGCACATGCCTGGAACAAAATGAGCAACCCACATTGTCAAATATATCAATTTGCTTCCAGTGGTTATGGTTCAAATCAACTATCGGTCGGGCTGGTTCTTGAGTATTTCAAGCTTTCCAACTTCAGCGTCATGATGACAATTCCGGAAAGATATTGAGCAGAAACAACCAATAGCATAAAATATCAGGAGAGAAAGTTTACTTCTATGAGTGATAATGAAATCCAAGAAGACATGCCAAACTGAATATTGGATAGCTGTGCGAGCGTGCGCAAGGCGGATCAATCACAGACACTTACGGCGAAAACGGGAGGCTTCCGATCTTTTTATATTATAATCGCCAGCCCATCCAATACCTCAGCATGTAGTTAGACCATCGCCAGAAAGCTCGGATCCGACAGATTTGTGGGTCCTTTGTAGAGGCTGCCAGTACGAGTTGACAAATATATCACTGGCATCAGTAATCTTCGCATCAAATGTTTATTCTACACTAGCATACCCACCTCGATACTTACATATACCAGAAATTTTTAGTACAATACCTCAGTCGTTGCATTTGCTAAACTCGGTTGCGACTGAGGTATGTCTCTTTACTTAGTGTATACTATTGTGCCAAATAACTCGTTTACACTGTCAGAAGACTTGTCAATGAATTCATCCGACACCTAGGCGGCGCGTTCTTATGATAGAAGCCCGTCTTCTTCTAGGTCGAAGTTAATGAAGCAGCTGCGAATATGTTCAGAGTGAGATGTTGTGCATAGTAAGAAATTAATGCCCGAACTACCCATGTATACCCGAATTTCCTCTCCATTCTGATAATCAAACTCTCTAGCGGCAGATGGGGATCATATCAGTGCTGGACTCAATGCGCACATAATCATACTTTTGCTATTACTATCACGATAGCTGTGCTAAATAATTTGGGGGTAACCATTCTGTAGATATACTATTATGGACTGGGAATTCTACCTCGAATAAGTACATCCTTGACACCTAACCTGTAAGTACTTATTACATGTAATGGCTTCTGCATCCATCACTAGGTAATAGCTCAGTTGAGGTTAGGAAGCACATAGAAATGAAAAGTAAGTCGCGTTGGTTGTATAAATATTCCGAGCCCTGAGATACCTCTCCAGTCTTTTACCCAAATTGTCATCCAGGGTCGGTCTATGGACATCCCAGATACATCTACTATTTTGAGCGCGTTGTTGGCGTGTGAGTGAGCATTTATTCTATACAGCGATAAGGCTGATATGCGACTATTTTAGACAATGTAACCAAATATTTCTGGGTAGCGGCAACAGCTGCAATGATGTATGAATATCGTAAGCTAAGCATAGCCTTCCACTTTGCTTCACTCTTCCCCAGTCAATCCTCTAACATGTGCTTGCAGTTCTGACAATCGAGCATGAGGTATTCAAGGGCTTGCTATTTCTGCGAACATTATAAGTGATTGCAAGATGCACAGGCCAGAGTTTGGCAACGCCAATGGTCTTTGGGAAAGGTCCTGTATCTATTGGTAAGCCAGCTAAGCATACCAAAAAATAAACTCATCATAAATATACGTAGATCCGCTATTGGGGGACCATTTCGGTCATTATCGATATCACAGGTGCGAGAAACGTCGCAAGAGTAACAAGATTCGAACTAATACTCACCATACCCCAGTGATGTTCATCCACGGACTCGGAGACGAAGCAAGTATCATCCTACCTCCCTCCACGCTGCCTCAACCTTACCATGCGTGATTTTGTATAGTTGTAATTGTCGACAATATTTTGGCTTTTGGGTAAATAAAAACTGACACTGTCAACACTTTCAGTTGCGCAAGATTTGTCTGGTGGCAGCTTAGCTCGTGAGTACCTCTGCAG
The DNA here is from genome assembly GCA_015178975.1 of Hysterangium stoloniferum. Classification (NCBI taxonomy): domain Eukaryota; kingdom Fungi; phylum Basidiomycota; class Agaricomycetes; order Hysterangiales; family Hysterangiaceae; genus Hysterangium; species Hysterangium stoloniferum. The sequence goes on from WHVD01000019.1 coordinate 547,964, forward strand.
ATATCTCAGAGGATATTAACTAAGCAACGTTCTAGGATTGCAGTTACGATTGTAGCGGTGGAGAGTAAGAACTCAATGCGTTTGACAATCAGTTCGACTTACTGAATCATTCTCATTCTCAAGTTGTACTCACATGTCGGGTCAGTCCAATGGGCGCCTCGGCAGGTATATTTCAGAATTAAAACGTTTATAGATTTATGTGGTATATGGAGGAAACAAGATGATTGCTGTCATCTTAGGAATCATTTTGGCTATCGGAACTGCAGCTTCGCTCATTATATATAAATATAGCAATGTTACCGGTAAATTTTGACATATACTATTGATCACGTCGTTGTCTTATCTTGGGATATTCTAGGACAAGCAGTCGGTTTCGGTCAATCAGGCTGTAAACTGAGCACGCTGACCCCTCTGTTTGGGTATTTGATGCTTCCTGTGTTGATAAACGAGACACTCCTATGCATTCTAATGTTGTTCAAGGCTTTGAAGGCAAGAACTAGCTACAGGTCTCCATTGTTGGGCGTCATTATAAGAGACAGGTATGGACATCACAACCATATCGTTGGGTAAACATGCTTATGCTTCGCCCATGTTTTCAGCTTGTTCTATTTTGTGGGGTATGTAGTTTTACATACTCTCAACTATTATAAAATCATTGTTAATATACCTCAGAATATTCATAGTTTTTCTCCCAAATGCCATACTTTTTCTTGTAAGGCCTCAGAATTACACTGAAATCGGTGTATTGTGCGTGCTTGATCAATTTCCATGGATAATCACTGACATCTCATTTTAAAAAAAGATGGGAAACTGTTGTTTGTTCCTCCTTGGGCTGTCGGCTCCTCGTGCACGTTATGGCTTCTCCAGATGGTCAGGATAACAGATTTAAAAGGATAGGACATAAAACCAATACCACTCAACAAGGTATTCCACGATTTTAAAGTATCTCGATGCACTATGGGCTGACGTCACTAATTAGACTCCTCTTTAATGTGGAGAATGAGGGAAAATTACTCCAAGTATGATTTCCCAGCCGCGGGATATTAACTGCAGCAATGTATCTTCTCTGCGAATGGTTCGATTCATTCCGGCTTATTATGTTGGCCATCACGTTTCAGTTGTAAAAGAGTTCTTTTTTTTTGTAAAATTTCAATTTGGTTTTAAATAATAAAATATTCACTGTCTTGGTCTTAGCTTCCAAAACTACCTCAAAAATCGTAGACGTGGCGGCTATAATGTCTGCGTATGATATGTCATCTGCGCCAGTGTATCAACGCCCAGGTTGGTTTCGACAAACGCAAGGGAGGGACAGCTATGGCTTCGCACATTTGATCAAATGAATTGAGCTATTGACCGACGATCTAGCTTACCCCTAAATTCTTCATAAAACTCCTTCACTTAGAATATTGTGGTTACATCCTCTGGTAGCCACAAATGGACGGATAGTTTAAACATAAAGAAACCACTTACAGAGACCAGCTGAGGTAATGTGGTTACACACGTTAGCGGTACCTAGCAGTATGGGAATTAGGAGAGGAGGCCTCAGTCTAAGGCCTCCAACACCTCATACTCACTAAAACCGCGACTGCATCACCTGGAGGCAAACTCCATGAGTTTCTAGATCTCGTACGAGCAGCTTTCCCCAGGCAGCTCTTACCGACCGCTCCGGCGTCGCTTTTCTTCTGTACTTTGCAACGTCTCGGTTGACATGATGTCCGTTCTTTTCTGGTGCTTGGGGTATGTATGCATCTATTCTCAGCTCTCGGTCGGAGCTCAGCGTCGTCCTCTCTACTGGTTTTGAGCCGATATCTCTTCCATAGGCGGCTTTGGTCACCAGTATTGTACTAAGATACACTGCTGCGGTGAACCCCTTCTGGAGCACCGCAAAATCCGTCCCAAGGAGATGAGATTTAACAAATGAATTTTGTTTTGTACTAAATCTAACTTAAAATAGACACTTTAAGTCACACAAAAATTGAACTAAAGGTAATCTTTAGGCTGAATTTAGTTTGTGAGTAAATATGACATCTAGTTACAATATTGAGCATGCCAAAATACACTCAGAAAATATCCTTTCATCAATTATGACTGCATAAAACCAGTCATTTTAAGATAACATTAAAGGGAAATAATAGTTGAAAATTAGATAGACTTTTGAAACACTAGAGAAATATGACATTTTGAATCTATTTTAAGGAGTACTTAAAATCCCATTCCTAAAGGTGTCCTTTTGCTATGTGTTGAAAAATAAATTTAGTAATAAGATTTTACAGTACATCAAAATGAGCCATTTAGTAAATAAATTTAAGACAGTCCCAAATTAAAAAATTTGTACGAAGATTGTGAATATATTTCGACATCCTCAATATTGTAACTAGATGTGATATTTTCGCATAAACTAAATTCAGCCTAAAAGTAACCTTTAATTCCATTTTTGTTGACTGTTAGGATGGGGATTCCCGCCGGGCCCCGATCCTAAATAATTTGGGCACAACCATTTTGGATTCTGTAGATATACTATTATGGACTGGGAATTCTACCTCGAATAAGTACTTCCTTGGCACCTAACCTGTGAGTACTTATGACATGTAATGGCGTCTGCATCCATCACTCAGTTCACTGAGGTATACAATACATAGCTCAGTTGAGGTTAGGAAGCACATAGAAGCGAAAAGTAAGTCGCGTTGGTTGTATACATGGCGTCTGCGTCCATCACTCAGTTCACTGACGTATACAATACATAACTCAATTGAGGTTAGGAAGCACATAGAAACGAGAAGTTGCGTTGGTCGCATAAATATTCCGAGTCCTCAGATACCCCTCCAGTCTTTTACCCAAATTGTCATCCAGGGTCGGTCTATGGACATCCCAGATACATCTACTATTTTGAGCGCGTTATTGGCGTGTGAGTGGACATTTATTCTATAAAGCGATAAGGCTGATATGCGACTATTTCAGACAATGTAACCAAATATTTCTGGGTAGCGGCAACAGCTGCAATGATGTATGAATATCGTAAGCTAAGCATAGCCTTCCACTTTGCTTCACTCTTCCCCAGTCAATCCTCTAACATGTGCTTTCAGTTCTGACAATCGAGCATGAGGTATTCAAGGGCTTGCTATTTCTGCGAACATTATAAGTGATTGCAAGATGCACAGGCCAGAGTTTGGCAACGCCAATGGTCTTTGGGAAAGGTCCTGTATCTATTGGTAAGCCAGCTAAGCATACCAAAAAATAAACTCATCATAAATATACGTAGATCCGCTATTGGGGGACCATTTCGGTCATTATCGATATCACGGGTGCGAGAAACATCGCAAGAGTAACAAGATTCGAACTAATACTCACCATACCCCAGTGATGTTCATCCAAGGACTTGGAAACGAAGCAAGTATCATTCTCCCTCCCTCCATGCTGCCCCAACTTATCATGCGTGATCCTGCGTAGTTGTAATTGTCGACAGCATTCTGGCTCGGGGATAAATAGAAACTGACACTCACGACACTTTTCAGCTGTGCAGTATTTGTTTGGTGGCAGCTTCTCTCGTGAATACCTTTGTAGATATTATATCTTGGAGGATATTGATTAAGCAACGTTCTAGGTGTGCAGTCGTGATTGTGGCTGTGGACAGTAAGAAATCAACTAGCATTTGACAATTTGTTCGACTTACTAAATCCTTCTCAAGTTATACTTATATGTAGGGTCAGTCCAATGCGCACCTCGGCAGGTAAATTTCTGAATTAAAAACGTTTATAGATTTATGTGGTATATGGAGGGAAAAAGATGATTGCCGTCATCTTGGGATTCATCTTGGCTATCGGAGTTGCAGCGACAATCATGATATATAATTATAGCAACGTCACCGGTAAATTTTGACATTTGCTATTGATCACGTTGTTGTCTTATCTTGGGATATTCTAGGACAGGCAGTCGATGTGGGTCTATCAGGCTGTAAATCGAGCACACTGACCCCTCTGTTTGGGTACTTGATGCTTCCTACGTTGATGAACGAGACAATCTTGTGTCTTTTAATGCTATTCAAGGCTTGGAAGGCACATAAAACTGGCTCCAAGTCCCCGTTATTGGGCGTTGTTATAAGAGACAAGTATGGATATCACAACCATATTGCTGGATAAATATGCTAATGATCGCCCATGTTTTCAGTATTTTCTATTTTGTAGGGTATGTAGTTTTACACACTCAGCTGTACTCGACTCATTGTTAATATACTTCAGAATATTTACCGTTTTTCTCCCAAATGCCATAATATTTCTTCTAAGGCCTCAGAATTACAATGAAATCGGTATATTGTGGGTTCTCAATCAATTGTCATGGACACTCATTCATATCCCATATGACAAAAAGATGGGAAATTGTTATTTGTTCCTCGTTAGGCTGTCGTCTCCTCATGCACATTATGGCTTCTCCAGATGATCTGGATAACAAAGTTAAACGGATAGGACATGGGAGAAATACTACTCACAAGGTGTTCCACGATTATAAAATATCTCATTGCACTATGAGCTGACATCACTAACCAGACTTCTCTTTCATGTGAGGAACATGAGAAAATCACTTCAAATAGAATTTCTCAGCAGCAATGTGTCTTCTCTGTGAATGATTTGAGTCATACCAGATTATCATGATCACCATCAGGCTCCTTGTAAAAGAGTTCCTTTTTTTTTGTAAAATTTCAATTTTCTACAATAGTTTTACAGCTGTTCCGGGTACCGATGGCGGAGTTCCAATTTCAATAAAATTCCGTTTTAGATTGTCAAACAAATGACGCTGTATCTTGCGAACAGGGTGTGATTAATGTTGAAGTTATGGCCGCTCGGTAATAATCTCAACGTAATGACATTTGTGGGTCCTAGAATACTTCATGCTAAACTACGTAATTATGTATAGTAGCTTAGTAATCCTAACGCTTTTTGTTCGCGTCCACGGTGTACCGACGTATACCCCCCCCTTTGCGTCAACAATTAAGACACAACCATTTGGGATATATATATAGTAGTATGGGGCATTGTGCCTATAACTTAAATGTAGCTTATTACTGTTAAATTTGATGATGAAACACACCTTTTTTATAGGGGGAGTCCACCAATTATTGCAACTTTTCATATGAAGATGCTAATTGTGGACCATGCATTTGGAGGTTAATGTGTGTCAGAACCACTATACACCTCCCAGAGCATCCAACCTATATTGTCAGGAGGTGCTACACTAACTGACACAAGATATTGAGACACAAAGTACTTTTATTACAAGCTTATTAAACCCTTGTATATTGTGTATTGCAATAGAGTCAACTCATACTATTTTAATAATTACATGGTATTTATAATTTACTCCTACACCATTGCACTGGCTCTCCTGCCTCCATTTTGGCTTGGATGAGCCCAATGATTGGTGTACACAATATTGTTTACTGCATATAGCTACTTAAAGGAGATGTAGGCTTAATACTTGCTCTATAATGAGGGGGTTACTCTCTACATGCCAGTGGGACTCTTCTTAGATTGCCTTATTTTAGCACATTTGTGCAGAGATAAATTGGGATACTATAAGTAAATATTTAGCTAGCTTTGTACCTATAATTGAGATCTGTATGTAGTTGTAAATGATATGTGTTGAGACAGATGCATCTTGCTAACCGAGTGGACCATCCATGTGCAGTTGTCACACTGTGACACCTCTTCACCCTGCAAAATTCCTCGTTTACACTCACATGAGTAGAAGATACCCATTGACTCGACTGGTCCTGCTACAGTGAAGAAATCAAGTCTGAAAAGGCAGCGTGATAGTGTGGATCCTAGCAACATTATAGAGGGCTGTAGGTCTCGTGCCCCTTCTGCTCGGGCTTCTCAAACAGATAGCAAGACAGATACCAACAAAAGGCCCCATAATGTGAATACTAACTTAAAAAAATCTCCCATAGTTCTATTGTCACCTGTGCAGGAGAATCAGGATGAGAATTCTGATTGCGATTCTAAGGATGATGCAGGACAGGTTAAGACTGACAATCATGATGTGAACAGTGTTGCAAATATGTCAGATGGCAATGACTTGAGTGATGCATTTGACTATGTTCCTCATAAACAAAAGACTACTGGCAAGCGCAAAGTTGCCAAAAAGGTGCAAGATGCACAAAAGGCAGCAGCACCTGTCTTATCTGTTCTGAGTGTGTTGCATATGATTCTATTTTTTTAAACATATTTCACACTCTGATAGATGTTCGGTTTTGTGTTCCATATATGGATGGAAGCACAAAAGTCATTGGGATAGTTGAGGCTAAGGCTAATGAGCCATATGACACTGTCATTGAAACAATATTTTCAACTGGCACGCTAATCCACTGTCATCCTAAGAAGTGGCCCATACTTTTTGTTAGGTTTACAATGGACAAACAAACTGTCTACAACTTCCAAAATCAAGCGAATTGGGAGTTTGTTTCTAAATTATATCCCACAGAAGTTGCGAAGAAAGGTGACAGTGCCGCTGTAGAAATTAAATTTCCAGATGATGTAAGCATGTGCTCTTGGATGCCGTATTCAAACTGACGACAAGTTTTTAGTTCTTGGCAGATTTTCAGTCATCTAAAGAACTCTGGGTTGACAAGAAGAAGCCTTATAAGACTGGTACCATCAAGACTGCTGCGAAGAGCAAAAAGCGCAGCCCCACCACAAATTATTCTATAGAATCCGATACTGAACCAATCAGTGCTGATGACCTTGCTGATGAAAATGCAGGATACAATGCACCTTACAAAGTCATGGAGAAGCAGCTACTGGAAAAATTGAAAAAATGTCAAATTTGTGGCCGGGATAAACTATGCATGACCAATAAGTACAGGAAATGTGCTAAAATTACTCTACCTCACTTCCGAGCTTGGACTAGTGCCATAGTAAGCAACATATATTTAATTATAATAAGTGCTAATACTACTTTCAGTTGGCTACACCCCCTGAGGCTACACTAGATAGTCCTCCTCATACAGACATCTTTGCCAATTTTCATCATGATCTGGGCCAGAAAGAACTCAGCTGCCAAGGTGGTGCACAAATAGTTGGAAGCATGAAGACTATATCAGCACCCATCTCAACTAATACATTGCAGCTACCTACCAATCTTATTCTCAATGTCAGGACCCGACGCTCTTTGTCCAGTCGGAGCTGTAGCATGTCTTGCCAGCACAAACAGTCACCAGAGCCGTCTAGTGAACTTGACCATGGTGATGGGCCATTACCAACAGTCGAAGAATGGTTTACCACTCTTGAAGCATCAGCGAAGGTTCACTTTAGTGGATGGGTTGCCTTATGGGACAAATTCAACGCTCAAGGAGCATTGGAGATGACATTAGATATGCTTGGAACATTTGCCAGGGACCATATTATCCAAGGTTTTGGTCTCAATATGATGGAACAGGCTGTGGTTTTGATCAACCTATCCAAGGCCAGACAAGAATATGGCTTCAAAGTTGTGTCTAAAAAGCATTAGATTTTTTTTTGCGAAATTTAGAGATATGCCCAAATGCCTACTACACTTTATGTTAGACCAATTACACACTGATTGCACCATATTGTAAAGATAAAATGTTATATTTAAGAGCGTGTTGTAGGGAAGTAAACAAGAGAAAGTGTATTACATGTATCTGGAATGTCCCATCCACCCACATGCATGCTCAGGAGTGATGGTTGCCAGTGCAGTATAAAGAAATGAATGGACGGCCCACTCATTTTTGGCCTCAACAGCTGCACGAAAAATATCACCGTGCCGGCGCACGTAAGCCTTGACAAAAGAAAAAGCCTCTTCAATTGGGTTGAGGTCTGGCGAGTAGGGCGGTAGATAGTATAGAAGTACACCTCTAAAGTAGAATGGGGCAAAGGTTAACAATGAAAGTGGGATAAAGGAAATACATACCTTTCCTCACAAAGGCGTGCCACATCCTCCAGATGATGGATTGCACAGTTATCCATGACAAGGACACTATGCTGTGCCGGCCATGGATTCATGAATGGCATGAGATCCTCAATGTATTGTATAAATGACGTGTCATTATAGGCTCCTTTGCAAATGTCGGCATAGAGGATACCATCGGAGCAGAGTGCAGGGAGTAAGGAATATCTATTGGTCATGCATAAAGCAAATATCAATACAATAAATAAACAAGCACTTACCCAATACCCTGCTGAAATTTTGCTGATGTTCGTGCCCATTGCCCATGTTCAGCCCAGCCGTACAGCCTGTAAGTTGTTCGAGTATCAATCCGACTCTCGTCAATGAATACGAGCCGCTCTGCACTTTCCACAGCAATCTGAAACCTGTATCATGACCTTGCCTCCTCTGAACGCTCAGCAGCCGCTCTTGATAACTTCCAGTATCAAAATCAGATTAGGAACTGGTATAACAAAAGTGGAGACTCACCTTTTTACGAGTCAAACCTAGCTCTGTCAAAGTATCCCAAATTGTCGATGTTCCCACAATGATGCCATGCTGATGCTGTAAGAAACTCTGCATTTCATCGAGATAGATATCGGGATATCGTTCGGTCAAAGAAACCAAAAACTGTGAGAATAGTGAGTATGGAAATTAAATAAAAGCACAATTATCTCACTTCAATATCATCTGGGACCATTATCCATCTTCTCTTCCTCTTCGCCACTGTCTCTGAGGCATCTACTTCCCCTGTCTTGTGCCACTGTTTGAGGATTCGTTCAACACTTCGTTTCGGGATATCAAGGTCAAGTGTGATGTTGTAGACAGTCTTGGCTCTAACGTATTTCTGAAAAACAACACGTTTCTGGAGATCTGAAGAGTATCTTTGGCGTTGGTGCAAATGTTCTATCATATGCCGTGGCATTGAGGTGAAGGGGATGTTACATAAACGCCAAATTGACATGTCACATGAGGTGACAGTCACAAGTGGTTACTGCTCACTGGTCTAATGATCATTTTTCGAGACGTATATGCTCAGAAAAGTATACTTAAATAACTGATAAAGTATTTTGTTGAACTACGTTACTTTATCCTTACTTCAATAGGCTAAAATAAGTGACTCGAAGGAGAGTTCCAGCTGGCATGTAAAGGGTACTTTCCTCACTCCATAGCCTACATTAAGTGTCCATATTTTCTGAATATTTATATAACCTATATAATATGATGTACACAAATTACTATGCCCATACACGCAAAATTTGGGGCAGGAGAGCCGACACAGTGTTTTCAGCATAAATTATAAATACTGAGTCATAAGTTATATTGAAGCTATGAGGACAATGCCCTATATTACTATTTTCAAATTCCAGATTTTTGTGTCTTAATCGTACGCGGTTCGAAAGATACAGCATGATCCATCTGGCGATTTACAGGGAATTTTATTGAAATTGGAACTCCACCATCGGTACCCGGAACAGCTGTAAATCATAAAAGATTGACTGTCCTGGTCTCATCTTCTAAAGCTACCCCCAAATATTGTGGACGTGGGAGCTGCTCTGGTGCAAACAATGAGATAGGTAAGCTGGAGAATGCTCCAGGTCTAGCTTTTCATAGAGCCACCGAAGTTTCATTCTAATGATATGCCTACCAAATAATATTATTCTGGTTCTCATGACTCCGCAATAATATGAACTCACCATTTAGGATATATTCATGATTATACGGAATCGTGTTTCAACAAATTTGAGCTTTGGTTCTGTTTTTGTGCCAGGACCCATTGTGTACCATCCCAGGTCTCCTGCAGACTCCTTTGAAAAAGCTCATAGCTGCATTCATGATTTTGTATTTCCAATAGACTATGACTGGATTTATGTAATGCCAACTACAATTTTACAGCGTTGCTAGTTCATACAACACAACTTGATGCTCGAAAGAATCCCAAGCTTCTCTCATGTAATGTTTTGACAAACACTGCTAATAGGAAAAGGAGACAGATCATGACAAAAAGGATGCAGGTATGACTTGATTGCAGAAATGCTTGTTCCATGGAGTTCAAATCAGGAGAGTATGGGGTTGCATTGCAGCCTAGAAGAACAGATGAGGCACAGTAGCTAGAAACTGTGTCAGATAGAACTTACCAGCCTGATGCTTGACTAACTCACAGATTTCTTCAGCATGGCAGATATTGCAAGTATGTATCTAAGATCAGAACCCTACAAGGGCTACAATATGAGTTTGTCAAAGGTACATATCTACCAAATCAATGGTCAACTTGAAAGTGAAATATGAAGTGACTAGAAACATACAGTGTGATCTCAGAGAAATTGAAGAAAGCATTGAGATGTTACTGACTAAGGGATGATATCAAGCAGCATGTGAGGATGCCATTGAGAGAGTCAAAATTAGGAGAATAGGTCATCATTGCCCATGTATGAAAAACCATCTCTCCATGCAGTGTCTTCCTCTCAAAGATCAACTATACTTCTTAATCTAGTGATACTCAGAATCTTAATGCTCTCACTCTTTGATGCTACTTAATCAATGCAGCTCTCCCCAGCTTTATGAAGATGGCTGTCCTCTCCAGATTGTACACTGCCTTCATCACCCCTAGATGCTGCTACTTTCTGTCACTGCCAGTCTAAAGAAATTCAAACCTCCCCAAAATTCAACAACAAATTTTCAGACTATTCCTGGCTATGTTGAAGAAGCATTCACCAATGGATGAATTTTTGATTGGAACACTCATGAAGAGCCTTCTCCACAGGCTTGGTATGTTTCTTTCATTTTTTAATCTTTATGGAGCTGCTCATTGTTTTCTTTTATCTTCTTTCTATTTTTTCTCACACAGGCCAATTGACAAAAAAGGCAATCAGTTTGCTCCAAACATGTTGAGTGAGGCATTGAAACTATGTACATATATGACATACATATGTACCTCTCCCTTGCTGTCCCTGTCAGACCCAAGAGCCTCAAGGTGTGCTGACCATCAGGACCCAATATTCACTCCCTCTTGGCCCTAACTCAGATCCCAACCTACATCCCTCATGTAACTTTGTCAGGTCTCATCCTATCACCAAGTCACACTTTGACCTCAGCTCTGATCCATAATGTTAGGACCAGGAAACCTGCCATGTTTCCTGTTAGGACTGGAAAACCCACTGGGACCTGGGACCTACTCTACCAGTCTTCAACTCTCCTTTTTAAGCACAAGTTACTGACTGGGTCCCACCTGGAGATCTTGGCCCTTCAGATATATGCAATATTTGTCTCAATCTATTTTGTAACCCAGTTGTCAACTATTTTACTATGCTGATGTGTATGTTCCTGTCTGTTAAGTGCCATGTTGGGAACTTATTCCAGAACTATTGGGAAGTATGTTACTGGGAACTCAGAAACCTCAGGATAGGATGTCACAGCCATCACAAGTCACAACATTGTCAAAAATATTCAAAGGTAATATTCGACAACTCTTCGACTCATTGAATTTGACTTGACAAACCTGAACATTATTCAACAACATTGAATCTCTTTTGACATGTCTCATTTCAATGCCATGAATGATTTCATTATTAGATCATAATATAGTCATAACAATATGAAGAAAAGCATAAAAGGGCTACGAAAGGAGTGAGGGAAGTCAGTCAAAATATCTGTAAATTAGTCATATTAATAATCTAACTTGTCATAACTTCTTCAACAACACTTCCGTGAGTCCTCACGACTGGTAATAGCCTCTTACTTCATTGACAGGGCAAATATATACTTTGTTGGACAAGGCTTTTGAGTTCGATCAATAGAATATTATTCAACTTTATTGAAGAATAATCAATTTGTGACATAGGGTCAGGATGTTGGCTTCAGCTTATGTACTGCACCTCTACACAAACACTCAGAATGTTCTTAATTTCAGAGATGGGATTTATGCTGGAAGATTATAGATATTCAGAATTCTGAAGAGTTCTGAATATTGAGCATACAGAAAGAAAGAAGGAATAAGAAACTAAGTTGATATCAGATCTAAGGTAAAGTACAAATTTGTGGAAACTAATATAAGTTCTTTCATTATTGTACTACAAACTAGGATCATAATAAGACAGATTAAGGTAAGTATTCCAAAATGGGAATACAACAAGAAAACAAGTGAATACTTGTTGACTGACAAGTTACCAACTTGTTAAGAACAGAAAACTGACTGATGTCGGCAGACCGACGGGGACTGAATGGAAGGACTAGGCTTCAGCTTACATATGTGCTGCACTCTCGCAAGTTACCATCAGGTGTCCTTAAATTTTGGGCAGGCAGAAAACTAGTCCTGTCAATATTCCTCTCGGTAAGTCACCAATCAGGAGCCGAAGGATAAGTTGAGGGTTGGGTAGAAGGGTCGGAGACTGGGTGTGAGCAAGTGCAAGCAGAGGCGGAGAGCGGGATATTTAGAGTGAGACTATGAGGGATGTATACAAGTGTTCTGAGTCGATATTCTGATTGACTTGTAGCTACATTACAGTTGGACTTAAATACTAGTTATCAGTGTCTTGAAATACTAACTAGGTAAGAGCAGGAATGTCCAATTAGTGACAAATAAACTTGACTAGGAACCAGAAGGTTACGATAAGATCGGAAGCCATGACTATCTGAGAGCAGGATTACAAGAAAAGGGAATAGTCCAAGAGCTACAAGTATATATGGGCATATGTGACACATAGAGTAGAACAGATCATCATAATAAAAGGGACGTATCAAAGCATAACCAGATGGTACGAGTATAACTTGACAGGGGTGTAAATGGGGTTTGATCGCCATGAAGCAATACATCAGTGTCAGTATACTGACAGTTGCAAATATGATGACTTGATCTGTAACTTGAAATGTAGGCAGACAATAGTATCGTCAGGGACCATCGGGTTGTGATGGGGTTGCAACACAGTTGTAACACAAATGCAGAACAAGGATGAGGTTCAGAAGTATGGGAACTATAATGCTCCATAGTCAGAAGTCAGGTCAGAAGTTGAGTCAAAAATTTGGGTTGGAGAGTTGAGGTGGAAAGTCAGATAATTACAGAAGATTGAAATATCTGGGAATGGCTCATAACACAGTCACAACCCAGACTTTTCCTGGACTACTGTCACCTGTGCCTATTTCCTGCCTCCCATTCCATTTTTCTGTTCTGAAGATTGTAGTACAACTCATCTATATAAACTAGCACAAATTGTATTCATAAACCAATCAGAAAATGAACTTAGTTTCCCCAATACTCCAATTATAGTTTGCCACTCAACCTGTACCCTCAGAACCCATGGGTCTTCTGATTTAGAGTCTTCAGACTTCCTGCCTCAGCTCTCCCACATACTTACCATCATTCCCTCTTCCCAGACCCCCCAGACTCCCTGTTCACTCCACCTGACATTGGACATAACAATTGTGTGAGGGTGCAGCACATACATAAGCTGAAGCCAAGTCCTACCTGCCACCTGGACTTTCCATGGGTTCTCCCCAGGACCTTACCCATGAGACCTGTTAAGGTGCAGGTGTGTGCAGAGCTTAGGGGAGGGTTTCTGGAGAAACCCATGGGTATTCCAGTAGGACTTGGCTTGTTAGGGAAACGGAAACACTAACAAGGCTACCAAACACAAGATAAAACAGAAATATGAAGTGAAGAGGGGATAGCTCAATGACAGGGGAGATCACACTTGTTTTAGTGGGATTTTTAAGTGATTGAAACTAAAGACTAGCTATGTACATGCCCCCTATTTATACTATTTATTATTTATGAGAAATTAAAAGAAAGTGCATATATGCACTACTATTGAGCAAACTGGCACCTCGGGTTTGCGTCGGCACCGACTTTGTCTGCAGCAGTGGGGCACACATCTGTGCAAGGGACAACTTTAGACACACAGTGCTTCCCACTGTGTGTCAACCAGGTTTTGGGCAGTGGTGGTGGCCTTACGATGATGGTGGATACGGCAACCTCACGATAATGACGGCTGTGATGGCCCTGCGATGACAATGGTGGATACGGCCATGCGATGACAGAACAGCAGCAGCAATTTTGTGACAATGACTTTGCAATGGTGGTGCAGGGTGGTGTGATTATGTAATCACATTTGCACCTGTATCTGTGTGTAGGTGCATATATGTACCTTATAAAATATAGAAAAAATATAGAGAAATGTAGAAAAATATCATAAACTTAAATAAAATAAATGGCAACCATATATTGCCCTGACATGGCTTCAGATTATAGGCTGTACCCTCATGAGATTGTAGCATCCAATTTCTGGGTGTAGTCGATAGGTTCAATATGTGAAAGTTGATGTCGAAAGACCTAGTTGGAAAGCCTGCAGGCTCCAACAGGGTCAATAGCATTGTGAGATGAGAGGTGGAGATAGAATAGAATAGGTGCTAGAGTTACTGGGGAAACTTAGTTGATTTTCTGACTGGATTGTATGTACAAACATCAGCTAGACTATATAGACTGTGAAATGTATGCAATACTAAATCTGGTAATAATGAAAGACTATAGTGGACTTTCTGAGGAAGAGCTGCTTTGGCTTGAAGATTGGGATGCTTTTGTTATGGAGCTAGAAACCAACTTTGGCCCATATGACCTGACTGGAGAAGCTGAGAATAGCCTCACCAATCTTCATATGAAGGACAGCCAGTGCATCACAGACTACATTGTCCAGTTCAATAATCTTGCAGTGCATTGTCAATGGGGTGATCCCACTCTCTGCCACCAATTCTACACCAGTCTGCCATCCTGCCTTAGGGATGAAGTCTCAAAAGGAGAAGATGGCAAGCCAAAAACACTGTCCCATATGCACCTCAAGGCTTAAAACGTGGATGCATGCTATTGGGAGCATTGTGCAGAAGTTGCCTGTGAGACCTCTGTAGACATGGTCACCAAGTCTATGGCCAATAAAACCAACAACAACACTCCATCCACCAGCAACCAAAACTCCATGCAATCTGATCAGAAAAATGATAAAAAGTCTTCCAACAACAACAACAACAACAACAAAGGTCAGCAGTCTGGCAAGCAAACTGGAAAACCTGACCTTACAGGCAAGCTCAGACCCAATAGCAAACTGACCCCACAAGAAAGACAATGTTGTATGGACAATAGCCTTTGTCTCTTGTGCAGAGAACCTGGTCATGAAGTTCTGGAATGTCTGTTGGCAAAAGCAAACTCTACAAAAGGTTGAACAGCCAAGACTTCCTCCACGGAATCCCCATCGAAGGACAAACTGGCTTCCAACTTGAAAAAAGAGTAAGCAACCTCATGGACTCCATGCAGGTTGGGGGTTGTGTTGCCTCTCTGTGCATTCATGAATTTACCCATCCACTCTTTTGAACTCTGACACATTTTTTATTAAACTTATGTCTAATATGATTCCGAAATTCATTTTTTCAGCACTCATAGATTCTGGCTTGACTCATTGTTTTTTAGATACAAAATTCACGCAAAAAAATCTGTTGTCAACTTATCCAATAAATCCAGTTGGACTCTGACTTTTCAATGGCACAAGCAATTCAGTTATCACCCAAGCTTGCAATTTATCCATCTGTTTCCCATGTGGAACATCTTAGTTGGTCACTTTCTATGTGACCCAGTTAGACTCAAGTTGCTCAGTTGTCCTAGGACATAACTGGCTTACCTGCTACAATCCATTGATTGACTGAGTAGCAAACAGTATAACTTTCCAGACACCCGCAGCACCTGAGATCACTGTACCTGACATGGCCTCCACAGCACCCATGGCCTTACCGGCACCTGTGGCCTCAGTGGCCCCTGTGATCCCTATGGCACCCATGGCTTCCCTGGAACCCACAGCACCTCTGTCTATTTCTCTCATTAATGCTGCAGTGTTTATCGGGGCTACAAAAATGGATGGATCCCAGGCATTCACTATCAATTTGAAAATTGATGAAGGAACCAGTCATTTTTCAACTCCAGCATCTGAGCAAACTGCTGATCTAGAAGGTGTCCTGGAGAAATATCATGATTTTGTGGATGTTTTCAGTAAGTGAAAAGCTGACTGGCTTCTGCCCCACAGAGAGTATGACTTAAAAATTAACCTCGACAAAGGTGCCCAGCCACCCCTTGGATATATTTACCCACTTTCCTCCATGGAACTTTCCACAATTTGGGATTTCCTGGACAAACATTTGTCCATAGGTTTTATCAGACCCTCCAAGTCTCCTTTTGGAGCACCTGTTCTGTTTGTCAAGAAAAAGGATGGATCCCTCAGACTATGTGTTGATTTCAAAGGACTCAATGCTATCACAAAAAAGGATAAGTATCCACTCCCACTTATATCTGACCTGCTTGATGCTCCATGGAATGCCCAGATTTATACCAAAATAGACCTTAAACACGTCTACCATTTGGTCTGGATCTCCACAGGAGACAAGTGGAAAACCACTTTCAGATCCCGTTATGGGGCCTTTGAGTGGTTGGTGATGCCCTTTGGACTCACCAATGCTCCATCTGTTTTTCAACGTTTTATTAATGACATTTTCTCTGACATGCTTGATGTATGTGTCATTGTTTACTTGGATGACATTCTTATCTACTCCAAGGACCCCACGGTACATGACAAACAACTCTGTGAAGTTCTCTGGAGACTCAGACAACATGGTTTATTTGTGAATGGTAAAAAATGTACTTTTGACATGGACTCGGTGGAATTTCTAGGTTTCATAATGGGACCCAGTGGACTCCGTATGGATGAAGCAAAAGTACAAGTCATCAAAGATTGGCTGGAACCCAGAAAAGTCAAAGATATACAATCCTTTCCTCGGCTTTGCCAATTTTTACTGACAGTTTATCCATGGATATTCTGAAATCATGGTTACCCTTACTCGTCTTATGCACAAGGATACTCCATGGAATTTTAATGATAAGTGTCAAAAAGCTTTCAATCTTTTAAAAGATTCTTTCTCTTCAGCTCCAATTTTGTTGCATTGGAAACCAGACTTTCTGCTCATTGTCAAGATGGATGCCTCGGACTATGCACTTGGAGCCATTCTTTCTATCCAGGACTGTGATGTATTAGCCTTATTTTAATACTATCTTCTGAAAAAGGAGTCCAGTGCTCTATCAAAATGTGCAAATACTCAATTCACTGCAAGGTAAAATAATTTAAGTATTTGATATTAATCAGTGGCAGCCTGAATAGACTTAGAACCCCTGAAGTCAAGAGTTTACTTGAATATATGCACCCTACTTTGCAAAGAAGGTTTTGAGAGCTGCTTTTGCAAGCTGTTCTTTTTCTATGAAAACAACTACTAAAATATGAATAACAATTCACTGATTCTGAAACTAGATTCAACTTTGATTCTAGCTAGTTTATATATATTTTATACTATTTATCAAACAGTAAAAATATTTATAAACAGGTCAAAAGATTAGATATAGAATAAAACACTATTTGGCTAATATATGCTTTATTTACACTAACCTACAGGGTCTACTGTGATACTAACTTATCAGGATCTCAATGTAGTCTTAAGGATCTTGCAAGAATATTCTCAGTATTTATTTATGCCAAAAACCAGGTAGAAATTAGAATGTATGTATTCCTAATCTCCATATAACCTAAAATATTTATTACTTTAATTGATAACCAACAACTCAACTAGAGGTGGATAAGTAATAAAGGATAGCCAGCTACTCAACTAAGAGGTGGCAAAAGGGAACAAGATTGTTTGTCAGAAGCTCAACTAGAGGTGACAAGGGATCCTGAGTTAGCTTAGGTCAGCAGCTCAACTAGAGGTGACTAAGTGTATGTATTTGTCCAACAGCCCAACTAGGTGGAATATAACTGCTGATGCAGTGGCACACTGATGTGGCTGATAAATGTAGTTAAATTGAGTTATATTTCAGTGGTGGAGCAGAGCTCCTTATATACAGTAAAATCTAAGACATGGGGAGAATGTTCTAGCTACTTGTTTTACCTATTTTTAGCTATTTTACCTGGAATCTGCTGGAATATTCCAGGAGTTTCTACTACTTTCCATTGTAGCATACATATATGCTGATGTAATACTCTTGTGTGTCACAAAGTTGATGATTTTCGTGTGTACATGCTGATTACTTAATTTTCCCGTGCATGTCACAGTGTTTCCATATGTGTGACATTATTGTTATTCAGCCATTTGTGACAGCTGGGTCCTGTTTGTGACAGCTTGTCATTTGTGACAACTTGTCATGTTTGTGACAATATTCCCACACATTGCACAATAAGTGCCAGATGGCCGACTTCAAAGATATTTAGTTAAAAAAGAATAAACAGTAGAAATTCGATAGTTCTCCCATAAAAATATGAAATAAATTGTAATAATTCAGGTTAATTTCAGGAGACTATTGTAAAATAATTCTGTCACAATATAAATACATTTAAACTTGTTTTTATCAATTTATTTGGGAATTTTTGTAAAAAATAGAAAAACCTTAGAAATACATAACAAGGACTCTGACAGAGAAGTCCACCCCATGGCTTTTCTGTCCCAGACTTTCACCAGAGCAGAGCTCAATTATGACGTCCATGACAAGGACTCCTAGCAATTTTTTCAGCTTTCAAAATGTGGTGACACTATTTGGAAGTCTTGGGAATTCTGATTGATGTTGTAACAGATCACAAGAACCTGGAATGCTTTTCTACTATGAAACTTTTGACCTGCCAGCAGGCCTGCTGGTCTGAATACCTATCAGCCTTTAATATGATTATTCGCTTTTGACCTGGTCACCAAACCTGACGCTTTAACTAGATGATGGGACATCTATCCTAAAGAGGGGAGCAACGACTATGCTACAGTAAACCCACACAACTTGAAACCCATTTTCATGAATCAGCAGCTTACCACATCAGTCTGCACAACTTTCCTCATCCATCCCATCATCCGTGGGATTATCATTATGGATATTGAGAAGTCACATCAAGATATTCTATTGGCAATTCCACTAGACCCAATAACTAAAGCACACTTTGACAATCCCATGGACCCCAGTCAACTCTGGTGGTCTCTCGACCAGCATGGTTTCATTAGACTTGACAATCGCATATATGTACCAGACTCCAATGGCCTCTGCCTCAGGATTCTCCAGTACAAACATGACCATCCACTCTCAGGATATTTTGGGTTCAACAAAACTCTATCATTAATAAGAAGAGAATATACTTGGCCCGGACTTCGAGACTTCATTAAGCACTATTGTAAATCTTGCATTACTTGTCCACACTCTAAATCACAGCCTCACAAGCCATACAGCCTTCTGAAACAACTCCTGGTACTGGAACACCCATGGAATTCCATCTATGGATTTCATCAAACACCTACCAGACTCTGAAGACTTTTCCACCATTCTAGTCATTGTTGACAGATTCTCAAAACAAGGTATATTCATTCCCACACACAATACCATCACATCTGTGCAGTTAGTGGAACTTTTCATTATCAATATATTTTCCAAGCACAGAGTCCCGTCCCATGTAACTTCCGATTGAGGATCAGAATTTGTATCTCACTTCTTTAGATCCCTTGGGAAATCCTTGGACATGAAATTACACTTCACATCTGGATATTACCCAGAAGGTGACAGAAAAACTGAGCATGTCAATCAGACATTGGAACAATACCTCCATGTATATTGCAACTATCAACAGGACATTGGAAATCCCTGTTACCACTTGCAGAATTTGCTTACAACAATGCACCCTCGGCCACTACTGGCATTTCCCCATTCTTTGAAAATAAAGGGTACAATCCAAATATTACAGTACACCCAGAATGAAATCTCACCTCTGCCCATGCTCAAGAGTTTGTCATGGACCTCCATGAGCTTCATGAGGAACTCCAGACTGCAATAATGTCTGCCCAAGAGCATTACCAGCATTCAGCAGACAAAAACCAGATTCCACCACCAAACTTCAAAATTGGTGATCATGTTTTTGTCAAAGCTCAATTCTTTCAGACTACCCGTCCATCAAAGAAACTCACTGAAAAATATTTAGGTCCATTTGAAATAATAGCACAAGTAGGTTCAGTCTCCTGGACCCTACAGCTTCCAGATAGCATGGATGCAGTACACCCAGTATTTCATGTTTCTATGCTAGAACTGTGTACTGCTAACACTATCCTGGATCACATGCAATCTCCGCCTCCTCTGGTCATTATTGATGGAGAACCTGAGTTTGAAATCTCACAAATTTTAGATTTGAAAATAGATAAGCATCGATACACTTGTAAACTGCTTTACTTGGTCAAGTGTGCAGGTTACAAGGGCACTGATGAAGAGACTTCATGGATTTTGGCCACAGAACTCGGTAATGCCATGGAGATTGTTACTGACTTTCACACAGCTTACCCACTCAAACCCAGACCACTATCCTCTCTCTGACCACATTCCATGGACCACATGTTACTTTGGATTCATTTTCATTTTTCCCTGTCAGGCTATGTCTCTCTTTGCTTTTACAGGTTTCTGACAAGTCCTAGTGGACCTTCCCACAGACTTTTTTTTATGTTTTATGTTTTCATTTTATCACACAAAAAAAAAAAAACTATTAAGACTTTATTATTTTATCTTCAATCTACATGTATGGGGCTATGCTTCTGCTGAACCTCAGCAATCTCCTTTGGGAGCTCTGCTATCTCCTCGGGGACCCCATCCTCATCCAAGCCAGGCTCCTCAGAACTCCCAATCTGTGGTTCTGCATATACATACATACCTGCCATATTCTGCCAAGACCTTCCAGAACACCCCACAGAGCTCCTGGAGCACCTCCACCACTGTCCTCTGCATCTGGTTGCTCTCTTCCAGCAACTGGTTTTGGGCCTCTATGCCCATGGCTATCCACCCCAAGACCTCCTCCAAGCCCGCAGGCCTGTCTGAACTACCCGTGTCCTGTGGGTTCATGAACAAGTGAGCACCTCACTTTGAGGTGCGCACATTGCCAACAGTCCAGTCCCCACCCAGACTTCTGATGACATTCAATGTTCCAGTCATTACAACTGGAACACTGTGGGTCATTTTTCACCTGCAAGCAGACTGGAGCCACTTTCCTTGCCTTCTGTTGATGTGGTCAGTCCCCAGAAAAACCCCATGGACCCAAGACTTACCTTTTGAGGGCTCTCCAGCTCCCCCTTGGACTCAGACTCAGCCTCTACCACTTTGCCCTAAGAGCAGAGTCAGTAAACTGACTACACAATTCATTGGGACTTACCTTTCCTGGCAACTGCGGCTCTCTCTGCAGCTGCTTTGGCTTGTTCTTCAGCAACCTGTGCAGCCTCCTCCTTATCTTTCTTCCTCTGCTCTTCAGCCTCTTTCTCTGTGGCCAGTGCCACCCAATATTCCCACTCCAATTCCTCCTCCACCTTTTTCTCTGCCTCCTCTCATTTTCAGCACTGCTCCTCCCACTGCACCAGGATTTGGGCAGTGGTGAGTGGAGCCTGATATATGGGGCCTATGGAGGGCCCAGCAATGGCAATCAGCTTGCATGGTGTTGGCTTTGGACCCATTGATGATGGGGGTAATAAAGAAGAAGAAATTTTTATTTTTCAATTTTTTATATAGGCTCATCACATCTGAACCTTACCTTCTAGATCACATGAACTCTTGACACATACATGTAACTGACATGATTATCTGACACATGTGCATAACTGACAAAACTTTATTAAGTTCTAGAGCCTCTTTGGGACTTCAGCATAAAGAGAGGGTACTGTTACAACCAGAAAACCCGCCAGACTCCGGGACCTACCCTATAGGCACCAGCACCCTTTACACACCAGTTGTCAGTTTACTGGAAAACCTGCCAGACTCCAGATGTCAGACCTGTCTGTGCTCGACCTCCATTACTTCATGTATCAGTCACTGGAATACCCACCAGGACCTGTGCACATTGCACCTGTCTATCTCCAACCCTGTCCCATGCATCAGATCCCACTCAGAAAACCCGACAGCTCTCTAACTGAGCCCCATTCCCATTATGATCAAATGACCTGTCACATTTTGGACTCCACTCCTGCCCCATTCCCATTATGGTCTAATGACCTGTCACGTTTCAGACTCCACTCTGTTCCTAACACCAAATCTGGTGTTTACTTATCTCATTTCATGATTACTAGTTTGGATTTCATGATTACTGGATTTGGTATGACATACATTCCACAGTCTATATAGTCTGGCAGATGTTGTACATACAATCCAGTCAGAAAATCAGCTTAGATTCCTCCCAGTAATCTCAGTACATTTTCTGCTCTAATCTCCTCTTTGAAACACACCACTATTTACCTCGTCAGTGGGCTCCAACTTATCTATTACTCAACCTCTGACTCATCACCACCCGACCCCTCAACCTCTGCAGGATTCCCGCAGTCGACTCTCCAACCCCTCAACCCACCAACTACTCCCCAGACTCCCCAGGATTCCCATCTGCCTGTCTGAAATTGGACAACACAATCTCACAAGGGTGCAGCCTATAAGCTGAAGCTAAGTCCTACCAGCTTTCCCACAGGTTTCTCCAGAAACCCTCCAATAAGCTCTGTGCACACTCCTTAACATTTCCTCAAACAATTCATTGATTTCCTTGACCCCCACAGTGTTAGGATCCCCATTGTTTTGGACCCCCACAACCTGTTTTGGACTTGAATACACTCTGTTCTCATTATCAGTAGCTCCACTTATGGTATCACTGCCTGCAGCATTCATTATAGTTCAGCCCCTTAGCCTTACATTCCATCTCTGTCCCATTCACTCCCCTGACACTATCTCCACATATATGTCTTACTTGCCACCTCAGACCCTTTAGTATTGGTTTAGTACTTCACATTTAATCCCTTTTGCTTCCCTGCCTTGTTGTAAGCCTGGCACCCCAGTCTTACGCATTGTCTTGTTTCCCTTTGTTCGCCTCCACACTTTGTTTCCCTTTGTTCGCATATGCCCCTTGTTTCCTTTTGTTCACCTCCACTATTGTTCCATTAACACATGATTGCGGCACATACTTAAATAGCTAGGAAGTCTTCCAGTCCTTAGAACTTACCGTACGCTGCAACATCCTGTATATCGTCTCAGTTCTAGACAATACACCGTGGTCCTGTCAACTCGTGTGACCGCCAGTGATCCCAATTGACGACGGGATTGCACTTGTCACCTATTTCCCTTGATCCATTTTACCCTTCAATTCCTTGATTGGCCTTCCAATCATCTATCTTGCTATAGTATAAAGCTTCTTCATGTATGCTACAGTTCTCCAGTTTGAAAATTGACTTAGATTACCCCCTAGGTGTCTTTGGCAAGTCATGACCCTTTACTTCTCGACTCTTAGAACTTTGGCCCCCCAGTCAATTGAGCTAAGTGTTGGTCTCTGTTTCTATTGTACTATCTGCTCTGTTTGAAATACTGGAGCACCTAACAGTTCGTGTGAGGGCACAACACATAAGTTAAAGCCAAGCTCCACTATGTTTATAGAGTCAGACTTCCTGACTAGTACAATCTCTATCATCAGCCCCCCAATTAACTTGTTTCTTATCATTGGCCCCCCGACTTAGAGCCTCTCCCTCCTTTAGGCTTACATAGATCTTAACACACAGACCCCATGGCCCTCCTCTGACAACACATTCTGTGCCTCTATCTGCAGCTATCTGCCCCAAAACCTCTTCTAAGGCCCCTGGCCTCTTTGTGCCCCCCTGACTTCCTGGTGTGCAGACCCTATGGCCTCCTGGACCAGTGAGCACTTGGCTTTCATGTGTATGCAAGCCAACAGCCTGGATCCTAACTGGACTTCCAGAAGCATTCCATGCCCTGGTTAGTACAATCAGAGCACCATGGGTCATTTTTGGTCTCCAGTTGGGCTGGCAATAGTTTCCTTTTCTGTGAGAAATGTTGTTAGTATAGGAGAACCTGTGGACCTATCCGACTTACCTTATTATGGGAAGCCCCAGGCTCACCCTCAGACTCTGAATCAACCTCTGCTGCCTTGCACTGGAAGGAACTCATGAGGACTTTAAAAAAGAAATTGTTACAAAGTCAAACCTACCTTTCTGAGTGATGCCCTGGGTGTAAGGGCAACCCCTGCAGCCTGTGGTACTCACACTAGGCTAGCAGGAGGGAATTTGAAGTAATATTAGATCTGATATATATATACAAGTAACTATCTAACTCACCTAACAGGAGGGAATCCGAAGAGAAACAGTCTAAGGAATTCTCCCTGCAAGGTGTGACCCATAGGCACCCAGTAGTCTAAAAATAACTCTACCTATTACAGAACAGGGGGCCTTCCCCCAATGGAACACTACTACTATGAGAAGGAGAGGGAAAGTGATGGATGGCATGGGGTTGGACTGTAGACTCAGGGACTCCAATAAGATGAGGAAATGGTACTTCCTGGGGTCTGTGACAGAGGTCCCCTGACACTGGGCACCTGGGCATGCTCTGCCACTACCTAGGCAGCCTCCACCCTATCTTCCACTGCTTTCTTGGCAGCCTCCTCCTCTGCCTTCTCTGCAGCCAATGCTGCCTGGTACTCCCACTCCAGTTCCTCCTCTTCCTCCTCCTCCTGTACCTTCCTGGTGACCTCCTTGCATTGCCATCTTTGGTCTTCACACTGCTCAAGTATTTGGGCAGCTGTGAGAGGAGTGGACCCCATGGGTGACCCAGCTTGGACAGTTGGTCTGCATGGCATTGGTTTTGGTGCCATAAGTGGTGATGGTGGTGGTATGAAGAAAAGAAATATTTTATTAGTTTTGAGTTTCTTATAGGCTCCTCACATCCGAACTTTACTTCCAGATCACCTGACATTTTGACACATATGTTTAACTGATAAACCTTAACAAACTCTAGGGCCTCCTTGGGTAATCAGCCTTAAAGGGAGGATGTTAAGAACTGAAAACTGACTAATGTCAGTAGGCCAATGGGGACCGATCAGAAGGACTTGGCTTCAGCTTATGTGCTGTGCCCTCGCAATTATCCATCGGGTGTCCTTAAATTTTGGATGGATGAAGACTAGTCCTAACAAATTCTTCTCGGTGTGTTACCAATTGGAACTGAAGGATAAGTTGTGTGTCGGGCCAAGGGGTCGGAAACTGAGAGTGGGCGAGTGCATGCAAAGGGGGATAGCAGAGTACTTAGTATGAGGCTTCTAGAGGTGTAAGAGGGTATTCTGAGTCGATATTCTGATTGCCTTGTAACTAGAACTACAGCGGGTTCATATACAAATATTCAGCATCTAGAAAATACTAACTAGGAGAAGAGTGGAAAATGGTATTGACAAATAAGCTTGACTAGGAATGGGAAAGTTACAATTAGTTTGGAGGCCGTGAGATAACTGAGAGTGGGATTATGAGAAAAGGAAATAGTCCAAGGGTTACATGTATATACAGACATATGTGAAACATAGAGTAGAATGGATCATCATAATAAAAAGGGGACATATCAGAGTTTAACTAGATAGTATGAGTATATTTTGACAGGGGCATAAACAGAGTTTGATCACCGTGAAGGCATACATCAGCATCAGGAAACCGACAGTTTCAGATGTGAGGACTTGAATGATGACTTGAATCGTCGATAGGTGGCGATAACCTCGGTGACCGTCGGGTTGCAACATGGTCATAACAGAGGATACTGTTATGACTGGACGACCTGCCAGGCCCCAGGTCCTACTCTACAAGTTTTGACTCTCCTTTTTTAAGCACACATCACTGACCAGTTCCCACCTGGAGATCTCAGCCCTTCAGTATGTCTTGATCTGGTTTGCAACCTAGTTGTCAGCTATTTTATTATGTCCATGTGTATGTTCCTGTTACAACCTGGACTATCCCCAGACTATGGTCACCCACTGTTAGGATACACACACAGGGCGGGTTTCCGGAGAAACCCGCGGAATATCCGGTAGGACTTGGCTTCAGCTTATAGGCTGCGCCCTCGCTAGATCGTGTTGTCCAATTTCAGACAGGCGGACGGGAATCCCGGGGAGTCCGGGCGGGGGTTCGTGGGTCGTGAGTCGTAGGTCGTGAGTCGAGAGTCGTGAATCGAGATAGTCGAGAGAGATAGATGCACCGGAGCCCGTGGGCTCCGACTAGTGTGAGCGGTCTGATAAGAGTAGGGTTTTAGAGAGGAAAATGTATTAGATTACTGGGGGGAATCTAAGCTAATTTTCTGACTGGATTGTATGTACAACATCTGCCAGTTTATATAGACCGTGGAATGCATGACATACCGAATCCAGTAATAATGAGACGAAACGAGCAAAACATAAAACGGGAATAGTAAACACCAAATTGGTGTTAGGAACGGGACGGAATGGAGCGGAGTCCGAATCGTGACAAAGCATAACCCATAACGGGAAACGGAGCGGGAGCGGAGTCCTAACTCATGACAGGTCATTTGACTAAAACGGGAACGGGGCTCGATTAGAGCGGTGACGGGATTCTAAGCGGGTTCCGGTGACTGATGTGTGGGACGAAGACGGACATAGACAGAGACGGGGTCCGGGGGAAGTCCGGTGACTGATATGTGTCTTAATGAGGTCGAACGTAACGAGTCTTGACATAACGGAGTCCAGGCGGGAAATCCTATAAACAGACGATTGGTGCTTGTGGCGTACGAGTTAGTGCCCGGAGTCCGGCGGGATTTGTCCGGTCGTAACACCCACACCCATTTCCCACCTTCTGTCATTTTTCCATTACATTTGGATTGTATTACAATTCATTTATATAAACTAGCACAAATTATATTTACAACCCAATCAGAAAATCAACTTAGTTTCCCCCATACTCCAATTATAGTTTGACTCTCAACCCATACTGTAATGTATTTAGGGGTTTCTCTTAGGTAGCTCAATATATGCTATAGTGTCACAGAGCTTCAACAATAAAATAAGCAAAGGTCCAGTAATTTAAATACTGATAGATTAATTAGTTGTGCTATTAAGCTTAAACAACTAAAATCAATGCTTATTTTGATTATTGAAAGGTTCAAAAGAACAATATATGACTCTTTTTAGCAAATAAAAGAACTATTCCTTGAGAATAGGGGCTGGAAGCTGAATATATGCTCAGTAACTTGGCAGAGACTTGATATAAGAGCTTTGGTTTCTTATATGCTTATTTGTAACTATTAATAGATATTTAACAAGGAGTTAAATATTTTATTAATAGAGAAAATAATTTGTATTGGATTTCTTGTGTGCTTGTACTTGATTAATTCACTAACTTAAGGATGGGCCTTGAATAATCTAAGTGTTGGCAGGGATTTCAGTAAGGATACTTATTAGGTTTATTATGTATTTAATAAGTCTAAAGGGTAGCTGTGAGGCTGGGGGAACTTAGATGATTAGCTAAGTTCGAGAATGCTGACAAAGAGTTCTAGATTTTGCAAGTATACAGTAGGTGCTTGCAGTTAGTGTATCAGACTAAGGCTATTATTGTCCTTAGGATGATGAGATAAGCTTCTGAGCTGTGCAGTAAAATATGTGTGATAAGATGATTTATTGTGGATTTCTGGCCCTCTGTAATGGTAGTGGACTTGGGTTAGGATGGACTTGGCATCGGGCCACCAGGCCCACCTAACCCGTGGTGTCTTAGACTACTAGTGTGTTTGTTTCACGGGGTTTTGACTTGTTGCAAGGGGCTCTACTACTATTATCATAAATAGGTAGATCTCTTGTATGGTTACAATAGTCTCTTTCAAATAGGAACCTAGTCCTACTCATTTCGTTCGCTTTTGCAAGAGCTCTCTGAGGGATTACACTACTTCTTCATAGTGGAACCCTTACACTTTTTGAGTATATTGTTTCCTATTTAACATTCTTTATTAACACTACTAGTGGACTGATCACCCACTAGGTTCTTTTACTACATGTGCACCTATAATTCAACATAACTACTTTTGTCAAGATGTCCGAAATTAATCAACCAATCACTTGACGAGGCACTGTCTGAAGTCTGATCCCCATTTGGGGAAGGGGGGGAGGATGGACTGTGATGCCGAGATGGAAGGGGTATTGCTATCTACCTCTGATTCCTCAATGCCCACTCGAAGTGGAAGGGCTGGTAATCCCTAAGGGTGATGCCTCGAGAAAAGAGTCAATATGTAATGAGGAGAAGACAACCCCTTTTCCCACTTACAATGAGTATTCGAGTACTCAAATCTCCCTCCATAACTGGACTCAGCAGTATAGTCTTCTGCACCCAGAAGAGATTGCCTCTCTGTGAAAGACTTTTTGAATGAAGCATCAAGCCATGAAACCTCTTCTACAAATGCAGTCACTTTACTTCCCAGAGTGGTTTGAGGTGGGGGGCGGCAGTAATGAAGATGAAAGGAGGCAGGAGGAGGCTGACATACCAGTTTTGGAACACCACTCAGCTCCGTAGTTTAGATGGGCAGACAGTTCCAATTCTGATGAGGATCCATTGGGGCCGCTGCCCAGGACATGGATCCTACCTGACATTGTGCACCATGGGAGATTCAAAGGTCTGAAATGTCGGCAGCAAGACCTAAGCCGTCAGTAAACCTAAATGCCATTGTCATTGAGGTACAAGATACTGAACCTCCATCTGAAGTATTGGAGCCTGTACATCCCGAAGGAACAAGACCAGAAGGGTCATCTCTATCCACTAAGGGGAAGGTGCGAATGGACGGTGAGAGTATCCTGGGGGACCAGCATAAAGCGAATTCACACCCACACTCTACTGCCAAGAGTGAGAGGCAGAATAGTAAGTCTTCAAGGGGTCCACAGTCCAATAGGGTGACCAGCTGATATGTGAGAGAGTTTTCACAGGTGCCCAAGGGTGGGTACTTCGCAGTTGGAGGGCAAGGAGAATTTGAACCACCCTCAGATTCAAGCAGTTCCACCAGTAGTGATGGGTCAGATGAATCATCAAGTAGCACTACAACTGGAGGGTCAGCTAATAGGAGTGCAGACTCACCTAATTCAGGGTCGGAGTCAGAGAATGACTCTGGAGGTCCATCAGAAGCAGGCCAGAAGAAGAAGACTAGAAAGAAAAACTCACCTAGCTCAAAACGGATAAAATCCGAAAGATGCAAATAGTCAGCAGCTGATGCCAAGTGGACTAAGAAACTCTTAGCAGGAGTCAAGATGAAGCAAGCTGTGGTGTATAATGGCATAGCCAATTGTAATGTATTCAGGGGTTTCTCTTAGATATGTAGCTCAATATATGCTATAGTGTCACAGAGCTTCAACAATAAAACAAGCAAAGGTCCAGTAATTTAAATACTGATAGATTAATGAGCTGTGCTATGAAGCTTGAACAACTCAAATCAATGCTTATTTTGATTATTGAAAGGTTCAATAGAACAATATATGACTCTTTTAGCAAATAAAAGAACTAATTCTTGAGAATAGGGGCTAGAAGCTGAGTATATACACAGTAACTTAGCAGAGACTTGATATAAAGCTTCGGATTCTTGTATGCTTATTTGTAACTATTAATAGTTATTTAACGAGGTGTTAAATAACTTATTAATAGAGAAAGTAATGTGTGTTGGATTATTTGAGTGCTTGTACTTGATTAATTCAATAAACTTAGGGCTGGGCCTTGAATAATCTAGTATTGGCAGGGACTTCAGTAAGAATACTTATTAGGTTTATTATGTAATTAATAAGCCTAAAGGGTAGCTGTGAGGCTGGGGGAACTTAGATGATTAGCTAAGTTCAAGAGTTGCTGACAAAGATTCAAGATTTTGCAAGTGTAGGTGCTTGCAGTTAGTGTATCAGACTAAGGCTATTATTGTCCTTAGGACGATTAGATAAGCTTCTGAGCTGTGCAGTAAAATATGTGTGAGATAAGATTGATTTTATTGGAAACTTGGCCCTCCTTATATACATTTTGATAACTAAATATTTAATCATTTATTTATTTTATGAGGTCATTATTTAGGTCATAATGACCTCATATTCTATGTATTTTTTACCCTTTATTAACCATGTGATTCCCCTCTCTGAGACAAGGGTTCCAACCTTTGGCTTGAACATGAAGGTTCAAGGCCACGGTCCTGGGATGGAGGCAATTGATGAGTTGGCAGAATCAAATAATGACTTGAGTAGTCACATCTGTGACTTGTGTGATATCCCGACACCAGAGGCTTATTTAATAGGTCACATGACTCCAAAAATGCACACATTGGAGCAAGCAATGTGCTGAAAGGCAATTAAATAAAATATAAATAATTAGTTAAAAATTATAATAAATTAACTAACATATAATAGCATAATATGAGCTCATATATGCTATTATTATGCAAAGTTAAAAGGAACTAAGCCTTATATTTCACAATAGAATATAACAAAAATACAATAAATTTTAGAAAATATTAAATAATTCAGAGAAAATTAAGAGAACTTTATGAGATAAAGCTGATACCTCACACTGATCTTGACGTCCTAGAAGCATTTGTCTATGCCTATGATCTTTGGACAGAAATCAATGGGTTAGATTGGAAATGGGCCGTGAAGCTAATAATTTACTATTTGGACAGCAAGGCAAGCTCATTTTATATGAAGCATATTGCCCTGAGCTGAAAACAGTGGACACTTAAAGCCGTCTATGATGGACTTTTTGATTACTGTTTTCCAGCTGATTATAAGCTGAGGTTGTGGAAACAACTAACTTCATCCAGGCAGGGTGGAAATTGTTTCCATGATTTTGCATGAGATGTGGAAGAATAGCGCTATGCAGTTCCCTGATATGCAAGAGCGACAGCTTAAACAAATTGTCTGGGATGGGGCTCACAACTACATCAAAGAAAAATGGTTAGATAATGGTTTAAATCCAGATAATACCTCATGGAAGTGACTTATCAAAACTGCAACCTGGTTTGAAGCTGCTCAGGAATTTCATCAGGCTGAAAAAGGATGGCGAGAAACCCCTCCAACCAGATTAGCCCAACCATGGCCACGACAGAATGAGCTGGCCAAACAGACCTCAGGACGGGTTGGTGGTATAAGAAATTTTCCTCATCCTTCCACATCATCAGGGTCAGGTGGAATGGGAACCCCTGCTAAAGTACAGCAATCTAAATTGAGTCATGCCAAAATGAACCAGCTACAGGCAGAAGGGCGGTGTTTCATGTGTAAGAAAGAGGGTCATGAAGCATGGAATTTTCCTCAGGAGAAGGTCCTCCCTGTCCCGAAAGAGGTTACCAATGTGTCTGCAGGGTCCATCCAAGTGCAATGACTTACCAATTTGGAAAAACAAAAGGAGCAGGTGGATATCCCTCTTTGAATGGCCTCCTTTGTGCTTGAAACTGTTGGAGGCTCAGCAGGAATTTAATAACTTACATGATCGCATCTATGCTGCATGGTTTCAGAAAACTATTACAGAGTACTTTGGGCCGGATACTGCAATCACTGAAGGGCATAATCCACTAACACATTTCGAGGTTATCTATTCACATGAGGCATTCATGGTGAAAGACAACATCTTATCTGGCGCTCCTTTGCGAATTTGGAAGATAGAATGTCAGGAGCGTAGGTATCGAGTGGACCAGAGTATCTTAAATAACACTGCATGGGCAGGGAAACTGCTCCCTGCCAAATGCACTGACCAAGTTAACA
This sequence comes from Hysterangium stoloniferum, assembly GCA_015178975.1. NCBI lineage: Eukaryota > Fungi > Basidiomycota > Agaricomycetes > Hysterangiales > Hysterangiaceae > Hysterangium > Hysterangium stoloniferum. Next base: position 579,484 of record WHVD01000019.1, read on the forward strand.
TTGCCACAATTATACAGCAGCACTGCTGTCTGCATTTCTCAAACTCAGAGTCAGTTGCTGCTGGGATACGACACACTGAGCAGTTTAAAGTGGTATTTGATCTGTTATACTGGACGTATGAGATCATAGACCACCTCCAACCCCAATTATATATGGCGATTAGCAAATGGGCCCTCTTCAGTGGTGACTGGGCCATTTTGCAAGTGGTTAGTACCACTATAATCATGGGGGGATCAACAGAGTGGGAAGAGTTACTTGAGGATGATGACTCACCAAGTCTAGGAGAGCAGGCATTGGGACAACAGCTTCTGGAGGCATTGAAGGAGTACTTCCTGCCAGAAGAAGTGTTGCAGGAAGGCATTTCCCCTGATATGTGCTTTAAGGTTTACACAGAAGAAAAAGGACTCCGTATCTGGGATGAGGTGAATACTGACCTCCCATTATTTATGCCTTGGTCTGTTGTAAGGCTTAATGAGGACTTCGAAGATAAAATACAGGCTGTATATGAGGAACACATACCTGGGTTCTCCCATGATATGCCTGCCTTTAGAAGATACTGTAGAGATGCTATGTGCCAGCTGTTGGAGCTTCGCTTTCACGTATATTATACGATGAGTATCTGTCGAGATGTCTATGGTGTGGAAAGATGGCAGTTCCAAGTCCGTTGTACCACTGGACTATATGAGATTCATGATTGGGAGTTGGCTGTTAAGTGCATAGTGACTCCAGACCACCTACAACATGAGGAGTGGAGCATTCCTCAGATACTAGCTCACCAGGTGACCACAGAGGATTCGTCCAAGGCTAGCATTTTTGTAAACACTGTTCATATCCCTGAGGGGAAGACGGCTGGGAAAAAACAGGATCAGTTGAGCTATGGAGGTGTTGAAACAGTCGAGCATACCTCAATGCAACCCAAGGATTTTACTCACTGGTTGCCAAAACCAGTTGTCATTGAAGCATTCATCAATGGTTGACCAGTGAAGGCTCTCATCGATAGCAGGTCACTTGCAGATTTTATGTCAATGGCCTTGGATGATCAGCTTCAGGTCCTTAAAGAACCACTGGTAAAACCACTGACCCTTCAGTTGGCTGTACATGGATTGCGGTCCAAGATCAACTTTTCTGCAATGGCTAAGTTTACCTATCAGGGTATAAATTGTTCTCGCCATTTTGATGTGGCTAACCTTGATTCCTATGACCTGATAACAGGAACTCCATTTATTTTTCAACACTGATTTATGCTTGGGTTGAATCCTACAGGAGTTAATATAGGGTCAAACCTACCACTTCCCCTCAAAGGGGACACTGTAGCATTACTACACTCCACGGCAGCAGAAATTTTTGACGATGAGTTGGAAAGGTTAAGGGCAGACTTATGTGCTGAAGCAGCTGACCTTGATCCTGATACAGCATCCACGCAACTACCCCCATTGTGGGCAGTCAATCATACTATTCTGCTGATAGGCAAGGGGTGTTATGACTGGAATTCCTGCCGGACTCTGGGCACTAACCTATACACACCCATGCCCTATACGCACCAATTGTCAGTTTACCAGAATTCCCACCAGACTCCATACATCAGACTTGTCTACGTTCGACTTCATACGTTGTGTATCAGTCACTGGAATACCCACCAGACTCCATCCCTGTCTATGTCCAACTCTGTCCCACACATCAGTCACCGGACCCTGCTCAGAAAACCTGTCATCCCTCTAACAGAGCCCCATTCCCATTTTAGTCAAATGACCTGTCACAATTCAGACTCCGCTCCCGCTCCATTTCCCGTTATGGTTTATGATTTGTCATGATTCGGACTCTGCTCCATTCCATCCCATTCCTAACACCAAATTTGGTGTTTACTATTCTCATTTTATGTTTTGCTAGTTTCATTTCATTATTACTGGATTTGGTATGTCATTCATTCCATGGTCTATATAGTCTGGCAGATGTTGTACATACAATCAGTCAGAAAATCGGCTTAGATTCCCCCCAGTAATCTAATACATTTTCCACTCTAAACTCCTACTTGAATTACACCGCTCATGCTAGTCGGAGCCCATGGGCTCCAGCACATCTATCTCTCTTATTTATCTTGACTCCCAACCTCTCAACCCATGACCTCTGACCTATGACCCCTCAACCCACGAACCCTGCCTGGACTCCCCAGGAATCCCGTCCACCTGTCTAAAATTGGACAACATGATCTCGTGAGGGCACAGCCTATAAGCTGAAGCCAAGTCCTACCAGATATTCTGTGGGTTTCTCCAGAAACCCACCATGTATGTACCCTAACAAGGAGAAGGTTTACTCATGGAGACCATCCAAGTGCCCCGAAGCTATGTGTCAGCTGTGGCAGGATAAGAAGAATGCCTACTTACAAAATGGGCGGTGGAGGGTGGTGACTGGCACAAATGCGTGTCCAATGCTGATTATTCCTAAACCACCAAAGGCTGATGGAGCCTTGCGAATACACACAGTGGTTGACAAGTGTGAGCAAAATGCTAATACATATAAATTAGCCACACCTTTGCCAGATATCGAGGTGATCCTGCAGAATGTGGTGCATCATAAATATTGTAGCCTCATTGACAGCAAAGACACATATGAGCAAATCTGAGTGATACCTGAACATGTTTGCCACACATTGTTCACCTCTGCTGATGGTACCATGGAAAGTTTGACATTACAGATTGGTGACTGTAATGGACCATCCACATACCAGACTCTCATGAACCATATTTTTGCATCATACACTGGAATGTTTATGGATGTATACCTTGACGACATTGTGGTATATTTGGATTCCATTGCAGATCACATAAAGCACCTCCAAACCATTTTCAAGGTGCTCTGTCGGGAGAAACTATATCTAGCAGTTGACAAGATGCATTTGTTCATCTCAGAACTGAACATATTAGGGCATGTGATAAATGATAAAGGAATAAAGATGGACCCACATAAGGTGAACATGGTAGCCAACTGGAAGGTACCTACCAATAAGGCCCTCTTGGCTGGTTTTCTGGGGGCAGTTGGCTATCTGGCTAATAACTGCAAGGGCATTTGAATTCTGATGGCCAATCTGGCTGGGCTTACTGGTGTCAACAAGGTGTGGTGATGGGAGCAACAGAACAATGTGCTTTTGAAGATGTAAAGTGAATTGTTCAGCTTCATCAAGATCGATATCGAATAGCTTTGGACTACTCACCGGGTCATTCAACTATCAACTTAGTTACAGATGCATGCTTGACAGGTGCCAGTGGCATCCTGAGTCAAGGCGCAGATGTAAAAATGGCAGCAGTGGTGTCTTTCTGGTCTGGGAAGTTCAATTCAGCTCAACAGAACTATCCTGTGCATGAGCAGGAATTGTTGGCAATTGTCAAATCCTTGAAGTGGTTTCATCCTCAGTTACTGGGAGTTAAGTTTCAAGTGTGTACTGACCATAAAGGTATAGAGTATATCCTTACACAGAATAACCTATCTCCAAGGCAGACATGTTGGCTGGACCTTTTGAATGAGTTTGACTTTGATATTCACCTTATTACTGGGGAGTTGAATACATTTGCCGATCCTGTCGCAGATATACAGTAACGAACCTTTGGGGATTGTAAAGGCAGAATCTGAGTATGTAGCTGATGCTCCACTTCTGGATGATGAAGAGAAGGGAGCAAAGCCAGTTCCAAGGGTATGGGGGGTAGGTGTGTCAACACCCTTGTACACAGGGTCTACGGTACTGGTAGCCAAGGAACCATCGTGGAGGTCTAGTAGGTTGGCCACTCATTTGCATCCATCCTATGCAACCTTAGCTGGAATAGTATCATGGGGACAATGTGGTGGGAAGCCAGAAGAACATACTGTGGATCAGACTGGGGAAGGTTCTCCTGGTCATCCTGCAGACGACCCACCACAGGAGATAACAGCAGATAGACCTGTGATGCCACAGGACCCAGCCCTTCTGCGGAGTTTGACCCACCATCAACATTGGAGGGTGGGAGTCACCAGTTACAAGGGGGATCGTTCTCGGATTTTTCTCTAGCGGATATTATGTCAGACTCTAATCCAGGGTTGGACATTCCTGAAGTATTTTGGGGAAGGTATGGTACTGACCATTTCTTTTCAAAAATACTGGCAGCACTGCAGGAGTATAAAGGCTTTGAGTTACAGCATGGCCTTCTGTTTTTCAAGATGGCTGGGAGAAAACTCCTTTGTATCCCTGATATTGCTGTGGGCAACCGACGGGTGCGAGAAATATTGATTTTGCATGCTCATTTGATTTTGGCCCATCTAGGAGCACAGAAAACCACCACATACTTGCAAGCCCATTGATGATGAAGGATGTTGAGGTGTTTTGCAGGTCATGTAGTGTGTGCCACATCCAAATCCAATATGCAGCGATCACAGGGACAACTCCACACACTGGAAATACCTTCACATCCATGGGAAGCCATTGGCATTGACTTCGTTGGACCACTGCCAGTGTCGAAGAATCACCTTGGAGAGTTTGACAGTATCTGCATGATAATTGACCATTTAACCTGCATGGTCCATTTAGTCCTGGCATGTACCAACTATACTGCTATTCACATGGTGGAAGTGATATTTGAACATGTTTACAAGTTGCATGGATTACTAGCGAGGATTATTAGTGACAGAGACTCACTGTTCACGAGCATATTCTGGAGAGTGCTTCATCGGCTGATTGGAGTAGAGTTGCAGATGTCCTCAGCATACCACCCTCAGACTGATGGAGCCACTGAACAAGCCAATTGGACTATGATGCAGATGCTGCGGCAATGTGTTGCACCAAATCAGAGAGACTGGGTCTCAAAATTCCCGCTATCGAGTTCGCAATGAATAATGCTATATCCAAAACTACAGGGTTTTCCCCTTTTTTCCTGAATTATGGTCGGATGCCTCGTCCAATGATCTGGGAGAAGAACACAACATACCCTGGTGTCCAGGAGTTTGCAGAGTGAATGAAATTGGCGATTATGACTGCCCATGACAAAATCCTCATGGCTAGGGTGAAGCAAACAAGGCAGGCCAATCGACACCGGTGGGCTGTTGATTTCAGGGTCAATGATCTTGTATATTTATCTACAAAGAACTTACGATTGCTGAAGCATCACACACAAAATTTAGTGCCTAAGTATATTGGACCATTCAGGATCATTCATGAACTCGAGCCAGGGGCCACTTACGAGCTGGAACTGTCCCCCGAGTTAAAGAAACAAGGGATTAACCCTTCGTTTCATGCATCCTTGTTGTGTATCCACATCCCGAATGACGATCGTCTATTTCCTGGCAGGCAGCTGAAACAGATTCTGGGGTTTGGTCAATCATCCAGTGAGTGGGTTGTGGATAAGATTGTGGCTCACACTGGGAAAGGTGCTGATGCCTTGTTTGAGGTTGTGTGGAATACCGGGCAAAATACTTGGCTTCCATATAGAGATATGCAGCATTTGCTGCCATTGCAGGCATACCTAGAGGCTGTTGGTGTTGCAAACATAATCATTGAAAAAGGGGTCTGGGCAATCCATCAATCCCACAAGGATGGGTCAGTGAGCTGAAGAGAACAATCGGTTGTCAGTGTCTCACCTGTCAAACATGCAGTGTTTACCGTGTATTTATGTTGGATCAGCTGCACCTATCGATTCTCCTTCCTCCTTTGGCTGTCCCACCATGTCTACCGAGGATGGCCAGACACAGATGGCTTCAGAGTTCTTCACTGCTACTTTAAATGCCATACGCGATAGTGCTCTGAAAGGGGTGGAGATCACATGGGTATTACAAAGGGAAGAGGTCGAGAGGGCTCACCAATGCATTATTGAAATGCAGGAGCAACAGAGGCGTATGATGACCGATATCATGACTACACCTTGCACTAGGGGCCGCACTCAGGTGTGGAGGGAGCAGAACTGGTCTGTTGCATTGGCAGAGAGATTAGAGCCACGTGGGATGGCTCCATGGCAGCACAACAGGGAACAGGGTGGTAGTAGTTGTGGCTGCCTTGGAAAACAAAAGAAGCAGAGGGTCAGTCCTTCTACCATGGGGTCACTTCTTCAGTGGATTGAACCTATTGCCGTGCAGCAGGGGAGAATAATGTCTGAAAGGATGGTGCAAGCTAGTAATATTGCTACTATGGCCAGCAAACATTGTACAGCACAGGGAGCTCAAATACATGTTGGAAGGGGTCAGGATGTGACCATGTCAATGGAAATTGATACTGGGAGTTGGCGGGCAGGATTGGAGCAATGAACTTGACGAGTTGGAGCAAGGGGTTATGGAATTACATAGTTGAGTCAGTCCACCATGAGTTGCACACTGCATTGCTGGCAGTGTGGGAGGGCAGGTGTAACAGTAGTGGACTTGGGTTAGGGTGGACTTGGCATTGGGCCGCTGGGCCCACCTGACCAGTGGTGTCTAGACTACTAGTGTGTTTGTTTCATGGGGTTTTGACTTGTTGCAAGGGGCTCTACTACTATTATCATAAATAGGTAGATCTCTTGTATGGTTACGATAGTCTCTTTCAAATAGGAACCTAGTCCTACTCATTTTGTTCCCTTTTGCAAGAGCTCTCTGAGGTATTATGCTACTTCTTCATAGCAGAACCCTTACACCCTCCTTATACATATACATTTTGATAACTAATTATTTAACTATTTAATTATTTTATGATATCATCACTGAGTCAGTAATGATATCATGTCTAACTATTTATTACCCCTTTTTGATCCTATGACTCCCCAGTCTGAGACAAGGGCTTCAATCTAAGCCTGAACTTGAAAGTTTAGAGGCCAAGATCCAGGATGGAAGCAAAAGCCAATGACTTGTGCTGTCACATGTTGTAATTGTCACCTGCTGACAAATCATTCCCTCAATCCCAAATTTGAAGTGCCAGGCACAAATGATGACATAATGTGTTCCCACGCTTCAAGAGCTTATTGCACAAGGGTAAAGCAAAGTGCCGGGAAACAATAACTAAGTAAATAAGAGATAAATAAATAATTAAAAATTATAATAAATTAATCAAGATATAATAGCATTATATGAGCTCATATATATATGCTATTATTATGTGAAGTTAAAAGGAATTAGGCCTTATGTTTCACAATAAAAATATAATAAAAATTCAATAAATTCAAAAAAAATACTAATTAATTTCAAAGAAATTTAAGAGAATTCTATGAGATAATACTGATACCTCACACATACCCTCAGAACCCATGGGTCTCCCAACCTAGAGTCTTTGGACTTCCTGTCTTAGCTCTCCTATATACTTACTATCCTTTCCTCTTCCCAGATCCCCTGGACTTCCCATTCACTCTGCCTGAAATTGGACACAACAATCATGTGAGGGCACAGCACATAAGCTGAAGCCAAGTCCTACCTACCACCTGGACTTTCCATGGGTTCTCCCCAGGACCCTACCCATACATAAGACCTGAGCTTAACAGCTACCCACAGTGTCAACATTCTACTAACATCCCTATAGCAAATACTGCAACAGGGTGCATTTGAACACCTGAGCATCCAGCAAAACATCAATATTCTCACATTTAGAGGCAATCCCTCACTATGTGTGATCCCACTGCCTTCAACCCTATGTATACCATTTCCAACTATTGCTCTGGCATGTACAATTGTAAGTCACCCACAGGTCTTACTGCTTTATTTGATGTGGCATCAATGCCAGTGGATTTAATGGTGCTCAGTATTTCTGGCACTATATATGAAGAGTACATGTATGGGTTGAAATTTCTTGAGGAGGAGAATCTTATGAACTGTGCCAAAATGCAAAAGGTGCTTTAGAAAATGGCAGGTATGTTTTTGATTTTTTTCCCATTGGTTAAATAATTATCATGTACATATATTTAGGGAACATGCAAAAATTCCTAATGATGAAAAGCTTCATCTAGTATTCATACCTGGAATGTCTAATGCTACCCTAGAGGTTGAACTTGCAACAATAGCTGAGCAGGAGGCCATACAGTGACTTACAAAATGTATCCAATGTTTTGTAGTTTCAGCTTATATATGCTATATCCCAGTAGATAAAATAGTAGAAATCACCAAAGTATTTGTGAACATGACCTATCATGTATATATTCATACGGTAGAATTATATTACATAATATCCATATATGGCTACACTATGAATATTTCAATGGAGAGGGTTCATTGAATACATTTTGTAACTGACACATTTAGGCAGGAAATTACTAGTATTTACTTAGTGTAGCCACCCTTTGCCTTTAATACATCTGAAACCATCCTAGGCATACTTTCAATCAAATCCTGACACACCTTTTCATCAATCCTGTACCATTCATCCACCACCCTCTCCCACAACTCTCCCATCCCCTGGGGTGCATTCTCATACCCTGCCAACCTCCTCTTCAGGTGATTCCATAGGTTTTCAATGGGATTCAGTCAGGAGACTGTGCTGGCCATGAGAGAACCCTGAAACCATTTTCTTGGAACCAATTCTGGGGTATGCTTGGGGTCATTGTCCTGCTGGAAGATGATACCATTGGCAGATTTACCATAGTCCTTAAGACTGGCTTGCAGGTCATCCTCCAGAATCTGGATGTAGAGATACCCATCCATCCTTCCATCAATCTTGCATGCATACCCAACCCCCTCCCACAGCATGCACCCCCAAACCATTAAAGATCCACCACCAAACTTCAGGGTTCCCTCAACCAGTCTGTCACTCAAGCCCTCCCCTGCCTTTTTCCACACCCACTTCCTGCCATCTGACCCCAGCCTATTAATTTTGGTCTCATCAGACCACACCACCTTCTTCCAATCCTCCACAGTCCAATCCTGATGTGCCAAAGCAAAATCCATCCTCTCCTTCCTATACCTCTTAGAAAGAAGAGGCCTTTTCTTCTTTACCACAGGCTTCATCCCAGCTGCCTTGAGTCCACAATGCACTGTTTGAGCATTGAGTGACTGGTTGGTGATAGTACAAAGTGCCTTTGTTGCATCTACAGCTGTATCAGCCTTTCCAGAGCTGATAAGGCGTTGTGCAAAATGGATGTTGGCTGTGGAGAGTTTGGAAGGATGACCACCAGAGGACTTAGAAAGGTGGGAATGGTGTTTAGAACAAAGTCTAGAGATAGTAGCATAACTATAGCCAGTAGAAACTGAAATATGTCTGGCAGAATGGCCAGCATCAAGTAGAGAAAGAATCTCATACTGGACAGCAGTGGAAAGGGGGTGCATAGTTAGAATTGAGGGAATCTTAGCTGAGAAAGCCCTTCTACTTATACTGTTGTATAGAATGATCACATGACATGTTGAAAAACATAAAAAAATGCAAACAATCAACATAGGCACATGGTTTTCATGCCAGAACCTGTCAGTTACAAAACGTATCCAATGAATCCTCTCCATTAAAATATTCATAGTGTTTCCATATATGGATATTACATAATATAGTTCTACCATATAAATATATAGATGATTGGTCATGTTCACAAATAGTTTGGTGATTTCTACTATTTTATCTACTGGGATATAGCATATATAAGCTGAAGCTACAAAACATTGGATACGTTTTGTAAGTCACTGTACTTGATTCCCATGACCCTATGTCTGCCCCAGCCTAGCCTCATTTTCTCATACATTGCTGTCATTGTTTCACATCCTATTGTTCCCACATATGTCCCACATTCATTCAACTCATCCTCTCATTGCACTGCATGACCATTCTTTTTGTTTGCTCATTTCACACTGTTCTCCTAAAGTTAATTGCCTTTCAACTTGTGATATTTTGAATATATTGTCTGCTGTTTCTACTAGTTAATATTTAATATATTTAATAAATCTATCAAAGTGTGTATAGAGAAGCTAGTTTATAAGGGGACATTCTATTCCTTCTCTCTAATTTTTTTCATGTCTATACTTGCTAACTCTTAGAGGTATTTTATATTGTCTCCTGTGATTTTCTCATATTCTTCAGAGGGCTATTCCACCCTCTAGGAATATTCTAAGGTAGAGTACAGTAGGGGACAAAACTGTCCCAATGTTTTGATAATTCCCATTAAATGTTGTATAACTGATCATATAAATTTCCTAAAATGGTGAAAATATTCTAGCAGATGCCCTAGCATACTAACTTTCATATTTCTAAGTATTACATACATAGTATTGATGGAAATTGGTGTCACAGTGAATATTTAAAAATAACCAATCATTGGGACAGTTTTGTCCCCTGCTCTTTTTACTAATTTCACTCTATCATATTATCCACTAGAGAAATGGAAAAATTCCAAAAAGAATCATGTGACATATATGCAATGTTCTAATTGATATGTGACTGTGACATTGACATTTCAACTATTACTCTCATCATGAAAGTATTTCTCCTTCCATAAGAGAACAAGCCATCTCTCTCCTCCAAAATGAACTCTCCAATAGGAATGTGGCTTCTATCACAGGTGTTAGCAAGACTACTATCAGTAGAATTGCTCAGGAGATAGACATAGACAAAGAAAGCCTGAGAGGAGGATGTCCTTCCAAGCTTTCTCCTACTGACCAGAGGAGGATCATATATCAAATCACCTCTGGCAAGCTGGATAATGCTGTCCAGGCCACACACTTCATCAATTCCATCAATGAATCCCATGTCTCATCCAAAACAGTCAGGAGGACCTTGAAACAGCATAGTTTAAAGGCTGTAGTCAAAGCAAAAAGGCCCTTGCTCAAGGTTCAACATAGAAAGGCCAGGTTAAGCTTTGCCCTCAAGTACCAAAACTGGACTGTGGATGATTGGAAAAGGGTCTTGTGGTCTGATGAGACCAAGATCAACAAGATTGGTTCAGATGGACATCAATATGTGTGGAAAAAAGCTGGAGAACCACTTTCTGATAGGACAATCCAACCTACAGTCAAGTATAGAGGTGGAAATATCATGGTGTAGGACTATATGGGTTGGAATAGAGTGGGGATGCTTGTAGAGATTGAAGGAAGAATGGATTCTGAACAATATGTGGAGATCCTGACTCAGCATTTGTCCCAGAGCATTGAAGATTTGGAGATTCCAGCAGATGAGGCCATTTTCCAGCAGGATAATGACCATAAACACATATCTAAGATGGCACAAAAATGGTTTTCTGAAAATCATATTCAGGTGTTAGACTGGCCAGCATAGTTTCCTGACCTGAATCGCATAGAACATCTTTGGTTCGACCTGAAGAAACAGCTCCATAAATATCCTTGACCACCAAAAGGAGTTTGGGAGTTATGGGAGAGGGTGGAAGTGAAATGGGCAAAGATTGAGCCTCAGGAGTATCAGAAACTTATAAAAGATATTCCAAGAAGACTAGCTACTGTAATAAAGACCAAGGGAGGCCATAAAAAGTACTAGAATAACAAGATATCTGATTGAAAAAGAGCAGAGGACAAAACTGTCCCAATGATTGGTTATTTTTAAATATTCACTATGACACCAATTTCCATCAATATTATGTAATACTTGGGAATATGAAAGGTAGTATGCTAGGGCATCTGCTAGAACATTTTCACCATTTTAGGAAATTTATATGATCAGTTATACAACATTTAATGGGAATTATTAAAACATTGGGACAGTTTTGTCCCCTACTGTATATAGTTAGTGCCTGCTTGGGATGAGCTCGCAGTCTATTTTTAGATACCAATGTTTTGGAGAACTAGCAGAGATGCCCCCCTTATCCTTTTCTCTTTGGATATCCCTCTGATAGCCTTGTGAGAGTACCACAGGCCTTGTTAGAGGTAACATGCATACTTCCACTTGGCCATTTTTTCTATTTTCTTTATTGATCCTAGAGCACCTAGCCTCAAACAATGGTAGCTAGTGGGCACATGAGATGGCTAGCATAGCTAGTGGGCATGCAAGATGGCTAGCATAACTAGCACACCCCCTGAGATAGTTAGTATAACTAGTAGGCCCCCAAGATGGCTAGTATTGTTAGGGAAACACTAACAAGGCTACCAAAACACAAAGAAGAAAAGAGAGATAAGACAAGGATAGGAGTAGAGAGATAGTGTCACAACCATCACATGTCACATATTGTCACAAACATTCAAAGGTAACTTTCGACAATTCTTTGACCTATTGAATTCAACTTGACAAACCGAACATTATTCGACACCATCGAATCTCTTTCGACATGTCTCATTTCGACGTCATGAATGATTTCATTATTAGTTCATAACATAGTCATAACGATACAAAGAAAAGCATAAAAGGGCTACGAAAGGAGCGAGGGAAGTCAGTCGAAATATCTGTATATTAGTGATATTAGTAATCTATCATGTCGTAACTTCTTTGACAAATACTTCTGTGAGTTCTCGTGACTGGTAATAGCCTCTTACTTCATCGACAGGGCGAATATATACTTCGTCGAACGAGGCTTTCGAGTTTGATTAGTAGAATATTATTCGACTTTATCAAAGAATAATTGATCATGACAGATAGAAGTTCTAATGACTTGAGAAGATCACACTTGTATTTAGTGGAAATCCTAAGATATTGAAACTGGAGTCTGTTAGAATATGATAACATGATTAATCGTAATCTGTTAAGAACAGAAAACTGACTGATGTCAGTAGACCGACAGGGACTGAATGGAAGGACTTGGCTTCAGCTTATATGCTGCACCCTTGCAAGTTACCACTGGGTGTCCTTAAATTTCGGGTGGGCGGGAAACTAGTCCTGTCAAGTAATCCTCTTGGTAAGTCACCAATTAGAAGCCGAAGGATAAGTTGAGGGTTGGGTCAAAAGGGGTCAGAGACTGAGAGTCAGAAACCAAGGGTGAGCAAGTGCAAGCAGAGGCAGAGAGTGGGATATTTAGAGCAAGACTATGAGAGTTGTTTAGGAGTGTTCTGAGTTGATATTCTGATTGATTTAATACTACAATACATGAGTGACATATATATGGAAATCCAGTGCTTATCTGAATGAAAACAGAACAAAGAGAAGTACTAATGGAGAAGACAGAACTACATATAGAGTGACGCGAAAATGGAGACCAATAGATGGGAGATTTAAGCTCACCTCACAAAGTTGGTGGTACATAAGTGAATTGTATCATATCTCCTTAATCGGAATCTCAATATTCCACTACCATCCGATGCCTCACTCGAAGTCAAAACTTCAGGATGATGCAAATGCCGTAGCTTCACAATGCTCTAAACCTTCATTTTTTATCGAGGAAATATATACTAGTATTCAAAAGTCCTAGACTCCAGTGAAGGAACATCGTTTCACGGCGTCAGATTTCGGACTATGATGGGACACATTTGTGTAGTACATCTATTACATAAAAAATTATATCAAATAAATAGGTAATATCAAATAACAAAGCAGAGCACCTGACCACCATTGATAAATCAACCGCGCTTTACATTTGGACCACCCACATCTATGGACTTTCCCGTCTTGATGGCAAGAGCACTCAGACATACCTCCCAAGCAAACTCCAGAACACTGAACAATCTGTCGTCAAAAACCCCAAGTGCAGATAAATTGCTCCATAAACCGTGTACTTTGCGGGCGTCGCCAATCAGCTCGTTCAAGGGAAAGGTGGCAGCATGCTTCCGCGCCAACTCGTCCAGGGAGTGTTTTGTTTCCTCATACACGGGTAATAACTCGTCGAGAAGGGTGTCAAGGCGTCTCGTATAAATGTATGAAAGCAAAATGGAAAACGTCGCGGGACTAGGGATGCGGAGCGGAACGACAGGGAGGGTGACGATCTCATCTGGTGTGGCGGGGGGCTTGGGTGGCGAAGGAGGGAGTATGGAGAGATTGGCACAGCCCGCAACAAGCACGAGAGCATGGGCGGGAAATAACACTACGCGCTCGTGATCGCATGCTCCGGAGTAAATAGCAAGGATGTGACTTGGGGGCTCGATATTAATATCGTGACAAATAAGTGCCAACTTCTCTGGTAATTGGCCTATTGGAGGTTTAGCTGACGTATTACGGGTTGCCTGAAATAATCTTTGAACAATGTAAATACACCCGTGTAAACAAAGATCGACGGAAGTGATTAGAAACTCACTTGGGCCCAATTTCTTTGAGCGTATGCTGAATATAGCTCAATGGAACGTCAGCCAAAACAGGATTTACTGCAACAACGGCAAGGGGGTCGATGGCGCGGTACTTTGGTCGAGGAAGATAACGAGGCAATGTGAGCAAAGTAGAGCCCTGCTCTCCACCTACGTTGCTGGCTTGTGAATTGGACTTTGTATTCGGGAAAGCTGTTCTATTTGACACTGCCATCCGTACATTGTCCAGGGGGCGATAAGTGCGAGTTCGAGAGGCGCGATGGGCTGGTGTGCTTGATAGCAACGATGAAGGCTGGTTAGCGTTGTGGGGAGCGGCGCGTGATGTGCGGCGCCTGCGAGCTGGAGTAGTTGCACTCGATAAACGAGGGCTCGAATCAAATAGCGATGCATTTTCTTTGTTCGATTGTTGGGAATGAAGGGTCGATTGTAGGGACGAAAAGGAGTGGACGTCGCGGCGTTCGGCGCACATGACAGTTTAAGTGTCCTCGATCTTCGTGGACTATGGAAACAATACTTGAAATCAATATTGGCGTTCCCCTGGAAGGCGAAAAGGGAGGAAACGCGATTATTTTCTGAATTATGGAGCATTTTAAGATGACAGTCAGTAGCACTTATACCCATTGTAAGATAATCTAATATTCCCAATATAGGAATTGATCCTGTATTTATCAATGTAGGTCCGTGACTACCGCAGCGTTATGTAAGCGCTGGCCTGAAAAGGGAGAACAAAAGAAAGCTGCGTACATACCTCCATTGTCGCACGATGCCGATTCATAATTTTAAATCCTTCACATGGATCCGTGGCAATTTTGTATTCTTTGAGGATTGAAATCACTGATCCCCCTTCGACTATCTCGTCGTTGCAGATGTCATGATCATAGGGGTAGTTGTCAGTATGGCCATCATGTCAAGGTATTTCCCAAAAAGTCTACAAAGGCATTTGTAGCTAAGCTGAAGTGATGCGATCCCAGCGGAAGTATGTTGCGCCTCGTCGGCTTTCCTTCACTGGGTCCGCGATTCCAAAGATGTTCTCTTTAAATTTAAATATGGAAGGTTATATTCACAAGGTTGGCCCAATTAACGTGAGAGCAGATAGACACAGTTCTTCAGGGAGGATATTGTTTGATATAGCCAGAAATGGTTGTAGAAGGTACACCTACCTAGGTCCGTTATGGGTGGAAAAAATTGGCGCGGTGTGCTTCAGAAGAGATTCATTTCAAGTACGGCACGATCTTTGAAACTCCACTCACTGCCACTTGCTGACAAAAATGCCCATCACAATTGATCATACGTCAAATTTCTCTTGATAAATGTGAGTTGAAATTGGATCAGACCCCACAGCGCCTAGTCATTTATGTCGGCAAATTCACGATCCGATATACCTTTATTGTCTACTCTCTCTGGTTCTGTCTCGTATGACCCCTTTCGGCTTCTCAAATTGATGTAGTAAATGAGCCATGAGAGTACCTCATAATCAGTTCGACCAAAATAAAGTGTCCGTGTGCTCAGCTACAACTTACCTATTCCAATTGGAAACAAACACCTAGTGATATATCCCAACAACAGTATGGGGCATACTCGCGTGGTAACCAGATCTTACGCTTTGTCACTTGAGTTTAAATCGGTATTCACATGTCTCTGCATATAGGCGTGAGTAGACATCACAAAAGGTGTAACGAGAATTTAAGCCTAATAGCAAGAAGTTTGGTAATTCGACATAACTGCTACGTGGACTTGCGCAGTTCACCGAACTTGAATATAGAACTCCTGATGTATTTGATTACTTCACAGAGAAACAATGAAGCTGCCAAGCACCACAACCCATGCTTTGAATGAGCTTTCTGTGTAAGGAAGCCATTGGTTGTGTGGGTTCTGCCAAGTGCTTCTAGTTTGTTAGATTAAAAAATCGGCCCCATAAGGACACTTCTGAATACCGATATTTGATATCTCGTAGTACTTCCAAAATTTGTCGAAATAGACCAATATCCTTGTGAACCGGGCCTGAATGTATTACATGCACAAATTTGAATCTTTTTTAGTCCATTTTATCGTAGTTACTCGTAAAGTTAAAGAATATTGGACATTTCCATTATCAATTTCTCCGCGGAAGATGAACGTGGCACGATGCTGCAATCAAAGGGGTCAGGACGCCTACAAGAGTAACTCATGAATGAAGTGATCAAATATGGTCATATGTATACCCACGAAAATAAACCCGGAGAGAATCCGTTGATATCAGGTGCTGGACATCCGTGCGGAGAGGAGAAATTGAAAACTTGGAGTAGCGATGCGAATGTGATGAAAAGAGTACTCTCAGCCATAGCACGACCGGGACATGCCCTATTGTTGGTTACTTATTCATATCATACTAGTAGGCTTCTTGAGATGGCATGGTCGCTCACCTTCTTCCAAATCCAAACGCCGCCTTTGGATCTTTCATATCCGAATCTGTAGTGCCAAGAAAGCGTTCAGGTCTGAATAACATCGCATCGGAACCATAGGTTGACTCTGAATGAAGTATGCCCCTTTGTATATATTTGGAACGTCACTCTCTTGGAGCACTATGAGAGTCTCTTACCATACGTTTCCAAATACCATAGTACCTGCAGGGATAAAGTATTGTCCGATAATATCGTCTTGGGTTAGACGATGCGGGAACGCCGTAGTCAGGACGGGATGCCAACGCAGTACCTCTTTACATAATGCATTGGTGTAAGGCAGATGCTCCCGGTCATCGAATTCGGGCAATCTGTTTTGGCCAATGACTTGATCAAGTTCACGCTGGGCCTTATATTGAGCTTCGGGATATAGGACCATAAGAAGTATGAATATTTGCAGGGTAACAGCGGTCTGAGATAGAACAGAGGTTTTTTAAAGGGTCAGATACAAGAATAAGGCAGCGTACTGTATCCGAGCCTGCGGCATAAATGACACCTGCCACGTTCCTAGTAAGTTCCTCGTCACCCAGGGATACATGATCTCCATTCGACAAGTCTTCTAGTAATGTTGCAGTTAGGGAGGGCTTGGCCGTCCCTAATTTCTAACGAGGCTATTAAAACCCACAAACACGTCCAAAATGGCCCATCAACTTACTATTTCTTCTTTCACAGCTTTAAATGGCACTGTGGGCATGTCAAGTAAGATCTTTCGTCCTATTCTAGCCGTTTTCTTAAAACCGCCACCCAGCATCCATTCGGGAGTATACCTGACTATGGGGTGTTGGGGGGCACAGAAAACAAATTTATGGGCTAAAAAAGCAACATATCCTTACGTATTGGTATCGTGTTGACAAAATGTGCACCTGCACTTCCCTCCGAGCCTACCAATTTAACTGCAGTCTCGGCAATGGTGATGTATGGGTCATTTTCAGGAAGTACCTCAATCCCATAAGCAATCTGACAGAAGTATCTATAAGTGTTGATGTCACCAAGTACTAATCTCCATACCTCCATTATCGCGGCACCGACAGAATGCCGGATATGGGACACCCACTTATCTGGAGATTTGTGAAGGCGTTGCAATAAATCTCTACAAATCGGCCGTTCAATCCAATCAAAGCAATTTGGCGGAGGGAATTACCTTGAACCTTTAAGCTGCGCCGAGAGTATGTGAGAAGCTAATTGTGGGCCATTCAATGTTTGATGAAAGAGTTGTCGATGTCGTCGCCACCGCGCTCCGTAGGACATGAAGGTCAATCCCCAGTCGCAGCCCATTCTTCCAGGATACTCTAGTCAAACAAAGATACAAATATTACACATAAATCTACACACAGATCGAGCATGGGCATCATGGGTCGATCAGAGTATATCGCCGATCTCTTTTCGAACAGCTCATACGCCAGATCGGCCGAATTAATGTACAGCATGGAGGTACCAAGTACGTTAAGATATACGAGATCACCTGCAGACATGTGGTTAAGAGATAAACGATCGCTTCAATATTCGACTCACCATACTTGTTTGCCCACTCAGAATATGTCTCCCACTCATGATGAGACGGCAGATCATAGAGATTACCTATAAGAAATCTTCCCGGTGGGCCTGGGGGTAAGACGAGTCCTAAACTTACAATAATAAATTGTGGGTTTAGCGAATCTCTACAGTCATACCTATAGGGATGCGTCTCCTTAATACCGCTCTTAGCGTTAGGATCGAGATCAAAGAAACAAAGATCCCAGCCAAATAGGCAGTCGAGATATTCATCGAGAGCATTACTACAATGAGTCAGAATAGGGGTTCTGATGTAGTGCAACCCACTATCTATAGGAAGTCTTCCATTTGCAAATTCTTACTTAGTAATGTCCAGATTATAAATACCCGGCGAGATCCGATTTTTGCAATATCTCAACTTGAGGGTCCCATTTCTTACACATTGAAATGAACCAGAAAGCACCGAATCAGTTGTAAGTAGCGTTAACAAACCTGGGGTAAAAGGTTATAAGCGAAAGAACAGGCTTTGCCTAGCATCAGCCTTTTAAACAGTGAGCTGCCGCGTCGGCCGCCTGGCATAATGGCAATGCGTCTGACTACGATGCGCTCTTCGAAATCAGGAGATTGCAGGTTCGATCCCTGCGGTGGTCAAACATTTTGCTATTTTCGGTTTCGGACTCCTTGATCCGGTTTGTTGGGAAGCCATTCGATGGAAAGGCTTCATTGGGAAATCAAGCTCAAAACCAATCCAAGTTCACGGTGATTGATGCATGCAAGATCGCCGGGAATTCACTTGTGATGTTGTTCGGAGTCGGAATTTCGAACTTATTCTGCATACAATTTCGTAAGTTCTCTTTTAAAATTTCAAATACAGCAGAAAATGTCATTATGTATATTGGGAACCGGGTAAATCAATACATTATGAGATTTTACATTATAAGCAAGGAGTTTACCCGGCAGGCTCCCAAGTTTGTTCTGACCCAACCCTATGCATTATGAGCAAATATGCATTTAATTATAGTAATGTGAAGTCATGCATTAAGACATTATATACTGCTAGTAGTAGCATACCATCGTGCGTATTCAGGTAGCGTTGCTGGAAGTGATGGTATCCTCTTATGACTTCCCTTCTTTCATATGGTTTATTATAGGCGAGAAGCGACATGTTCACTGATCCCTTGCACCTATCGATAGAAAAAAACGCATAAGTCAGCCAATGCAAAATGTTGAAAAATTCTTTTCCAATCCATCAACCGCGACTTGCTGACAGGCAATATATATATCGTGTATATAATCTGCAAGCTTAATGTAACTGTTTCTACGTCGCCTATGGATGAGTCTTGTTTGACGGACCTGCTAGTTTATGGGTGTCTAGCCCGCATCTAGACGATTACAACAATTTCCCCCTCAAAATTTCAAGCTAATCACCCATTAACAACGCACCACACTCGTCTCAATAGTAGCTTCTATACACAGCTATATATGTTGTCCTGTATAAGGCTGCAGACAGAAGGGAACAACTGAGGCTCACAGGCTCCAAATCAAGCATGCTGCTGACAGATTTGTGGGTAGTAAAGATACTTTATTTTTGATCCAAATGAGGCTTCCTCATAATGAATTCACAATACCACTATAAAATAAGCACGGACATCTACTCAGTCCACAGTCACAGCGTAAAATGATTTCAAAAAATAGGCTATCAATAGCTGAGAAGTTCCTCATGGCACTTGACTGAGAACGCCGAGGTACTGTATTGCATAATTCAAAGGACTTCAAATACGAAGTGCCAGGATTCAAGCTGCCCCTAAGTCCTTGTGGGGATTTTTGACAGGTAATATAAGAGATGTAACATCTCATAACGACATATTCTAAATGGTAAACATCACCCGGCTACTGGAACACCCCCGTTCGCCTAATTCTCCATGTCCTATATGAGCTCAATTTTCAAATTTTCTCGAACGAGCTTGTTTACCACAATGTTTTGAGCAATCCCTGCTGTATGTTAATTCCGCCGAAAATGGCGTATGAACCCTGCAAAAAGATCGGCAACCCATTCCGATTGTTCCATCATTCTAATCCTAGAGTTGTACGTCCTCCCCCGTTAAAATACAATCGGTGGAAAGTGTAAAATTCTCCATTTTCAGAAGAAAAATATACTGGACAATCCCTTTGATGCCTTACGGTGAAGCACCGATATGCTTTTCATGAGAAGGTTCAAGTTGAACAGCAGTGCTGACCCAGTACACCCCAGTCCAAACCAAGTATTCACGGCGAGTCCGTTTTCGTGTGCTAGATAGCACAATTTTTAGCGAAACGTTGCAGAAACTTATTAAAGCAGCTCCATAAATCCCCCGA
Organism: Hysterangium stoloniferum; assembly: GCA_015178975.1. NCBI lineage: Eukaryota > Fungi > Basidiomycota > Agaricomycetes > Hysterangiales > Hysterangiaceae > Hysterangium > Hysterangium stoloniferum. The sequence goes on from WHVD01000019.1 coordinate 599,829, forward strand.
TGATTGGGAATCGCACGTTCGACATTCAACAGATGCGATTGTAAATGGAGGAAGCAGTTACAAAAAAGCAAATCGCACGTGAACCAATTCCTTCGAATCAATATCTAGATAGCATGTGGGATAGATACACTCCCAGAAGACGACCCATACATTGGAGTGATTGAATTGGCAG